>OX031008.1:161236986-162440938 GCA_943735925.1 Pollenia amentaria
AAGTAAAAACTAATGAGGCCTTTACTATAATGAACCCTAACAGAATTCAATCTAAATATGGTTACTTAGCGCCGTCAATCACACAAATAAATTGGTTAAAATATAAAAAAATATCTCAGTACCCATTGCATGGTAAATATTCCGCTTAGAACACCGGAAAATGTGCATTTCTCTATTGTTAATTTTGACAGTTATAACCCCGGACGAATCAAAAATAATAAAATATATTTTACCGACTTCGAACGGTTGAAAACAGAGAGTACGAAAAAAGTGGCAATTCCAGAGATCTCTCCAACTTAAAAATTAATTTAAAGAGCGCAAAAAAGGATAAGAAAGTTAAGAAAATCTCAGAATATAGCATCCCTGAAAAAAAAATCGTAAGGATCTTACCTTACAATCAAACTACTCATTATGGCGTGCCACCATAAATATTAAAAGTCCAGTTATCTCTCAACCCCTATTAATAAACTTGAGTGGAAGCACGTTTCAGAAATTAAGAACAGAAAACTTAAAATTTTATGTTTTCACTTGAAAAATTTAAGACTCATGCACAAAAAAAAAAATTATTAATAAAAATATCACATCAAAAAATAAAAGCAAACACTAAAAAGAAAAAAAGACAGGTTTTTTTGGAAATACAATTAGGCAATTCACAAAGTGGTCTATTGTGCCAAATTGTTTGTATTTGCTATAATTTAATGACTGTCATAAAAATTTTGTTTTATTTTTCATGCGACAAACACATTTTTTAGCAATGTATTTAAAGTGAGCAATTTTTTCAGCTTGGTTTTATTTACAATTTTAAGTCATTATTTTTCTTTAATAATTTTTTAATTCAAGTTAACGATTTTCAATTCGTAGTGTTAAAAAATATATTAAGCAGACCTCAACGGCGGTCTGCAAAGTAAAACAGTTTTTAATTTAATTTAAATAAAAAAACTAATTTGATTTCAATTTATTGCGACACAAATTCAATTTAATTTTATTTTATTATAACACAAATACTTTATAACAAAATTGTATATTTAACACAAGATTAAATTTGATTAACTTTAAATTCATCAATTTTCAATTTATTTAATTGATTGCAAAATGTTAAATTGATTTATTTATTCAAACAAGACTGCTCCGTGGCTAAGACTGCCTGACCAGTCGCTGTGCTGTCTGTTGTTTTGCACCCCAAACTGTGGAAACTGCTGACCAACTTAATTCGCGTGTGATCATCTGATATGGTGTCGGGTTATGTCCGCGCGTGTTTAGAAAGTGTTGACTCAAATATTTCGCAAGATGTTATTTGATGTGCCTGTGAGTTGTACTTTTTATTGAAGTATTGAGAATTTGGTGCATTCAACAAGTTTTATGGCCAGGCAGTGTCGCTTTTATATACCACCATGGACATTACACGGTGGGAAAAGCTGAAAATGTTTAAATAAAGTTCTATAATATAACTAATGTTTTGGTATAATAAATAGATAGTCACTAAAATCTTTTATATATATGTATATGTAATCCTTTCATTCCCAGTGGAATATAGGGCTGCAATAAATGTTCTCCATTGTATTCTATCATTGCACATCATTTTCATCTCACTCCAGGACACACCATACTCATGCAACTCGTTCTCAGTTTGGTGTCTCCAAGTGTTCGCAGGTCTACCAGGTTTGATATCAGCGGCATATAAAAGCTTGCATGCAACCCATTTCACTACACGAAATATTTCAGGTTTCAAAATCGGTAACATGTTTGTTGCCAATATATTATTATAAAAGCATCTCTTCAAATTAAGACCACATGCTTAAATTAAAATACATCAGTTTTATTTTGCATACGTATACATTACATCTGTAATAAAAATTTTGTTAGAAGAAATGCATATGGCCAGTTCGGTACCACAAATTATATATTACTCTCATAATAAAGTGTATATATCATTATAATAAAAGTAAACTGAGGCACAGGAGAAAGAAAGGCAGAAATCCTGTCTTCGAGTTTTCACTCCAAGGGGGTGCAATTAGTCATTTCAATTGCAAAATCGAACAGCTCCTTTTTAAGTTTAAATAAAACTTAATATTGATTCGAGTGATATATTTCTTATAATTAAAAATATATCAAGTAAATATTATATTATATTTATTACTGTAGACACTTTTAAAACCTTGTAATTAACACGAGCCTAAAGCTATGTCCACAGCCATTAAATATTTGATATCCTACACGCAAAAACAAGTTTTTTTAAAAAATTATTTGTCTTTGCAAAACGTTTGGTTAGATCAGGGATGTTAAATTGGGGTTTAAATTTTGTAATAACTTCCAAAATGTACTTTTTGGACCTCCACGGTATTTTTTTTTTTTTTTTTTTTTTTTGACTAATCTTGCCTCGTCTACGGGTACCATAAGTCCCCCTTTACAATGTGGCAAGTGAAAGGCAACAGACGAAGTTTGTAGGTGAGAGTGGAAAAAGTAAGGTGTGTCACACATACAGCGTCGCCCCCTTACCAACAAACTTCATCTGTCCACTTGCCACCAGTGCTGCCACGACTAATAAAATTTTTACAACCAAAATTTTTGAAAAAGTTACCAAATGCGAAAAAATGGAAACAAATTAGAAATGCCTTTGTTAATTGAATCATTTTAATTTATTTTAAGCTACATGGTAAAAAAAAGGTTACTTGCACTTAATAGGAAAATATTAATGACAAATTAAGAAAACAAAACAAAAAAATGTATTTCTTGCACATATTAAAAAAAATAACGAGAAACTTAAATTAAAAGTTTTTTATTTATTTGGTACCTTTTTCATAAAAATATTTTTAGTTTAGTAGAGTAAAACTCTTCAAATTTCCATACAAATTCTGTATATTGAAAGTTAATAAATTAAGTTTTTTTGAATACGCCCCTAAAATAAACGAAATCTTTATTTTTTCCGCTTTTTAACTGTCAAATATGTCGAAATTTACGTTTGGCGATTGTTTTGACGTTTGGGAAACTGTTGGCGATATGCGAAATGCATTTTTTATGAATATTTTCTAATTCATATAAATCTAAAATATTATAAAAATTGTATAACTTGTTTCTCTTATTTGTAAATTGTATTTTTAATTTATAAATGTAATTATTACTGTTTCAAAATTCTTCTATTTGAAATATTTTGTGAAGCATTGTATAATATTATTGCGAATAGGAGCAAATTCATATTTCAGAACATTCACTGGGGAAAAAGTATATGACTGAGATGCAAAGTTTTTAAAAAAAAGATATTGCCAAATCATTTTCTAAAAAACATATAATAAATATACTTACCGACAGGTTTTTAAAAGTAAAATTACAATAGTTCAACGTTTGATTTCAATTTTAGAACATTTTTTTGTTAACAAAAAACTTAAAAAATATCTGGTAATTGTTTTGAAAGCGTTTTTTGTTTTCGATAAAGTATAAATAAATTCCGTTCATTTGAAACAAATAATGAGAACATCGTATCAAAGTACACATTATTTGAAGTCGTAAGTAACTTCCTTCGAATCGAAATTGCAAGTGTATCAAGAAAAACATATTCATACGTATTATTATTACACAAAAAAGTAACCAAAATGAAAATAATATTCACATCTCCACATTGAGAAAAAAATTTCCAATTTTGGTTATAAATAAGCAAAAAACAGCTCTTGACACATTGTAAAATTGTAAAAGGGGACTAAACGCTCTATAACCACAATTCTAGTCGCATATTTAAGCGCCCATTACATTAACGATTTGTTGTACAACATAAATGCAATGAAAAAGACTCAATAATTTGTTTGCTATAATAAAAATTCAAAAAGGGGAAACTATGACAAATTTTTAAATTGTACCAAATGAGTCACGGTAGTACCACGGTACTTTAGAAGGTCAAAATGTACCAAAAAAGCTAGGCTAGATCTAACATCATTTTACAGACAACATTTTACACTTTTGCCAACGAAAATACCGCTTGTATTAACCAAAAAACAAAGGAACGTAAGTAAAAGTGTGGTTATTTGATAAATTCAAAACGTTATTACACATTTTTTCCAAAAAAAATATAATGAAATTGGTTTCTTTGAATCTTTTTGTGAATTGAGAAAAAAGTTCGCTAAAAAGGTTTATAGATTTTATTTTACAAAGTTTTTTGCTTCTCCTGTAAATTTATATTTTTGTTAGTTACGCCTTTTTCCATTTTAGCTAACGATATATACATATGTATGTACATATGTACGTGGAAATATGTGGTCAACCAACAGATTGAATTCTCTACAATGCCCCTAGAGGGAATCGAACTAACACTAAAGTAGTCCCGTGATAGGTTCTTTGGTGGCATAGACCGGTCCTAGTTCTAACACTTTATATGAATGGGACCTATCGCTTTTACATGGGGTTGACATTGGCGGGGGTTAATTGACAACAATTTGACCAGCCACTCATATATTCTCAATAAACGTGTTAAGTGTATTGGTAGTTTTCCAATAAAAAAAGTCCTAGAATTAATTTTAAGAACAAATTTTTAATTTATTTATTTGAAAATTAATAATTATAATTAATTTATAATAATTAATAAAAAGAAAGGAGTACTAGCGACAAGGGAAAGCGTTGATATCTTTTATACCATCGATAACTTTTTGACATCTAAAAAAACCTCAAAAATGGTCCGATTATCAGCATAATCACAAACGCATCATCCCAACAAGAGCCAAACCAGTATACCCCAAAAACTGCTCCAGAAATGAAACTAATTTGATTGTTCGACTTAGAATCGGACATTGCAAACTTTCCCATAAACATATTTTTGAAAGAACTCAAGCACCAGTCTGTTCTACCTGTACCACACATCTGAATTTAGCCCATATTCTGGACGAGGGCCGCACATTCAATTCATCCAGAACTCGCATTTTTATAACGAACATACCAACCGATCTTCTCAGACACACGTGTGATAAAAATATTAAACTACTCTACAAATTTGTAACTACTAATCATTTACAAAACATTATGTGAAATGAACATACAAATTTTTAAACAGTCCCAAAGAAATGTATCACACCACCGGTGAGTACTAAACCGGTTAAAAAATCATTTATATAAAAAAATTATTAATACAAAATTAAAAAATCTACCTTTTTGTTAATACTTTTTTTTTTATTTATTTTATTTTATTATTAAGTGATTAGTTTTCCTCTCACATGTCATTAGTTATTTCTTTCTGTTCTTATTCTATTTTCACAAATCCCAGGACCAGTTCTGTTGGAACAATTGGAACACAAATTTCCCGCAGGGGTCTTGCAATCTGTTATATTGCAATTGCATCTAAAGAAGATTAGGATGGTCTTATAACAGGTTTATCGTTCAAAATTCGTAACAGTTATAATTGTAACTGAAAATTTAGTTTAGATTCCATGAATAAACATATAAACCATAATGTAGTCTCTTGTCGTAAAATAAAGCGAGTCCTTTGTTCTGCTTCAAAAACATCGACCAGCTAATAGGAAAACCCGTGAGAAGGTGCTGGAATATATAGGATTTTCTACAGTATAGTTTATCGTAAAATAGATTAACTTTTATTTCGAATTCTAGTGTTTCTTAATATGGAGTTGAAAATCCTTTCGTCCGGCTATGCAGGGAGGCTTTAGTTAGTGAAGTCGGTGTTAATTATACCATAGAAGAGAAATTCTTTGTATAGCAAACATCGGCTTTGCAAGCATTTTCAGATTTTTTCCACCTGTTTTCAAAATTTGGATAATAAATCTAAAATTAATAATTCATCTTTCCTTTGTCCTTATTGTAGACAAATTGTTGAAAACAATGTAAAAATTGTCCAATAAAGAGTATATCGTCGTTGCTCCGACAAAATCAGATATGTGCTTTTTCCTGTGTTTTCAGGAGTGCAAAAACCCCGTTTAGCATATTTATTTAAGTGAAACGGTTCATTGAATTAATGTTAATTGACTAATACATTTTTTGACTAGTAAATTTTTTCAAAAAACAACAAATAATTTTTCTTTTCTTTTTTGACACATACTTAGATGTTTTGTTTTCAAGACTGAATGAGTATTTTCATAAAAACTTAGAATATTTTAAGCAATATCTGTGTTTAAATTTAAATTTGGAAAGTTAAATTAAGAAAAATGTAATACAGGGTGTCCGCCGGGAAGGTATACTACTCACAGTAATTCCATTGTAATCCTGGCTGTATGCGATGTGGCACCGTCTTGTTGATACTACATGTAATTCAAGCCCAAAGCATGCAGTTGTGGCGTTAAAAAGTTTTCAATTATATCACGATATCGCTCCCCATTCACAGTTACCGTTACGCCGTTTTCATTTTCAAAGAAGTAAGGTCCAATGATTCCTCCTGACCAAATTACACACCGGACTGTCACTTTTAATGGATGCAAAGGTGACTTATAATTTGAGGGTTTTCTATTGCCCAGTGAAATATTATAATTTTAATGATCGCCATGAAATATTAGTTATTTTAGGATCGCCATGAAATATTAATTTATATTTATAAAAACACTTGTTATAAAAACACACTTTTTATTAAAAGACATTTTCTTTATTTTTATTTTATTTAATTATTTGCGGGACAGCCGCTTGTGCGACTGTCCCCTTTAAGTGTTCACTTAAGGTAGAGTTAGCCGAACGTCCACGTCCCCTAACGAAACGTCTGGTCCGTTTTGTTATTTGCTTACAATGTAAATGCTTACCGAATTTAAATGTCACGTAACGGAACGTCTCAATCTGTATAAATTAGAATTTCTTGCCGTCGTTACGTGACAGTTGTAAAGCAGTGATGGCCTGCTAGTATATTAAATTGAATGCGGGTAGTTTCGCTCTTTTTTTTTGGTACTTTTCCCAGTATATCTATGGACTTTAGACAAAACGACTTACAATACAACATATTTCCATATATATAAATATACATATGCTTAGATGTACAAAATAAACAAATGGATATGCACATACAATAGAAATCAGAAATATATAAAAGGCTTTAATTGGTTACAAAATATTGTTTTGTCTATGCACATTTACAATATAATATATGTAAATTTGTATGTATATGCTAAAATACATATTTGTTTATTGTAAATATATAATATAAATATCAGATATTAAATTATAATTGTTTTTTTACTTACACTAAATACTGTTTTAATACCATTTTAATCACTTGGTACTTTTTCTGCACAACGGTCACCATTTAAACCTTTTGATTTCCCATCACTGTGTGTGTTGTTTTATGTATACTATTGCTTTTTTGTTTATGTATGTGAAAAACATATGAGACGTTTTTAGATGTTCTATAAGTGCACCAACGTGCAAGCGGTCCGTTACAGTAAGTTACGGGAACAGCAACGTTCGCCTAACTCAGCCTTTATGATTCTTCTTATTATATTTTCTTAAAATGCTAAGTACTTATTTTCTAAACTAACATTACAACATTTAGCTTGTTAAGCATATTTTATTTTTATTAAATCAGTGAGAATATGCATCGTTGCAAATTCTCACTGATAAGTTTGGTGTTTGTGGACATTTCTGCTTGCACAAAGTGTGCAGCTCGTGTTACATACAGAAGGTATGGTAACGACGACTTGTCAAACACACTACACCAGAACCGATTTTCACATTTTGAACACATCTTTGTTACATACTTTAAAGAAGAGAACAAAAAATTATTTTCGTTTTCTTCTTATTTCACTTAAAGATGCAACTTGTTGTGATTAAGCTTAGTTAAATTATTTCAAGTATTGTGTGGCAAATATACTCAGCAAATATGGGCGAGACCATTTTTTCCATTTTTAGATATGCTCTATTACACACCTTCAAAAACATACCAAAAAAGTAGTGTTCAAACGGCCATATTTCTGACACTTAAATTCTAAAGTGCATTTTTTTTTTGAAAAAATCACCTTTTTTTGCTTTCTAAAAAATTTGCGACTTTGAGCAGCTCCACCAATAATTTTTCATCGAATTAAAGAAAACGTTTTTAAATTGTAATCAGTAAGTAGCTCTTTATACGATGTATTCATTAGTTTCACAAAATGTTGTCTTCAAATTTTGTATTTTTGCCACGGGTTTTAGGAAAAGGCGCTACTGTAACATAAAAACCACTTAAAACTAATTAACATACTGTTATATAAAATGTTAAAACATGTTGTGCATTAGAGTAATAAGTTTTTGCATTTTTTACAACTATCAGTTCTCCCAAGGTAAAATCGTGAATTGCATTAGAAAATATTAAGAACTGCATTTTTAGTTTTTCGCTATCGTTAAAAAAGGTCACGCATCAACGCCATGAAGTTTTTAATCAAAATGGTTTTTTATTGGAATTATATAATCTCCATATAAAAATACTTAGGGGTCACTCACGATGTCTTTTCAGACATGTCTGTTTTATTCATTCTCTTTTGAACATGCTTCCAAAAACTATGGTCTTTTCACGATGTCTTTTCATGTCTAATTGTCTAATAGCCATATACATACAAACTAAAAAACATGAAAATTCATAAAAACAAACATGAAAACTCGTTTCGTGCCTGTTTGACAACCCCTCTTTCTTCTCTAACCCGATCGCCAGCAAACAAAACAATCGTGTTTGTTAGACATGTCCGAAAAG
Source organism: Pollenia amentaria (assembly GCA_943735925.1). Lineage (NCBI taxonomy): Eukaryota > Metazoa > Arthropoda > Insecta > Diptera > Polleniidae > Pollenia > Pollenia amentaria. The sequence goes on from OX031008.1 coordinate 161,245,616, forward strand.
ACATCGTGTAAACTCCCTTTTAGCTTTTCATGTAATTTTGTCACTTGATTTGCAGTTAAATGAAAATAAAGTTGGTATAGTCAAAATGAGATTTAAGGAAAGCAAAATTAGTGTTACTAGAAATGCGAAAATTTGGGGAAGAAACTTAACTAAATTTAAGGATATTGCAAAAAACTGCAGAGATATACCTGATGTTGATAAACCATTGCACGACTTAAGCAGAATACCAACAGAAGAAGCTATAACAGGAAGATTTAATACGTTAGCCATGGTTGCAAAGTGCAGAAACAAAAGGTATGTAATTGTAGAAGAGGAGCATTAAATGTATGGCAGAAGATTAAATTGAAGTCAATTCGTGTTGATCACGTGAAACAAAAAATACATGAATAGATCAACAACGCAGTAATATATGCGCAGAACGTGGAATTAAATTAGTCCAAGACATATATCCAATTTGTAAAACATCGCGTACACTGAATTTGAACTTAATTTCTTCTTACTAGTCATAACAATATAATATTATAATTTTTGTATATTTATTAATATAGAAAAATATTAAATACATTTAAGAAATCGCTTTTGGTGCGTAAAGTTTTTCATCAAATGAAGTGAAAAAATGTTATTTATTTTCAAAGCAATATTGGCTGTAAGATAGACCCTTGCACGAATGACGTCCAAAAAAGTTATACCCAAATGTCCATTCATATCGCAGAGAAAAGTTATCAAACGAATGTTTGTTTAAACGTTAATCAAATAAAATTTTGAACAATGCTAACTATTCGAAGATGCACAAATTATGCTATTGCCATATTTACCAGAGCTGTAAACGAATCATTCATATTTGAATTAATTCGCGAATCATTCATGCCCAGGTTTAGCAAATTTTGAATTAATTCCTTTCACACAAAAAATGAATTGAATAAAATTTGAGTCAATTCAAATGCATTTGGTAAAAATGAATTGCAATTGTGCACGAATTAATATCATTCCGTGCATTATTCCACCATTTATGTTAGTTTTTGTGTCAAAATAATTATTTTTTTTAGGGTGGTGGTTCCACATTTTGATTCATAGCTCTGATCCTACTAAACCGATGTTGCTGGATTTCAATACCAAACTACTAAGGATAACTACAAGGAATTTGAGACCAAGTTTGTTCTCTTCTTTTGCGTTGTTTTCAACAAACGGACAGACAGACGGGCATTGCTAAATCGACTTAGAATTACTCAAGTAGTCAGAATATATGTACTTAATGGGGTCATATATGTACAATAAAAAAGTTTCACACGGAATGACAAACTTAGTATACCCTCATTCACCACTAGTAGTGGTGGATGGTATAAAAATAAATAAATCCCTGCAATATTTTAAAAGTGGCTTAATTTAGAAAAAGATAATTAATTTGAATATTTGCAGAAAGTTTATTTTTATTTTAAATATAAGTCAAAATGTATAAGTCAAAAGTGTTTAACTATAAATTTAAAATTTCAATTCAGTTAGTAAGGTCCTACGCATGTAAAACGAAACGTAACGCCAACGAATTACATTGAAAGCACAAACAATGTCATACATATTTTGTAATTTTGTTGTTGCTTTCTACAGAAATTCACATTAGCGGAGTTCAGTGTTTGATGTAAATGGTCTTGCAAAAGAGCAAATGCAAAATCTCTTAGCTCTTTTATGAAATCTAACGGAAACGCAGTGCATTTTGTTGTTGGATTTAACAAAAAAGCTACGATATTTTGAATTTGTTCTTTCGCAAGACCATTAGCACCAAACACTGAACCCCGCTCTTGAGTTTTTAAATTTCAAACGCTGCTTAGCTTATGGCGTTGAAAATTTTTAGACGATACATGCATTTCTGCAGAAAGCAACAATAAAATTACAAAATATTTATGACATTGTTTGTGTTTTCAATGCAATTCTTTGGCGTTGCGTTGCGTTTTACATGATTAGGGCCTAAGTTTTTTTAGTATTTGAAAGCCAACAGGAGCTTTTTTCCATATTACTTAGAAAACATTAACAAAGTACATTTCTGATTTATATATAACTAAACGACAGTTTCATTTATTTGGGTAAACATGTACCTATACCTCCAACATACTTTAAGGGACATCTGCGGCGTACAGCGGGAAACACGTCTGTGAACATAAATTCTAAGACTGTATACAAATTTAAAATTTAATGTGTAACTAATAAAAACCTATATCTTTGCAAGCGTCAGCCTTTAATGCACACAAAGTTCCATACACTTCACATTTAGTACCCGAAGTGTTTGCTCCGCAGGATGAAGTGTCAGGATCTGGTATACAATTAGCTAGCGTCTCGCAAGTGCTAGCACAAACTCCAATTTCGTTGAAATTCTTTAGTCTAGAACACTCACTATCATCAGCCTGAGCCCATTCTTAAAGATATTGTTGGAATGTTATTTATTTATTTTATATAAAAAAAATATGGCTTAAATACTTACTGCGGTTACTTTCAACGAGCATACAATTGACTTTATTTAACTGACAAGTATGTGTAAACTTCTGACAAAAACCATCCTCCCTTTTACCACAAACTGTTGGTAAGGGACAGGTGGCTGAATCTGCCCTGTCCTCGAAGAATGATGCAGCTTGGGTAAAAACCACCAAAGCCAAACTGACAATAAGTCCAACTGAAAAAGATATAAAATATTTTTAGTTTTGTGGAGTAACATACCGCACCAGTTCCTGTTATCGGGGTCAACTCAAAATTTAAAAATGTATTGCAGGAATAGTATAAATAGTAGTCATATTTATTTAACTACTGTAAAAATCTTATATCGTTTTCTCTACTTTTTCCCAAAATTGAAAATTTATAAGTAAAACAACAGGTAAGCATCTCTTCATTTATACTAAACTCTTTGTCAGGCATTTAAAAAAGATAATGAATGAATTTTGCAAGTTTGACTTGAATTGTAGCGAATAAACGTTATGTTTAGAATTATTTATATTAAAAAAAATTTTGCCTTATTTTTTAATATTACCAGATGTTTAAAAAGAAATAATTGTTACAAGAAAGTGTTCACGTACTCGAAAATCTTGCAAGGAGAGAGTGAAAAAAGAACATACAAATTTGAGAGACAAAAATTTTTTGAAAATTTTTGACATAGTATAGAACTAGTATGCCAACTCAAGAGAGTGTTCTCAATTTTTTAATTCAACACACATAAAAACAACAAAAACAAAATAAAATTTGAAATTTTTCAATTTAAAATTTTTCACAATATAACACTTTATGTTTAATTTTATGACACAAACACATAATTTTAATTTTTTTCAATACATTTTGCTCATTTGCTTTTTCAAAATGTTTTTATTTTTCACTAACTAAAAATTTTTAAATAAATTTATTTGACATTAATTTTTTTTCTGTGGTTAATATTATTAAAGCCAGCAGGGTAGCATTTTGTGCTATCAAAATAATATTTGAAATCATAAATTATTTAAATATTTTCGATATTGCAGAATAAAAATTTTGCAAACATTGTTTTTAAGAGTTAATAAATGCAGCCAGCATTTAATAAATTGAAAATTTATTAAAGTAATAAAATTTTATTTTGGAAAATATTTTTTTGCCACATTCAATATACCCAAGTTACAAGTTTTTGCTGGTAAAGCGTTCATTTACTTTTTTATTTTTTTGTGTTGTTTTGAGAAAAAATTTGTAAATTTTAAATTTACTCTTTCGTTGCAAGTTTCTACTAGTAAAATAAATGAACACACCTATTATCTATAATTTGATACCTTTGTAAACATTTTTATCACTATTTAAAAAACTTCGTTGAAAATGTTATACTTTTTGTTTAACTTTAAAGTTCTTTGAAAAGCAGATCTGATGTGATAATGAAAAACTTTTCTGTAGGAAGTGTCTGTACTGATTCAATATTGACACAGTCCCCAGTACTAGTGACTTATTATACCCCAGACACTGTTATTTAGTATAGACGTTTAGCATGTGCGTGTCATTCGAAATCTACTACTGAAGGAACCAGATGCTCACTTGTAGTATATTTAAATTAATCTAGTAACAATTTAGGAAATTTTTTAAAATAGATGTCGAATTGAAAATTACATATTTTTTATTATTAAAAAAAAAAAAAAAAGAAATAAAAAAACGAACTCAAAATCAAAAGTTTTTCGTGTTAAAGGCAAATATAAAAGTGTAGAGGTTTCGTTCACAAAGTAGCCAAACAGTCACCAAAATAGTCGACAAAACTGGTGACTTGGAGACACTTACACCCAGGTTTCCTTCAGGGTTACTATGCAGTGTGCGTATGTATGTATGTAGATTAATTTCACACGTATGTATATAATGTTTTTCTTTTCTGAAAATTTATTTTTCAGTGTATGTATAATACTTACCAAAAATATGTCTCATTTTACGCTTCTCCTTTACTCAGATATCTTTATTAAAGATGTTATTCGAAAATTTGTTATTAAAACACTGAATACAATCATTAATCTGAAGCAGCTATTTATATCAAAAATTGCTTTAATTTATTTGTTTTTTCTCATTTAATATTTTATGTTATACAGAATTAAACAAATAAATTTGTTTACTCATATCTAATATACTTTTTTTATTTTTTTTGAAATAAAAACCGAAATTAGGGGATATTTATTTTAAAGCAAACATAAATATAATAAAAATTAACTTTCTTGCCGAATTTTGTTTACTCATAAAAATAGGTCATGTTATTTTTGATTAACACAAGTTTCAGAATTTTCAACCAAAACTAATAGTTTCTTTAAAATGTTTTTGCAGAGCTGGTTTAAACACTTCAATGATGTTAATTTTAATGTTAAGGCGAAGATGAAGAACGCAAGGAAAGGATAAGATGTAGAATTTGGGGCTATAAACTAACACTATGATCAGAACTAGTAAATTTGAAAGTACTAACAGTTAAATGCAAATAGGGATTAATAGCGATTTCTTTTCTGAGAAAAAATTGTTACAATTTATACATGTACCACTTTCTAATGTTACCTATACTCACTCGATATGTTACATTGTGTGCAACTTCAATAGAACAAAATTAGCTGCTTTTCTTTACAACTATTTTTATTATTAATTACACTTTTATTATTAATGTACTTAATAAGCGGTTTTTTAAGCTATTTGAGCGGTTTCTGCACACTATTACGGTTTAGAAACAAATATTTACATCACTAGTGGCTTGGGAAAAATTAGAACGATAAAAACAATTTTATATTTCGATTTTAACAATCTTTCCACAAAATTATGAGCGGTATGAATTATGGTAAGCAAAATAAAACATTGGTTGTAAAAACAAAATAAGTAGTAAATGCCAAAGTTGTAAAACAGGGTAGTATGAACACCTTAAGTTAAAGTGAGTGTAAAATATAAAACATTTTTTGCATGTTTTACATCAACATATTCACAAAAGAACTTGAAAATTTTTCTCACAATGGTATTTTTTGTACAAACGAGCACAAAAATCTAGAACATATAACATTTATGTAACATATTTCTCAGAAAAGAACTTGGAATAATTCATAGAACTCATATATGACATATCGCATTTGTTCAGAGAACTTTTATGCAAATTCTTAATATTAAAAGACGGTCCACTTATTAATTTTTGACGATATTTTTCGTAATTGTTTAATTTATTACAGAAAATTTTTAGGAATAACTCGAGTATATATATATCTATATATATGTATATGTATATATAAGAAACGGGGTATTTATTATGTAAGATATTTTAATCGTAATCGCATGATATTTTATGCGATTACGATTAAACTGTGCGATTTATTGCAATAAAAATTGGCCAACCACATTTTCTGCAAATAATGTCATTAAAAAAAATATTTTACCATACTACAGTTTATTCCTTATATCAGTTTTTGTTATTTTAATATAAGTTATTAAAGTTTTAAAATTAGAAAGGAAATGCTCATTAAGACAGTTTTCATCTCAAAGACTTTTGGCCAATGTGTATGCGTGAGTTGAATGCCACTATTTTGAATACTACGAATATATAAAATGAACTAAAAATAATTAAATAATATGTTGTTATGATTGCCATTCCGTATATAATTCTTATAATATTCGAATTAGGTAAGTAAATATATATTTTGTGGAAAAAGGTAGTTTAACCATGTCCATTGGAGGTGTTTAAGTTGTATGGCACTTTTCCAAAGAAAATTCCCAAGTGAATGAATGGGCTTATTTGGTTCCTTTTTATATTAAACCATTTAATAAGATGTTTGGTGCCGATTGGCGAAAATTTATTGAAAATTTAAATAATGAATACAAGGCGAAAAAGTCATTTTGTTTTTAGTTTTTTTTTTGTAAAATTTTTTATATAAATATCGTAAAAGTTTTATTCTAGACAGTGCTGCCACTTTGTGGGCAATTACACGATTTTAGTGTAATTTTTACTGTCGTGGGTAGAGTTTGGGTAATTTAGTTGAGGTGTAGATCAGAATTACGTTTTAATTTTTCGTTCTAAAACAACCACATAACATAAAGATTGAATACATTTAAGTCGTGTATTTGAAATACAATACAGATTAAAGTTGTATATTTAAAATACGAAATACAATATACTAAATACAAATACTGTTTATTATTCAAATCAATGTACAACATACGAATGTTTATTAGGCCGACTCACCTTGTATGGAGATGAAAAAAGTGTTTTTCCTACCCCTCTGAAATTAAAGCTTGATATGTTTTATGATGGTTCCCAAAATATTTTGGTTCTAGCGTTGACCATCCGTGAGCTGGATCATTTTTAAAAAAGGTATTTTTTTCAGTTTGTCGAACATTTTTGTACTTTTGGGTCGTATAAATCGGCAGGACCAGATGGTATATTTCCGGCTATGCTACAGAATATCCAGGGATCATCACTCCTATTGCTGGTGAATCTTTTTAGGGTATGTCTGCTAAATGGCTACATTCCTAGAGGGTGGAGAGAGATCAGGGCTATTTTCATACCTAAGGCAGGTGGAACCGGTCACTCTAAACCCAAGGATTTTAGACATATCAGCCTATCGTCTTTTCTTTTGAAGACATTAGAAAGACTGATTGATCTACATCTGAGGACGAAGATTGACGCCGGCATCATCAGCGGCGCTCAACAAGCCTATCTTAAGGGTAGGTCTGTTGAGAATGCGCTCCATGATGTGGTGGGTTATATAGAACGGAGATTGCGAGACTATACCATAGAAGAGAAATTCTTTGTATAGAAAACATCGGCTTTGCAAGCATTTTCAGATTTTTTCTACCTGTTTTCAAAATTTAGATAATAAATCTAAAATTAATAATTCATCTTTCCTTTGTCCTTATTGTAGACAAATTGTTGAAAACAATGTAAAAATTGTCCAATAAAGAGTATATCGTCGTTGCTCCGACAAAATCAGATATGTGCTTTTTCCTGTGTTTTCAGGAGAGCAAAAACCCCGTTAAGCATATTTATTTAAGTGAAACGGTTCATTGCAGATATAGTTATCAATCTGCTTAGATAAGATACAGATTTTGAATCCGAGAAGTCGGATATAGAAATGTATGGAGACTAAGAGAGATTGCCAGTTTGTTAGCTGAATGCCCACTGTCATCTTAATTGCCGGATGAAAACACACCCTTACCAAATTGTTTTCGCAAAGTTCCTGAACAAAGCATGTAGCTTACCCAAAAAGCACCATGTGTCAATGATATCATTCCAACCCAGGAAAAACTTTTTGAATTTTGGTAATAGGTCGTAGTTATTTCATACGTTACCTGGTAAGTAGTTGTCATTACAATTGTCATTATTCTGAAAACCTCAATAAGTACTTGCTAGTAATGACCTCAGTAAGTACTTTTCACTACTATTATTTTCAGTTATGAACATTCGCTTACTAATAATCAGCTAAATTACTACTTATTAGCTGTCTTGTTTTCAGTACTGAATATTTACTTACTGGTAACTAGCACCATAACTATTTATTAGGTCTATTAACAAGCGCCAATTAAATTAAAACTAGTTATTTTTTGGCTTCTAGTAAGTATACTGTAAGTACTTACAATTCAACTTACTGGTAGTTAAATAATAACTAGATATTTTGTGACTTCTAGTAAGTGTATTGTAACTACTGAATTCTGTGGACAACTCGAACAAAAATAAGTAGTTATTCAGCCGAAAAATAAGTAGTGTTCATATGTCTCCAATGTTACTTGCTAACTTACCAGGTAAGTAAAGTTTTTGCTGGGAAGCAAAAGTTCTGGTCATTAGTGGGTTAATGATTATTAATTTCGAGAGAAGAACTAAAACAAAGTTAGAATAGACAGCTAAACATTCAAAAGTTTAAAAAATAGTAAATAGACAGATATTGACTTAAACTATCACAATATGCTTGGTAATCTGTATGCACATAATTTTTGAGTGTTTGCAGACTTCTATATTTTGATTCTTCTATTTAAATTTTCTTGATTTTCTGGGTCACCTCCAACAAAATTATTTTTAACGAAAAATAATTTTGTTAATTAACGGTTAAGTTAGTCCTCTATAAAGAAGCAACAACCTATTATAGATGCCCCCCACCATGAAAGCGGAGAACAAATAGTAAAAGAAGGTTGTTATATGTGCGGTTGTAAGTGAAAAAATAAATGTTGTGCAAAAGGGTTAAGTAAATTTTTACAGATATGAAACTGTTTTTGTATTAACATTTTGTATATGTGTTAAACAAACCTACTTTTGTAAACTTTTTCAGCCAGTAAAGATATCATTAAATGATTTGGTGGGTAATGTATCATTAACAAATGTCCAGAAGGTGCAATAAAAATAATTTCAAAATTTTTCACATTACACAAAGCAACAAGATTTTTGTTGATTAAAACTGAATATTGTTCCTAGGGTTATTTGGGACGCTAAATGTAAATCCGCACTCAGTTTTTTTCTATCGGCTCGACTTTCGAGATATACCATTATTTCCAAAATTAAGACACTTCCACTGCATATATTGCAATAACTTGAAAACGAACCACCATATTCACTTAAAAAAACCAAAATTCGCTTACAATATTATCATTAGACCTTGCTTACATTGTTTTTTTTTTTTTTTTTTTGTTTAAAAATTCATAACAACTTACAGTTAGCTTAACTTATTTCGAATGGAATGATCTTTATTTTATTATAATCGGTGCACAGCTTTTGATTTTATTCACAATTTACTGAGACAATTAAATTGATCTAAATCGCGATTTTCATACAAAAATAAGATTTTTTAATATGTGTGTGCTTGCTGTTCTAATTATGTAAAAATTGTGTTATAGTAATTTTTTTTGGCCAATGATTTCAGATATGAAATCAGATTTTTTATATCTTCTATACTTTTCAATTTATCATTAAAAGAGGATTTTAAAGAAATTTTCTTTTATAATATTTTCTTAAATGATATTGTTTAGAGGATTTATTTTTAATGCTCCAACAATAGTCCACTATTATATGGTATCGCTCCTCTTTAGTACGAATGGAAACGTTCAACTTGTTCTTTACTGAAGTCTCCAAGATTTTCAGGGAAACAATCCAAATGGCTGGGTACGTAGTGCACCTTAATGCTCATATTACAACCAAGCTGCTGGAAATGTGACAACATGTTATCCACTTGGCCCGAGTAGTGCTTATCCTTTTTGTTTCCAAGGGAATTGTGCACTATCCAAACAAATTCATTCTAAAGTTTTCATCATTGATTAACCTTCTGATTTAAGGGCCATGAAAGAGTTGACAGCCCTATCGTGTAACCGTCAAATAATTTTCTCCGCAATTAAAATTGTTTTTGCTTAGTTAAAAAAAATAGTTACAATAGTGTAAAGAATCAGAATCACATTAAGCATGCCGAATAAAACCCGCCGTAGCAATTATAAAACAAAAAATTTGTGTGATCAGTGTAGAATGGAGGTTAAAGAGGACGACGATTATACACAGTGCGATAAGTGCGCGAAAACATTGCATGCCTTATGTAAGTTAACACGCGCTACATTTATTTTCTTTTTCTCTTTTGTTAATTTTTATTTAATTGTTTAATTCAATAACAAAAACAAATTGTAGACATTAGGTAAGCAATTTATTCCCAAAGTGTGCCGGCAATTCAAATAACAATACAATGACCTGTAGTCATTTATTAAGCAATTCATTTATTAAGCAATTCTTTCCAAAGAATAAAAAATGCAATGCTTGCATTAAAGTTGTAAATTTATTATAATTATTAATATTAAAATTTAGTCTTAATCTTGAATCTAAATAAAGCGGAGCATTAGCTCCACCTTTTTTAAAAACGAAATAAAATAATTAAAATAAAAACTGGCGCCCGAGCAGGGACCAGTCGCCAAGAGGATATAACTTAATAAAAGTAAATAATTAAATTAAAGTGAAAGTGCACAGGCCCCTAAAGTAGTGGCAGTATTTCGCGTTATCAAAAACAGTGTCTGTGAAAGGAAGAAACTAAAATTGACTTCCCGACGGCATCAATCCCATCTTTCCGACTGGTTTAACAAGACTCAAGAAGACTCAGGCTCTCTAGTGTCCGTCCGGAGACCGCCTCGCATCGAAGTGTTGTAGCAGGAGCCGCAGTAGGTTCAACCGACCAAAAAGGATTCATCCGTGCAGCCAGCGAGGGACGAGTAGCTCAATGTTACTCTTATTGTAAGTCATTGTAATTAATTAAGTATATTAAGAGAAAGTTAATTTTTAATAAGAGTGAATGAAGATAGTGAAATAATTTTGTAAAAGAAAAATCCGAAATTTAGTAAAATTCAAATTTAGAAACTATATTGAAAGTAATTTTAAGAAAAAGAATAATAATAATAAAGGAAAATTTTTTAATAAGAAGTGAAACATTAAGTATGATTATAGAAATCTGATTTTTTAGAAAAGTGAATAAAGATAATAGAAATAATTTTTTTTGAAAGGGAAAACCCTAAAATTAAGTAAAATTCAAATTTAGAAGCTATATCGGAAAATTTTTTTTAGGAAAAGAAAAGTAAAAAGTGAAACGTGCATCTAAAAATATCCTTATTAATTTTTGAAACACGGTAATTTGCATATGAACAAAGAACGTGTAAAATAAATAAGAAGAGTCATATTAAAAATAATCCTAATAACTCTCCCTGATAATAAGGGAAACTAAGAACAGAATTTAAAGAATATCTAAAATAATTGGAAAAGAAAAATAATTTGATTAATTTGTTAAAAATAATTTAGTCAAAGATTTTTTGACATTTCCGTTATCTAAATTCCCCCGAATTATAAAGCTTAATTAATCGCAGTTTATCAAAGTTAATTGTGAAAAATGAGTAACCCGAATAATTTATTAAGACCTCCGGTTTTAGCTGCAAATCCTCCGAATCCAAATCCCAAACCTCCATTTTTTAAACTTTTTTTAAAAAAGCTTTTTAATAAAAATATCGAAAGCTTTTTATGAACGGTAAAATGATAATTGAATCAAGCCTTGATTTGAAGTTTTAGATCAGGCTTTAAAATAGCTAAAAGATAAATATCTATATGTTTTTTTTAAAGACTAGTCCCTAATCTAAAATTTATTGTTTAAATTAGTGGTACTAAAGTAAATTTTGAGTCCTTAACTTATTTTTGACATTCACTTGTTTTTATTTTACCTTGAAAGGAAAAAATATCTTAAGCTTTGAAGCTTGATTTTCTTAAAGTGATTTTTTAGTTTTTTAAATAAAAAGTAAAAGAAAAACCTAAAAAAATGTATGTGGAATGTATAGAGAAAGTTTTGAAAAATAGCTTAATAAAAATGAAGTTTAGAATGCTCTTACAAAAATTTATTAATTCTAAAGTTTTTACTTTAGCGTTAATGCTTATAAATAAAGCTTTTTATGGTAATGAGAAATTTAAAAACTAATTTGTAATGGCAATCGCGCCATTAAAATTATTTTTTAAGTACTTTTTTAAAACAACTATGAATTTAATTGAGTTTGAGGACCAATCTTAATTTGATTTCTCTTTGAAAACATTAAAACTTTTAGTTGTAATGATTAATATCAAATCGTAATTAGATGGCAATTATTTTCGCTTCTAGGTTATTCGCTTATTCGCTTCTAGGTAATGAAATCGAAGCCAAAGGAATCACTTAAAGCTTTATTAAAAAAAAAGTTTTTAAACCATTTATTTCAAAAGAAAAACTTTAAAAATTTTTATAAATTTTTTACGTTTGAATAAAAACCATTTTGTTTAAGGTAAAATTTCTTTAATGTTTCAAAACATTGAAAATATTTTATCATCTCCTAAGCAAGAGAAAAAACACATTGTTATTCAAAAAGTCTACGATGAACAAAGTTTAGTTTCAATTTTTAAACGTTATTTGAATCCCTCAGTAATAAACGGACTTGTTACCTCAGAACCAATCATGGGAAAAATTCAGCAAATATACCATCTTCACTTTTCCAAATTCAAGATACGTTTTACTCAAACCCAAGTTGAAGACCTGACAGACGAAGACAGACAAGAAACAGAAATTCTGAAAGAACACAAACGAGCCCATAGAAATGCCCAGGAAAATAAAACCCAGCTATTACAAAAATTTTACTTTCCACAAATGAGTGCTAAAATAGGAAATTTAGTCAAGCAATGTAAAATTTGCAAAGAAAATAAGTACGACCGCCACCCAAATAAGCCACAGTTACTTGAAACCCCCATTCCGAAGTATCCTGGTGAAATAGTGCATATTGACATTTATAATACGGAAAAAAATTTAGTTCTTACAGCAATCGACAAATTTTCCAAATATGCCCAAGTTAGAATAATAAAAAGCAGAGCTTCAGAAGATATTAGGGAACCCCTAAGACAGATAATTTTTGCATTTGGTGTACCTAAGGTAATAGTAGTAGACAATGAAAAAGCATTAAATTCAGCCTCCATATGTTTTATGATAGAAGACCAACTTGGGATAGAAATCTATAAAACACCTCCTTACGCAAGTACAGTAAACGGACAGGTAGAGCGATTTCATTCAACACTTTCTGAAATTATGCGCTGCTTAAAAGCCGAACGAATACATAGATCATTCTTAGAAATTTTGGACAGATCAGTATATGAATACAACTACACAGTACACTCAACTACAGGAAAGAAACCGATAGAGACATTTTTTGGACGCAGAGTTTCTACAAATCCAGACCAGTACGAAAACGCTCGACAGGAAAACATTGAAGCACTTAGAAAAAAAACAAGCAAAAGACTTAGAAGTACACAACCGGAAAAGGACTCCAATGAAAACATATTTGCCAGGCGACATTATTTACGTGCGAATAAACAAAAGATTAGGCTCAAAACTTAGTACCAGGTAAAAAAAAGAAATAGTTAAAGAAGACAAATCTAGCGTAGTTATAACAGAAAAAGGACGAACTGTACACAAAAGTAATATTAGAACTTAACCCATTTTACTTTCAGATTAATAATCCCACTTGCCAGTGGCGAATTCCGTATCCTGGATTACACAAATTCACGAATAGCAACTTTCAACACAGGATGGACCAAAATTCAAACCGGGACCTATAGAATTATACATACCATAGACGTAGACGAATACCAAAAGACTTTGGACGAACTTAACTCCGTAATAAGACACAAGATAACTTCTGGCAATCCCTTACTCCCTTTCCTACATCACGAGGTAACTGAAGTACAAGGTTTCTAAGGTAGACTAAAGCCAAAGGTCAATAAAAGATCCATAAACGCAATTGGTACTGCATGGAAATGGCTCACGGGGAGCCCAGATCATGAAGATCTTGTTATTTTAGAAAATCATATAAATAATTTACTTGAAAATAATAATAACCAATTGATAATAAATAGAGCAATGAGCGAAAGAATAAATAATATAACGGAAGTGTCAAATAAAATAGTTAAGCTATTGAAAGATAGAGAAGATATGCAGCATAATATTGCTGTAAACATTAAATATAAGCTACAATTAATAAAAGATGAAATTAAAAATATCAATTATGCAATACATTGGGCCAAAGTTGGCATCGTAAATTCTTATATATTCTCTAATTCTGAGATGAACCTAATAAAAGAAATTATTGAAAAAAATAATATTCCATTAAATAATATAGAAGAAGCATTTGAATTCAGTAATGTTAAGATAGCTTCTAGTAATTTTAAGATTTTGTACTTAATCGAAATTCCAATAACTGATAACAATTTATGTGAATCCTTATTAATAAAAGCAATAAAGAAAGGAAACAAATTATATAAAATACCATTTGAAAAAATTATAATATGTAACAATAAAATCTTTGGAAAGAAAAGCAAATGTGAAGAACATAATCAAATTAAAATTTGTACAAAGAGAAATATTGTAGACATCAGTAACTCCACGTGCATTCCTCACCTACTCAAAAGCCGACCGCCTAACTGCATCACGATTAACAACCAACACATTCCCACTGTCCAAGAACTCCTCCCAGGAATAATACTTTTAAACCAATTCAACGACACCATCCGTATCGACAAAGAAGAGATCGATTTAACTGGATCATTCGTAATTCAGTACCATAACTCCACAATTACAATAGACAACCAAACATTTTTATCAAAAATTATTTTTGGGAATGAAATATTTTATTAATTAGTTCATTTATTAATGATGTGCTAATAATCCCAATTTTTTAAATGAAAACACTGAAATTTATTGTTGTGGGAAAGCTAGTTCCTATGCGCATTTCGCTGGTTGCTTAGGCCAGCTCGTCAGGAAACTTTTTCCAAATACTTTAGAAAAGCTAAAAATATTATACAAGTAAGACCATAAAGTGTATAAGAATTTTAAAACACTCTGGTCTTAAATGTAACAATATCAAAGCTTCAACAAAGTCACAACAATAAACCGTCAATTTTTTCTTTCTTACATTCCCCTACAATTGGCTGGGTTTTTTCCAACACAAATTGTAGTTGTAAGAGGATAGAAAGAAAAAACAAAAATTAAAAAAAACAAGTTACTTAAATAAAGCAGCTTGCCATTTCAGTTTTTTATTTGCCGGGCACATGCAAATTTATTATCAAAAATTATTTTTGGGAATGAAATATTTTATTAATTAGTTCATTTATTAATGATGTGCTAATAATCCCAATTTTTTAAATGAAAACACTGAAATTTATTGTTGTGGGAAAGCTAGTTCCTATGCGCATTTCGCTGGTTGCTTAGGCCAGCTCGTCAGGAAACTTTTTCCAAATACTTTAGAAAAGCTAAAAATATTATACAAGTAAGACCATAAAGTGAATAAGAATTTTAAAACACTCTGGTCTTAAATGTAACAATATCAAAGCTTCAACAAAGTCACAACAATAAACCGTCAATTTTTTCTTTCTTACATTCCCCTACAATTGGCTGGGTTTTTTCCAACACAAATTGTAGTTGTAAGAGGATAGAAAGAAAAAACAAAAATTAAAAAAAACAAGTTACTTAAATAAAGCAGCTTGCCATTTCAGTTTTTTATTTGCCGGGCACATGCAAATTTATTATCAAAAATTATTTTTGTCTAAAGAAATTTCTAGCGGTAAACCTCTTCCTGCAATACTGCAACCGAATTCAACGCTAACGGCTGAAGAGGAATTGCTAAGCCTGGAAATGATGAAAGAACTTCACCTAAAAAATATAGACTACATCGAAACATTAAAAAGGAAAGGTTTAACAGCATCAATAGCTAATTTTGGGATATCTGGTATAACTTTAATCCTAATGGCAATTTTGGTAGTAAAACTAATTTCAAGAAAAGGAACAAGGTTAATGGGCGGACACGCCTCCAAAGATATTGATAAATCTTCACTACCAGAAGTAACAATCAAACAATTTGAACAACCCCAACCACCTCCTCGAGTGGACCATACAATCACTTATCATCCTGCTCAGACGAACGAGGACGTTCGTTTTTAAAGGCGGAGGAGTTAACACGCGCTACATTTATTGGGACGAAGCGGAGCATTAGCTCCACCTTTTTTAAAAACGAAATAAAATAATTAAAATAAAAACTTGTACAAATTTAAATAAACGCCAATATGATAGTTTTTTGGTGAATGAGAGTGAGGAGTTTTTCTGCAATCTCTGTGATGAAAGTGGTGGAACAGTAAAAAATTAATTGACTGACATAAAAAACAACTGAACAAACTTGATCAGCTGTCGAACGTACAAGGGACAATGAATTTCATGTCAAAACAATATGATGACGTTCGACGAGTGGTGGCAGAAAATAAAAAGAAAATTGAAATTGTGATAAAGGAGAATCGTTTACTAAAAAATTAAGTTAAGAGTCATGAAGATTGTATAAAATATTTGAATACTGAGCGTGTTAAAAAATATTGCCTTATTAGTAGGGTCGTTGCGAAAGATGATGAAACAGCAGTTGGTGCCCTTATGGCTATTTCGAAAAAAGTCGGTGTTGAGTTGAATGAGAGTGATATTGGTGCTGCATATTTTATTAAGAAAAGAGGTGATTCAACACAGAATTCTTCAACTGCTGCTAAAAAACGTACTATAATAGTAAAATTTGAGTCAAAGAAATCAAAAGATAAATTAATGTAATACAAGCCAAAACTTAAGGACAGTCAGGAAACAAAATCTGTTTATATCAATGATGTTCTTAGCAGGGAAACTCCTAATTTTTTTAAATATGCCAAAACTTTAAAATCCGTTGGTTATGAGTTGGTATTAGAGTATACACTCAATTAATCGTTGTTCGATTAATCGAAGAAATTTTTCGCAATTATTTGATCGAATAATTAAATGGCCAATTTCAAATAACAAATAACTCGAAAAATTTATGTCAATTAATCGATTAAAATTAATTTCTTAGAAAATTTTACTTTTTTAATATAAAAATATTTTTCTTATATTTCTTACTAATAAAATACATATACAATACATGTTACTCGCACTTCTGAATATATTTTAGTCCATTTTTAGATGTGGATGAGTGTGAGACAAATCATGTAATAAACGATTAACTACTAATTCCATACGTAAGAATTTTGTACTAAAATAACGCCTTTTCATATTAAGTTTGACGTTCATTGTAAAAAATTCATCAGAATTTATAAATATGGAAACCATGCACTGTCAGATTATGGGTTTCCTGTTTTTACCCGACCTTTAATTTCTTTATTACCTCTTACAATTCAAACGGCTGGATGAATTTTGACATTTTAGGTATTGTTAGATTCGTTTTAAAAACCGCAGTATCCTTAGATATGTAGTGGAAAACAAAACGTTAAAAGAATTAAATTACCCAAACCTATAGAGTAGAGCTTTAAAACGAAGAAAAATAAAGTTATCAGCCATGTTCGGTAAATCGAATTCATATGAATGAAATTAAAATCGAACAAACTTTGAAAACGATCCAGTTTAAAAAGTTTCTTCATTCTTTGAGTTCTTATCTTAACCATAACTTCTCTTAAATCAGGAAAAAATACGGTGATTTAAGAAAAATTAACTGAGAATTTCCATTGATTTCAATTATACCTGATTTTCAGGAATAATAAATTAGTTCAATTGAATTACGAATGATAAGTTTGTTTAAATAGGCTGGACCTCTCATAGAAATAACACGACAAAAAAATCTAAAATAAATAATTAAAAAATAATTTATAAAAATATGAGATGAAGTTTATGTTGAATTCCCGTACTAAGTTTAAGGGCATAGCTGCAAATTATACACTAAAATAAAATTAACTGACCACTATTGCTGCTGAACCAAATGCATGTATTAAGCTTTGGCTTTCAGATCATTTTTAACCGAAGTAGTGCTTACTTTGTTTATAGTTTATTTTTATTTTATTTCCTTAATCTGGTTTCGGTCTCTTAAGCGCCTTAAAAACTAAATGTTTTGCAACGGGGGTTTTGATTTTTTTATTATTAATTTTATTTAAAAGTTTTAAAACTGTATACTGTATGAATTGTTATTTTGTTGTACAATTAAATTTTTATTTTATTGTTTGGTTTATGTTTAATAATATAATAAATGTATCAAATCGAATAGACATGTATGTTTTTCCAATGGATATACGAGTAATTATTTGAATTATTCGAATTATTCGAGTTATTCGAACATTTTAAAACTCTTATTCGATTAATCGAGCAAAATTAAAATTTAAAAATCGAATAATTCCTTATTCGAACAAAACCTAAAGTCAAATAATTGGATACTCTAGTTAGAATATACATACAATGGTAGAGTTTTATTAAAGAGAAATTTCTAGACCAAAAATAATAAGAAATTAATAAGAAGTAGATGATATGCTAGTGGATGCTGCAACAAATAAAATGTCACGACGTAGATCGAACTTGCCACCGCCAGGTATAGTGGAAAATTCTGATAATGAAGATAATCGTTGTTTTATTTCACCTGCATAGAATTATATATACTTAAGTACAAATAAAGGCGAAATTATCTCCAGGTGGCGGCGAGACTACAGCAAGTCAACAACACAAAAAACAACAGGGTATTTTGTTTTTGTTTTTCGGTCATGGAATCAGTGCTGCCAACACTAATGCAATTTTTACAACCAAAATT
The DNA here is from genome assembly GCA_943735925.1 of Pollenia amentaria. Classification (NCBI taxonomy): domain Eukaryota; kingdom Metazoa; phylum Arthropoda; class Insecta; order Diptera; family Polleniidae; genus Pollenia; species Pollenia amentaria. The sequence goes on from OX031008.1 coordinate 161,264,183, forward strand.
TTTGAAAAAGTCACCAAATGTGAAAAAATATAACCAAATTAGAAAGCCTTTTGTTAATTGAGAAAAACATAAAAATTTATTTTAAGTTGCATTGTCAGATAAAGGTTATTTGCACTTAATATATAAAATATTAATTACAAATTAAGAAAACAAAACAAGAAATGTAATTCTTGTACATATTAAAAAATAAGGAGAAACTTCAATTAAAAGGTTTTATTTATTTTAGACATTTTTCATGAAAAAAAATTTGTATTTTGTAAGAGTTTTGTTCTGTTTTAACAATACAATTGATTGAACGTGAAGTAAAATTTATATGAAAAGCACTCAGTTTTTTGATTATTTTTCATATACATTTTACTACACGTTCAATTACTTGTGTTGTGAAAATAGCACAATAAACCCGTCAAATTTGCATACAAAATTCAGTATATTGGAAGTTAATAAATTGAATTTTTTGAATATGTCCTTTACAATAAACGAAATTTGTACTTCACCCTTTCCCCTTTTTAAATGTGGCGAAATGTGGCGATTTTTAAATTCTTTTGGCGATGAACATTTACGTTTGGCGATATGGCGATTGTCTTGGCGAACTTGGAAACTGTTGGCGATATGCGTAAAGAATTTTTTGTGAATTTAATCTAAAATATTATTAAAATGTGTATAACTTATTTCTCTTGTTTGTTAAGTGTATTTTAAAATTATAATTGTAATTATTACTGTTTCAATATTTTTCTATTTGAAATATTTTGTGAATCATTGCATAATATTATAACAATTATAAGCAAATTCGATTTCAGAACGTTAATTCAATGGGGGAAATGTTGACAGTCAAAGGTTTTTTTTATAAATTAAAAATATTGCCAAATAATTATTTTCTTACAGTAAATTTCGTAAGTTCTCAATTTATAGATTTTATATCAATTTATTTTTAAAAAATCTTTAAAATGCCTATGTGTATATCAATATATTAAAATATACTACTGGAAATAGTGAAAATTTAGAATATTTTCCTTATGTTCAAAGCTTTAGGAACACCAAATCTACTTTTGTGTACTTTTTCATTCATTTTCTGAAATCGATTCCGCGTGAGATATGCACTTTCTACTTTAAGTGCCACTTATCTTTACTACTCTTAAAATCAGAAAAACTACGCTCATTTAAAAAAAATTAATTAAAAATCGCAATCGATAAAACGTCATTTGATTTCAATTTCAGGACATGGCAGTTTCTAATATAAAAATCACATTTGGCAATTTTTTTCTTACCAAAAATCCTAAAAAAATAGCTGGTAGCTGTTTGAAAGGAATTTTTTGGTTGCGATAAAGTTCAAGCTCTTACAATTTGTTGTTGTTTCTTTGCAAAGTACTTACAAAAGCTTATGCGAAAACTCGCGAATTGTACATATAGCTTGGACGCACTTGCTATAAAAGAACAAAAAGCTGACAAACCGTGATCACAATCACAGCTTTAAGGAGCAGTGAATTTTAAATCACGTTCACTAATCACGATGTTCTTTAAAAATCACGGGATCGCTTATCTCTAATGTCCACAAATATTGATATTTCACGCGTAAAATGAATGTGCTTGTGGGGTCGTGATAATCATAATTCTGCAGATTTGACATGTTCACAGCTTCAAAAGTTCATAAACCATATAAAATCATTCAACATGGATTTTCAGGCTGAAACCATTAATGCTAAAAGTATGTTTGACAATATGCACATGATGCTTTAATTAAATTAAACTAGCATTCAAACAAGAAATTTAAAATACATATATTTATAATATTTTGGATTAACTGAATGATCCCTTTTCCTTAATAACGTATATTTTAGGTCAGAATTTGATAGATAATTACCAAATTGTAAAGTTGGTTAAAATACAATATTGCTTCAGTGGGCCCGTTACTCTTTACATTTTATATTAATGATTTGATGAACCTGGGATTATTTGGATAATTTGGTTTTATATGCTGATGATATATGTTTTTTGTTATCCATATAAACATGAAATTGCATTGAAGGTACATATGGAACGAGATTCAGCAGAGTTTGTAAGATTAAACAAATTGGTGTTAAATGCTGAAAAAACGAAATTAATAAGATTTAAGCTTACTCCGACAACCTAAGCTTCAGTATTTTTATAGATGGGAATTAAGTTTTTGAAACCTTTTAAACGAAATACCTGGGTGTGTTTTTGCAAAGTAGTTTGTAATGAGACAAACATATTCAGAGCCTCAAAGCAAAAATTGGATTAGCTATAGGTTTAATTTATAAATTTAAGAATAAGTTTAACACATGAACTAAGTTGCTTTTGTATAATGCATTGATACATAGTCATCTCAACTACCTCCCCATAATATATGGTTTAAAAAAAGCAATGAGCTAATTGCGTTACAAAGAGTTCAAAACAATGCATTGAAAACTGTCTTTAATCTCCAGAGAATGTATTTAACGGTATCTCTTTATAAAAATATTGCTGACAATGTGTTGTCTGTACATTGCTTGTATAAAATGCATCTTCTGATGCATGTCTTTAAATCTCTGCATAATATTGGTTATCATACTATAAGTTTTTCTCAAAATCATTTTGTTTTTAATACAAGAAACAACACTAATCTTTGGATAGCCAGATGTAGGCTGGAAACAACGAAGCAACGTGTGGAACACATGTGTAATTTGGAATACAATAATTTGCCTGATATTGAAAGAATAGCACATTTTAAGAAAAAACTTTAAGAATATTTACTTGAAAATTTGGAAATGCTTTCTCTGTAATATTTAATTGAATTTACAAACTCACAAATTTTTCTTTTTTATTTTAATTTTAAACTTTTTGCCAACTCGCCTCAAAAATGTCTAATGGACGCTGAGGCAACACCATTCTTTGTAATAAAAAATGTTTTCTGAATAAATATAAAAAAAATAAAAAAATTCTAGCTTTCAGTTTCTCCCAACTCAAATGTTGAAACTTTCTGCTGATATATCTAAAACAATCACCGTCCTTGTGTAGAGCTTCGACAAATTGTTTCATAAGCTCTAGCTTGATATGGAGTGGTGGCTGTATTTTGCGATCCATAGGCACAAGTGGTAGAATTGGCAAACAAATGGAAAGGTATAATTGAGAGCAATCTCGGGGTCAATTTAAAATGTGTGATGCGTTAGTAAAAAAATTGACAGGATATAGCAAATTAAAAGGAAAGACAAAACAAAAGATCTGTATTTAAAAGATCTGTATAATTGCTTGTACATTTAAAATTATATGATCTCAACATATGTTTTATTTTTTTTATCGTTGTCAAGGATTTATCAATTATTAAAATATTTGTAACTGATAATGTTTATTTACTCAAGTACCAATATTATCTAAAATCGAAAAAAAATCTCTTAATATATAAAATTTCTGGATTTTTAATTATTCGATTAAGCGAATAATTTTAAAATTTTATTCGTTTAATCGAATAAATCAAAAATGCCAAAAATATATTAATCGTTTAATCGAACAAAAAAAAGCCGATTAATTAAACACCCTAGCTACAAGTAACCAACGGAGAACCACACATCAATAGAAAAAGTGCACTTTCCTTTTTTCCCTTTAATTGACTGTGAACTGACTAGATGTCATTAAAAAACAAGAAAAGCAAATCATCGTCCACGTACATGAAATAACTGAGAATCATAAAAAAGTCACTTCACTTAATCTATATATATAAGATTGTAACGTTTCTGACTGACTGACTCACTGATTCAACATCGCACAGCCTAAACGCCTGACGCTAAAAACTTGAAATTTGGACCAGGGGTTGGTCTCTCTCCAAATCGATCCACTAAGACGGGATTTTTGGAAATTCGAATGTTTAGGGGGTAAAAAAGGGCAAAACGGGTCAATTCAGTAACCTTATATCCTTAAACTAAAAGAGATACAAAAAAAATTTAATGCTTTTCGTTGTTCTTTAGAAAAATAAGCGGACAGGTGTCTGGTACTTTTTCAAACCTTTAACGGAGTAAACGGGTAAAACCTGCATTTTTGTACTTTTTTGTCACCCCATCTATCTTTTAAACCCAAAAACATAGAAATAGGGGTTATATCACATTTGAAACTTATTTAAAAAATCCAAATACGAGTTTGGTACTTTTTCGAAATTCGGACGTTTAAGGGGTAAAAAGCGTGACTATTTTTGGTACTTTTTTTATAAAACATATTTTTTTTATTTATTGACATAAACGTATTAAATTATGGGCTCCCACTACAATATTGAAATTGTTCATGCTTCAATGGGGAGAACAAAAGTACCAAAAAGGAGAAAAACGGAGTAAACGGGTAAAATATGTATTTTGGCACTTTTTAGTCACCCCATTTATCTTTTAAACTAATAAACATAGAAATAAGGGTTATATCACATTTGAAACTTATCTAAAAAATCCATATACAAATTTGGTACTTTTTCGAAATTCGGACGTTTAGGGGGTAAAAACCGTTACTATTTTTGGTACTTCTTTACAAAACATTTTTTTTTTTTAATTTATACGCATTAAATTATGGGCTCCTACTACAATATTGAAATTTTTTATGCTTCAATGGGGAGAAAAAAGTACCAAAAAGGGGAAATACGGGAAATTTTATTTCTTACTTTAGGTTTTTGGTTCCACAACTGACAATTTTTTTAATTATCGTTAATATTGGACCTAGAAACATAAACTTCAACATGTAATGTCCTGAGTGGATAAGAACCTCTGAGGGTACTTTTTGGTATTTTTTGATCTTCAACTGGTACTTTTTTAATTTCCGTTAGTATTAGACCTTGAAACATAAAACTAAACATGCAATGTCCTGAGAAATTTGTTAGTGGTATCTTTTTGGTACTTTTTCATTCTTTAACTGGTACTTTTTTAATTTTCGTTAAAATTAGACCTATTAACATAAAATAAAACATGCAAGTTCCTGAGTGATTGATACTTTGAGTGACTGGTACTTTTTTTAATTTTCGTTAATATTGGACCTATGAACATAAAATTAAACATGCATGCTCCTGATTAAATCAAAAACTGTAAGAGGGGCTTCTTGGTACCTTTTGGTCTTTAACTGGTACTATTTGAAGTTCCGTTAGTATTGGACCTAAAATCATAAAATTCAACATTAAATGTCCTGAGTGGACAAGAACCTTTAAGAGGGATCTTCTTGGTACTTTTTCGTTTTTTAACTGGTACCTTTTTTATTTTCGTTAGTATTGGATCTACAAACATAAAATTAGAGGTTCTGTAAGAGAATCTGTAAGAAGTTCCCAAGTGAATGAGAATCTGTAAGAGTAGTTTTTTTGGCACTTTTTCGTACTGTATTGTTTGCCAACAAGTACTTATTGAATTTTTGTTAGTATTGCAGCTACAAACATAAAATTAAACAAGCAAAGCGTTGAATGAGCATCTGTAAGAGGCAATTTTTGGTACTTTTTTGTACTTTATTTTGTGCTTTTATTGTTGCTCATTAAATAAAAAAAAGAACAGGTGTCTGGTACTATTTTGAAATTCGGCTCTTTTAGGGAGTAAAAGTGTAAAACCTGAATTTTGGTTCTTTTTTGTCCCCCATTTACCGTTTAAATCAATGCACATAGAAATAAAAATTATATAAAATTCGTAACTTATCTAAAAAATGCCAAGTGAAAATTTTGTACTTTTTCTGAATTCGAACGTTTAAGGGGTAAAAATCGTACGTAATTTTGTTACTTTTTCCAAGATATTTTTTCTTCATCTATTTATTTTCATCGCACAGCCTAAACGCCTGAAGCTAAAAAGTTGACACTTGGACCTGAGGCAGGCCTCTCGCCAAATCGATCACGCTGACCTCATATCTGCTAAGCTAAAGGAGATACGACAAAATGTAATACTTATTGTTGTTCAATAGAAAAAAGGCGTTAAAACGGAAATTCACTAACCTCATATCTGCTTAACTAAAAGGGATACAAAAAAATTGAATAGCTATTATTGTTCATTAAAAATCAGCGGACAGGTGTCTAGCACTTTTTTGAAATAAGGAGTAAACGGGTAAAACCTGTATTTTAAAACTTTTTTGCTATGCCATCTATCTTTTAAACCAATAAACATTAAAATAAAAAATATATCACATTCGTAACTTATCTAAAAAATACAAATACAAATTTGATGCGTTTCGAAATTCGAACGTTTAAGGGGTGAAAATCGTACCTAATTCAGTTATTTTTTTCAAACCATTTTTCTTCATCTTCCTATATAATATAAAATTGTAAAGTTACTGCCTGATTCATCATCGTACGAACTAAACGCCTGAACTAAAATGCTGAAATTTGCGCGGGAGGCTGGCCTCTCGCGAAATCGATTACCTATGATGGGAGTTTTGGAAATTTTTATGGTTAGAGGGTAAAAAAGGTTAAAACGGGAAATTCCCTAACCTGATGTTCATTAAAATAATAAGCGGTTAGGTGTCTGCTACTTTTTTGAAATTAGACCCTTTTGGGGAGTAAACCTGTATTTTAAAACTTTTTTGCCACGCCATCTATCTATTAAACCAATAAACATTGAAATAAAAAAATATCACATTCGTAACGTATCTAAAAAATACAAATAAAAATTTCCGAAATACGAACGTTTAGAGGTACAAATCGTCCCTTTACAAAGTAGCGGGTTTAAACCTAGAAACATAAACTTTGGCGTAAAAATATGTCCACATAAAAAAAGGGGCGCTAACGAAGTAGCGGGTTAAATGCTAGTTGTCAATAAAAGCGAAACGCGTTAATCGATTTTTATGATCTATGTCTCGTCTTGTTCATAGGTTATGTGACTTTATGTGAACGTAATAAGACTGTAAATTTTTCCGTTTGGACTTTTCATTAATATTTTTTTTTATTTTTTTTTATAATATTTTTTTTTAAGTAAACTACCATAACTCGATATTTTACAAAGCTATCTATTACATCATTAAAACTTTTTTTTGGAAAAAAAGTAAAAAATTCGATAAGTACCTGTAACTTAAAAATGCGAGCTGACAGAGAAAACGGAGATTAAATTTTAAATCAGAAACCTCACATTAGTAAAAAAAATTGCATCAAACTTCCAATCAACACACAAAAAAATTGAATTTTGCTACCTTGTGTAATCGATAATGTTAGAGCAACGACGATATAAAGATACCAGTATATCCACAAATAATAAGAACTTTATTTCTTCACTCACATTATTCTGTACGTAATATTAACTGAAATTGTAATATAAAATAAATGAATATTCGATTCAAAATCGGCCTACTTATTTTTCATTTATTTTTAACGAAAAGTTCATTTAATTTTTCTGTCAAAAATTCAACGGCGAATTCCGTAAAAATAAATGAATTTTCACTTATTTTATATAATACAGGTTTTACTCGAATTTCTTAAAAATACCAAACACTTGCCGGTTATTTTTCTACCCCGTTATACATGTTTACAGAAGAACTTTCAATTATAAGACATCACAGCTAGGGATGCAAACGATACATCGATGTTTAGAAAACATCGATGTATTGTTCATAAGCCCCGATGTTAACATCGATGTTTTGATGGACGATACATCGGCGATACATCGCCGTCTAAACTAAAAAAACATCGACATCGTCTATTTAATATTTTCATTTATTTAAATTTTTTTCATAATATTTTTACCATTTTAAATTTTTATTTTTCAATTAAACCCTTTATTTTAAAATATGAAAAAGTGTATTTCAAAGTATAGCCGTACACCTAGAGAAAAAACTTGTTTAAATATGGTCACCTTCAACAAAACTATTTTTAAATAAAATTGTAAACATATATGGTTAATTTAACCAAATTATTGTCATCGACAACCAATACACAACGAAGTACAACAACAATGAAGCTTCTTGATGGAGGACTAATTTAACAATAATATGGTTGTCGGTGTCATTAATATGGTAAAATTAACCATATATGCTTACAATTTTATTTAAAAATAGTTTTGTTGAAGGTGACCATATTTAAACATGTTTTTTTTCGGCGTGTACAAAGTACGTACATATGTATGTATGTACATACCTGCATAATATGCATTGTATAACTACATATGTATACATATGTGGTTCTCATTTTATAAACTAAAGAAATGTTAAAACAATTTTGGAGACTGTGTAATAGGGTTATAACTTTTTTAATTTTTTACAAATATCAGTTCTCCCAAGGTTAAATCGTGTAGGGCATGGAAAAATATTAAGAATTGCATTTTTAGTTTTTTGCTATTGTTAAAAAGGTACACGCGCTAAGTTCCATGAAGTTTTTAATTAAAATGATTTTATTTTTTTTTTACTGAAATTATTTAATATTTATTTTAAAATACTTTGCATTTCATGTCATTTTGTCAAGAAAATTCCTCAAAAGGTTACTTAACTGACTTCTTTGTTGGGTACATATTAAATCTTTCAATAAAAATAAGAAACAAAATTAAAACATCGATGTATCGTGTTTGTACCGATGTTTTCTAACATCGATACTTATCGTGGAAACATCGATGTTTTTAAATATCGATGTTTTTCGGAACGATGTTGCATCCCTACATAGAACACATAACACGATAACAATTTACAGTATTGCATTTTGTCCAATATGGATTTTTTAATACCAGCAATCACTCTACCAAATTTTGTGTGGATCGGTCCTTAACTTAGCATATGTCCAATGTAAAACCACCTCCTGAAAATTGTTTTAATACGGCTAAAACGGCTTTGTGTACCATGACATTTTTTCAAATGAGATCAAATTAAGCGTTATATGACTAAAAATAAAATCAAAGAACTTTCTGTTGTCGGCCCAAAATTGATCATAGGTCTGACCCCGCAACAAACTCTAGTACTGTAAGTTAATTTTTTATAAAGATTGGTTCATAATTTTTAGAATCTATATAGCGCTCACTCATAAAATTTCTTACTCTCGGTGGAGGGTGTTAAAGAAACCGGTTGCTTTCTTTAAATTTTAGGGAAGTTAAACTTAGTATTTATTTTAATACAATTTAGTTCATTTTAATGTTAATCTAGTTATTAAATCTAATAAAATAATTAAATGAATTTTATCAAATGAAAACTAAAGCCTCTAGTACACGGAATGTAAAAAGCCACATGCGCATGTGGTTCTGACGTAATTTTGACGTCAATGCAAAGCCACAATAAGCATTGCGTGTTGTGTGATGACGTCAAAATTACGTCAGAACCATATGCGCATGTGGCTTTTTACATGCCGTGTACTAGAGGCTTAAGTTAGGCAAATAAATAGAATTACAAGGCATTAATTGAATAAATAATATATGTATTGGTGATGTAACGAATATTTTTATTCGTATCGCCCAATATATGACATTCGTATTTATGACGTGCAAGAGTGAATCATAAAGTATTGTCAAACGAGATTTACCATCAGAGTTGCCAAAACTTAATGAATGAAATGCTAGATTTTTGTTAAAAAATGCCAAAAAAAATTCTTAAAAAAATTCTAAAAATAATTATATATAAATAAAAAGAAAAGCGATTTAATGTGACATTAAATTGAACATATAAAATTACATGAATCACGGGCAATTTTACTAAATTCAGTTAAAACTAACTATTACTTTTACTTCCAGTTAACGATATGTTTTCGATAGTTATAACTGATAGTAAATTATAACTGAATTATAACTTGGAAAATAAAATATAAATGAAGTGGGAGCGCTATGTCGAATCTTTAATACCCTTCACCGAGAGTTTGAATAATTCAGGAGTGGACTTTATATGAGATCTATAAATTATAAGCCAATCATCATGAAACCTGACTCACAGTTGTATAATTCGTTGCCTAAAGGTATGTTCAGACCTAACAAATATTTGACGAAAAAAATCCACACCAGTCATTTGATCAAAATGTAGCTTTATTTTTAACAATTTCTATTGATTTACTAAACTTTATGTGTAAGAAGATAACTGTATAATGTAATGTAGTACACGTAACTGTTAAATGCTGTTTGATATATCCAAACGTTTTGCAAAAGCAAAATATTTTCTAATTAAACTAGTGTTTACGTGTAGAACGTCAAATATTTAAAGGGTGTGAACAAAAATTAAGGAGCAGATTTTATATTGAACCGATCGTAAATTATTGATCGCTCATCAAAAATATTAAAATAAACTGAAATTATACCGAATCTCAATACAGTAATACAATTTTATTAGAATTAAGTGCTTTTTATATGATTTTAGGTAGAACGCTTTACATGGGTCCTATGGTAAATCATGGACCCATCTTCATAAAATGTTAATGCGATTTCCAGTCATATAACACGAATTTTTCGAATTTTAATTTTTGTTACAATAATATAAATTTTTTTAGGGAGGTTGTTCAACATTTGGGATCATAACTCTTTTTCGAGGGTTGGCCAAAATACATGCATTGATTTATTTGAAATATAAAATACATTTAAGTCGTGTATTGAAAATACAAAATACTTTAAAGTCGTGTATTTGAAATACGAAATATATTAAAGTTGTATATTTAAAATACGGAGTACAATATGCTAAATACAAATACTGTAAAAACATACGTATGTTTATATAATTATCAGTTTACACAGAAAAAAGTTTTTTATCAATTAAAAAATGGTTTAAAAAGTATTTAAATTTAATTAGTGTGATAATTGAATCAATTATTTTTTTAGTTGAAGGAAAATTAAAAATATAATTTTGAGTTAATTAATATTTAAGTTGTTTTGAAATTAATTTTAATTAAATACCAAAAAATATTAATTGATTTTTTCGTTTAAAATAAAATAATTTAAGCTTGTACACAGACAAAATTATCAGTAGTTTTTTTATCAATTAAGGAAATTTAGTTTGTTGATTTTGTTCAGCAGTAGGTCATGAGTTTTAAGCATATTTAAATAAAATTATATTGATATATTTTGTTTTAAATTTATCCTTTTATTTTCCCAATATTTCGGTCAACATTGTGACCATCTTCTGGGGTTTTTGAAAATAAATATAAATAAAATAATAAACAAAAATTTCACTTCACTGTAGCTGTAAGCTTTTTTCAACTGATAATAAAATTGTTTAAAAAGTATTTCAATTTAATTAATGTGATAATTGAGTCAATTATTTTTTTTTTTTATTTAAAAGAAAATAAAAAAAATAATTTTGATTTAATTAACATTTTAGTTGTTTTGAAATAAAGATCTTAATTGATTTCTTAGTTTAAAATAAAATAATTTAACTTGTAGAATTGTTGTCGGGAATTGTCAAAACTTGAGCTTAACTTAATTAAATCAATTAACACATTGTTTCATTTTTTTAATTACAATTAAAAATATCATTTACTGAAAAAAAATATTCACAATTTTCAATTTTTACAATTTTTAGTTATCAATATAATTAATTTGGTAATAGGTGCAAAATCAACAAATTATTTGCTTGATTCTATGAATTTGGTATGAATTTGGTGATTAAAGAAAATTTTTAATTTTTTCTGTGTAGAATTGTCGTTGGGAGTTGTCAATATTTAATTAAATAAATTAATACATTGTTTGAAATGGTACAGTTTTTTGATAATTTTTATACCCTCCACCATCACTGTTGTGAATGAGGGTATACTAAGCTTGTCATTCCGTGTGAAACTTTTTTTTAATACATCTAAGACCCCATAAAGTATATATATTCTGGCTCCTTGAGTAATTCTAAGTCGATTTAGCCATATCCGTCTGTCTGTCCGTCTGTTGAAAACACGCTCACTTTCGAAAAACGCAAAAGAAAAGAACAAACTTGGTCTCAAATTGCTTGTAGTTATCCAGCAACAGCGGTTTAGTAGGATCAGAACTATGAATCAAAATGTGGAACCACTACCCAAAAAAAATTTATAATTTTGATACAAAAACTAACATAAATGGTGGAATAATGCACGGAATGACATAAAATTTTGCACGAATTCGCTTTATACTGCAAATCATACTGTTAAATTTCGTGAAGATCGGTCCATAATTGACCATAGGCCCCATACAAACCCTTCTCGCGGAAAACAGTTTAGTACGCCTAAAACCGTAATAAATAACGCTAGCATATTAAAATTTGGTACGTCACAGTTTTATAAGCCCAGAAATCACACTGTAAAATTTTTTGAAGATCGGTCCATAATTTACATTAGGCTCCATATAAACCCTACTCCCGGAAAACAGCTTAGTGCGCCTAGAACCGCAACAAATAACGCTAGCACACTAAAATTTGGTACGTCGCAGTTTTTTAGGACCAGAAATCACACTATAGAATTTTTTAAAGATAATAATTTACACTAGGTCCCATATAAATCCTACTCCCGGAAAACGGTTTAGTACGCCTAAACCCGTAATAAATAACGCTATAATACCAAAATTTGGTACGTTACAGTTTTATAGGTCCAGAAATCAAACTGTAAAATTTTTTGGAGATCGGTCTATAATTTACCCTTGGCCACATATAAACCCTACTCTCGGAAAACAGTTTATTGCGCCTAAAACCAAATAAATTCCACTTTGGGAAAATAATTAAATTCACCTAAAACCATCACAGATATAGATATTGCGGTGAAATTGTTTACTTAAATTCATATGGCCAGAAAAAATATCATGCAAATTTGTGAAATTTACTGTTAACGCTAAATCTAATTACACTGCTGTATTGAAATTTATTCTTATTTATTTTATGTAATACCAGAAATCAGTCTTCAGAATTTTGGGATGATTGGTCCATAATTTACCATACGTCCAATACGAAGTACCCTCCTAAAAATAATTTTAGTGCGGCTTAAATTTTACGAATCATGATATTTTACTGAATAGATTCAAGCTTGAACCACGCTACCCAATTACACAATTTTAATTTGAAAATCAGTCATCGTTTCGTAACTTTTATGACTCACGGCTCATATTTGGCTTAACTGGTTTGTTAACAATTAAACAACCATATATGGTGTGAGACAAATCCACAGTTGACCCTACACTCAAAAGAAAAATCAATCCATCCGTACAATCTGAAACGGTATCAATAAAACGGTGAGTACGGATTTTCTTGAATCAAGTACAGAAAGATTGATTCAAGTACGGATTTTTTAATCGCGAAATACTCAACTTATCCATATATAATTTTGCATCTATTACCAAAATGATTATATTGGTTACTAACAATTGTAAATATTGAAAATTGTAATTTCTTTTTTAATAAATAATATTTGTTATTTTAATTAAAAAAAAATTATCAAAAAACTGCCATTTCAAACAATGTGATAATTGATTCAATTAAAAAAATAACACTATGCAACAAAGGGGAAAACACTTTTTTTTTTCTTAAATAACTACTATTTTTTATCCGCTAAAGTCACCTAAATGCAAAAATCATTATTATTTAAAAATCTACGGTAATGTTTTTTTTCTAAGATTTGAAGAGGCTGCTCCATGCAACTTATAGTAACTCTTTAAACGACTTCCTCGATTTTCTTATGCAATCTGCTTAAAAAAATTAAATTATGCCAGATTTAAGTCTCTCAAATATTAATTTTTTATTTAGGCATTAGTTTTTGGGGCACAAGTGGAAAAACATTTTTGTTTTGTTTAATTATAAAATTTTTGATCTCAAAATATTCATAAAAAATTTAAATCAACAAATACTTTCTAGTTTTAGTACTTAATCGTAAAGCGGCGTCTTTTAGAAATAAAATAAACTTTATTTCATGGAAAAAGTTACTGTTTTATTCCCGATATACTGAAAGTACCCGGGTTTGACTTTTTTTTTATCAAAAATTTGTGTAGAAATTAAAATCACAAAATTTTGAAATTTAAGTTCAAAATTAATTAATTTAGTTTCTTATGGATAGAAATAACACGGTGTAATTTTTTTATGGTCGGCTTGTATGTTACTATTGGTTCATATAAAGCGCACTCACTCATAGAAAGCCCTTAAACACGTCTGACATCTAAAACAAATAGTGATATTGTGGTATAATTTGGTCCAATTTCGTTTCTTGAGACTATAAATCACACAAAAAGGCATATGTGATTTTCGGTCGAGAATAAACCACGGCAGACATTAAAGCAACCTTCCAAAAAGCATTTTACTATTAATTTTTAAGGTGCTTTTATTAAATTTTTGTATTGCAATTTAGCCCACTTACATCACTAGTAAGTTTTGTGATGTACGGTCCATCATTTGGGAAAGGTCGAATTTAAAACTTCCTTCCGAAAATTATACGCCTTAAACAGAAATTAATCATAATATTTTATTTCATATGCTTATAAATTAAATTTAATATTATTATCGTTTTTGTTTATTCATTTTCAATATGGAAGCTTAAGTTGCAATCTCTAAGATATGTGTATGTAAATAACGACATAAATTGGTAAACATATTAAACAAAAAAAGTTTTTGACGATTTTATTTTTAACGAAAAAATTAGTTACGATTTTTTGCTATATAATTAATATTTTAATTAAAAATGTTCTTCAAAACAACTAAGATTTTAATTAAATCAAAATTATATTAAAAAAAAATTTTTTTTCAATTAAAAAAATTTAATAACGTACAATATGTAACTCAGTGTTATGAAAGACTGTTTGTTATCTTGTTACATAGATTAACTATAAAATAAATAAATAAAATATAAATAAATAAATAACCTATTGTCAAGGTATTTTCAGACCCAACAAATATTTAATGAAAAAATCAAAATTGATCAAGCTTTAGCTACATTTTAATAATTTTTTTTTTTGGTTAAGTGACTTTTTTTGTAAGAAAATATGTGAATATGCCTTAACACAGGGTCTCCACCTGAGATAAGATATAAGATTTTTATAATAGCAAACGTCAAATTCAATCGCAGAGAGTATTATCTTACGTGTGGACTCTCAAATAGTGTAAGTATTAATATTATAATAAATGTTATGAGACAGTTGTTATAAGAAATCTTATAACAACTATATTATAAGATGAGCTGTCAAAAATGCACATGCATGCACACATATAAATAAATATTAAGCCACCATTATTAAAATGTGTAATTTATTAATGCACATAGTGCCAATCTTTGTGAAAAGTGTTTAAAAAACAATATTTTAAATTAAAATAAAACCAAAAAACGAAAAAAAAGAATAAACAAGAACAAAAACGAAACAAGTTAACTACGAGAATCAGTCGATTATGAAATCTTATAAGTGTTCCCCTTGTCTTGTTTAATATTAAGATTAACATGAAGAAATGTTTTCTCTCATTCTGCCGACGTTCTCTGAGATGTTATATCAGATATTATCTTAGGTGGAGACCCTGTGTAAGGCAGAATTAGTTTGTACGTTCTGTTCTGTTACGAATCAGCTGTTTTATTTATGTTCAATTGAAAGTCTGTATGTGTGGTTAGTTTTTCCTTTTTCGTTCTGTGCTGTTGCGGACAAATCTGTTGAAAATAGAATTCAACGTTAAGTAACGGCCAAAGTGTGTATGGATTAGTTGGTTGTCATATGAAAAAACTGTAATTTTTTGCTTATAGCTAGAAAAATTGGTTTTAATTAATGATTTTTTAAACATTTGCGTATTTATGACACAAAATATTTGTTTTTTTATTTTTTACGATTTTTTTTTTTACAATTTTAATGCTTTTCTTTTTAAAAGCAGCTGATTCCTTTATCAGTAAAAGTAATTACAAAATATTTCTTACAAAAAGGAACGTAACATAAAGTAAAAACTAATGAGGCCTTTACTATAATGAACCCTAACAGAATTCTATCTAAATATGGTTACTTAGCGCCGTCAATCACACAAATAAATTGGTTAAAATATAAAAAAATATCTCAGTACCCATTGCATGGTAAATATTCCGCTTAGAACACCGGAAAATGTGCATTTCTCTATTGTTAATTTTGACAGTTATAACCCCGGACGAATCAAAAATAATAAAATATATTTTACCGACTTCGAACGGTTGAAAACAGAGAGTACGAAAAAAGTGGCAATTCCAGAGATCTCTCCAACTTAAAAATTAATTTAAAGAGCGCAAAAAAGGATAAGAAAGTTAAGAAAATCTCAGAATATAGCATCCCTGAAAAAAAATCGTAAGGATCTTACCTTACAATCAAACTACTCATTATGGCGTGCCACCATAAATATTAAAAGTCCAGTTATCTCTCAACCCCTATTAATAAACTTGAGTGGAAGCACGTTTCAGAAATTAAGAACAGAAAACTTAAAATTTTATGTTTTCACTTGAAAAATTTAAGACTCATGCACAAAAAAAAAAATTATTAATAAAAATATCACATCAAAAAATAAAAGCAAACACTAAAAAGAAAAAAAGACAGGTTTTTTTGGAAATACAATTAGGCAATTCACAAAGTGGTCTATTGTGCCAAATTGTTTGTATTTGCTATAATTTAATGACTGTCATAAAAATTTTGTTTTATTTTTCATGCGACAAACACATTTTTTAGCAATGTATTTAAAGTGAGCAATTTTTTCAGCTTGGTTTTATTTACAATTTTAAGTCATTATTTTTCTTTAATAATTTTTTAATTCAAGTTAACGATTTTCAATTCGTAGTGTTAAAAAATATATTAAGCAGACCTTAACGGCGGTCTGCAAAGTAAAACAGTTTTTAATTTAATTTAAATAAAAAAACTAATTTGATTTCAATTTATTGCGACACAAATTCAATTTAATTTTATTTTATTATAACACAAATACTTTATAACAAAATTGGTTTATTTAACACAAGATTAAATTTTATTAACTTTAAATTCATCAATTTTCAATTTATTTAATTGATTGCAAAATATTAAATTGATTTATTTATTCAAACAAGACTGCTCGGTGGCTAAGACTGCCTGACCAGTCGCTGTGCTCTCTGTTGTTTTGATCCCCAAACCGTGGAAACTGCCGACCAACTTAATTCGCGTGTGATCATCTGATATGGTGTCGGGTTATGTCCGCGCGTGTTTAGAAAGTGTTGACTCAAATATTTCGCAAGATGTTATTTGATGCGCCTGTGAGTTGTACTTTTTATTGAAGTATTGAGAATTTGGTGCATTCAGCAAGTTTTATGGCCAGGCAGTGTCGCTTTTATATACCACCATGGACATTGCACGGTGGGAAAAGATGAAAATGTTTAAATAAAGTTCTATAATGTAACTAATGTTTTGCTATAATAAATATATAGTCACGAAAATCTTTTATATATATGTATATGTAATCCTTTAATTCCCAGTGGAATATAGGGCTGCAATAAATGTTCTCCATTGTATTCTATCATTGCACATCATTTTCATCTCACTCCAGGACACACCATACTCATGCAACTCTTTCTCAGTTTGGTGTCTCCAAGTGTTCGCAGGTCTACCAGGTTTGATATCGTGGCAGGCCAGAATATCCGCCTGAGGCAGCGGCATATAAAAGCTTGCATGCAACTCATTTCACTTCACGAAATATTTCAGGTTTCAAAATCGGTAACATGTTTGTTGCCAATATATTATGATTATACGGGTTAGACAGGGTAGGATAGCTTATTGGGGTAAATTTTATGTAATTATATACATAAATTATTATACATAGGTAAGGGTCAACAAACCTTTCTTTAATTGACAAGGGGAAGTGCAATAAATAGATTTTAGGTAGTAAATAAAACACACTTTTTGATTTTTAGGTTACGTTATATATAGGTATTTATTTAGAACTCCACTGTATGTAGATTTAGGTTAAGTCTTTTAACTTCACTGTTTTATTTAGTTTTAAGTGTAGGTTTAACACATCTAGGTTTAAGTTCTGATTGTAGTTTACATGCAAACTTTTATTAATTTTACTTTATTTAACTTTAACTTTTAGTTACACAGTTTATTTTAAGTTTATTTTTATTTATTGGAAAGTAAGGCTTCTAGCTGTTGCCCACAATTGCTTCTTAAGATTTACTTTAGAATTATGATAAGAACAAGAATAATAAAAGACAGTTGATATTCGCTGCAGTTGAGATGAAGTTGGCGATTGACATCTGGGATGGGATTGATTAATTGTTCACTGAGGTGAACATCCTCCCGGGCCTGGCAACCTGCGAATAAAATTGACAATTATTTTTATATGCTCAAAAGTTCGTTAGGGTAGACAAGAGTAAGAGGGTAGAGTAAAATACTTTATTAATTTTTAATTTGTAAGGGAACCCATGACTAGCCAACCAAGGTGCGAATCCTGGGCGATTAGTGATCCGCCATCAATATGGATTATGTTGGGTTGTAAGACTGTGGTATACAAGTCACCACCGATTTCCATGGAAACGGGTGAATTAGCATAAAATTCTGGGTCGGCTAGTGAAATTCTGCAGAACTTCTTTTTGATCTCCGGGTCCATTGCATTTGGGTAAGGGTTTCTAGGCAATTCATCGGAAACCCTCATACAGACCTCATACCGAATAGTAGAGACCATATTGGGCGCGATTATGACCTTTACATAAACCTCATCATCGACTTTGAACGTGTTCATTTTTGACTCTCGCACGAATGCCACGCTTATCCTTGATGTTGTCAAGCTAGGGTTTAAAAGAGCTCTGGCAAGTTGGGTTGACTTTTGCGTTATAACCTGGACGACAACGGTGGGTACAAATGTTTGGGTTTTGCACGTGGGTATGCCAGTTGCTTTAATTGGCACGACAATAGTTCGTGGCGCAGGTATTGGAACGGTGGTCTTTTTAGAGACAATGGATTGAGGCCGTTCCTTTGTCAAATCTCTTATAATTCTCTCGGGACCATGTAGAATTGTATGGTGCTTGCCCTTGCATGTCTGACACCGAGAGTTACTGGGACATTTTTCAATTAGGTGTTTCCTGGCAAGACAATTGAGGCAGTAGTGCAGTCTTATTGCAGTTTTGTATTTTTCTGCCAAGTTTAACTTGCTGAACTTCTTACAGTTTGTTAAGCTGTGGTCTGCTTTACAAATGCCGCAACCAAAATGTCGTTTTTTTTGACGATCAGCGCCATTACGTTTGGATGTGGGACGTGAGCCATTGCGCTTATTCGACCTTTCAGTGCGACTACCCGAATGACTGGAACGTCCTTTATGGTGGTTATTGTTGGGTGCCATACTCTATATGAAAAAATTATGTGTGGACTAAATTTAAAATTAGTAAATGGATGGGTTAGTATATGAGAAAGTTAGGGTGAAGAGTAAGTTATGGGTTAGTGTCACAAGTGGATTATTGTGTTAACAAGGGTAAGTGAGAAACTAAGTAGAATTTGGGTTAATCTAACTAGTGGGTAAAACAACAACTTTCGTTATTGGTCGAGTCAATGTTCCAGTTGCTGTTCGTAAGTCAACTACTCTGTTTCGTCTATCAGATCCAGTGTACGTCTTTATTACTCGACCGAGCAACCACTCGTTAGGGGGTAAATTATCATGTCCAATAACCACAATGTCGTCAACTTCAACTTGACGTTGAGGGTTTTTCCACTTGTATCTTTTATGGAGCTCTTTCAGGTATTCATCCTTCCATCTTCTACAAAAGTTATGATGTTGGATCCTTAATTTTTGCCATCTATTTGCTAGGGTTATGTTATCATTGCCAACATCGGGTTCTGCAGGTGTTAGTATGGGTGAGCCAATTAAAAAGTGTCCGGGAGTTAAAGGGTTAAGATCCAGTGAGTTTTCACTTGACGGGCTTAAGGGTCTTGAGTTTAGGCATCCCTCAATTCTAGCGAGAAGTGTAGCTAGCTCTTCAAATGTGTATTTTAGGGTATTCATTTTCTTTAGATGGGATTTAAAGCTTTTCACTCCGGCTTCCCATAAACCGCCCATGTGAGGTGCTCCCGGGGGTATGAAATTCCACGTCAAATTTTGAAAACTGCTAGCAGATACTACCGAACTTTTTAACTGTTTAATAAACTCCTGTCGCTCTTTTTTCAATAACTGGCTAGCACCAATGAAATTAGTTCCATTATCGGAAATAATTGCGACAGGGCATCCCCGCCTCGAAAAGAATCGAGCAAAGGCTGCCATAAAGGCTTGGGTAGACAAATCAGATGTAGGCTCCAAGTGAATCGCTTTTGTTGCAAAGCAAACAAAAACACAAACGTAACCTTTTGTTATTCTACATGCTCTGGCATTATAAACCTTAATATCAAATGGCCCCGCAAAATCAACTCCAACATTTGTAAAGGGTTTACTTATTTGGGTTCTTTCTGGTGGCAATGCCGCCATAAATTGAGTTGTTTGTCTATTCCTATATCTGGTGCACGGTGAGCATTTGTTAATAATGGAACTAATAAGATTCTTAAGTTTCGGAATCCAGTATCCTGATCTTATAATTCTCAACATAAGTTGATTTCCACCATGTAGGGTTACCAGGTGTACGTGTTGGGTTAATAATTTAGCAAATGCACTACCGTAGGGTAACAAAATCGGATGTCTTTCGGAATATGACATACCGTTGGAATTCGCAAGTCGACCATTTGCACGCATTACATTAGATGAATCTAAAAATGGCGTTAGGGTGAGCAGGCTACTTTCACTGGGTATAGGGTTTCTTTTCTTCAGACAATTGTATTCGTATTTAAAATACTCAGTCTGACAAAGAATAATAAGTCTATCACGGGTAGATTTTATCTCGGACGCATTAAGTTCAATACTTGGGTGTGTTATCAATATATGCAGTCTTTCTTTGACAGCTTTTGGGTTGTTTCGATCAAGAATAACTCTGTCATTTCGAATTGTATTGTTTCGGGTATATAATGCGCGATCACAAAATCGATAGACATATGTCATTACTCTGAGAGCATTTGACATTTTTGAGAATCGTGATAATATATCTGGGTGTACAATATTCGTTTTATCCAAGGGAGGGTGGGTATTAACGGTCGTGGAAAACGACTGACTTACTTTAGCTTCAGCCTGAGTTATAAAGTGTTTATTCGCTGTTGGCCACTGTGATGCTGATTTCTTCAACCACGATGGTCCATTCCACCATAAGCAGTCGTCTTTCAACTCATCGGGATTGCATCCGCGGCTAGCAATATCGGCAGGGTTATCGTGTGATGCCACATGGTTCCAATTATCAACACCGACTGTCTGAATAATTGTAGAAACTCGGTTTGCTACAAACGTGTTCCATGAATTAGGTTGTTTGCTAAGCCATGCTAAGACAATAGATGAATCTGTCCAGAAATACGTCTGATGTAGGGGAAGGCTGAGTTGGGTGAGTAAATTGTGTGTCATATTTGCCAACAACACTGCACCACAAAGTTCTAGTTTTGGTAACGAGATTACTTTGATTGGCGCTACTCTCGTCTTCGCAAAGAGCAGGGTTACGGAATTAGGTCCATCAACGGGTGTAACTCGTGCATATAGAACTGCAGAGTAGGCCTTTTCAGAAGCGTCTGAAAATCCATGAAACTCAATTTTTGCTGAAGGTAAAAAGTTAATCCATCTTGGAATTCGAATATTATTAATATTATCGTAAAACTGCAAAAACTTTTGCCATTTTATGAGGGTAAGTGGGGTAAGACATTCATCCCAAGCTGTTTTATCTTGCCAAATTTGTTGCATTATAATCTTAGCAGATACAACAATCGGCGCTAACCAACCAGCTGGGTCAAAAAGACGAGCGATATCTGATAACACAGTTCGCTTTGTGTAAGCTGATTTTCTCTCAATTACAGGAACATTAAAGAAAAACGTATCTTCTTTTGCATTCCACCGAATACCTAACGTTTTAGCATTATTTGACTCCGGTAGGGTAAGCAGATCAACATCGAGTTGGTGTTCTTTGGGTAAATTATATAGTAATTCCTTTGTGTTGGAAGTCCACTTTCTTAAAGGAAAACCAGCAGAGTCAAGAGCTGAAATTAATTGCGTTTGTGCTTCTTTAGCCTCTTCCATAGTATGAGCACCGGCTAAGACATCGTCTACATACATATTGTTTAGCAAAATTTTCGATGCGATTGGGTGGGTGTTGTGAACGTCTTTGGCTAATTCGTGTAGGGTTCTTATAGCCAAGTATGGCGCACAATTGACACCAAATGTGACTGTTTGCAGTTCATAATCTTGAATTGGCTCGTTAACGCTTTTACGGCACAATATCCTTTGATATGGTGGGTGTATCGGGTTTAAAATTATTTGCCTGTACATTTTTGTAATGTCGGCGTTATAAACTATCTTGTAAAATCGCCATTTCAAGATAAGTACACCTAAATCTTGTTGTAGGGTAGGACCAGTGTATAGGGTATCATTAAGGCTGTTGTTGTTCGAAGTTTTGCTAGAGGCATTAAA
This sequence comes from Pollenia amentaria, assembly GCA_943735925.1. Lineage (NCBI taxonomy): Eukaryota > Metazoa > Arthropoda > Insecta > Diptera > Polleniidae > Pollenia > Pollenia amentaria. The sequence continues at coordinate 161,286,470 of OX031008.1, forward strand.
AACAACCCGAACTTTTGTCGTAACACGATCAAGTTTTACAACAGCGTGGTGGGGTAAGTAATACTGGGTATTTGAAGGAGTGTTAGGGTTATATTTTATGGGTTTCATATGACCCAAGTCGATATACTCCTGTAGCACGTTATCATATTCCGATTTAAGATCTGGCTTTTTCATTAGACTTTTCTCATTCCTTAAGAACTGAGCCATTGCTACGTGGCGTGAGTTGCCTAACTCGACAGGAGGGTAAATAAAAGGAAGGTCTACCTGATAACGGCCATTTGGTAATCGACGGGTTGTGTTTATGTAAGTTTCTTCACAATAAGAACTCTCCCCTGAAACTTTGGGTTGGGTGGGTATGTCTTCAATTTCCCAGAACTTGGTCAAAAATTTATCAAGCGTGACTGAACTGAAGTATGAAACTAAGGGTTGGGTGCTATGTGATTTCTGAATGGGCCCTGTTAAAATCCAGCCAACTTCAGTCTCCTGAGCTATAAGGGTATTGAGTAAATCTTTTCTTACTCCAGATTTTAAGATCTGTGGGTAAAAATCGCTGCCAATAATGAAGTCTATAGGTCGACTTTCATAGAATTTTTGGTCAGCTAATTGAATATTTTCCAAGTCTTTTATGAGGGTTGGGTTTAAGCTTTGGGTGGGTAAATTTTTAGTTAGTGTTTTCACTACTATTGCTTGGATATTCAATTTGAAATCGTTATGGGTATTTGAGCGTAGTGAAACTTGGCATAGTTTGTTTGAACGGGCAGAAACTATCTCGTTCAATCCCGAAATTTCAACCACTATGGGTGAAGTGGGTAAATGTAATCTTTTTCTCAGTTTATCTGTGGTGAACGAGAAATCTGAGGATGGGTCGATAAGCGCTCTAGCTGGAAATAATTCTCCTTGAACCTCAACATTCAGAACTGCTGTTCCTAATAACTTCGTTCTGTCATCTAGTGTGGGTTTGCTTGATTGGGTGTGTGTCGAGAAAGATTGAACTGTATTTGACGAACATGAAGGCTGGTTATCATCATCTCTTGGGTTAATTTTTGAACTTGGTTTGTGCAGTAGACTATTATGACGTTTACCACAATATCTATATATAAATGTGCTACGACAATTTTGTATGACATGACCGATGGCTAAACAATTGTAACATATTTCATTATTTTTCACAAAGTCAATTCTCTCGTTTATTCCGAGTGAATTGAACGACGAACATTCTCTCAAGGTATGGTTTCCGTTGCAAAGTTTGCAAATGGAACCATCTTGTTTATTCTGGGATTTCGGGTAGTTTTGGGTTGTGGGTTGAGTTGGGTTTGAGAGAATCCGTTCATTATTCGTTTTTGGGTGGGTGGGTATTGAGTGGGTTTTGGTAATGGTTTTCCATTTTTTCCATTTGAATCATTGGTTACATTATGGAATGTTTTGCCTCTTCTGTCATACTGTGTTTTAACTTCTTGGAAATGTTTGGGTTTTGGGTGTTGGGTGGGGTTGCTACTATTATCTTGCACATCATTCACAGAGGTAAGTTCCTTGAATGTGTTAGTTAAGAACAAATCCAAGTTTGTCCAAGAAGGCATTTCAGCACAATCTTAGAGGGATTTCTCAAATTCTCTTCGCGTTTCCCTGGGTAACTTCGTTAAGCAAAGATATATTAAGATAGGATCCCAGTGATCCGTATCTATATCTAAAGAATTCAGATTCGAAATACAGAAATTTATCTTTCTCTGTAACTACACATAGTGTTAACCAGGGGTAGATTAAATAGGGTTTTTAATTGCGCGTTAATCTGCATTCTACGATTTTCATATTGAGCAGTTAACTGATTCCAAGCAATACAAAATCCGTCATTTGTTAAGGGTGCATTGTCTACTATTTCTTTGGCTTCGCCGCTTGTCTTCTGCTTAAGATAAAAAAGTTTTTCAACTCCACTTAAGCGAGTGTTATTGCCATAGATGGCCTTAAAAAGGTCTCTAAAGGAAGCCCAAAATTTAAAATCCCCGCTAAACGTTGGCATATCGCAAGGGGGTACATTGAAGGCTACCATATTATTGGGTTGTGTATTTAGGGGTTCGGGTATAGAGGATCGGGTTTCATTGAATTGGGTAATTTCATCAATTGATTCATCAATAGCGATCATACTGTTTCTATAAAAACTCTTGGCTGATCTCACATGGTTTACAATCTCCGATAGACTTATAGTCTGAGACTTCACTGCGTCATCTAAATCAGAAGATTCCCTAATCTGCATGAACTTACGGTCAATTTTGGACCATAATTCACTTAGCTCACTTTTCTTGAATTTTAAAGCGGGTAATGATTGGAAATTTTCCGATGAAGAGCGATAATCTTCATTAAATGCTTCTAAATCCATTTGGATATATCTCATTAAATCAGCGGCCAAAGATTGTAAGTTAGACATTTTGGGTTTTATTCAAAAAATTAATAAAATATTGCAATTTACAAAAAAAGTAAGGTAATTAAGGTAAGGGTTTGTTTTATCTTTTTTAATTGCAATTTTTAATTTGAAAATAAAATTTAATTAGCAAACTAAATTTCCAACTGGGTATTTTTTCTTATGTTTTTGTGCGCTACACAGTTTGGACGGCAATATTTGTCCTTCCACAGCAATATAAAAAATATTCTTTTTTATCCTTACGTTTGTGAGTAGGATGGGTAACTGGGTAAATAAATATTTTTACAATATATTGCCTAATAATAAAAATACCACAATCTTTATATAAAAATATGGAAATTTATATATATTGTAAGTTGTAAAAATTATAGACTTACCTTGTTTGCTGAGGGTAGGGTACAAACCTTACAAGACAAAAATATCTTGTGTTCTTATTATTTTCTTTTGTGTCGTCTTCCCGCTTGATGCGTGTTGATTCTGTGTGTAGTGTTGTTGTTGTAAATTTTATGTATGTAAAAAATTTTTTAATGTGGTTTGTATAATTATAACAAAAAAGTTATTGTGTTTTGTTTTTCTTGTTAATATTTTTAGTTTAGTTTGTCTGTAAATTTTTTTTTTGTATAGGAAATTTGTTTTTGTTAATAATTTTTGTTCACAATTTTAATTTTTATTTGGTTTCTAATTTTTCTTATGCACTTTTGCCTTTTTTTAAATTGTTAAATTTAATTTGTGCAGAAATTTGATGCCTCACTGTTTTTTTCTATTTGTTTTATTTATTTTTGAAAAATAAGTTTGTTTTGTGTGACTATTGTTTTTATTTATTTGTTTTGGTTTTAAATATTTTTTCACTTTTTATTTTATTATTATTTTAATGTTTTGACTGATTATTGTTTTTTAGTTTGTAGGGTATTATTTGTGTATTTATGTTTGTTGTGAACTTTTAACTTATTATTTTCCTATTTCTTTTTTATTAATTTGTGGACTGTATTCACTGTTTCATTTTTTTTTACTTTGCCGGTTCGTGAGGACCAATGTTTATACGGGTTAGACAGGGTAGGATAGCTTATTGGGGTAAATTTTATGTAATTATATACATAAATTATTATACATAGGTAAGGGTCAACAAACCTTTCTTTAATTGACAAGGGGAAGTGCAATAAATAGATTTTAGGTAGTAAATAAAACACACTTTTTGATTTTTAGGTTACGTTATATATAGGTATTTATTTAGAACTCCACTGTATGTAGATTTAGGTTAAGTCTTTTAACTTCACTGTTTTATTTAGTTTTAAGTGTAGGTTTAACACATCTAGGTTTAAGTTCTGATTGTAGTTTACATGCAAACTTTTATTAATTTTACTTTATTTAACTTTAACTTTTAGTTACACAGTTTATTTTAAGTTTATTTTTATTTATTGGAAAGTAAGGCTTCTAGCTGTTGCGCACAATTGCTTCTTAAGATTTACTTTAGAATAATGATAAGAACAAGAATAATAAAAGAGAGTTGATATTCGCTGCAGTTGAGATGAAGTTGGCGATTGACATCTGGGATGGGATTGATTAATTGTTCACTGAGGTGAACATATTATAATAAAAGCATCTCTTCAAATTAAGACCACATGCTTAAATTAAAATACATCAGTTTTATTTTGCATATGTATACATTACATCTGTAATTAAAATTTTGTTAGAACAAATGCATATGGCCAGTTCGGTACCACAAATTATATATTACTCTCATAATAAAGTGTATATATCATTATAACAAAAGTAAACTGAGGCACAGGAGAAAGAAAGGCAGAAATCCTGTCTTCGAGTTTTCACTCCAAGGGGGTGCAATTAGTCATTTCAATTGCAAAATCGAACAGCTCCTTTTTAAGTTTAAATAAAACTTAATATTGATTCGAGTGATATATTTTTTATAATTAAAAATATATCAAGTAAATATTATATTATATTTATTACTGTAGACACTTTTAAAACCTTGTAATTAACACGAGCCTAAAGCTATGTCCACAGCCATTAAATATTTGATGTCCTACACGCAACCACAAGTTTTTTTAAAAAATTATTTGCTTTTGCAAAACGTTTGGCTAGATCAGGGATGTTAAATGGGGGTTTAAATATTGTAATAACTTCCAAAATGTACTTTTTGGACCTCCACGGTATTTTTTTTTTTTTTTTTGACTAATGTTGCCTCGTCTACGGATACCATAAGTCCCCTTTTACAATGTGGCAAGTGAAAGGCAACAGACGAAGTTTGTAGGTGAGAGTGGAAAAAAGTAAGGTGTGTCACACATACAGCGTCGGCCCCTTACCCACAAACTTCATCTGTCCACTTGCCACCAGTGCTGCCACGACTAATAAAATTTTTACAACCAAAATTTTTGAAAAAGTTACCATATGCAAAAAAATGGAACCAAATTGAAAATGCCTTTGTAAATTGAAACATTTTAATTTATTTTTAGTTACATGGTAAAACAAAGGTTACTTGCACTTAATAGGAAAATATTAATGACAAATTAAGAAAACAAAACAAAAAAATGTATTTCTTGCACATATTAAAAAAAATAACGAGAAACTTAAATTAAAAGTTTTTTATTTATTTGGTACCTTTTTCATAAAAATATTTTTAGTTTAGAAGAGTAAGACTCTTCAAATTTCCATACAAATTCTGTATATTGAAAGTTAAAAAATTAAGTTTTTTGAATACGCCCCTAAAATAAACGAAATCTTTATTTTTTCCGCTTTTTAACTGTCAAATATGTCGAAATTTACGTTTGGCGATTGTTTTGACGTTTGGGAAGCTGTTGGCGATATGCGAAATGCATTTTTTATGAATATTTTCTAATTCACATAAATCTAAAATATTATAAAAATTATATAACTTGTTTCTCTTATTTGTAAATTGTATTTTTAATTTATAATTGTAATTATTATTCCAAATTTAGATATTTTAATTAGGCTTAAGTTCATTGAATTTAATTTGCATTAAATTATTTTTATGAAGAAAGGAATTTTTACAACATGGAAGATTAATTAAAATTGTTATTGATAATTTTCATTCTTGACTGACCTGGGATTCGAAGCCAGGCTGTCTGGCGTGTGATTCGAACCCAGGCGGCTGGTTACCCTGACATGTTTCGACCTCAACCACTAGGTCTCCTCAGAGGGATTTGCCGTCTTACACTCGCAGCCATCGATGACTGCTGACGTCAGTAGTCAAACATCAATCCTTAAACCAAATTGTATTTTAACCTTTGGTAGATCGAAATTTGCTTTTTTGAATGATTATCCATTTTTAATTGATCTCACATGTTTTCCTTACTTCTGTTTTTTCGTACTTTTTGTCAAGAATTCTTCTTGAAGTCCAAAGTACATTTTTTTGTTTTTCCTGTTTTTGTCTTTCTTTTTTCTAGTTGACCTTTTTCAGCACAACTTGAAGGACAAATGTAAACATAGCTCGTGCCTTAGCTGTCACACGCCAGACAGCCTGGCTTCGAATCCCAGGTCAGTCAAGAATGAAAATTATCAATAACAATTTTAATTAATCTTCCATGTTGTAAAAATTCCTTTCTTCATAAAAATAATTTAATGCAAATTAAATTCAATGAACTTAAGCCTAATTAAAATATCTAAATTTGGATTAAAAACCATTAACAGTTCAATAAAATAACCACAATACTAATTATTGTAATTATTACTGTTTCAAAATTCTTCTATTTGAAATATTTTGTGAAGCATTGTATAATATTATTGCGAATAGGAGCAAATTCATATTTCAGAACATTCACTGGGGAAAAAGTATATGACTGAGATGCAAAGTTTTTAAAAAAAAAGATATTGCCAAATCATTTTCTAAAAAACATTTAATAAATATACTTACCGACAGATTATAAAAAGTAAAATTACAATAGTTCAACGTTTGATTTCAATTTTAGAACATTTTTTTGTTAACAAAAAACTTAAAAAATATCTGGTAATTGTTTTGAAGGGGATTTTTTGTTTTCGATAAAGTATAAATAATTTCCGTTCATTTGAAACAAATAATGAGAACATCGTAGCAAAGTACACATTATTTGAAATCGTAAGTAACTTCCTTCGAATCGAAATTGCAAGTGTATCAAGAAAAACATATTCATACGTATTATTATTTCACAAAAAAGTAACCAAAATTAAAAGAATATTCACATGTCCACATTGAGAAAAAAAATTACCAATTTTGGTTATAAATAACCAAAAACGGCAGCTCTTGACACATTGTAAAATTGTAAAAGGGGACTAAACGCTCTATAACCACAATTCTAGTCGCATATTTAAGCGCCCATTACATTAACGATTTGTTGTACAACATAAATGCAATGAAAAAGACTCAATAATTTGTTTGCTATAATAAAAATTCAAAAAGGGGAAACTATGACAAATTTTTAAATTGTACCAAATGAGTCACGGTAGTACCACGGTACTTTAGAAGGTCAAAATGTACCAAAAAAGCTAGGCTAGATCTAACATCATTTTACAGACAACATTTTACACTTTTGCCAACGAAAATACCGCTTGTATTAACCAAAAAACAAAGGAACGTAAGTAAAAGTGTGGTTATTTGATAAATTCAAAACGTTATTACACATTTTTTCCAAAAAAAATATAATGAAATTGGTTTCTTTGAATCTTTTTGTGAATTGAGAAAAAAGTTCGCTAAAAAGGTTTATAGATTTTATTTTACAAAGTTTTTTGCTTCTCCTGTAAATTTATATTTTTGTTAGTTACGCCTTTTTCCATTAGCTAACGATATATACATATGTATGTACATATGTACGTGGAAATATGTGGTCAACCAACAGATTGAATTCTCTACAATGCCCCTAGAGGGAATCGAACTAACACTAAAGTAGTCCCGTGATAGGTTCTTTGGTGGCATAGACCGGTCCTAGTTCTAACACTTTATATGAATGGGACCTATCGCTTTTACATGGGGTTGACATTGGCGGGGGTTAATTGACAACAATTTGACCAGCCACTCATATATTCTCAATAAACGTGTTAAGTGTATTGGTAGTTTTCCAATAAAAAAAGTCCTAGAATTAATTTTAAGAACAAATTTTTAATTTATTTATTTGAAAATTAATAATTATAATTAATTTATAATAATTAATAAAAAGAAAGGAGTACTAGCGACAAGGGAAAGCGTTGATATCTTTTATACCATCGATAACTTTTTGACATCTAAAAAAACCTCAAAAATGGTCCGATTATCAGCATAATCACAAACGCATCATCCCAACAAGAGCCAAACCAGTATACCCCAAAAACTGCTCCAGAAATGAAACTAATTTGATTGTTCGACTTAGAATCGGACATTGCAAACTTTCCCATAAACATATTTTTGAAAGAACTCAAGCACCAGTCTGTTCTACCTGTACCACACATCTGAATTTAGCCCATATTCTGGACGAGGGCCGCACATTCAATTCATCCAGAACTCGCATTTTTATAACGAACACACCAACCGATCTTCTCAGACACACGTGTGATAAAAATATTAAACTACTCTACAAATTTGTAACTACTAATCATTTACAAAACATTATGTGAAATGAACATACAAATTTTTAAACAGTCCCAAAGAAATGTATCACACCACCGGTGAGTACTAAACCGGTTAAAAAATCATTTATATAAAAAAATTATTAATACAAAATTAAAAAATCTACCTTTTTGTTAATACTTTTTTTTTTATTTATTTTATTTTATTATTAAGTGATTAGTTTTCCTCTCACATGTCATTGGTTATTTCTTTTTGTTCTTATTCTATTTTCACAAATCCCAGGACCAGTTCTGTTGGAACAATTGGAACACAAATTTCCCGCAGGGGTCTTGCAATCTGTTATATTGCAATTGCATCTAAAGAAGATTAGGATGGTCTTATAACAGGTTTATCGTTCAAAATTCGTAACAGTTATAATTGTAACTGAAAATTTAGTTTGAATCCATGAATAAACATATAAACCATAATGTAGTCTCTTGTCGTAAAATAAAGCGAGTCCTTTGTTCTGCTTCAAAAACATCGACCAGCTAATAGGAAAACCCGTGAGAAGGTGCTGGAATATATAGGATTTTCTACAGTATAGTTTATCGTAAAATAGATTAACTTTTATTTCGAATTCTAGTGTTTCTTAATATGGAGTTGAAAATCCTTTCGTCCGGCTATGCAGGGAGGCTTTAGTTAGTGAAGTCGGTGTTAAATATACCATAGAAGAGAAATTCTTTGTATAGCAAACATCGGCTTTGCAAGCATTTTCAGATTTTTTCCACCTGTTTTCAAAATTTGGATAATAAATCTAAAATTAATAATTCATCTTTCCTTTGTCCTTATTGTAGACAAATTGTTGAAAACAATGTAAAAATTGTCCAATAAAGAGTATATCGTCGTTGCTCCGACAAAATCAGATATGTGCTTTTTCCTGTGTTTTCAGGAGTGCAAAAACCCCGTTTAGCATATTTATTTAAGTGAAACGGTTCATTGAATTAATGTTAATTGACTAATACATTTTTTGACTAGTAAATTTTTTCAAAAAACAACAAATAATTTTTCTTTTCTTTTTTGACACATACTTAGATGTTTTGTTTTCAAGACTGAATGAGTATTTTCATAAAAACTTAGAATATTTTAAGCAATATCTGTGTTTAAATTTAAATTTGGAAAGTTAAATTAAGAAAAATGTAATACAGGGTGTCCGCCGGGAAGGTATACTACTCACAGTAATTCCATTGTAATCCTGGCTGTATGCGATGTGGCACCGTCTTGTTGATACTACATGTAATTCAAGCCCAAAGCATGCAGTTGTGGCGTTAAAAAGTTTTCAATTATATCACGATATCGCTCCCCATTCACAGTTACCGTTACGCCGCACAGTGGCGCCATTTGAGTTTTTACATTGCAAAAATCATATCTTTTGAACCGAATAAGATAATTGAACAGTTTAAACAGCATATGATAGATAACTGTTCAGCCTATGAAATGAGCGTTTGGAAAGGGTGCTACGCTTTGTAGGGGCCTACTTATGGGTTATCAAAGTTAAAATTAGTAGAAAAATAAATTTTATGGTAACTAAAAAAAATTATTTTTACATTTTTAGATTGTTTTTATTTTTTTTCTTTAGGGTTTTATGTTTTAAATTATTACCCAACAAATTAAAAAAAAAATTATTTTTTTTTTTAATTTATTTTTTCAATTTTCTGTAAAATATTCATCACAATTCGTAAGAGAAGGTATATCTAAAAGACTAACCATTTCTAAACTATAATTATTTTGTAACTCTATTCGTGACTTCACATGCCGCAGGGAAGAAATAAGTGGATCGGAAGATGCTGCCAACATGTTGAAGAGGTCCTCATTTTGCCTTACCCTTGATGCTTTGAATGTGTTCTGCAATCTATATTTTTTATAAAATTTGTTAAGAGACTCCTGTGCTTCTTCAGAAAGCTCTCCAATTGGCAAAGACTGGTACTCAATTATATCTTTGCCATGCGCCAATATTTTATTGACGGTCGGGGTCAACTTCTTCTGTGGATACATTTCTGCTAAAAGAGATGCAGTTTTCGACGCATATTCTCCATATTTTGTAGAATTGACATTTGCTTTGCAGTTTAAAACATCCAAGATCGTTCCCAATCTTTTCACGATTTGATTGTCAATTCCAATGATTCTAGTTACTGCCTCATCATTTTCAAAAAATCTCCTAGAAGTGTTTCCATCGTTTGAGTTACCGTATCCGTGCTTGGGACAGTCTACTTTTAGTCCAACTTGTTTAAAAAAATCATCCTGTATTTGCTTCTTTCTGATCTTTTCCTTATCCTTTATTGATGTATTTTCATCGAAGTTTTGCCAGTTTTAGCAAGAATTCCATACACCTTATCCTTGCGTGCATTGGTGACATTCCATATTCGTAATTCTCCTCATTTGTAGAATCGTTTAAATTACCAAAGTTCTTCTGACAAATAATAATAAAAATCGATAAAAAAAAATATAAAAATAAAACGAAAAAAGGGGTTTAAATAGGTTTTTGCTAAATTTTTACCTCCAATATAATTCTGTCTATATATATGTATATGATAACTAATTGAAATATGTTATAATTAAGCAGAAAAAGATACTAATCTTAAATTCTTTACAACTAATTATATAAAATTGAGATGTAACATATTATATATGAAATAAATTGAATTGAATTGAAAAAAGTTCTTCTGACTCTTTTTGCAAATCGGGCATGACATTGTTGAGGTTGTTCCTGTCAGTTCGTTTACGACTTTTCCGTCAACCATGGTCAGGTGGAACTCGTAATTGCATTCAATATATTTTCCTTCTCCAATTTGCAGCTTTGTAGGCTTAATCTTGCTTATTTGTTCTTCAACGTCCTTCACCGTAGTCCTTATGAGTTCTGCCGATTCCCTTGCAAACTGAAACATTATTGGTCGGCAATAATGCACTGATGACGGACGTGGATTTTTCCAGTGTAGGGAATCATCCGATTTTAGCCGCAAAGGAACAACAGATGCCATAAACATATTTCCGTCCGATATTGTAGTGTCATCGGAAGATATCCTTTGCTTATAAACGCTTTGTCCGGATGATCCATCGCAGCCCCATTTGCTGATCAATGTCAACTTCTCAGGAAGAATTTTCACTTCCGTGAAAAACTTTGGTGTGGTTGACATTCTAAACAGTTCAAATAATTTTAAATTGTTCAACGCCATGTTTTCAGTACTTAAATTGTTTAATGGTTTCAGTAAATAATGCAATTTTGATATTATGCACGTGTCCAAATAAGATTTGTGCCTACCTGTAGGGACCATAAGTCAATATTGTTCCTGACCATTTGTACGACAAAGTATTGTTTATGTAAGGTACGTACCTGCTAATTTCAATGAGTAGTTTTTTTCAAACTATTAGATCAAACTACTGTCAGTCAAAACATATAAGGGATGGACGCCATACAATTTCTGCAACCATGTCTTTTTAAACTTTTTTACCTCTAGAAGCCAAACGGGCACGTACGGGCAGATAAAACCTTTTGAATTATGTAAAGAAATAATCAAAGAACAGGTTTTGCAAATATGGCAAATATAGAAAAATATAGTTTTTTTTTATTTTCCGTCAAAGTTGAAAAATAGTGAAAAAACGGATAGTTTTTAAATAGTGATTTACCAGGAGAAACACAAAGCAAACAGTTAATTTTTTTTTATCATTATACAGTTAATAAATACATCAATCAATACAAACAAAAAATAAGGCGATTCGTTACCTATTTTTCGTGATATTACACCTGAAATCGCAACAAATTGACTAAAAATTGTGTGTTTTTTTGAAAACCGAAAGTCGGTCAACTTTGAACTGTTATATCTTCTAAACTAAAAATGTGATATTATAAAGAGTGGCATATTTGAAATCGTTGAAAAGTTTCCTATAATATGGGTTTATTCAAAACTTCGTCGGCACTCATGAAAATTTTGATTTTTGCAACCTCGCTTGCTCTACGGGCGCCACTGTGTGCCGTTATCATTTTCAAAGAAGTAAGGTCCAATGATTCCTCCTGACCAAATTGCACACCGGACTGTCACTTTTAATGGATGCAAAGGTGACTTATAATTTGAGGGTTTTCCATTGCCCAGTGAAATATTATAATTTTAATGATCGCCATGAAATATTAGTTATTTTAGGATCGCCATGAAATATTAATTTATATTTATAAAAATACTTGTTATAAAAACACACTTTTTATTAAAAGACATTGTCTTTATTTTTATTTTATTTAATTATTTGCGGGACAGCCGCTTGTACGACTGTCCCCTTTAAGTGTTCACTTATGATTCTTCTTATTATATTTTCTTAAAATGCTAAGTACTTATTTTCTAAACTAACATTACAACATTTTGCTTGTTAAGCATATTTTATTTTTATTAAATCAGTGAGAATATGCATCGTTGCAAATTCTCACTGATAAGTTTGGTGTTTGTGGACATTTCTGCTTGCACAAAGTGTGCAGCTCGTGTTACATACAGAAGGTATGGTAACGACGACTTGTCAAACACACTACACCAGAACCGATTTTCACATTTTAAACACATCTTTGTTACATACTTTAAAGAAGAGAACAAAAAATTATTTTCGTTTTCTTCTTATTTCACTTAAAGATGCAACTTGTTGTGATTAAGCTTAGTTAAATTATTTCAAGTATTGTGTGGCAAATATACTCAGGAAATATGGGCGAGACCATTTTTCCATTTTTAGATATGCTCTATTACACACTTTCAAAAACATACCAAAAAAGTAGTGTTCAAACGGCCATATTTCTGACACTTAAATTCTAAAGTGCATTTTTTTTTTTTTTGAAAAAATCACCTTTTTTTGCTTTCTAAAAAATTTTCGACTTTGAGCAGCTCCACCACCTATAATTTTTCATCGAATTAAAGAAAACGTTTTTAAATTGTAATCAGTAAGTAGCTCTTTATACGATGTATTCATTAGTTTCACAAAATGTTGTCATCAAATTTTGTATTTTTGCCACGGGTTTTAGGAAAAGGCGCTACTGTAACATAAAAACCACTTAAAACTAATTAACATACTGTTATATAAAATGTTAAAACATGTTGTGCATTAGAGTAATAAGTTTTTGCATTTTTTACAACTTTCAGTTCTCCCAAGGTAAAATCGTGAATTGCATTAGAAAATATTAAGAACTGCATTTTTAGTTTTTCGCTATCGTTAAAAAAGGTCACGCATCAACGCCATGAAGTTTTTAATCAAAATGGTTTTTTTATTGGAATTATATAATCTCCATGTAAAAATACTTAGGGGACACTCACGATGTCTTTTCAGACATGTCTGTTTTATTCATTCTCTTTTGAACATGCTTCCAAAAACTATGGTCTTTTCACGATGTCTTTTCATGTCTAATTGTCTAATATCCATATACATACAAACTAAAAAACATGAAAATTCATAAAAACAAACATGAAAACTCGTTTCGTGCCTGTTTGACAACCCCTCTTTCTTCTCTAACTCGATCGCCAGCAAACAAAACAATCGTGTTTGTTAGACATGTCCGAAAAGACACCGTGTAAACTCCCTTTTAGCTTTTCATGTCATTTTGTCACATGATTTGCAGTTAAATGAAAATAAAGTGGTTATAGTCAAAATGAGATTTAAGGAAAGCAAAATTAGTGTTACAAGAAATGCGAAAATTTGGGGAAGAAACTTAACTAAATTTAAGGATATTGTAAAAAACTGCAGATATATACCTGATGTTGATAAACCATTGCACGACTTAAGCAGAATACCAACAGAAGAAGCTATAACAGGAAGATTTAATACGTTAGCCATGGTTGCAAAGTGCAGAAACAAAAGGTATGTAATTGTAGCAGAGGAGCATTAAATGTATGGCAGAAGATTAAATTGAAGTCAATTCGTGTTGATCACGTGATACAAAAAATACCATGAATAGATCAACAACGCAGTAATATATGCGCAGAACGTGGAATTAAATTAGTCCAAGACATATATCCAATTTGTAAAACATCGCGTACACTGAATTTGAACTTAATTTCTTCTTACTAGTCATAACAATATAATATTATAATTTTTGTATATTTATTAATATAGAAAAATATTAAATACATTTAAGAAATCGCTTTTGGTGCGTAAAGTTTTTCATCAAATGAAGTGAAAAAATGTTATTTATTTTCAAAGCAATATTGGCTGTAAGATAGACCCTTGCACGAATGACGTCCAAAAAAGTTATACCCAAATGTCCATTCATATCGCAGAGAAAAGTTATCAAACGAATGTTTGTTTAAACGTTAATCAAATAAAATTTTGAACAATGCTAACTATTCGAAGATGCACAAATTATGCTATTGCCATATTTACCAGAGCTGTAAACGAATCATTCATATTTGAATTAATTCGCGAATCATTCATGCCCAGGTTTAGCAAATTTTGAATTAATTCCTTTCACACAAAAAATGAATTGAATAAAATTTGAGTCAATTCAAATGCATTTGGTAAAAATGAATTGCAATTGTGCACGAATTAATATCATTCCGTGCATTATTCCACCATTTATGTTAGTTTTTGTGTCAAAATAATTATTTTTTTTAGGGTGGTGGTTCCACATTTTGATTCATAGCTCTGATCCTACTAAACCGATGTTGCTGGATTTCAATACCAAACTACTAAGGATAACTACAAGGAATTTGAGACCAAGTTTGTTCTCTTCTTTTGCGTTGTTTTCAACAAACGGACAGACAGACGGGCATTGCTAAATCGACTTAGAATTACTCAAGTAGTCAGAATATATGTACTTAATGGGGTCATATATGTACAATAAAAAAGTTTCACACGGAATGACAAACTTAGTATACCCTCATTCACCACTAGTAGTGGTGGATGGTATAAAAATAAATAAATCCCTGCAATATTTTAAAAGTGGCTTAATTTAGAAAAAGATAATTAATTTGAATATTTGCAGAAAGTTTATTTTTATTTTAAATATAAGTCAAAATGTATAAGTCAAAAGTGTTTAACTATAAATTTAAAATTTCAATTCAGTTAGTAAGGTCCTACGCATGTAAAACGAAACGTAACGCCAACGAATTACATTGAAAGCACAAACAATGTCATACATATTTTGTAATTTTGTTGTTGCTTTCTACAGAAATTCACATTAGCGGAGTTCAGTGTTTGATGTAAATGGTCTTGCAAAAGAGCAAATGCAAAATCTCTTAGCTCTTTTATGAAATCTAACGGAAACGCAGTGCATTTTGTTGTTGGATTTAACAAAAAAGCTACGATATTTTGAATTTGTTCTTTCGCAAGACCATTAGCACCAAACACTGAACCCCGCTCTTGAGTTTTTAAATTTCAAACGCTGCTTAGCTTATGGCGTTGAAAATTTTTAGACGATACATGCATTTCTGCAGAAAGCAACAATAAAATTACAAAATATTTATGACATTGTTTGTGTTTTCAATGCAATTCTTTGGCGTTGCGTTGCGTTTTACATGATTAGGGCCTAAGTTTTTTTAGTATTTGAAAGCCAACAGGAGCTTTTTTCCATATTACTTAGAAAACATTAACAAAGTACATTTCTGATTTATATATAACTAAACGACAGTTTCATTTATTTGGGTAAACATGTACCTATACCTCCAACATACTTTAAGGGACATCTGCGGCGTACAGCGGGAAACACGTCTGTGAACATAAATTCTAAGACTGTATACAAATTTAAAATTTAATGTGTAACTAATAAAAACCTATATCTTTGCAAGCGTCAGCCTTTAATGCACACAAAGTTCCATACACTTCACATTTAGTACCCGAAGTGTTTGCTCCGCAGGATGAAGTGTCAGGATCTGGTATACAATTAGCTAGCGTCTCGCAAGTGCTAGCACAAACTCCAATTTCGTTGAAATTCTTTAGTCTAGAACACTCACTATCATCAGCCTGAGCCCATTCTTAAAGATATTGTTGGAATGTTATTCATTTATTTTATATAAAAAAAATATGGCTTAAATACTTACTGCGGTTACTTTCAACGAGCATACAATTGACTTTATTTAACTGACAAGTATGTGTAAACTTCTGACAAAAACCATCCTCCCTTTTACCACAAACTGTTGGTAAGGGACAGGTGGCTGAATCTGCCCTGTCCTCGAA
This sequence comes from Pollenia amentaria, assembly GCA_943735925.1. Lineage (NCBI taxonomy): Eukaryota > Metazoa > Arthropoda > Insecta > Diptera > Polleniidae > Pollenia > Pollenia amentaria. The sequence goes on from OX031008.1 coordinate 161,302,603, forward strand.
GAATGATGCAGCTTGGGTAAAAACCACCAAAGCCAAACTGACAATAAGTCCAACTGAAAAAGATATAAAATATTTTTAGTTTTGTGGAGTAACATACCGCACCAGTTCCTGTTATCGGGGTCAACTCAAAATTTAAAAATGTATTGCAGGAATAGTATAAATAGTAGTCATATTTATTTAACTACTGTAAAAATCTTATATCGTTTTCTCTACTTTTTCCCAAAATTGAAAATTTATAAGTAAAACAACAGGTAAGCATCTCTTCATTTATACTAAACTCTTTGTCAGGCATTTAAAAAAGATAATGAATGAATTTTGCAAGTTTGACTTGAATTGTAGCGAATAAACGTTATGTTTAGAATTATTTATATTAAAAAAAATTTTGCCTTATTTTTTAATATTACCAGATGTTTAAAAAGAAATAATTGTTACAAGAAAGTGTTCACGTACTCGAAAATCTTGCAAGGAGAGAGTGAAAAAAGAACATACAAATTTGAGAGACAAAAATTTTTTGAAAATTTTTGACATAGTATAGAACTAGTATGCCAACTCAAGAGAGTGTTCTCAATTTTTTAATTCAACACACATAAAAACAACAAAAACAAAATAAAATTTGAAATTTTTCAATTTAAAATTTTTCACAATATAACACTTTATGTTTAATTTTATGACACAAACACATAATTTTAATTTTTTCAATATATTTTGCACATTTGCTTTTGCAAAATGTTTTTATTTTTCACTAACTAAAAATTTTTAAATAAATTTATTTGACATTAATTTTTTTCTGTGGTTAATATTATTAAAGCCAGCAGAGTAGCATTTTGTGGTATGAAAATAATATTTGAAATCATAAATTATTTAAATATTTTCCGATATTGCAGAATAAAAATTTTGCAAACATTGTTTTTAAGAGTTAATAAATGCAGCCAGCATTTAATAAATTGAAAATTTATTGAACTAATAAAATTTTATTTTTGAAAATATTTTTTTGCCACATTCTATACGATTTTATGCAACTATGTTTAGTGGTGGAAATAGTTTTATACACCAATACATTTAAAAAAAATTCTTACTAATACAAACATAAATTAGGTTCCACTCACAATTGAGTTATGTACCTGTGAAAGAGTCGGCATACTAGTTGTACACCATAGTATTGAGAGACAAATATTGTCAATATACCTAAGTTACTAGTTTTTGCTGGTAAAGCGTTCATTTACTTTTTTATTTTTTTTGTGTTATTTTAAGAAAAAATTTGTAAATTTTAAATTTACTCTTTCGTTGCAAGTTTCTACTAGTAAAATAAATGAACACACCTATTATCTATAATTTGATACCTTTGTAAACATTTTTATCACTATTTAAAAAACTTCGTTGAAAATGTTATACTTTTTGTTTAACTTTAAAGTTCTTTGAAAAGTAGATCTGATGTGATAATGGAAAACTTCACTGTAGGAAGTGTCTGTACTGATTCAATATTGACACAGTCCCCAGTACTAGTGCCTTATTATACCCCAGACACTTTTATTTAGTATAGACGTTTAGCATGTGCGTGTCATTCGAAAACTACTACTGATGGAACCAGAGGATCAATAGTAGTATATTAAAATTAATCTAGTCTACAATTTAGGAAATTTTTTAAAGTAGATGTCGAATTGAAAATTGAATATTTTTTATTATTAAAAAACAATAAGAATACGAACTCATAACAAAACGTCTTTCGTGTTAAAGGAAAATATAAAAGTGTAGAAGTGTAAAAGTGTATAATACTTACCAAAAATATGTCTCATTTTACGCTTCTCCTTTACCCTGATATCTTTATTTAATATGTTATTCGAAAATTTGTTATTAAAACACTGAATACAATCATTAATCTGAAGCAGCTATTTATATCAAAAATTGCTTAAATTTATTTGTTTTTAAACAAATAAATTTGTTTACTCATATCTAATATACTTTTTTTATTTTTTTGAAATAAAAACCGAAATTAGCGGATATTTATTTTAAAGCAAACATAAATATAATAAAAATTAACTTTCTTGCCGAATTTTGTTTACTCATAAAAATAGGTCATGTTATTTTTGATTAACACAAGTTTCAGAATTTTCAACCAAAACTAATAGTTTCTTTGAAATGTTTTCGTAGAGCTGGTTTAAACACTTCAATGATGTTGACTTTAATGTTAAAGACGAAGATGAAGAAACAAGGAAAGGAGAAGATGTAGAAATTTATCCCCTATTTGCGTTGTATGTGGAGAATTGCATGGCACAGCTCTCTGCGATAAGTATAAAAACGACCCCAATGTAAAAAAAATTCAACAACTGTGGTGGTTATCACACTGCCAACTAAAGAGGATGCCCTGTATACTCTACAGTCAAGCGCTCGGTTAAACCGAAACCTAATCCCCCTCAAATGCAGGTAACAAATCAAGTTAATACTAATGACATTTAGGTACCGCCGCCTAGTAATAACAGAACATCCTACGCTAACGCCCTAAAATCAAACCATATGCCAAGGCAAGGTGATTTGCCAAATAATGATGGGACTCCAGTTTCTAATTTAAGTGGTCTAGAAAAACCCATGGAAACACTAGTGCAAACAGTAACTAACTTTACGAACACAATGGGGAATATGATGCAGGAAATGTTAAGAATGCAATCGATGCTATTGCAAGCTGTACTTAACAAACCATGAACTGTTTGAAAGTTTGTTTTTGGAACGCAAACGGCATCCGCCAACACAAAAATGAACTAGAGTACTTTCCTAAAAGTAAACAAACTGATGTGATGATGGTTTCTGAAACTCATTTGACCTCAAGAAATACGCTTAAAATCAAGTAGGGTTTTGTCTTTTGTCGTGTCCACACGTTTTTATATTTAGTCCGCTGTTTTGTTCAATTTGTGAAAATACGAAAGTGTCCGTGATTAAATAAAAGAAAAGAACTTACTTAAAAATTAAAAGAATAAAAAAACCGCAACCAAATTGTTGTAATAATGAATTAGTGTTTAAGCTCATTTATAAATCTGTATTATTTATCACCCTGTTACATATCATTATCTTTCATCACCAACTCTGTTAACAATACAACACTGTTTTTAGTACTTAGTTATACATATTTTATAAGTAGATAATTGTAAAAGAGATATAGAATAAAGAACCTTTCAATTTAAAACATGGTGTCAGGTGTGGGGTGATTATTCTTGCACATATATAAAAAAAAAAGTTTTTGAGGTTAAAATCCCACGTGAAAAAAAAGACTTGTAAGATTAAAATATAGAATTATTGCAAAATCTTATTGTTAAATAAAAATCTTTTTGAAAAAAAAAAAAAAAAAAAGATTGTTGGAAAAAAAAAATCCAATTGTTAAAATTTTATTGGAAACCATCGCAAGTGAAAATGGCGCCGCCAGTAATTGATCCAATACAACCTGTTGATGTAAGGGAGACGTCGTTGGCCATTTCAACATCGATGGTGCCGCTAAACACAAATGCACAAAATTTGTGTTTGGAGTGGAAAAGTTGGAGCAGAAATTTTAAAATTTTTATGAGAGCCTCAGGGTTGGAGACACAACCAGACCAACGTAAGGTAGCACTGCTGCTACACCACATTGGATGTGGTGATATCGTAAATTCCTTCAACATAGACATTGACACAATAATGTATAAAGTGCTATGGGAAAAATTTGAAAAATATTTTGTTCCGAAAAAAAATACGGCCATGGAGCGCCACATGTTTTTTACCCGTAAACAAGCAATCGGTGAAACCATCACTCAGTACTCGACGGTGCTGCAAAACCTGAGCAGCACGTGTGAGTTTGGGGACATAAGGGAGTCCTTGGTTAAGGACATTTTTACGTGTGGATTGTCACAGAATTTCCAGAAAATTAAAGAAAAGTTATTAAGTGAAGGTGAGATAACATGGGACAAAGCACTTCAAATAGCGAAGGGTATGGAGGCTGCACGTGAAAATGCTACGGCAATCGAGCAGGTGTCTCCTAGCAGTTCCAACATATGTGGTTTAAAGAAAAGCAGCTACAAATCAAAAAATAAAAATTTCAACAACAACAAATCAAATTTAACAAATCATCAACAACAACAAGCCAAGTGCAACAAATGTGGCCAAAGCCATAATAATAAATGTCCGGCTGATGGCGTGAAATGCCATGTATGTGGCAAGTTAAACCATTTTGCAAAAATGTGTTTTGCAAAAAGTAACAACAACAACAAGAATAATCACAGCAACAACTATAAAATCAACAACAAACATAACAATAGATATGTAAAGGCCATAGAAAACGAGGATGAAAATTTGTTTATTGGATCCGTATTCGATAGGAAAGGAGATGCCAATAAAGAGTGGAACGTTGAAGCAGTAATAAACAACAAGAAGGTCCAGTTTCAGGTGGATACCGGCGCGCAAGCCAATCTGTTATCGGAGCAAACCTTAAGTATTTTGAATATATGTAAGATTAATAACAAAATTTATAATAACATACTAACTTTTAGTGGAGAAAAGCTCCCTGTAGTAGGTTCTATAGATTTGAATTTAGATTACAAAAATGTTAAATATTTTACAAAATTTTATGTATTACAAATGCAGTGTAAGAACGTGATTGGGCTTGAGTTAGCGATTCAAATGAATCTAGTTAAAACTGTTAATGCTTTAAATATAGATTCAGTTTTTGAAAATATGAGGAAGTTTTTAATGGTCTTGGTCAGCTTAAAAATGAATGTCATTTGAAAGTTTTAGAAAATAGTGAGCCTATAGTGGAAGCACCACGTCGTGTTCCAATAGGACTGTTCGAACCTTTAAAACAGGAGTTACGTAGAATGGAAAATTTAAATGTGATCGTTAAAGAAGTTGAGCCTACCGAATGGGTTAACTCTATAGTTTTGGTTACTAAATCAAATGGTAGCTTGCGGTTGTGCCTTGACCCAAGAAATCTAAACAAAGTCATTGTAAGACCAAGGTTTAGTTTTCCCAACATTGATGAGTGTAGGGCACAGTTGACAAATTCAAGATATTTTAGTAGCCTTGATGCTAACTCCGGATTTTGGATGATACCTTTAGATAAGGCGTCATCGAGGTTATGTACTTTTAATACCCCTATGGGTCGGTATCGTTTTTTGCGTTTGCCATTTGGTATTAACGCTGCCCCGGAAATATTTCATTCTGAAATGGTGAGGTTATTTGGGGATATAGATGGTCTTATCATCTATATGGATGATTTTTTGATTCATGCTGAAAACTTAGAAAAACATAATCAAATTTTAGAAAAGGTTTTAAATAGAGCTAAAAACGTTGGGTTAAAGTTCAATAAATCAAAATCGAAAATCTTAAAATCGGAGATAAAGTTTATTGGACACATTTTTAATAGCGAAGGTGTTAAACCTGATACAGACAAGATAAGGGCAATTTCAGAGTTGCCAATACCGGTAAATGTTTCGGAACTTCAACGATTTTTGGGAATGGTGAACTATTTAGGTTCATTTATAGAAAATCTTTCAGCTAAATCTAAAAATTTAAGAAATCTTCTTAAAAAAGACGTTTTATGGCAATGGAATGCTGAACAAAATAAGGAATTTTTAAATTTGAAAAAAGAAATAACTAATTCACCGGTTTTAGTGTATTTTGACCCTAAGAAACCAGTTAAATTGTCAGTGGACGCATCAAAATTTGCTGTGGGAGCCACAATTATGCATGACAATAATCCAATCGCTTATGCTTCGGCTTCATTGACTGATTGTCAGTCTAATTATGCTCAAATTGAGAAAGAGCTTTTTGCGATTTTGTTTGGTTGTACTAGGTTTCACCAATACGTATATGGTTTAAATGTGACAGTCGAAACTGATCATAAACCATTGGTAACTTTGTTTGAAAAACCTCTTTATAAAATTCCGGCTCGTTTACAACGATTTATGTTACGTTTATTAACATACAATATAAAAGTTATTTACAAACCGGGTAAACATCTTTTTATTGCGGATACGCTTTCAAGAGCTCCTCTTAAAGAAAACACATTGTTAGATTTAAACAAAGAAATTGATTTACATTGTAACTTTATTATGTCTCAAAATAGCTTACCGGATGTTACAATTAAAAGAATAAAGGAAGCATCTAAAACAGATGAAATTTTAAAAAGTTTACTTAAATGTATAAAGGATGGGTGGCCAAAGGATAGGAAGAATATTAATGCAAATTTGCTTCCGTATTATCCTGTTAAAGATGAAATATCACACTTAGATGGTATTATACTAATGAACAATCGGATTTTGATACCGAGAGTTCTTAGGCGTGAAATGTTGTCATACTTACATGAGGGTCACATGGGTGTACAACGCTGTCAAAATTTGGCTAAAGAGTCAATTTATTGGCCAAACATTAATAATGATATAAACGTAATGGTATCAAATTGCGTAATTTGTAAAAAGTATCAGAATTCTAATCCGAAAGAGGAATTATTACCACATGATATTGTTACAATTCCATGGTACAAAATTGGTTGTGACCTATTTGAATTTAACAAATCAATGTATCTTTTGGTGGTAGATTATTACTCTAAATACGCGGAAATAGATGTTCTTAGTTCAGGCTATAATAGTAACCAAGTTATAACTAAACTTAAGTCCATATATGCCCGACATGGTATACCGGCTATTTTTGTTTCAGACAATGGACCTCCATTCAACTCAAGTGAATTTTCAAATTTTTGTAAGAACTGGGGGATAGAACATGTAACCTCAAGTCCTTATTTGCCTAGGTCTAACGGTCTAGCAGAACGTACAATACAGACAATCAAGAAAATGTTATACAAATGTAAAGACGATTCTACTGACCCTTATACAGCATTACTGCAATTAAGAACAACTAAAAAGGGAAATTTTCCAAGCCCATCAGAAATGCTAATGGGAAGGGTTTTGAGAACAAAAATACCTTGTCTTTTGGAAAATTTAAAACCAAAATTTATTAACACAAAGGATATTTCTAAACAAATTGTTAAACAAAAAGAGAAAATGGCAAATAATTTTAATAAATCAGCTGTTAATCTAAAGCCAGTAGATATAGGTGAACGCATAATGTTTAAAAGAACACCAACATCAATTTGGTATCCTGGTACTATAGTTGATAGAGCCAAAGAGCCTAGATCTTATATTATACAGGATCAAGGAGGTTCAACCTATAGGAGAAACAGACAACACATAAAGAAAAATTTTAAAATTGAAGATGAAAATGTAAATGAAAATTTATATGAAAATAAAAATGTTAATGAAAATTTTAATGATACTAAAAATGATAATGAAAATTTAAATGAAAATGTTAATTTGAATGAAACTAAAAATGTTAATGAAAATTTAAATGAAAATGTTAATTTAAATGAAACTGAAAATGTTAATGTAAAATTAAATGAAAATTTAAATAATAATGCAAATAATGGTAATAAAAATGTAACTAAAAGTGGTAGAGTAACTAGATTACCAACAAGATATCGTTAGATAATTTTTTATATAAAAAAAGGAAGATGTTGTAATAATGAATTAGTGTTTAAGCTCATTTATAAATCTGTATTATTTATCACCCTGTTACATATCATTATCTTTCATCACCAACTCTGTTAACAATACAACACTGTTTTTAGTACTTAGTTATACATATTTTATAAGTAGATAATTGTAAAAGAGATATAGAATAAAGAACCTTTCAATTTAAAACACAAATATAAATAAATAAAAACGAAAAAAGAATCTAAATAACAATAAGGAGAAATAATTTACTAAACAAACAAGAATCAAATAAAATAACAAACATACCTACAACACAAATTAAATATAAAAATAAATATATAAAAAAATCAAACAACCGTTGCAACATACAGAAAAGAAAAACAAAAACAATATAAAAAAAAACCACAAACGAAATAACAAAATAAACAAACAACAATAATAACAATTTGCCAGTGATGGTCTTTTTCGGCGTTGACCAGATCACGGCTTTTATGGTCCTTTTATGGCATTGTCCATTGTGTACCCCCTATAACCGTCTATCATATTCGTGTTAGTACGGATGTATTTGTGTTAATCGTTGTTGATCTGTTTTGGTGATGAAGGTATAACACTGATCACCAAACAGTTTCTAAACGGCAATTAGCATAGAGATATCCGTACTTTGCGTTTTATTTGAATTTTTGTTGTGTTGTGATGAGAGGTCGGTTTCGAATCGACTTCTGTAACATACGTGGGCTGAGAACGAATTTTTTTTCTGTATACGCTCACGTTTGTCTCCATCGGCCGGATGTTTTCGCCTTATGTGAAACACAGGTATCTGAAAATTCTGATCCACTGGATTTTCAGATTCCTGGGTATCACCTTCTATCCCTATTTGATCTTCATCGGGGTCTTGCCAGCAATGTCAATGCCAGCAACCAGTGGGCATGTTTGATGCGGAATTTAACTGCCTTTGGGTTAAATTCAAAATCAATACGCACTTTTTGCATTTCGGGTTTCTTTACAGAAGTCCAAACGCGGGAAGGGATATCACTTTATCGCGCTTCGACTCCCTTTCCGACTCAATATCGAAGATTCTTGAGAATTGTCCGGACAGTGAAATCGTTGTTGCTGGTGATTTCAATGTCCACAATTCTTCTTGGCTTCACCACTCGGGCCGTACAACCTATGAAGGCCAATATGTTGAGCTATTTGCTGCACATAATCACCTCGTGCAACTGGTGAATGAACCAACACATATTCCATGTGTTGATGGGCACCAACACAATACCCTTGACCTCTTCCTCTCTTCGCACCCTCAAAAGTACGAAGTTGAAGTTCTAGCACCTCTCGGTAACTCGGATCATTGCACCATTTCTGCCTCTTTTCCGTTCTCCGAACTTCGGAACGTTTCACGACAGGATATGAAACGATCAAAATTTTTCGGCATTTTAATTGGAAACTTTGTTTCCTTGACAATGACGTCAATGCCATGGCAAAAATGGTTGAAAATGTTATTATGCTAGGAATGAAAATGTTCATTCCAGTTAAAAATGCTTCGAATAAACCTAGGTCCAAATCTTGGTTTAATCAGACGTGCAAATCAGCAGTCAGATCCAGAGAGGAAGCATTCAGAAATTGGCGTGACAATAAAACCGCTGATATTGAATTGCTACGCAAAATGGCAAGGTCGTCGTGTGCCAAAGTGCTAAGACGGGGCAGTAAAAGCTTCTGGTCATTCATTAAAAGAGTAAGGGTTAATGCTAGTTCTTCAATACCAACTCTTTTAAAGGATGGCCAAACATTCACGAACCTGGTTGATAAGGCTAATTGTTTTGCCGAATTATTTGCAAATAATTCCAACTTACCAGATAGCAATCAACCACTACCCGAACTCGAAAAAGTATCCGTAACTATGCCTAAAATATTTTTTCGGGCTCGAGCTGTTAAAAAGGTTCTTGCGGATCTCGACATAAACAAGTCTCCTGGCCCGGATGGTATACATGCACTGGTCTTGAAGCAGTGCTCTTCGACGCTAGCTCGTCCCTCAGCAAATCTTTTCAGCACTCTATACCATGCTGGTGAATTTCCCGTCTGCTGGAAAGTTGCTTATGTTATGGTGCACTCTTGTCTAAACTTGTTGCATTTGGTGTCGGTGATAATTTCTTTCGATTTATATCGAGCTTTCTCAGAGATCGCACTATACGGGTTGTTATAGATGGGGTTTCATCAAACGAGTTCAAGATTCATTCAGGGGTACCGCAAGGCTCCGTTCTTTCTCCTACTCTATTTCTTATTTTTCTAAATGACCTCTTATGTCAAACTTCCAACCCTATCTATTCTTTTGCAGATGACAGCAACCTTTGCCATTCGTATTAATTTGGTTACAGACCAGGCGTGTCCGATGTTTGTGCTATGAGACAGAACATGAATGATACGCTTGGCCGTGACCTAGACATAATCTCAGAATGGGGTCGTGCGAATAGGGTCGAATTTAATGCTCGAAAGACCCAATGTTGCGTACTAACGCATAAACGCGCGACGTATCAAGGTGCCTTATCTGTATGTATGGGTGGTATAAATATTGAGGAAACAGAATCTCTTGATGTTCTGGGCATGAGGATACAATGTGATGTCCGATGGTCAGAACATATATTCAAGGTATCGAAAGAAGCATTCAAGTGCCTCGGTTTTTTGAAACGGTGTAAGATATACTTCACTCCATCTGATCTCCTTACTATTTATACCACCTATATCCGACCGCGAATGGAATACAACTCTCATGTGTGAGCCGGTGCTTCAAAGTCTATTTTGGAGCTTCTCGACCGCGTGCAGGAGAGGGCGAAGGTTCTCATTGGCGACAGTAGGGTATCCAATTCTATTGACTCCCTTGAGCACCGTCGCAATGTGGGTTGTACTTGCCTATTTTATCGTTACTACAACGGGATGTGTTCTGATGAAATTAGCGATTTGGTTCCCGAAACCCATAGCTTTGTTCGTAATACACGTTTTTCCTCAAGAGCACATCCTTTTGTGGTCGATTGGCCGGTGAATCGTACAACGCATTACAGGGAAAATTCGCTTTTTGGCCGGACTGCTCGTATGTGGAATAACCTTCCTGCTGAAGTCTTCCCTCTCACTTACAACATGAATAAGTTCAAGTCGAATGTTCACAAGCACTACTCCCTCTTTCCTCCTTCCCATAACCTATTTTCCTAGTTCCAACACAATGCATTGCATTAGTAGGGGTCATCCCCTGAGTGCTGGTCCTAACAAAAAAAAAAAAAAAAAAAAATGGTTATATATTATATGATACCAAGGACCCTCGAGATAGAGCTTGTGGAGGTTCTGCTATTTTGATAAAAGCCCGAATCAAACACTACTTAATGTGTGATCATCTTGAAGATTATCTGCAAGCAACAAACATTTGTGTTGAAGAGCTAAATCGAAACTTTGTATTTTCATCGTTTTACTCTCCACCAGATTTTCAATATCAGAAACCCAGTATGATAAATATTATAAATCATTAGGATCCTGTTTCCTAGCCGCTGGCGATTACAACGCTAAGCTTACCTTCTGGGGGTCACGGTTCATAACACCAAAGGGTCGTGTTTTGTACAATACAATCTCTAAAATGGGCTTAAATGTGGTCGCGAGCGGACAACAAACTTATTGGCCTACTGACCAGCAAAAAATTCCAGATGTCATAGATTTTGGCGTGACTAAAAACATCCCCGCAGAAACGATTCATGTTAAATCTTCCTTAGAACTATCTTCCGATCACACACCTATAATTCTTACTTCAATGAATCCAAATAGAATCGTATCTCCTTCTGGTTACTTATCGACATCTGCCTCATAAATAAATTGGTTAAAATATAAAAAATATCTTAGTGCCCATTGCACACAAAATATTCCGCTCAGTATACCGGAGAACGTGAATCTCGCTATTGTTAATTTTGACAGTTATCTTAAACTAGCTATTCAAGATTCCAGCATAACCCTCAAAAACACCAAAAACAATAACATATATTCTACAGATGTCGAGCGTCTATTGACTGAAAAAAGGAGAGTTCGAAGAGAGTGGCAATTGCACAGATCCCCCCAACTTAAGACTTTATTAAAAAAGTGCACAAAAAGGCTAAGAAAGTTACTGCGGTCTCAGAAAACGGCTTCCCTAGAAAAATATCTTAAGAGACTTGATGCAACTCCACAATCAGACTACTCATTATGGCGTGCAGCTAGAAGTCTCAATGGACAAGTTATATCTAAGCCACCATTAAGAAACTTGAATGGAAGTTGGGCAAGAAATCTTCTGAAAAATGTATTGACCTATAATATATCTCACGATATAGCAGTCGAGTTACCGTGTGTAAATGTTAGAGCAGCTATTGCCCTAAGATTCGAGTTTAAAAAATCGAAAAGGCTATTTGTGATTTAAACACCAAGAAGGCACCCGGTATTGATAAGATCTGTAATAAAATGCTTTTGCAGCTACCAAGTATAGCAAAGAAAATTATTCTAATTATTTTTAATCCTATTTTACGCCTTCAATACTACCCTCAAGAATGGAAGGATTCCTTAGTAACCATGATACCAAAGCCAAGAAAGGATCACACAAAAGTTAAGTCATATAGGCCTATTAGCTTATTATCTAATATTTCAAAGCTATTTGAGAAACTACTAGTGTCTAAATTACGGCGATTTTAAATTTTATTTTTTTTTATTTTTTTATTATTCCTACACTAAATCCCGCGAAGCTTTTTGCTTGTCTGCAGGTACTCCAAATCATCAATTTGGTTTTAGAAGAAAGCAGAGCACAATTGAACAAACTCATCGAATAGTAAATGTCATAAGAAAAGCCTTTGAAGAAAAAAAATATTGCTCAGCGCGCTTCATCGATGTGTCTTAAGCTTTTGATAAAGTATGGCATGAAGTATTATTACTGAAAATACAGCAAAACTTACCAGCAAACATGATTGGAGGGTGGCTTTGGGATTTTCCTTCTCTGACCATGGTCGTATATCCTTTAATCTAAACTTCGAAAAGTCAAAAAGGCGTCCTTAAAGGAATCCAAGTAGGACGATTGGTGGTTGACTTCGGCCGGTGTGGATCACCTGGTGGGTACCTTTACGGAGGTGTTGACCAGTAGCTATGAGCGATCTTGTCCGCTGAAATTTCCGGGTAGGCGTTCGCAACGGAGATGGTGGACAGCTGAGTTGAGGACTCAAAGGACCACTGTCAGAAGGTTATTCAATAGAGCGAAGCATACGCGTAGGGATGGGGATTGGAGTAACTTTCGGATAAGTTATAAAAGGTATAAGGGAGATATTAGAAGGGCTAAAAGGGACTCGCGGATCAAATTTAGAGAGTCAGTGGAATCTGTAAATAAGATGTCTAGGTTCAGAAGGATTTTATCCAAGGACCCTGCGGTCCCGGGATTTATTCAGAGACCGGACGAGTCATGGACGGAATCTAGCTCCAAATCTCTCTGTTTGATTATGGATTCCCGGGTTGTTGTGTGGTTACCCCTTTTCTGGACCGGGCTCGGGAGGTGAGATAAGGAAGGCGATGGGGGATATCATCACCTTGGATAAGGTTACATGGGCGGTAAATACTTTTGGGTCGTACAAAGATGGTATATTTCCGGCTATGCTACAGAATATCCAGGGATCATCACTCCTATTACTGGTGAAACTATTTAGGGTATGTCTGCTAAATGGCTACATTCCTAGAGGGTGGAGAGAGATCAGGGTTATTTTTATACCTAAGGCAGGTGGAACCGGTCACTCTAAACCCAAGGATTTTAGACATATCAGCCTATCGTCTTTTCTTTTGAAGACATTAGAAAGACTGATTGATCTACATCTGAGGACAAAGGTTGACGCCGGCATCATCAGCGGCGCTCAACATGCATATCTTAAGGGTAGATCTGTTGAGAGTGCGCTTCATGATGTGGTGGGTTATATAGAACGGGGATTGCGAGACTATACCATAGAAGAGAAATTATTTGTATAAACAAACATCGGCTTAGCAAGCATTTTTTCCACCTGTTTTCAAAATTTGGATAATAAATCTAAAATTAATAATTCATCTTTCCTTTGTCCTTATTGTAGACAAATTGTTGAAAACAATGTAAAAATTGTCCAATAAAGAGTATATCGTCGTTGTTCCGACAAAATCAGATATGTGCTTTTTCCTGTGTTTTCAGGAGTGCAAAAACCCCGTTTAGCATATTTATTTAAGTGAAACGGTTCATTGAATTAATGTCAATTGACTAATACATTTTTTGACTAGTAAATTTTTTCAAAAACAACAAATAATTTTTTTTTTCTTTGTCAAATTATGTGTCTAATAATTAAAAGTTTTGTTTTCAAGACTGAATGAATATTTTTCATAAAAACTTAGAATATTTTAAGCAATATCTTTGTTAAAATTTAAATTTGAAAAGTTAAATTAAGAAAAATGTAATACAGGGTGTCCGCCGGGAAGGTATACTACTCGCAGTAATTCCATTGTAATCCTGGCTGTATGCGATGTGGCACCGTCTTGTTGATACTACATGTAATTCAAGCCCAAAGCATGCAGTTGTGGCGTTAAAAAGTTTTTAATTATATCACGATATCGCTCCCCATTCACAGTTACCGTTACGCCGTTTTCATTTTCAAAGAAGTAAGGTCCAATAATTCCTCCTGACCAAATTGCACACCGGACTGTCACTTTTAATGGATGCAAAGGTGACTTATAATTTGAGGGTTTTCCATTGCCCAGAACCAACTATTATGTGTCGTTTTAGAAACATAATATTTTTTTTTGGAAAATAAAATGATTTTTTTAACAAAATTTCGAAATTTTTGTTTTTTAAAAATTCATAAAAAATTGGAAAATGCAGCTATGCTTTTTTGCAGACGTATAAAATACGAAATTCCAAACAAAACAAGCCATAAATGATTAAAATCTGTTTGCAACTTTTGATTTTATTCACAAAAGTCGAATAAAATCTGGTTTTCGAGATATACCGTTATTTCAAAAATGGATGAGGTTGCACAACATATGTTCGTGTAACTCAAAAACGCTTATGCTTATTGAAAAAACTTAAAAAACCGAAATTCCGTCGACAAATTTTAATTCATTTAAGAATTTCATAAAACGCAATATTTGTATGGGAGTTCCCCTAAAATTAATTAAAATTAATTAAAAGTTGCAAACAGATTTTAGGCATTTATGGCTTGTTTTGTTTGGAATTTCGTTTTTTATACGTCTGCAAAAAATTAGAGCATAGCTGCATTTTCCAATTTTTTATGAATTTTTAAAAAACAAAAATTTCGAAATTTTGTTAAAAAAATTATTTTATTTTCCAAAAAAAAAAATTATCTTTCTAAAACAACTGCGGATATTAGAAAGAAGTTTTACCTTTCTTAAAGCTAAAGCGTTTTTGAGTTAAACGAACATATGTTGTGCAACCTCCTCCATTTTTGAAATAACGGTATATCTCGAAAACCAGAGCCAATCTTAAAAAACCGCGGGCACCACTGGATTCAGCGTACCCGAATTGTGTTAAAACGCCAGGTGCCCAGCTTGTCACGAAAAAAAAGTTTCAATTTCGGGCACAGTGTTATTGTTAGTTCATATTTAATATCATAGTATATAACTAGTATGCCGACTGGTGAGAACGTTCTCTTTTTTTTATAACTCTCATCACACATATAGGTTCTGTGTGAATTCAACACACATAAGAACAACAAAAACAAAACAAAATTTGAAATTTTTCAATATAAATTTTTTTACAATATAACACTTCATGTTTAATTTTATGACTTAAACACATAATAAATAATTTTTTTCAATACATTTTGGTAATTTGCTTTTGCAAAATGTTTTTATTTTTCACAAACTAAAAATTTTTATATAAATTTTTTTGACACTAAATTTTTTCTGTTGTTAATATTATTAAAGACAGCAGAGTAGCATTTTGTGGTATATAAATAATATTTGAAATCATTATTTATTTATATATTATCCGATATTGCAGAATAAAAATTTAGCAAACATGGCTTTTAAAAGTTTATAAATGCAGCCAGCATTCAATAAATTGAAAATTTATTGAACTAAGGAAATTTTATTTTGGAAGAAAAATTGTTGCCACATTCTATACGATTTTATGCAACTATGTTTAGTGGTGGAAATAGTTTTATACACCAATACATTTGAAAAAATCTTACTAATACAAACATAAAATTTGTACCACTGACAGTTGAGTTATGTACCTGTCAAAGAGTCGGCATACTAGTTGTATACTATGTTTAATATATGAAGATTCAATAAATAAATAATGAAAGAAAAGAAAAAAAAATTTTTTTTAATTACACAAAGGAACAAGATTTTTGTTGATTAAAACTGAATATTGTTCCTAGGGTTATTTGGGACGCTAAATGTAAATCTGCACTCAGTTTTTTTCTATCGGCTCGACTTCGAGATATACCATTATTTCCAAAATTAAGACACTTCCACTACATATATTGCAATAACTTGAAAACGACGCACCATATTCACTTAAAAAACCAAAATTCGCTTACAATATTATCTTTAGACCTTGCTTACATTGTTTTTTTTTTTTTTGTTTAAAAATTCATAACAACTTACAGTTAGCTTAACATATTTCGAATGGAATGAGCTTTATTTTATTATAATCGGTGCACAGCTTTTGATTTTATTCACAATTTACTGAGACAATTAAATTGATCTAAATCGCGATTTCCATACAAAAATAAGATTTTTTAATATGTGTGTACTTGCTGCTGTTCTATTTATGTAAAAATTGTGTTATAGTAATTTTTTAAAGCCACTGATTTCAGATATGAAATCAGATTTTTATATCTTCTATAGTTTTCAATTTATCATTAAAAGAGGTTTTTAAAGATATTTTCTTTTATAATATTTTCTTTTATGATATTGTTTAGAGGACTTATTTTTAATGCTACAACAATAGTCTGCTATTATATGGTATCGCTCCTCTTTAGTACGAATGGAAACGTTCACCTTGTTCTTTACTGAAGTCTCCAAGATTTTCAGGGAAACAATCCAAATGGCTGGGTACGTAGTGCACCTTAATGCTCATATTACAACCAAGCTGCTGGAAATGTGACAACATATTATCCACTTGGCCCAAGTAGTGCTTATCCTTTTTGTTTTCCAGGAAATTGTGCACTATCCAAACAAATTCATTCTAAAGTCTTCATCATTGATTAACCTTCTGATTTAATGTCCATCAAAGAGTAAGCCCCATCGTGTAAACGTCAAATAATTTTCTCCGCAATTAAAATTGTTTTTGCTTAGTTAAAAAAAATAGTTACAATAGTGTAAAGAATCAGAATCACATTAAGCATGCCGAATAAAACCCGCCGTAGCAATTATAAAACAAAAAATTTGTGTGATCAGTGTAGAATGGAGGTTAAAGAGGAAGACGATTATATACAGTGCGATAAGTGCGCGAAAACATTGCATGCCTTATGCTAGGAACACAACTGGGGCGAACGGCGAATTTTTGGCCGCGAATATTCGTCACCAAAAATAAAAGACGTTTGTGTATATAAAAATGCACACAATTAGGGCGCCGGCGAAAATTCGCCAGACGCGGCGAACCTTAAATAGATTTAATTCTATTTCAAACGCCGGCGAACGACGAACATGTTTGGTTTTAGTTAAGAAGTAGTTTAGTAAATAAAGTTACTTTTTACTTTAATAATTGTTTTTTTTTTTTTTATTTTATAATACATAAAATAAGTATACAAAGTATTTGGCTATAAAAATAGTTTTTAGTTGTGTTTTTGATTATGTTTTTATTTTTAAGCATTATTTTTTTGAACATGGTCACACTATTTCTCTCTCTTTGCACAAACAGTAATCAACTTTCTGAATTATAAAAGCTGCCAGCTATTCGTCGTTATTGTGCTTCATACGACGAATTTACTCAGCGAATTTTTACGAAAAAATTCGTCGTGTAGGGCGAAATTCGTCGTTCGTCCCAGTTGTGTTCCCAGCATTATGTACAAATTTAAATACACGTCAATATGAGAGTTTTTTGGTGAATGAGAGTGAGGAGTTTTTCTGCAATCTCTGTGATGAAAGTAGTGGAACAGTAAAAAATTAGTTGACGGACATAAAAAACAACGAACAAACTTGATCAGCTGTCGAACGTACAAGGGACAATGAATTTCATGTCAAAACAATATGATGACATTCTACGAGTGGTGGCAGAAAATAAAAAGAAAATTGAAATTGTTTTAAAAGAGTTAACGATTCTCTAAAAAATTAAGTTAAAAGTCTTGAAGATTCTATAAAATATTTGAATAATGAGCGTGTTAAAAAAGATTGCCTTATTAGTGGGGTCGTTGCGAAAGATGATGAAACAGCAGTTGGTGCCCTTATGGCTGTTTCGAAAAAAGTCGGTGTTGAGTTGAATGAGAGTGATATTGGTGCTGCATATTTATTTAAGAAAAGAGGTGATTCAACTCAGGATTCTTCAACTGCTGCACAGTGTCTCGACTAGTACAAGCTAGCGGGACAAAATTATTTCTTCACTTATTTTAATTGTTTATGTATATTCCAGTCATCTTAAGCTATTTTAAGAAGAAAAAAAAGTTGAAAAATGTGTACTGTAATACTTATCGTTTCAACACATTTTTCAATAAATTATGTTTTTTGTATTTTTCACATAAATAATCCGATTCTGCCTAAATTTGGCATAAATATGTAGCTTACAAATATCAATTTACGTACCAAATTTTATTATGATTTTATTATGATAGTTTAATTTAAATGAAAATTTACACACACGTTGCTAGTTGTATGTTTATCAGCATGACCACTTTTTGTAGCTTAATGGGCATTATTGAAGCTAAAATTAAATTTTTCATTTTCAGGACAAATAGGAGGCGTGTCCTTGGACTGATTTCTCCAAAAATTCGTATTTTTCTTAACTAAGATATTTTATGCTACTGTACTGATTTTCAAAAAATATCTGAGAACTCATTCTATTTTGGGGACAAAGCAGTGTGTGACTCGTTCTGGCAAAAATAAAATAATTTTACTTGCGGGTCTTTACGGTGTCTATAATATATATCAATCTGTTTCTGAATTACATATAGAAAACTCTAGGTGGATAAAAAAAGTTGCTAATCTCTAAAGTTAACAATTGATGTAAAATTTGCTGGATTTATCTATACATTTACAAATTGATATTACACCAAAAGTATATATCTTTTTTATAAAAAATATAAGTCATAATATAGTACATACCTTCAACGGAATATTCCATCACAAAAAAATCGTTTCACTTTGCTACAAGTTTTAAAATATGTTACCACAAGTGTGCAGAAAATGCAACTGATTTGCAAATGAAAATGACCTCTCTTATAAAGGGTTACTTTGACCCCCTGATAAGATACCTTTATGAGGTGATAAACAAATTAATTTTTGGAATTCGCTACCTGTGGGGGTTCTTTACAAGACGCTATCAGTGGTAAATGGAAATTACGTCATGAATGTTGTACCGCTAGCATGCTCTAGTCGAATCACGGTGTGCTGATAAAAAACGTACTATAATAGTAAAATTTGAGTCAAAAAAATCAAAAGATAAATTAATGTAAAACAAGCCAAAACTTAAGGACAGTCAGGAAACAAAATCTGTTTATATAAACGATGTTCTTAGCAGGGAAACTCCTAATTTTTTTAAATATGCCAAAACTTTAAAAACCGTTGGTTATGAGTTGGTATTAGAGTATACACTCAATTAATCGTTGTTCGATTAATCGAAGAAATTTTTCGCCATTATTTGATCGATTAATTAAAATGGCCACTTTCAAATAACAAATAACTCGAACAATTTATGTCAATTAATCGATTAAAATTAATTTCTTAGAAAATTCTACTTTTTTAATATAAAATTATTTTTCTTATATTTCTTACTAATAAAACACTTAACAACTAAATTACATGTTGTTATATTCTGTATCTATTGTGTTACTCGCACTTCTGAACATATTTTAGTCCATTGTTAGATGTGGATGAGTGTGAGACAAATCATGTAATAAACGATTAACTTCTAATTCCATACGTAAGAATTTTGTACTAAAATAGCGCCTTTTCATATTAAGTTTGACGTTCATTGTAAAAAAATCATCAGCATTTATAAATATGGAAACCATGCACTGTCAGATTATGGGTTTCCTGTTTTTACCCGACCTTCAATTTCTTTATTACCTCTTACAATTCAAACGGCTGGATGAATTTTGACATTTTAGGTATTGTTAGATTCGTTTTAAAAACCGCAGTATCCTTAGATATGTAGTTGAAAACAAAACGTTAAAAGAATTAAATTACCCAAACCTATAGAGTAGAGCTTTAAAACGAAGAAAAATAAAGTTATCAGCCATGTTCGGTAAATCGAATTCATATGAATGAAATTAAAATCGAACAAACTTTGAAAACGATCCAGTTTAAAAAGTTTCTTCATTCTTTGAGTTCTTATCTTAACCATAACTTCTCTTAAATCAGGAAAAAATACGGTGATTTAAGAAAAATTAACTGAGAATTTCCATTGATTTCAATTATACCTGATTTTCAGGAATAATAAATTAGTTCAATTGAATTACGAATGATAAGTTTGTTTAAATAGGCTGGACCTCTCATAGAAATAACACGACAAAAAAATCTAAAATAAATAATTAAAAAATAATTTATAAAAATATGAGATGAAGTTTATGTTGAATTCCCGTACTAAGTTTAAGGGCATAGCTGCAAATTATACACTAAAATAAAATTAACTGACCACTATTGCTGCTGAACCAAATGCATGTATTAAGCTTTGGCTTTCAGATCATTTTTAACCGAAGTAGTGCTTACTTTGTTTATAGTTTATTTTTATTTTATTTCCTTAATCTGGTTTCGGTCTCTTAAGCGCCTTAAAAACTAAATGTTTTGCAACGGGGGTTTTGATTTTTTTATTATTAATTTTATTTAAAAGTTTTAAAACTGTATACTGTATGAATTGTTATTTTGTTGTACAATTAAATTTTTATTTTATTGTTTGGTTTATGTTTAATAATATAATAAATGTATCAAATCGAATAGACATGTATGTTTTTCCAATGGATATACGAGTAATTATTTGAATTATTCGAGTTATTCGAACATTCTAAAACTCTTAATCGATTAATCGAGCAAAATTAAAATTTAAAAATCGAATAATTCCTTATTTGAACAAAACCTAAAGACAAATAATTGGATACTCTAGTTAGAATATACATACAATGGTAGAGTTTTATTAAAGTTAAATGAAATTTCTAGACCAAAACTAATAAGAAATGAATAAGAAGTAGATGATATGCTAGTGGATGCTGCAACAAATAAAATGTCACGACGTAGATCGAACTTGCCACCGCCAGGTATAGTGGAAAATTCTGATAATGAAGAAAATCGTTGTTTTATTTCACCTGCATAGAATTATATATACTTAAGTACAAATCAAGGCGAAATTATCTCCAGGTGGCGGCGAGACTACAGCAAGTCAACAACACAAAAAACAACAGGGTATTTTGTTTTTGTTTTTCGGTCATGGAATCAGTGCTGCCAACACTAATGCAATTTTTACAACCAAAATTTTTGAAAAAGTCACCAAATGTGAAAAAATATAACCAAATTAGAAAGCCTTTTGTTAATTGAGAAAAACATAAAAATTTATTTTAAGTTGCATTGTCAGATAAAGGTTATTTGCACTTAATATATAAAATATTAATTACAAATTAAGAAAACAAAACAAGAAATGTAATTCTTGTACATATTAAAAAATAAGGAGAAACTTCAATTAAAAGGTTTTATTTATTTTAGACCTTTTTCATGAAAAAAAATTTGTATTTTGTAAGAGTTTTGTTCTGTTTTAACAATACAATTGATTGAACGTGAAGTAAAATTTATATGAAAAGCACTCAGTTTTTTGATTATTTTTCATATACATTTTACTACACGTTCAATTACTTGTGTTGTGAAAATAGCACAATAAACCCGTCAAATTTGCATACAAAATTCAGTATATTGGAAGTTAATAAATTGAATTTTTTGAATATGTCCTTTACAATAAACGAAATTTGTACTTCACAGTTATAAATAACAAGATATGAAAAAATTAAATTATTTTCCCCTTTTAACTGTCGTTCTGGCAACCCAGCCACTGGGTTGCGAAATGTGGCGATTTTAAAATTCTTTTGGCGATGAACATTTACGTTTGGCGATATGGCGATTGTCTTGGCGAAGTTGGAAACTGTTGGCGATATGCGAAAAGAATTTATTGTGAATTTAATCTAAAATATTATTAAAATGGGTATAACTTATTTCTCTTGTTTGTTAATTGTATTTTAAAATTATTATTGTAATTATTACTGTTTCAATATTTTTCTATTTGAAATATTTTGTGAATCATTGCATAATATTATAACAATTATAAGCAAATTCGATTTCAGAACGTTAATTCAATGGGGGAAATGTTGACAGTCAAAGGTTTTTTTTATAAATTAAAAATATTGCCAAATAATTATTTTCTTACAGTAAATTTCGTAAGTTCTCAATTTATAGATTTTATATCAATTTATTTTTAAAAAATCTTTAAAATGCCTATGTGTATATCAATATATTAAAATATACTACTGGAAATAGTGAAAACTTAGAATATTTTCCTTATGTTCAAAGCTTTAGGAACACCAAATCTACTTTTGTGTACTTTTTCATTCATTTTCTGAAATCGATTCCGCGTGAGATATGCACTTTCTACTTTAAGTGCCACTTATCTTTACTACTCTTAAAATCAGAAAAAATACGCTCATTTAAAAAAAATTAATTAAAAATCTCAATCGATAAAACGTCATTTGATTTCAATTTCAGCACATGGCAGTTTCTAATATAAAAATCACATTTGGCAATTTTTTTTTTACCAAAAATCCTAAAAAAAAAATATCTGGAAGCTGTTTTGAAAGGAATTTTTTGGTTGCGATAAAATATAAAGAACTTCTGTTAATTTTAATCAAATAATGAGAAAATCATAGTGCAAAGTACATATCGTTCGAAGTCGTAAATAATTTCCTTCGAATCCATATACGCAATAACGCCCCATGTAAATAAGAAGGTTAAAAATTTAAAAAACCGAAATTGCAAGTTTATCAAGAAAAACATATTCATACGTATATTATATTTTAGAAACAAAGTAACCAAAATGAAAAAAATATTCACATCTCCACATTGAGAAAAAAATAACCAATTTTGGTTAGAATTAACCAAAAACGTCAGCTCTGCATGGAATGTCAAAAACAGGGCGAATTAATATATAAATGAATTCGCCTTGCATAAAACAGTTGACTAAAACAGGGCTACCAGATTTGGGGTTCTAATCTCAAATAAGATTAAAAAAAATTTCTTTCGGGCTTATTTTGAGGATATAAAAGAAATTATTTTTTCTTTTTGGATAAATTATTTAAAGTTTTGTTTACTTTACAAGCTAAACTAAATAATAAGGCTAACATTTCTTATATAAAAAACTCCTATAATACAATTTATATTTAATAAATTATAACGCAAATTCAATATCTGTCGAATGAAAAATCTGATTTTGCTGATCTCCACATCAGTTTTTTATTCAAAATGTATCTGCAGCAGAATTGTTTGTATCTTAAAAACCATGGTCGAATGAGTAGGTCGCGCAAAACTACAACAATGCAAATCTACAAACAATTGACAGAGTATAGCAAATTAAAAGGAAAGACAAAAGTTGATCGTGTGACTTCCAAGTAAAGCAAAACATTTAAACAACATTTTATTTTTAAAAGATTATTTTAAAAGATCTGTTTAATTGCTTGTACATTTAAAATTATATGATCTCAACATATGTTTTATTTTTTTTATCGTTGTCAAGGATTTATCAATTATTAAAATATTTGTGACTGATAATGTTTATTTACTCAAGTACCAATATTATTTAAAATCGAAAAAAAATTTCTTAATATATAAAATTTCTGGATTTTATTCGTTTAATCGAATAAATCAAAAATTCCAAAAATAGATTAATCGTTTAATCGAAGAAAAAAAGGCGATTAATTGAACACATTAGTTACAAGTAACCAACGGAGAACCACACATCAATAGAAAAAGCGTTCTTTCCTTTTTTCCCTTTAATTGACTGTAAACTGAATAGATGTCATAAAAAAACAAGAAAAGCAATTCATCGTCCAATAACTGAGAATCATAAAAAAGTCACTTCACTTAATTGTCAATAAAAGCGAAACGCGTTAATCGATTTTTATGATCTATGTCTCGTCTTGTTCATAGGTTATGTGACTTTATGTGAACGTAATAAGACTTTAAATTTTTCCGTTTGGATTTTTCATTAATATTGTTTTTATTTTTATTTATAAAATTTTTTTTTTTAAGTAAACTACCATAACTCGATATTTTACAAAGCTATCTATTACATCTTTAAAACTTTTTTTTTTGGAAAAAAAAGTAAAAAATTCGATTAGTAAAAATGCGAGCTGACAGAGAAAAACGAAGATTAAATTTGAAATCAGCGACCTCAAATTAGTAAAAAAAAAATTGCATCAAACTTCCAATCACACACACAATAACTCAATTTTGTTCCCTTGTATAATCGATAATGTTAGAGCAACGACGATATAAAAATTCGAGTATATCAAATATGTTTTAATTATTTGTTAACTAAATAATTAGAACAGTTAATTTATTTATTTTTATAAAAATATATATTTTTATTATTGTTAAATTTATATTTAATATAATACAATTCTTTAGTTTTAAGTTATACCTACTTTTACTTAAACTTATCCGCGGTTACGACTGCAATAGTCTTGTCTTTGACGCTGAGTGCTTTTTAAATTTTAAAACATGATCGTGCATGCACTGTTTTGTTTATTACAACAACAACATAGCAAAGTTAAATCGTATGATTTTCTACCTAGACCAAACATATATGTATTTATATCATTGTAATAATTGAAATGTTTCAATACTCTTTGCTTAATATTTTAAGACAAAATAATTAAACAAACAGTGGCATGGTTTAAAGGGGGTGTCCTTTACAAAAAGACTTAAATTACAAATATTATATCGTAATATATATATATATATATATATGTATATATAACTCCCCCATCCTTGGATTGAGGCTCAGACAAATATAGCGAATATTCATAATAAATAAATATAATTAATTAGAAGTATTTATATAAACATACAGTATTTTTAAAAGATTTTTTTTCTTTTTTTCCTTTTTTTTACATTTAATAAGAGAAAACAAAATAGTGGTTTTATTTTATAAACGAAAATTATTTTTTTTTTTGTATTTTTTATTTTTTTTTTATTTTATTTTGCTATTTTATAGTAGTAGAATAAAGTTCTTAAAAATTTTTTTTATAAAAGTTAATACAGTATGCAGTTTCTGTGTTTGCATTAGTTTCTTTTTTTTACAATTTTTATTCCAGGAGTAATTCAATGTTAGGTTTAATAATACATATATAATTTTTTAAATGCATATTATGCCATATAGATTTATTAACATTTTTTTTTTCCAAGTTTTTAGTTTAAGTTACATATAATTCACATAAACACATTTAAAAAACAATAATAATATCACGTCAAATTCTCACACAGATATTTTTTTTTTTTTTTTTTTTTTGCTTAACAAAAATTATGAGAATTTTTCCTTTTATTTTAAATTATAATTTTTATGCATTAAATTTTTTCCTTCTTTTTAAATGAGATTTGTAGTATTTATAGCCCTTGTTAGTAACAACATGATTATCATCAAGTTTTTCTACATAGTTTTTTCTAAACTTTGCATTATTTTTCCATCCTCTTTCCTGTTTTATATAGACTTGACCTACTTGTAGTTCACAATCTTCTCGTAAGGTATTCAATTTATTATTAATTCGTTCCTTTTTCTTAATTAATTTCTCTTTAATTTTAGTGTATTCCTCAATTTTTATATTTCCGTTTAGAAAATCTGAAGGTTTATATCCAGTTGAAGAGTGTATGGAGTTATTATAAAACATAATAATTTTATATAGTTTTTCCTCTACAGAATCTATGTCTCTATTAGGGTCATGCCGAAGTAATCGGATATGCTCATTTATCGTGTTATGGAGTCTTTCTACATCAGAGTTTGAACAATGGTTATTATTAGATATAAAATGAATTTGAAAGTTATTTTTTCTTAAGAACTCCCTTATTGGAAGAGCTTTGAATCCTAATTCGTTATCGGTTACAATTTTTCCTATTTGACCTACGACGCTTAGATATTGGGTGACACCTTTTTTAAATTCGACCCAACTACGATTTTCGATTTTAATAGCCTGAGCGAATTTGGAAAATTTGTCTATAAATGTCAAAAATAACGATTTTCCTAGACTGTAAAAAACATCTACATGCACTATTTGCCCAGGCTTATCCGGGGTCTCAGTAGTTCTAAACTTTTGTCTAACAGGATTTCTGTCATACTTCTCAATGTTACAAATTTCACAATTATTTATAAACTGTGTGATTCGCAATTTCAACTTTGGATGATAAATGATATCCTTTAGCTGACAAAAGTTTTCATTTATTCCCCTGTGGTTATTTCTATGATGTTCGTGTTCTATGCATTCGGCCAATTAATTTTCGTCGGTTATATCTGTAAGCATTTTCTTACACATAACGACTCTAAATTTAGAATTCTCACTAAAATATTTTGCAAAGGTCTGGGTGAATATTCCGTACATATTATCATCGTTGATAATAACGGCATTCAATTTTGTACAATCGAAATGATTCTGTACCAATGACAACACTATGTCCTCATTTAATACAGAGGTGGAGATGGTAATTCTCCTTTTGTTAAATAATTCCTTACTGTCGATCCTTAAAGGTCCGGTATCTAATTTTTTTATTTCGACTTGATATTTAAAGAAATTTAATGGGGACTTACTCACAGTAATTGTTCTACTAAATTAACTTCCGGTTCAATTCGTGATAAGGCATCGGCGCTACCGTTACTTTCTCCTCGTTTGTAAATTATCATATAGTCGTATTCCTCAAGCTTTAGTCTCCACCTTACTAATCGACTATTTGGTTCTTTTATTGAGAACAACCATTGCAATGGTTGATGATCTGTATGAATATGAAACTTTCTACCAAATAAGTAGGGTCTGAAATAATTAACCGCCCACACTATAGCAAGTAGCTCCTTCTCTATAGTGCTATAGTTCACTTCATGGTCATTAAGGGTTCGGCTAGCATAACAAATCGGATGGTTTTCCTGAGACAAGACAGCCCCGATTGCAAAATTGCTTGCATCGGTATTGAGAACGATTAATTTAGAAAAATCTGGATATCTTAATAGAGGGTCATTGATAAGTAAATTTTTTAATGTGTTAAAGCTTTTAATATAATCAGGGTCAGCAACATCCAATCTAGCGTTTGCCTTAAGGTACTTAGTCATGGGCCTCGCAATCTTGGAGTAATCCTTTATAAACTTTCGATAGTACCCACTAAATTCCTAAAAATTGTTTAATTTGACGCGATGTTTTCCGAAATGGGTAATGCATGACACATTCTACTTTCTTGGGATTTGGTTTAATGCCCTGCTGAGTTATAATGTGACCAAGAAATTCTGTTTCGCGTTTTAGAAATTCGCATTTATTGATTTGGACTTTAAGATTTGCTTCTTTCAGGCGATTAAGAACTAATTTTATTGAATTGAGGTGTTCGTCCAGAGACGTTGAAAAGATTACAATGTCATCCAAATATACCAAGCATACTTTATTGAGAAGGTCACCAAGAATATTGTTCATAAGACGTTGGAAAGTAGCAGGTGCACTCTTGAGGCCAAAAGGCATTCTGAGGAACTCGTAATGACCATTTTCAACAGAAAAATCGGTTTTGTAAATGTCCCTCTCGTCTATTTCCACCTGTTGAAACCCCTTTGCCAAATCCAGCGTTGTAAAATACAAGCATCTACCTAACTTCCCTAATATATCATCAATATTCGGTATGGGATACCTATCATCTACTGTGACTTCATTAAGCTTGCGGTAGTCTACCACAAGACGCCATTTTTTTTCTCCGCTAGCATGATCCTTTTTTGGAACAATCCAAATTGGGGCGGAATAAGGGGAATTTGATGGTCTGATAATATTACTAGCGAGCATTTCTTTAATTTGCCTGTCCACTTCCTCTTTGTGAACGTAAGGATAACGGTAAGATTTGGTATGAATAGGAATGTTGTGAAGCGTACGGATGCGGTGCCTAATAGCATTTGTAAATGACAGGTTTGAGTTTGTATTGTAGAATAATGAGGAGTATTTACGAATAAGCATAGAGAATTTCTGCCTTTCTTCTAGATTGAGATGGTCCATTCTAATTTGGTCAAAAAATGATAGTTGGTTTGAATTCTCCTTCGTTTTCGAGTCATCAATCAAGTGATAATTTTCTACTGTTACCGGCCATGAATCCTGTTGCCCAACATGTATAACATCCTGGCATTTGTGTCTAGTTTTTACCTCTAGCTTAAAGTTCTGAACATCATAAATTCCCTCCTCGAGGATAATTTTACCACACGATGAACGGTATTCGGTAAAGTGAACTAACCCGCATTCTACGTTCGTAATGAATTTCACGGTATAATATTTTGGGAATTTATTATTGCTTTGTATTTTCTCAAAACATCATAGCCAATTATTCCGTCATAGTAATCATGAAACTTACATTCAATTAGATTTATTGAATCTTTTAGATTTCCTAATTCTGCAAAAAACGGAACGCGGTAAACTATCTTTGTTTGGACAATGTTCTGCAGCGTTTTTAAAGCTACGAAAGACGAATTTATTCTCCACTTTGGATCGCATAAGCCGGGGTTTATAATTGAGTGCGTGGCTCCAGTGTCCACTAAAAATTTTAAATTTCCCTTTATTATCAAATACGGTAGTTCCCCAGAGAGGCTGGTATGTAAAAATTTTGCGGGATATCGTAATGATATGCGTCCTGGTGTCCACAAGGACCACACAAATTCAGGCGACCACCTTGTTCTAGAAACTGTTTTTGATACGCAAGTTGTGGGTTTAAGTTATCATTATTATTAACATTCCCTGACTCTAAAGGATATGGGTTATCCGTGATATCACCAAAATCGTTATAACCTGTGTAAGTTGTTTCGTTTTCCGATTGAGAAAATTGATATGGGTCTTGATAGTGGATATTTACATCCATTGGCTCTATAGGGTGTTGATTTTTATTGAACGCACAACTATTACCAAAATTAGGATTGGAATATTTACTATTTTGAAATTTATGAGCACTGTTAAAAACTGGTTGAGAAGAGTGATGTGAGTAGTCTGAGCGGGCGTGAAAATTGTGGTTATTTTGATATTTTCCAAATTCACCCCTATCGATATTAGGTCTTGGAAGGTTATCGTAAAATTGGTTCCCATTATAATTTAGTCTTCTACTACTGTTAGTGTTATTAGCTGTATCACTAATATGAGAAACATTGTTGATGGTTACCTTTCTGCTATCATCAAATTTTGTTGAACACTTATGTTCATTGGATCTATTGTTCTTACTACTAAAGTGTGCGTACCCTGACTTAAATAGAATATCAATGGCCTCTTCCAGACTGGCTGGATTCCTGCAAGCTAGAATAGTTCTTAAGGGTTCAGGAACTTTCTCTCTAAATATATTTAACGCCGTTCGCATGTTATTTGCTGCTATCCGTTCCGATTCTGCGTTAACTCCTAACACCATCGCAGTTTTATTATTTAAACTTCTTAATTTATCCTTTATTTCATCATAGAATTCTATAGCATTTGTTTTAAAAATAACGGACCTCATTATATCATATAATTCCTCTATACTGTGCTTTTCACCGAAATTATTCAGTAGCACGCCTTTCATATCTGCCCAAGATTGTGCCTGAAAATTGATCTCAATCGTTTCCCTAGCTTTTCCCTTTAGCCTACTCTTTATAATATCCGCAAATAGCAATTGTGACATTTCGTCATATCTTTCAAGGACTGGTTGTATTCTATCTACAAGGGCAATAAAATTGTGCAAATCTCTTTTTTCGCCAGAAAAAACTGTAGAATAAATTATAAACAAAATAAAAATACGCATACAAAAGTTTCTAGAGGGTCTCTTGAGAATCGTAGGACCTTTGTATGCCTATAATTCGCAATGCAGTCAGAAACCAATAAAAAAAATATGTTCTTATAAGTAAAAAATTTGTTTTTTTTACTTATAATGAATATATTAATTTATTTGTTTCACTAATTGCAACTTATACAAATATTAATTATTTGTTGGTTTTTTATTTTTTTTCAAACAGAATATTAAATATATTTAATTAGTTACATACTATTTAAGACATACATATAAATATTTTGTTGATCTTCTTTATGGTTGGTATCGTTCCTCAGACGCTTGATGTTTGTTCTTCGGCCTTTTAAGCAGATGTTAAGATAATTTTTAATTTGGAGTCTGGTATTTTGTTATCAATATTTGTATTTTAAACAAAAATTGTTCATTAAGTGTTTATAATTTTAAGTATCGGTGTACATAGCTTTAATTTGTCTTTGGTTTTAATATTTAACCTTTCCAGCTACTTTAAGTCTTTAAAAGGAAATATTCGTTTAATTTTTCCTTTTTTTTTTTTGATAACGTAGGTAAATTTATAACTCTTATTTATTTTTATTTTAAGCACATATTTTTCAAAACTAAAACTGTACTTTTTTAATTTGAGAGTTATGCTCGTTAAGGATATTAAAACATCCAGTACCCTCTTAATAGGTCACTTAAAAGGATACCCGAGTATCCTACCGACTGCGCCAAATATGTTTTAATTATTTGTTAACTAAATAATTAGAACAGTTAATTTATTTATTTTTATAAAAATATATATTTTTATTATTGTTAAATTTATATTTAATATAATACAATTCTTTAGTTTTAAGTTATACTTTTACTTAAACTTATCCGCGGTTACGACTGCAATAGTCAAAGACAAGACGCTGAGTGCTTTTTAAATTTTAAAACATGATCGTGCATGCACTGTTTTGTTTATTACAACAACAACATAACAAAGTTAAATCGTATGATTTTCTACCTAGACCAAACATATATGTATTTATATCATTGTAATAATTGAAATGTTTCAATTCTCTTTGCTTAATATTTTAAGACAAAATAATTAAACAAACAGTGGCATGGTTTAAAGGGGGTGTCCTTTACAAAAAGACTTAAATTACAAATATTATATCGATATATATATATATATATATATATATATATATATATGTATATATAACTTATATCCTCAGATAATAAGAACTTTATTTCTTCACTCACATTATTCTGTACGTAAAATTAACTGAAATTGTAATATAAAATAAATGAATATTCAATTAAAAACCGGCCTACTTATTTTTCATTTATTTTTAACGAAAAGTTCATTTAATTTTTCTGTCAAAAATTCAACGGCGAATTTCGTAAAAACAAATGAAGTTTCACTTATTTTATATAATACAGGTTTTACACGAATTTCTTAAAAATACCAGACACTTGCCGGTTATTTTTCTACCCCGTTATACATGTTTACAGAAGAACTTTCAATTATAAGACATCACAGCATGACCGATATTGTATTCGCAATTATTTAACTTTAAAAATTTGATGATAAATACCTATATAACTAAAAGTTCATTTTTTGGTAGTTAAATTATAATTTTGATAGTTTAATTATATAAAAAAAAACTGAAAATTCATTGTTTTGACGGAATTTGTGGTTAAAATTTCCGTTATACGCGGTTAAAATTTTGACAGTAAAATTAAATGAGCTTTTCGTTAAAATAAATGCAAAATAAGTAGATCGGTTTTTAATTAAATTTACAGTTGTTTTAAATTATATTTTCATTTAATTTTACATACAAAATACTTTTACTTAATCAACAGACAATATTAAATGCAACCGAAAATCAGTATTAATGTGCACTTAGTTTTTCGAATAAATGTTAGAATCAGTTAAAAATAAATTTGCTTGGAATTTTAAATGTTTATTTATTTAAAAATGACTGAACGAAATATGTACTTCTTAAATAACCTACAGTTATAATATTGTGAGTGTTTTTGTAAAAATGAGTGGACTTTTTAAAAGTGATGACTTTTTAAAGTGATGTCCGCACACAAAGTGTCATAATGTCCATGGACCTTTTGATGTGTCACAAGGTCCATGAACATTATGGACTGTTTTTGGTATCAGTTTAGAAACACGCAGAATTCTCATTTACTAGTATTAACAGCAATATTTCTTAAAAATGAAAAAACCAACAAAAAATGAATAAATGCTTTTTAAACCAAATATTTTCTTGAACTAGATTTTTATTTATTTAAAAGAGTAAATATTATATTAGTATTAGAATTTTTACGTTACCTACTTCTGCTAGTAAAACAAATTTAACATTAAAATTAAAAATTTGAAACACATGTACAAATATTATAATAATAAGAAGAAAATAAACAAATTTTTATAGGTCAGATAAACAAAGCTTTATCACAAGATACTTTTTTTATTTATTTCTTAAATAAAACTTGATAAAAAACTAAAAATTCTATTCAAACATTAATTAAGTAAATAACTGTTTAATCTGCCAGCGACACAATTTGCACATTTGCTATATAATAATAACCAGACTTATAAGCCCCGTGAAAAAGTGACAGTTAATTAGTTACTATACTAAATTCAGTCGACATGAACGTCTTAAGTAAGAGAAATATCATACCATATTTGGGATCCAATAATATAAATGTGTATATGCGGCTTAAACTGAAAGAATATCATCAGTAATGAGTTGTACCACAACCGAAATGTTATAGAAATTTGAATGGTTTTTGTCGTTTATTTAACACTGAGTGTGATGCCGAAAATGACAACTGCCGCATGACAAATAGTGCCATGAATAAGTAAAATAGTACAATCATCAACTGCTAATAGCTTAAATAGTTTCTCTTTCAAAAGTACACGACTGTTTGTGAAACACGTAATCCAAATCAAGTTAAAGTTTGATATACTGATTGCCCAGAGTATACGACTGAAACTTGCCAGGGTAATCAGGTTTGTGGTTCAAGTTTTTCTATGCAAAACTGTCGACTGTTTGGGAGTCTGTGTGCCACGAAAAAAGTCTGTTGTAATGATCCTGCATTAAAAGGTATTTCTTGTTTTTCTTATAAATCATACAGATTATGGTCTTCTTAATCATTTTTCATCACTACCGTTTTAGATTGGCGTGTAGCAAAAGAATCTGCTTCTGATGGGCTTGAAGTTCATGGCCCAGCTGTATCCTGTACTGTGTTGCAATAAGCAATTTTTTTTTGATTGTAATCTTAAACTGATCTTGTTCTTAACGATTTAATTCGAAACGTGCAATTTGTTATCATTTTGCCTGTTTTAAACTTCCAATAAATATATTTGCATAAAGTAGAGTTTATTTGCATAAAGTAATACAATTTATATTAAACAAATTATAACGCAAATTCAATATCTGTCGGCTGAAAAATCTGATTTTGCTGATCGCCACATCAGTTTTTTATTCAAAATGTTTCTGCAGCAAAATTTTTTTTATCTTAAAAAACATGGTCGAATGACTAGGTCGCGCAAAACTACAACAATGCATCGATAGGGAAAACAACACTAATTTTTGTACAGAAAAACACAACCTACTAATTGGACCATATAAAAAACGTTTATGTACCCCTTCTGTTTAGGTCAACCTGTAAACATTCTAAGAAGTAAAATTACTTTTAAACGTATATATGTCCACAAATATTGATATTTCAAGCGTAAAATGAATATGCTTGTCGGTTCATTATAATAATGCTAATTCTATACATTTGAAATGTTCACAGCTTCAAAAGTTCATAAACGATATAAAATCATTCAACATGGATTTTCAGGCTGAAACCATTCATTCTAAAAGTATGTTTGGCAATATGCACATGTTCCTTTAGGCCCTACTCATGTAAAACGCACCGCAACGCCAAAGAATAACATTGAAAGCACAAACAATGTCATAAATATTTTGTAATTTTGTTGTTGCTTTCAACAGAAATTCATGTACAGTATTTTAAAATTTTTAACGACACAAGCTCTGCAGCGTTTGAAATTTTAAAACGCAATGTGAATTTCTGTTGAAGCAACAAAAAAATTACAAAATATTTATGACATTGTTTGTGCTTTCAACGTTATTCTTTGGCGTTGCGCTGCGTTTTACATGATTAGGGCCTTAATTATATTTAAGCCGGCAGTCATACAGGAAATACATATATGTATAATATTTTGGATTAACTGAATGATCCCTTTTCCTAAATACAGTATATTTTTGGTCAGAATTTGAAAGATAAGTACCAAATTGTGAAATTTCTTAAAATACACTATTGCTTTAGTGTGATTATGCTAATATGAGTTTAAAATACAAATTTATAAGATAAAAATAATGCCCACTGATAAATAATATTAAAACATTATTTTATTTAGTAATAATTTATTTATTGGCTTCTTATTTTTAGATATTTTAAGAAATTTTGATTTTAAATTTGGGAATGAAGAAAGAATGTATGTGGCAGCCTAAAATGAACAAAAACATTTGAGTCAAAAAATAAAATAAATTATTTTTAGCATCAAGAAAATAACAGTTTTTATAACATAAGCTTGTGCAATTTTTGTGAGCACTTAATTGCAAATTCGTTGGAAGTGAACGTGGCATTGAAATTAATTTAAACCGTTTCTTTTCTGTATTCATTTTATGCATTTGAACATTAAAAAAGCACATGACCATAAAAACACCTTTAAGATTTAGTGATAATGGTAAAAATTGGTTTTTGTGACCAAAAAACGATCTGTACCTTATTCTTACACATAGTTCAATTAATCGTCCCTTTATTTTTTAACTATTTCATTAATAATTTGCAAACTAAAATTTAATTTAAAAACACAATTTTAAAAAGCACATGTAAACAAAACTTTTGACAATTCTGGCATGACTAAAAAAAATAACAGGCTGTCTCTTCGCCGCCACCTGAAGTAAATTCGCCTTGGGTTCATTGAATTAATGTTAATTGACTAATACATTTTTTCAAAAAACAAAGGTAAATTAAGAAAACTGTAATACAGGGTGTCCGCCGGGAAGGTATACTACTCGCAGTAATTCCATTGTAATCCTGGCTGTATGCGATGTGGCACCGTCTTGTTGATACTACATGTAATTCAAGCCCAAAGCATGCAGTTGTGGCGTTAAAAAGTTTTTAATTATATCACGATATCGCTCCCCATTCACAGTTACCGTTACGCCGTTTCCATTTTCAAAGAAGTAAGGTCCAATAATTCCTCCTGACCAAATTGCACACCGGACTGTCACTTTTAATGGATGCAAAGGTGACTTATAATTTGAGGGTTTTCCATTGCCCAGAACCAACTATTATGTGTCGTTTTAGAAACATAATATTTTTTTTTGGAAAATAAAATGATTTTTTTAACAAAATTTCGAAATTTTTGTTTTTTAAAAATTCATAAAAAATTGGAAAATGCAGCTATGCTTTTTTGCAGACGTATAAAATACGAAATTCCAAACAAAACAAGCCATAAATGATTAAAATCTGTTTGCAACTTTTGATTTTATTCACAAAAGTCGAATAAAATCTGGTTTTCGAGATATACCGTTATTTCAAAAATGGATGAGGTTGCTCAACATATGTTCGTGTAACTCAAAAACGCTTATGCTTATTGAAAAAACTTAAAAAACCGAAATTCCGTCGACAAATTTTAATTCATTTAAGAATTTCATAAAACGCAATATTTGTATGGGAGTTCCCCTAAAATTAATTAAAATTAATTAAAAGTTGCAAACAGATTTTAGTCATTTATGGCTTGTTTTGTTTGGAATTTCGTTTTTTATACGTCTGCAAAAAATTAGAGCATAGCTGCATTTTCCAATTTTTTATGAATTTTTAAAAACAAAAATTTCGAAGTTTTGTTAAAAAAATTATTTTATTTTCCAAAAAAAAAATTATCTTTCTAAAACAACTGCGGATATTAGAAAGAAGTTTTACCTTTCTTAAAGCTAAAGCGTTTTTGAGTTAAACGAACATATGTTGTGCAACCTCCTCCATTTTTGAAATAACGGTATATCTCGAAAACCAGAGCCAATCTTAAAAAACCGCGGGCACCACTGGATTCAGCGTACCCGAATTGTGTTAAAACGCCAGGTGCCCAGCTTGTCACGAAAAAAAAGTTTCAATTTCGGGCACAGTGTTATTGTTAGTTCATATTTAATATATGAAGATTCAATAAATAAATAATGAAAGAAAAGAAAAAAAAAATTTTTTTCAATTACACAAAGGAACAAGATTTTTGTTGATTAAAACTGAATATTGTTCCTAGGGTTATTTGGGACGCTAAATGTAAATCTGCACTCAGTTTTTTTCTATCGGCTCGACTTCGAGATATACCATTATTTCCAAAATTAAGACACTTCCACTACATATATTGCAATAACTTGAAAACGACGCACCATATTCACTTAAAAAACCAAAATTCGCTTACAATATTATCTTTAGACCTTGCTTACATTGTTTTTTTTTTTTTGTTTAAAAATTCATAACAACTTACAGTTAGCTTAACATATTTCGAATGGAATGAGCTTTATTTTATTATAATCGGTGCACAGCTTTTGATTTTATTCACAATTTACTGAGACAATTAAATTGATCTAAATCGCGATTTCCATACAAAAATAAGATTTTTTAATATGTGTGTACTTGCTGCTGTTCTATTTATGTAAAAATTGTGTTATAGTAATTTTTTAAAGCCACTGATTTCAGATATGAAATCAGATTTTTATATCTTCTATAGTTTTCAATTTATCATTAAAAGAGGTTTTTAAAGATATTTTCTTTTATAATATTTTCTTTTATGATATTGTTTAGAGGACTTATTTTTAATGCTACAACAATAGTCTGCTATTATATGGTATCGCTCCTCTTTAGTACGAATGGAAACGTTCACCTTGTTCTTTACTGAAGTCTCCAAGATTTTCAGGGAAACAATCCAAATGGCTGGGTACGTAGTGCACCTTAATGCTCATATTACAACCAAGCTGCTGGAAATGTGACAACATATTATCCACTTGGCCCAAGTAGTGCTTATCCTTTTTGTTTTCCAGGAAATTGTGCACTATCCAAACAAATTCATTCTAAAGTCTTCATCATTGATTAACCTTCTGATTTAATGTCCATCAAAGAGTAAGCCCCATCGTGTAAACGTCAAATAATTTTATCCGCAATTAAAATTGTTTTTGCTTAGTTAAAAAAAATAGTTACAATAGTGTAAAGAATCAGAATCACATTAAGCATGCCGAATAAAACCCGCCGTAGCAATTATAAAACAAAAAATTTGTGTGATCAGTGTAGAATGGAGGTTAAAGAGGAAGACGATTATATACAGTGCGATAAGTGCGCGAAAACATTGCATGCCTTATGCTAGGAACACAACTGGGGCGAACGGCGAATTTTTGGCCGCGAATATTCGTCACCAAAAATAAAAGACGTTTGTGTATATAAAAATGCACACAATTAGGGCGCCGGCGAAAATTCGCCAGACGCGGCGAACCTTAAATAGATTTAATTCTATTTCAAACGCCGGCGAACGACGAACATGTTTGGTTTTAGTTAAGAAGTAGTTTAGTAAATAAAGTTACTTTTTACTTTAATAATTGTTTTTTTTTTTTTTATTGTATAATACATAAAATAAGTATACAAAGTATTTGGCTATAAAAATAGTTTTTAGTTGTGTTTTTGATTATGTTTTTATTTTTAAGCATTATTTTTTTGAACATGGTCACACTATTTCTCTCTCTTTGCACAAACAGTAATCAACTTTCTGAATTATAAAAGCTGCCAGCTATTCGTCGTTATTGTGCTTCATAAGACGAATTTACTCAGCGAATTTTTTCGAAAAAATTCGTCGTGTAGGGCGAAATTCGTCGTTCGTCCCAGTTGTGTTCCCAGCATTATGTACAAATTTAAATACACGTCAATATGAGAGTTTTTTGGTGAATGAGAGTGAGGAGTTTTTCTGCAATCTCTGTGATGAAAGTAGTGGAACAGTAAAAAATTAGTTGACGGACATAAAAAACAACGAACAAACTTGATCAGCTGTCGAACGTACAAGGGACAATGAATTTCATGTCAAAACAATATGATGACATTCTACGAGTGGTGGCAGAAAATAAAAAGAAAATTGAAATTGTTTTAAAAGAGTTAACGATTCTCTAAAAAATTAAGTTAAAAGTCTTGAAGATTCTATAAAATATTTGAATAATGAGCGTGTTAAAAAAGATTGCCTTATTAGTGGGGTCGTTGCGAAAGATGATGAAACAGCAGTTGGTGCCCTTATGGCTGTTTCGAAAAAAGTCGGTGTTGAGTTGAATGAGAGTGATATTGGTGCTGCATATTTATTTAAGAAAAGAGGTGATTCAACTCAGGATTCTTCAACTGCTGCACAGTGTCTCGACTAGTACAAGCTAGCGGGACAAAATTATTTCTTCACTTATTTTAATTGTTTATGTATATTCCAGTCATCTTAAGCTATTTTAAGAAGAAAAAAAAGTTGAAAAATGTGTACTGTAATACTTATCGTTTCAACACATTTTTCAATAAATTATGTTTTTTGTATTTTTCACATAAATAATCCGATTCTGCCTAAATTTGGCATAAATATGTAGCTTACAAATATCAATTTACGTACCAAATTTTATTATGATCGGAATTTTTGTAGGTTTTATAGCGTTTTTAAGAAAAAGGATATATGGCAGGACCTTGAGTCCTTAGTTTAATTTAAATGAAAATTTACACACACGTTGCTAGTTGTATGTTTATCAGCATGACCACTTTTTGTAGCTTAATGGGCATTATTGAAGCTAAAATTAAATTTTTCATTTTCAGGACAAATAGGAGGCGTGTCCTTGGACTGATTTCTCCAAAAATTCGTATTTTTCTTAACTAAGATATTTTATGCTACTGTACTGATTTTCAAAAAATATCTGAGAACTCATTCTATTTTGGGGACAAAGCAGTGTGTGACTCGTTCTGGCAAAAATAAAATAATTTTACTTGCGGGTCTTTACGGTGTCTAATATTGTTCCGCCCTCTTCATCGATGTTTCCCAAGCTTTTGATAAAGTCTGGCATGAAGGGTTATTACATAAATTGAAGCTAAACTTACCAGTAAACACACACAAGCTGTTAGAAAGCTACTTAGTCGGCCGAAAGTTTATTATTAAAGAATGTGATTTTATAAGTTCTCCTCAGCCAATTGACGCTGGAGTCCCTCAGGGAAGCATCATGGGCCCACTCTTATACCTTATATATACCTCAGACATGCCAACAAACAACCACACCCTAACTTCAACATTTGCTGATGATACAGCTTTTATAAGCGTACACGAAAACTGTCATGAAGCATCCCGTTACTTGCAGGATCATATATTTGAACTGGAAA
Source organism: Pollenia amentaria (assembly GCA_943735925.1). Taxonomy (NCBI): domain Eukaryota; kingdom Metazoa; phylum Arthropoda; class Insecta; order Diptera; family Polleniidae; genus Pollenia; species Pollenia amentaria. Next base: position 161,341,719 of record OX031008.1, read on the forward strand.
AGTGGTTAATACAATGGAGGATAAAGGTCAATGAGCAAAAATGCGTACATATAACATTCACCTTGCGTCGGGAGTCATGTCCCCCTATTAAAATCAATAATCAATTAGTGCCCCAGCAATCGCATGTAAAATATCTCGGTATTCATCTAGATCGGCGTTTGACATGGAAATGCCATATAGAAACAAAACTAACACAAATGAAACTAAAAGCAATTCAAATATATTGGCTTATTGGAAGAAATTCTGTTCTTAGCCTCGACTGCAAACTTCTACTTTATAACTCTATATTGAAGCCAATCTGGTGCTACGGTATTCAGCTATGGGGCACTGCCTCGGCCTCAAATATCGAAAAAATTCAAAGGCGCCAAAATAAACTTCTTCGAATAATCACAGCCGCTCCCTGGTATGTTAAAAACTCTAATATTCACAAGGATCTCAATGTGCCATTAGTAAAAACTATTATAACGAAGTACGCAGCAAAATATTTAAAAAGGCTTGAGTCGCACCCAAATCCACTTGCTCGAAATATTTTAAATGTCAGTGGACACTCTAGATTAAGGAGAAGAGATACCGCAGGACTCATCCGAAGGGAAGACCGCTAAACATCTACATATGTGAACAGAAACAGTGAGGAGAAAAATTTTCGTCTAGCATTGGCAGGACAAAAATAAAGTATTAGTATAAGATTTGATTAATTATTGTTAGTTCATATTTAATATATGAAGATTCAATAAATAAATAATGAAAAAAAAAAAAAAAACTTGCGGGTCTTTACTGTGTCTATAATATATATCAATCTGTTTCTGAATGTTGTAGGTATTACATATAGAAAACTCTAGGTGGATAAAAAAAGTTGCTAATCTTTAAAGTTAACAATTGATGTAAAATTTGCTGGATTTATCTATACATTTACAAATTGATATTGCACCAAAAGTATATATCTTTTTTATAAAAAATATAAGTCATAATATAGTACATACCTTCAACGGAATATTCCATCACAAAAAAATCGTTTCACTTTGCTACAAGTTTTAAAATATGTTACCACAAGTGTGCAGAAAATGCAACTGATTTGCAAATGAAAATGACCTCTCTTATAAAGGGTTACTTTGACCCCCTGATAAGATACCTTTATGAGGTGATAAACAAATTAATTTTTGGAATTCGCTACCTGTGGGGGTTCTTTACAAGACGCTATCAGTGGTAAATGGAAATTACGTCATGAATGTTGTACCGCTAGCATGCTCTAGTCGAATCACGGTGTGCTGATAAAAAACGTACTATAAAAGTAAAATTTGAGTCAAAAAAATCAAAAGATAAATTAATGTAAAACAAGCCAAAACTTAAGGACAGTCAGGAAACAAAATCTGTTTATATAAACGATGTTCTTAGCAGGGAAACTCCTAATTTTTTTAAATATGCCAAAACTTTAAAAACCGTTGGTTATGAGTTGGTATTAGAGTATACACTCAATTAATCGTTGTTCGATTAATCGAAGAAATTTTTCGCCATTATTTGATCGATTAATTAAAATGGCCACTTTCAAATAACAAATAACTCGAACAATTTATGTCAATTAATCGATTAAAATTAATTTCTTAGAAAATTCTACTTTTTTAATATAAAATTATTTTTCTTATATTTCTTACTAATAAAACACTTAACAACTAAATTACATGTTGTTATATTCTGTATCTATTGTGTTACTCGCACTTCTGAACATATTTTAGTCCATTGTTAGATGTGGATGAGTGTGAGACAAATCATGTAATAAACGATTAACTTCTAATTCCATACGTAAGAATTTTGTACTAAAATAGCGCCTTTTCATATTAAGTTTGACGTTCATTGTAAAAAAATCATCAGCATTTATAAATATGGAAACCATGCACTGTCAGATTATGGGTTTCCTGTTTTTACCCGACCTTCAATTTCTTTATTACCTCTTACAATTCAAACGGCTGGATGAATTTTGACATTTTAGGTATTGTTAGATTCGTTTTAAAAACCGCAGTATCCTTAGATATGTAGTTGAAAACAAAACGTTAAAAGAATTAAATTACCCAAACCTATAGAGTAGAGCTTTAAAACGAAGAAAAATAAAGTTATCAGCCATGTTCGGTAAATCGAATTCATATGAATGAAATTAAAATCGAACAAACTTTGAAAACGATCCAGTTTAAAAAGTTTCTTCATTCTTTGAGTTCTTATCTTAACCATAACTTCTCTTAAATCAGGAAAAAATACGGTGATTTAAGAAAAATTAACTGAGAATTTCCATTGATTTCAATTATACCTGATTTTCAGGAATAATAAATTAGTTCAATTGAATTACGAATGATAAGTTTGTTTAAATAGGCTGGACCTCTCATAGAAATAATACGACAAAAAAATCTAAAATAAATAATTAAAAAATAATTTATAAAAATATGAGATGAAGTTTATGTTGAATTCCCGTACTAAGTTTAAGGGCATAGCTGCAAATTATACACTAAAATAAAATTAACTGACCACTATTGCTGCTGAACCAAATGCATGTATTAAGCTTTGGCTTTCAGATCATTTTTAACCGAAGTATAGTTTATAGTTTATTTTTATTTTATTTCCTTAATCTGGTTTCGGTCTCTTAAGCGCCTTAAAAACTAAATGTTTTGCAACGGGGGTTTTGATTTTTTTATTATTAATTTTATTTAAAAGTTTTAAAACTGTATACTGTATGAATTGTTATTTTGTTGTACAATTAAATTTTTATTTTATTGTTTGGTTTATGTTTAATAATATAATAAATGTATCAAATCGAATAGACATGTATGTTTTTCCAATGGATATACGAGTAATTATTTGAATTATTCGAGTTATTCGAACATTCTAAAACTCTTAATCGATTAATCGAGCAAAATTAAAATTTAAAAATCGAATAATTCCTTATTTGAACAAAACCTAAAGTCAAATAATTGGATACTCTAGTTAGAATATACATACAATGGTAGAGTTTTATTAAAGTTAAATGAAATTTCTAGACCAAAACTAATAAGAAATGAATAAGAAGTAGATGATATGCTAGTGGATGCTGCAACAAATAAAATGTCACGACGTAGATCGAACTTGCCACCGCCAGGTATAGTGGAAAATTCTGATAATGAAGAAAATCGTTGTTTTATTTCACCTGCATAGAATTATATATACTTAAGTACAAATGAAGGCGAAATTATCTCCAGGTGGCGGCGAGACTACAGCAAGTCAACAACACAAAAAACAACAGGGTATTTTGTTTTTGTTTTTCGGTCATGGAATCAGTGCTGCCAACACTAATGCAATTTTTACAACCAAAATTTTTGAAAAAGTCACCAAATGTGAAAAAATATAACCAAATTAGAAAGCCTTTTGTTAATTGAGAAAAACATAAAAATTTATTTTAAGTTGCATTGTCAGATAAAGGTTATTTGCACTTAATATATAAAATATTAATTACAAATTAAGAAAACAAAACAAGAAATGTAATTCTTGTACATATTAAAAAATAAGGAGAAACTTCAATTAAAAGGTTTTATTTATTTTAGACATTTTTCATGAAAAAAAATTTGTATTTTGTAAGAGTTTTGTTCTGTTTTAACAATACAATTGATTGAACGTGAAGTAAAATTTATATGAAAAGCACTCAGTTTTTTGATTATTTTTCATATACATTTTACTACACGTTCAATTACTTGTGTTGTGAAAATAGCACAATAAACCCGTCAAATTTGCATACAAAATTCAGTATATTGGAAGTTAATAAATTGAATTTTTTGAATATGTCCTTTACAATAAACGAAATTTGTACTTCACAGTTATAAATAACAAGATATGAAAAAATTAAATTATTTTCCCCTTTTAACTGTCGTTCTGGCAACCCAGCCACTGGGTTGCGAAATGTGGCGATTTTAAAATTCTTTTGGCGATGAACATTTACGTTTGGCGATATGGCGATTGTCTTGGCGAAGTTGGAAACTGTTGGCGATATGCGAAAAGAATTTATTGTGAATTTAATCTAAAATATTATTAAAATGGGTATAACTTATTTCTCTTGTTTGTTAATTGTATTTTAAAATTATTATTGTAATTATTACTGTTTCAATATTTTTCTATTTGAAATATTTTGTGAATCATTGCATAATATTATAACAATTATAAGCAAATTCGATTTCAGAACGTTAATTCAATGGGGGAAATGTTGACAGTCAAAGGTTTTTTTTATAAATTAAAAATATTGCCAAATAATTATTTTCTTACAGTAAATTTCGTAAGTTCTCAATTTATAGATTTTATATCAATTTATTTTTAAAAAATCTTTAAAATGCCTATGTGTATATCAATATATTAAAATATACTACTGGAAATAGTGAAAACTTAGAATATTTTCCTTATGTTCAAAGCTTTAGGAACACCAAATCTACTTTTGTGTACTTTTTCATTCATTTTCTGAAATCGATTCCGCGTGAGATATGCACTTTCTACTTTAAGTGCCACTTATCTTTACTACTCTTAAAATCAGAAAAAATACGCTCATTTAAAAAAAATTAATTAAAAATCTCAATCGATAAAACGTCATTTGATTTCAATTTCAGCACATGGCAGTTTCTAATATAAAAATCACATTTGGCAATTTTTTTTTTACCAAAAATCCTAAAAAAAAATATCTGGAAGCTGTTTTGAAAGGAATTTTTTGGTTGCGATAAAATATAAAGAACTTCTGTTAATTTTAATCAAATAATGAGAAAATCATAGTGCAAAGTACATATCGTTCGAAGTCGTAAATAATTTCCTTCGAATCCATATACGCAATAACGCCCCATGTAAATAAGAAGGTTAAAAATTTAAAAAACCGAAATTGCAAGTTTATCAAGAAAAACATATTCATACGTATATTATATTTTAGAAACAAAGTAACCAAAATGAAAAAAATATTCACATCTCCACATTGAGAAAAAAATAACCAATTTTGGTTAGAATTAACCAAAAACGTCAGCTCTGCATGGAATGTCAAAAACAGGGCGAATTAATATATAAATGAATTCGCCTTGCATAAAACAGTTGACTAAAACAGGGCTACCAGATTTGGGGTTCTAATCTCAAATAAGATTAAAAAAAATTTATTTCGGGCTTATTTTGAGGATATAAAAGAAATTATTTTTTCTTTTTGGATAAATTATTTAAAGTTTTGTTTACTTTACAAGCTAAACTAAATAATAAGGCTAACATTTCTTATATAAAAAACTCCTATAATACAATTTATATTTAATAAATTATAACGCAAATTCAATATCTGTCGAATGAAAAATCTGATTTTGCTGATCTCCACATCAGTTTTTTATTCAAAATGTATCTGCAGCAGAATTGTTTGTATCTTAAAAACCATGGTCGAATGAGTAGGTCGCGCAAAACTACAACAATGCAAATCTACAAACAATTGACAGAGTATAGCAAATTAAAAGGAAAGACAAAAGTTGATCGTGTGACTTCCAAGTAAAGCAAAACATTTAAACAACATTTTATTTTTAAAAGATTATTTTAAAAGATCTGTTTAATTGCTTGTACATTTAAAATTATATGATCTCAACATATGTTTTATTTTTTTTATCGTTGTCAAGGATTTATCAATTATTAAAATATTTGTGACTGATAATGTTTATTTACTCAAGTACCAATATTATTTAAAATCGAAAAAAAATTTCTTAATATATAAAATTTCTGGATTTTATTCGTTTAATCGAATAAATCAAAAATTCCAAAAATAGATTAATCGTTTAATCGAAGAAAAAAAGGCGATTAATTGAACACATTAGTTACAAGTAACCAACGGAGAACCACACATCAATAGAAAAAGCGTTCTTTCCTTTTTTCCCTTTAATTGACTGTAAACTGAATAGATGTCATAAAAAAACAAGAAAAGCAATTCATCGTCCAATAACTGAGAATCATAAAAAAGTCACTTCACTTAATTGTCAATAAAAGCGAAACGCGTTAATCGATTTTTATGATCTATGTCTCGTCTTGTTCATAGGTTATGTGACTTTATGTGAACGTAATAAGACTTTAAATTTTTCCGTTTGGATTTTTCATTAATATTGTTTTTATTTTTATTTATAAAATTTTTTTTTTTAAGTAAACTACCATAACTCGATATTTTACAAAGCTATCTATTACATCTTTAAAACTTTTTTTTTTGGAAAAAAAAGTAAAAAATTCGATTAGTAAAAATGCGAGCTGACAGAGAAAAACGAAGATTAAATTTGAAATCAGCGACCTCAAATTAGTAAAAAAAAAATTGCATCAAACTTCCAATCACACACACAATAACTCAATTTTGTTCCCTTGTATAATCGATAATGTTAGAGCAACGACGATATAAAAATTCGAGTATATCAAATATGTTTTAATTATTTGTTAACTAAATAATTAGAACAGTTAATTTATTTATTTTTATAAAAATATATATTTTTATTATTGTTAAATTTATATTTAATATAATACAATTCTTTAGTTTTAAGTTATACCTACTTTTACTTAAACTTATCCGCGGTTACGACTGCAATAGTCTTGTCTTTGACGCTGAGTGCTTTTTAAATTTTAAAACATGATCGTGCATGCACTGTTTTGTTTATTACAACAACAACATAACAAAGTGAAATCGTATGATTTTCTACCTAGACCAAACATATATGTATTTATATCATTGTAATAATTGAAATGTTTCAATTCTCTTTGCTTAATATTTTAAGACAAAATAATTAAACAAACAGTGGCATGGTTTAAAGGGGGTGTCCTTTACAAAAAGACTTAAATTACAAATATTATATCGTAATATATATATATATATATATATGTATATATAACTCCCCCATCCTTGGATTGAGGCTCAGACAAATATAGCGAATATTCATAATAAATAAATATAATTAATTAGAAGTATTTATATAAACATACAGTATTTTTAAAAGATTTTTTTTCTTTTTTTCCTTTTTTTTACATTTAATAAGAGAAAACAAAATAGTGGTTTTATTTTATAAACGAAAATTATTTTTTTTTTGTATTTTTTATTTTTTTTTTATTTTATTTTGCTATTTTATAGTAGTAGAATAAAGTTCTTAAAAATTTTTTTTATAAAAGTTAATACAGTATGCAGTTTCTGTGTTTGCATTAGTTTCTTTTTTTTACAATTTTTATTCCAGGAGTAATTCAATGTTAGGTTTAATAATACATATATAATTTTTTAAATGCATATTATGCCATATAGATTTATTAACATTTTTTTTTCCAAGTTTTTAGTTTAAGTTACATATAATTCACATAAACACATTTAAAAAACAATAATAATATCACGTCAAATTCTCACACAGATATTTTTTTTTTTTTTTTTTTTTTTTTGCTTAACAAAAATTATGACAATTTTTCCTTTTATTTTAAATTATAATTTTTATGCATTAAATTTTTTCCTTCTTTTTAAATGAGATTTGTAGTATTTATAGCCCTTGTTAGTAACAACATGATTATCATCAAGTTTTTCTACATAGTTTTTTCTAAACTTTGCATTATTTTTCCATCCTCTTTCCTTTTTTATATAGACTTGACCTACTTGTAGTTCACAATCTTTTCGTAAGTATTCAATTTATTATTAATTCGTTCCTTTTTCTTAATTAATTTCTCTTTAATTTTAGTGTATTCCTCAATTTTTATATTTCCGTTTAGAAAATCTGAAGGTTTATATCCAGTTGAAGAGTGTATGGAGTTATTATAAAACATAATAATTTTATATAGTTTTTCCTCTACAGAATCTATGTCTCTATTAGGGTCATGCCGAAGTAATCGGATATGCTCATTTATCGTGTTATGGAGTCTTTCTACATCAGAGTTTGAACAATGGTTATTATTAGATATAAAATGAATTTGAATGTTATTTTTTCTTAAGAACTCCCTTATTGGAAGAGCTTTGAATCCTAATTCGTTATCGGTTACAATTTTTCCTATTTGACCTACGACGCTTAGATATTGGGTGACACCTTTTTTAAATTCGACCCAACTACGATTTTCGATTTTAATAGCCTGAGCGAATTTGGAAAATTTGTCTATAAATGTCAAAAATAACGATTTTCCTAGACTGTAAAAAACATCTACATGCACTATTTGCCCAGGCTTATCCGGGGTCTCAGTAGTTCTAAACTTTTGTCTAACAGGATTTCTGTCATACTTCTCAATGTTACAAATTTCACAATTATTTATAAACTGTGTGATTCGCAATTTCAACTTTGGATGATAAATGATATCCTTTAGCTGACAAAAGTTTTCATTTATTCCCCTGTGGTTATTTCTATGATGTTCGTGTTCTATGCATTCGGCCAATTAATTTTCGTCGGTTATATCTGTAAGCATTTTCTTACACATAACGACTCTAAATTTAGAATTCTCACTAAAATATTTTGCAAAGGTCTGGGTGAATATTCCGTACATATTATCATCGTTGATAATAACGGCATTCAATTTTGTACAATCGAAATGATTCTGTACCAATGACAACACTATGTCCTCATTTAATACAGAGGTGGAGATGGTAATTCTCCTTTTGTTAAATAATTCCTTACTGTCGATCCTTAAAGGTCCGGTATCTAATTTTTTTATTTCGACTTGATATTTAAAGAAATTCAATGGGGACTTACTCACAGTAATTGTTCTACTAAATTAACTTCCGGTTCAATTCGTGATAAGGCATCGGCGCTACCGTTACTTTCTCCTCGTTTGTAAATTATCATATAGTCGTATTCCTCAAGCTTTAGTCTCCACCTTACTAATCGACTATTTGGTTCTTTTATTGAGAACAACCATTGCAATGGTTGATGATCTGTATGAATATGAAACTTTCTACCAAATAAGTAGGGTCTGAAAAAATTAACCGCCCACACTATAGCAAGTAGCTCCTTCTCTATAGTGCTAAAGTTCACTTCATGGTCATTAAGGGTTCGGCTAGCATAACAAATCGGATGGTTTTCCTGAGACAAGACAGCCCCGATTGCAAAATTGCTTGCATCGGTATTGAGAACGAATAATTTAGAAAAATCTGGATATCTTAATAGAGGGTCATTGATAAGTAAATTTTTTAATGTGTTAAAGCTTTTAATATAATCAGGGTCAGCAACATCCAATCTAGCGTTTGCCTTAAGGTACTTAGTCATGGGCCTCGCAATCTTGGAGTAATCCTTTATAAACTTTCGATAGTACCCACTAAATTCCTAAAAATTGTTTAATTTGACGCGATGTTTTCCGAAGTGGGTAATGCATGACACATTCTACTTTCTTGGGATTTGGTTTAATGCCCTGCTGAGTTATAATGTGACCAAGAAATTCTGTTTCGCGTTTTAGAAATTCGCATTTATTGATTTGGACTTTAAGATTTGCTTCTTTCAGGCGATTAAGAACTAATTTTATTGAATTGAGGTGTTCGTCCAGAGACGTTGAAAAGATTACAATGTCATCCAAATATACCAAGCATACTTTATTGAGAAGGTCACCAAGAATATTGTTCATAAGACGTTGGAAAGTAGCAGGTGCACTCTTGAGGCCAAAAGGCATTCTGAGGAACTCGTAATGACCATTTTCAACAGAAAAATCGGTTTTGTAAATGTCCCTCTCGTCTATTTCCACCTGTTGAAACCCCTTTGCCAAATCCAGCGTTGTAAAATACAAGCATCTACCTAACCTCCCTAATATATCATAAATATTCGGTATGGGATACCTATCATCTACTGTGACTTCATTAAGCTTGCGGTAGTCTACCACAAGACGCCATTTTTTTTCTCCGCTAGCATGATCCTTTTTTGGAACAATCCAAATTGGGGAATAAGGGGAATTTGATGGTCTGATAATATTACTAGCGAGCATTTCTTTAATTTGCCTGTCCACTTCCTCTTTGTGAACGTAAGGATAACGGTAAGATTTGGTATGAATAGGAATGTTGTGAAGCGTACGGATGCGGTGCCTAATAGCATTTGTAAATGACAGGTTTGAGTTTGTATTGTAGAATAATGAGGAGTATTTACGAATAAGCATAGAGAATTTCTGCCTTTCTTCTAGATTGAGATGGTCCATTCTAATTTGGTCAAAAAATGATAGTTGATTTGAATTCTCCTTCGTTTTCGAGTCATCAATCAAGTGATAATTTTCTACTGTTACCGGCCATGAATCCTGTTGCCCAACATGTATAACATCCTGGCATTTGTGTCTAGTTTTTACCTCTAGCTTAAAGTTCTGAACATCATAAATTCCCTCCTCGAGGATAATTTTACCACACGATGAACGGTGTTCGGTAAAGTGAACTAACCCGCATTCTACGTTCGTAATGAATTTCACGGTATAATATTTTGGGAAAATTAAAGGAATATTTCTGTCGTTTATTATTAATAAATTTCGATCGTAATTTATTATTGCTTTGTATTTTCTCAAAACATCATAGCCAATTATTCCGTCATAGTAATCATGAAACTTACATTCAATTAGATTTATTGAATCTTTTAGATTTCCTAATTCTGCAAAAAACGGAACGCGGTAAACTATCTTTGTTTGGACAATGTTCTGCAGCGTTTTTAAAGCTACGAAAGACGAATTTATTCTCCACTTTGGATCGCATAAGCCGGGGTTTATAATTGAGTGCGTGGCTCCAGTGTCCACTAAAAATTTTAAATTTCCCTTTATTATCAAATACGGTAGTTCCCCAGAGAGGCTGGTATGTAAAAATTTTGCGGGATATCGTAATGATATGCGTCCTGGTGTCCACAAGGACCACACAAATTCAGGCGACCACCTTGTTCTAGAAACTGTTTTTGATACGCAAGTTGTGGGTTTAAGTTATCATTATTATTAACATTCCCTGACTCTAAAGGATATGGGTTATCCGTGATATCACCAAAATCGTTATAACCTGTGTAAGTTGTTTCGTTTTCCGATTGAGAAAATTGATATGGGTCTTGATAGTGGATATTTACATCCATTGGCTCTATAGGGTGTTGATTTTTATTGAACGCACAACTATTACCAAAATTAGGATTGGAATATTTACTATTTTGAAATTTATGAGCACTGTTAAAAACTGGTTGAGAAGAGTGATGTGAGTAGTCTGAGCGGGCGTGAAAATTGTGGTTATTTTGATATTTTCCAAATTCACCCCTATCGATATTAGGTCTTGGAAGGTTATCGTAAAATTGGTTCCCATTATAATTTAGTCTTCTACTACTGTTAGTGTTATTAGCTGTATCACTAATATGAGAAACATTGTTGATGGTTACCTTTCTGCTATCATCAAATTTTGTTGAACACTTATGTTCATTGGATCTATTGTTCTTACTACTAAAGTGTGCGTACCCTGACTTAAATAGAATATCAATGGCCTCTTCCAGACTGGCTGGATTCCTGCAAGCTAGAATAGTTCTTAAGGGTTCAGGAACTTTCTCTCTAAATATATTTAACGCCGTTCGCATGTTATTTGCTGCTATCCGTTCCGATTCTGCGTTAACTCCTAACACCATCGCAGTTTTATTATTTAAACTTCTTAATTTATCCTTTATTTCATCATAGAATTCTATAGCATTTGTTTTAAAAATAACGGACCTCATTATATCATATAATTCCTCTATACTGTGCTTTTCACCGAAATTATTCAGTAGCACGCCTTTCATATCTGCCCAAGATTGTGCCTGAAAATTGATCTCAATCGTTTCCCTAGCTTTTCCCTTTAGCCTACTCTTTATAATATCCGCAAATAGCAATTGTGACATTTCGTCATATCTTTCAAGGACTGGTTGTATTCTATCTACAAGGGCAATAAAATTGTGCAAATCTCTTTTTTCGCCAGAAAAAACTGTAGAATAAATTATAAACAAAATAAAAATACGCATACAAAAGTTTCTAGAGGGTCTCTTGAGAATCGTAGGACCTTTGTATGCCTATAATTCGCAATGCAGTCAGAAACCAATAAAAAAAATATGTTCTTATAAGTAAAAAATTTGTTTTTTTTACTTATAATGAATATATTAATTTATTTGTTTCACTAATTGCAACTTATACAAATATTAATTATTTGTTGGTTTTTTATTTTTTTTCAAACAGAATATTAAATATATTTAATTAGTTACATACTATTTAAGACATACATATAAATATTTTGTTGATCTTCTTTATGGTTGGTATCGTTCCTCAGACGCTTGATGTTTGTTCTTCGGCCTTTTAAGCAGATGTTAAGATAATTTTTAATTTGGAGTCTGGTATTTTGTTATCAATATTTGTATTTTAAACAAAAATTGTTCATTAAGTGTTTATAATTTTAAGTATCGGTGTACATAGCTTTAATTTGTCTTTGGTTTTAATATTTAACCTTTCCAGCTACTTTAAGTCTTTAAAAGGAAATATTCGTTTAATTTTTCCTTTTTTTTTTTTGATAACGTAGGTAAATTTATAACTCTTATTTATTTTTATTTTAAGCACATATTTTTCAAAACTAAAACTGTACTTTTTTAATTTGAGAGTTATGCTCGTTAAGGATATTAAAACATCCAGTACCCTCTTAATAGGTCACTTAAAAGGATACCCGAGTATCCTACCGACTGCGCCAAATATGTTTTAATTATTTGTTAACTAAATAATTAGAACAGTTAATTTATTTATTTTTATAAAAATATATATTTTTATTATTGTTAAATTTATATTTAATATAATACAATTCTTTAGTTTTAAGTTATACTTTTACTTAAACTTATCCGCGGTTACGACTGCAATAGTCAAAGACAAGACGCTGAGTGCTTTTTAAATTTTAAAACATGATCGTGCATGCACTGTTTTGTTTATTACAACAACAACATAACAAAGTTAAATCGTATGATTTTCTACCTAGACCAAACATATATGTATTTATATCATTGTAATAATTGAAATGTTTCAATTCTCTTTGCTTAATATTTTAAGACAAAATAATTAAACAAACAGTGGCATGGTTTAAAGGGGGTGTCCTTTACAAAAAGACTTAAATTACAAATATTATATCGTAATATATATATATATATATATATATATGTATATATAACTTATATCCTCAGATAATAAGAACTTTATTTCTTCACTCACATTATTCTGTACGTAAAATTAACTGAAATTGTAATATAAAATAAATGAATATTCAATTAAAAACCGGCCTACTTATTTTTCATTTATTTTTAACGAAAAGTTCATTTAATTTTTCTGTCAAAAATTCAACGGCGAATTTCGTAAAAACAAATGAAGTTTCACTTATTTTATATAATACAGGTTTTACACGAATTTCTTAAAAATACCAGACACTTGCCGGTTATTTTTCTACCCCGTTATACATGTTTACAGAAGAACTTTCAATTATAAGACATCACAGCATGACCGATATTGTATTCGCAATTATTTAACTTTAAAAATTTGATGATAAATACCTATATAACTAAAAGTTCATTTTTTGGTAGTTAAATTATAATTTTGATAGTTTAATTATATAAAAAAAAACTGAAAATTCATTGTTTTGACGGAATTTGTGGTTAAAATTTCCGTTATACGCGGTTAAAATTTTGACAGTAAAATTAAATGAGCTTTTCGTTAAAATAAATGCAAAATAAGTAGATCGGTTTTTAATTAAATTTACAGTTGTTTTAAATTATATTTTCATTTAATTTTACATACAAAATACTTTTACTTAATCAACAGACAATATTAAATGCAACCGAAAATCAGTATTAATGTGCACTTAGTTTTTCGAATAAATGTTAGAATCAGTTAAAAATAAATTTGCTTGGAATTTTAAATGTTTATTTATTTAAAAATGACTGAACGAAATATGTACTTCTTAAATAACCTACAGTTATAATATTGTGAGTGTTTTTGTAAAAATGAGTGGACTTTTTAAAAGTGATGACTTTTTAAAGTGATGTCCGCACACAAAGTGTCATAATGTCCATGGACCTTTTGATGTGTCACAAGGTCCATGAACATTATGGACTGTTTTTGGTATCAGTTTAGAAACACGCAGAATTCTCATTTACTAGTATTAACAGCAATATTTCTTAAAAATGAAAAAACCAACAAAAAATGAATAAATGCTTTTTAAACCAAATATTTTCTTGAACTAGATTTTTATTTATTTAAAAGAGTAAATATTATATTAGTATTAGAATTTTTACGTTACCTACTTCTGCTAGTAAAACAAATTTAACATTAAAATTAAAAATTTGAAACACATGTACAAATATTATAATAATAAGAAGAAAATAAACAAATTTTTATAGGTCAGATAAACAAAGCTTTATCACAAGATACTTTTTTTATTTATTTCTTAAATAAAACTTGATAAAAAACTAAAAATTCTATTCAAACATTAATTAAGTAAATAACTGTTTAATCTGCCAGCGACACAATTTGCACATTTGCTATATAATAATAACCAGACTTATAAGCCCCGTGAAAAAGTGACAGTTAATTAGTTACTATACTAAATTCAGTCGACATGAACGTCTTAAGTAAGAGAAATATCATACCAAATTTGGGATCCAATAATATAAATGTGTATATGCGGCTTAAACTGAAAGAATATCATCAGTAATGAGTTGTACCACAACCGAAATGTTATAGAAATTTGAATGGTTTTTGTCGTTTATTTAACACTGAGTGTGATGCCGAAAATGACAACTGCCGCATGACAAATAGTGCCATGAATAAGTAAAATAGTACAATCATCAACTGCTAATAGCTTAAATAGTTTCTCTTTCAAAAGTACACGACTGTTTGTGAAACACGTAATCCAAATCAAGTTAAAGTTTGATATACTGATTGCCCAGAGTATACGACTGAAACTTGCCAGGGTAATCAGGTTTGTGGTTCAAGTTTTTCTATGCAAAACTGTCGACTGTTTGGGAGTCTGTGTGCCACGAAAAAAGTCTGTTGTAATGATCCTGCATTAAAAGGTATTTCTTGTTTTTCTTATAAATCATACAGATTATGGTCTTCTTAATCATTTTTCATCACTACCGTTTTAGATTGGCGTGTAGCAAAAGAATCTGCTTCTGATGGGCTTGAAGTTCATGGCCCAGCTGTATCCTGTACTGTGTTGCAATAAGCAATTTTTTTTTGATTGTAATCTTAAACTGATCTTGTTCTTAACGATTTAATTCGAAACGTGCAATTTGTTATCATTTTGCCTGTTTTAAACTTCCAATAAATATATTTGCATAAAGTAGAGTTTATTTGCATAAAGTAATACAATTTATATTAAACAAATTATAACGCAAATTCAATATCTGTCGGCTGAAAAATCTGATTTTGCTGATCGCCACATCAGTTTTTTATTCAAAATGTTTCTGCAGCAAAATTTTTTTTATCTTAAAAAACATGGTCGAATGACTAGGTCGCGCAAAACTACAACAATGCATCGATAGGGAAAACAACACTAATTTTTGTACAGAAAAACACAACCTACTAATTGGACCATATAAAAAACGTTTATGTACCCCTTCTGTTTAGGTCAACCTGTAAACATTCTAAGAAGTAAAATTACTTTTAAACGTATATATGTCCACAAATATTGATATTTCAAGCGTAAAATGAATATGCTTGTCGGTTCATTATAATAATGCTAATTCTATACATTTGAAATGTTCACAGCTTCAAAAGTTCATAAACGATATAAAATCATTCAACATGGATTTTCAGGCTGAAACCATTCATTCTAAAAGTATGTTTGGCAATATGCACATGTTCCTTTAGGCCCTACTCATGTAAAACGCACCGCAACGCCAAAGAATAACATTGAAAGCACAAACAATGTCATAAATATTTTGTAATTTTGTTGTTGCTTTCAACAGAAATTCATGTACAGTATTTTAAAATTTTTAACGACACAAGCTCTGCAGCGTTTGAAATTTTAAAACGCAATGTGAATTTCTTTTGAAGCAACAAAAAAATTACAAAATATTTATGACATTGTTTGTGCTTTCAACGTTATTCTTTGGCGTTGCGCTGCGTTTTACATGATTAGGGCCTTAATTATATTTAAGCCGGCAGTCATACAGGAAATTTAAAATACATATATGTATAATATTTTGGATTAACTGAATGATCCCTTTTCCTAAATACAGTATATTTTTGGTCAGAATTTGAAAGATAAGTACCAAATTGTGAAATTTCTTAAAATACACTATTGCTTTAGTGTGATTATGCTAATATGAGTTTAAAATACAAATTTATAAGATAAAAATAATGCCCACTGATAAATAATATTAAAACATTATTTTATTTAGTAATAATTTATTTATTGGCTTCTTATTTTTAGATATTTTAAGAAATTTTGATTTTAAATTTGGGAATGAAGAAAGAATGTATGTGGCAGCCTAAAATAAACAAAAACATTTGAGTCAAAAAATAAAATAAATTATTTTTAGCATCAAGAAAATAACAGTTTTTATAACATAAGCTTGTGCAATTTTTGTGAGCACTTAATTGCAAATTCGTTGGAAGTGAACGTGGCATTGAAATTAATTTAAACCGTTTCTTTTCTGTATTCATTTTATGCATTTGAACATTAAAAAAGCACATGACCATAAAAACACCTTTAAGATTTAGTGATAATGGTAAAAATTGGTTTTTGTGACCAAAAAACGATCTGTACCTTATTCTTACACATAGTTCAATTAATCGTCCCTTTATTTTTTAACTATTTCATTAATAATTTGCAAACTAAAATTTAATTTAAAAACACAAAACTTTTGACAATTCTGGCATGACTAAAAAAAATAACAGGCTGTCTCTTCGCCGCCACCTGAAGTAAATTCGCCTTGGGTTCATTGAATTAATGTTAATTGACTAATACATTTTTTCAAAAAACAAAGGTAAATTAAGAAAACTGTAATACAGGGTGTCCGCCGGGAAGGTATACTACTCGCAGTAATTCCATTGTAATCCTGGCTGTATGCGATGTGGCACCGTCTTGTTGATACTACATGTAATTCAAGCCCAAAGCATGCAGTTGTGGCGTTAAAAAGTTTTCAATTATATCACGATATCGCTCCCCATTCATAGTTACCGTTACGCCGTTTTCATTTTCAAAGAAGTAAGGTCCAATGATTCCTCCTGACAATGATTCCACCGGACTGTCACTTTTAATGGATGCAAAGGTGACTTATAATTTGAGGGTTTTTCATTGCCCAGAACCAATTTTCATATTTTGCACACATCTTTGTTACATACTTTAAAAAAGAGAACAAAACATTATTTTCGTTTTCTTCTTATTTCACTTAGAGCCACTTTTTGGGTTAGAGATTAGCGGTTAAATTAACTTTAATCTCCGTATTAACTTTTTGAGTTGTATTTTTAAAACTTTTTTTTGCTAGTTTAAGCGGCCAATGGTGGTGGTTTAAACCTAATATTTAACTGTCAATATACATATGTTTAACATAAACAGCTGTTGCAAAAATATAAACAAAAAAGAATTTTAAGAAAATTAAAAAGAACTGGATTATGCACTTTTTTTGTATATATTTTTATTTCCTTATTTTTTCTTTTAAATTTTTTCTTTAGTAATTCTTTAAACACTTGTAGCTTGTAAACAATATTGAATTCGCGCATTTTCATTTTCTTCTTTGAAAACATCCATGTTGTTTTGATAAAAAATTTGACATTTGCAAAAAAATGTTGCCATTTATTTGTTTTCAGTATGGTAGCACTACATGGTTTAAGCCGCCACCCAAAAATATCAAAATCAATTAATTCTAGTTAAACTTAATTATCAGATTAGCTAATTATAGAATAAGATTAAGTTTAATCTCAAACCCAAAAAGTGGCTCTTAAAGATGCAACTTGTTGTGATTAAGCTTAGTTAAATTATTTCAAGTATTGTGTGGCAAATATACTCAGGAAATATGGACGAGACCATTTTTTCCATTTTCAGATATGCTCTATTACACACCTTCAAAAACATACCAAAAAAGTAGTGTTCAAACGGCAATATTTTTGACACTTAAATTCTAAAGTGCATTTTTTTTGAAAAATCCCCTTTTTTTGCTAAAAAATTTCGACTTTGAGCAGCTCCACCACCTATAATTTTTCATCGAATTAAAGAAAACGTTTTTAAATTGTAATCAGTAAGTAGCTCTTTATACGATGTATTCATTAGTTTCACAAAATGTTGTCATCAAATTTTGTATTTTTGCCACGGGTTTTAGGAAAAGGCGCTACTGTGCGGTTTCAAATAGGTAAACAATGTTTGATCCCTACATTTACAATGTAAAGTTTACATTGACGAACAGCTGCTAACAAAAAAACCACTTAAAACTAATTAACATACTGTTATATAAAATGTTAAAACATGTTGTGCATTAGAGTAATAAGTTTTTGCATTTTTTACAACTATCAGTTCTCCCAAGGTAAAATCGTGAATTGCATTAGAAAATATTAAGAACTGCATTTTTAGTTTTTCGCTATCGTTAAAAAAGGTCACGCATCAACGCCATGAAGTTTTTAATCAAAATGGTTTTTTTTTATTGGAAATATATAATCTTTATGTAAAAATACTTAGGGGACACTTACACGATGTCTTTTCAGACATGTCTGTTTTATTTATTCTCTTTTGAACATGCTTCCAAAAACAACCCCTCTTTCTTCTCTAACCCGATCGCCAACAAACAAAACAAACGTGTTTGTTAGACATGTCCGAAAAGACACCGTGTAAACTCCCTTTAAGCTTTTCATGTCATTTTGTCACATGATTTGCAGTTAAATGAAAATAAAGTGGTTATAGTCAAAATGAGATTTAAGGAAAGCAAAATTAGTGTTACAAGAAATGCGAAAATTTGGGGAAGAAACTTAACTAAATTTAAGGATATTGTAAAAAACTGCAGATATATACCTGATGTTGATAAACCATTGCACGACTTAAGCAGAATACCAACAGAAGAAGCTATAACAGGAAGATTTAATACGTTAGCCATGGTTGCAAAGTGCAGAAACAAAAGGTATGTAATTGTAGCAGAGGAGCATTAAATGTATGGCAGAAGATTAAATTGAAGTCAATTCGTGTTGATCACGTGATACAAAAAATACCATGAATAGATCAACAACGCAGTAATATATGCGCAGAACGTGGAATTAAATTAGTCCAAGACATATATCCAATTTGTAAAACATCGCGTACACTGAATTTGAACTTAATTTCTTCTTACTAGTCATAACAATATAATATTATAATTTTTGTATATTTATTAATATAGAAAAATATTAAATACATTTAAGAAATCGCTTTTGGTGCGTGAAGTTTTTCATCAAATGAAGTGAAAAAATGTTATTTATTTTCAAAGCAATATTGGCTGTAAGATAGACCCTTGCACGAATGACGTCCAAAAAAGTTATACCCTAGTGTCCATTCATATCACAGAGAAAAGTTATCAAACGAATGTTTGTTTAAACGTTAATCAAATAAAATTTTGAGCAATGCTAACTATTCGAAGATGCACAAATTATGCTATTGCCATATATACCAGAGCTGTAAACGAATCATTCATATTTGAATTAATTCGCGAATCATTCATGCCCAGGTTTAGCAAATTTTGAATTAATTCCTTTCACACAAAAAAATGAATTGAACAAGCGGACAGACAGACGGACATTGCTAAATCGACTTAGAATTACTCAAGTAGTCAGAATATATGTACTTAATGGGGTCATAGATGTACAATGAACAAGTTTCACACGGAATGACAAACTTAGTATACCCTCATTCACCACTAGTAGTGGTGGAGGGTATAAAAATAAATAAATCCCTGCAAGATTTTAAAAGTGGCTTAATTTAGAAAAAGATAATTATTTTAAATATTTGCAGAAAGTTTATTTTTATTTTAAATAAAAGTCAAAAGTGTTTAACTATAAATTTAAAATTTCAATTCAGTTAGTAAGCCCTAATCACGTAAAACGCAACGTAACGCCAAAGAATTAAATTGAAAGCACAATGTCATACATATTTTGTAATTTTGTTGTTGCTTTCTACATAAATTCACATTAGCGGAGTTCAGTGTTTGATGTAAATGGTCTGGCAAAAGACAAATGCGAAATCTCTTAGCTCTTTTATGAAATCTAACGGAAACGCAGTGTATTTTGTTGTTGGATTTAACAAAAGAGCTACGATATTTTGCATATGTTCTTTCGCAAGACCATTAGCACCAAATACTGAACTCCGCTCTTGAGTTTTAAATTTCAAACGCTGCATAGCTTATGGCGTTAAAAATTTTTAAACGATACATGAATTTCTGCAGAAAGCAATAAAAAAATTACAAATTATTTATGACATTGTTTGTGCTTTCAATGCAATTCTTTGGCGTTGCGTTGCGTTTTACATGATTAGGTCCTAAGTTTTTTTAGTATTTGAAAGCCAACAGGAGCTTTTTTCCATATTACTTAGAAAACATTAATAAAGTACATTTCTGATTTATATTTAACTAAACAACTGTTTCATTTATTTGGGTAAACATGTACCTATATCTCCAACATTCCTTGTGGGACATCTGCGGCGTACAGTGGGAAACACGTCTGTGAACATAAATTTTAAGACTGTATAAATATTTAAAATTTAATGTGTAACTAATAAAAACCTATATCTTTGCAAGCGTCAGCCTGTAATGCACACAAAGTTGCATACACTTCACATTTGGTACCCGAAGTGTTTGCTCCGCAGATTCCATCAGGGAGGTCACAAACACCTGGGTTCTTGCAAATGCTAGCACAAACTCCAATTTGGTTGATATTCTTTAGTCTAGAACACTCACTATCATCAGCCTGAGCCCATTCTTAAAGATATTGTTGGAATGTTATTCATTTATTTAATATAAAAAAAATATGGCTTAAATACTTACTGCGTTTACTTTCAACGAGCATACAATTGACATTATTTAACTGACAAGTATGTGTAAACTTCTGACAAAAACCATCCTCCCTTTTACCACAAACTGTTGGTAAGGGACAGGTGGCTGAATCTGCCCTGTCCTCGAAGAATGATGCAGCTTGGGTAAAAACCACCAAAGCCAAACTGACAATAAGTCCAACTGAAAAAGATATAAAATATTTTTAGTTTTGTGGAGTAACATACCGCACCAGTTCCTGTTATCGGGGTCAACTCAAAATTTAAAAATGTATTGCAGGAATAGTATAAATAGTAGTCATATTTATTTAACTACTGTAAAAATCTTATATCGTTTTCTCTACTTTTTCCCAAAATTTAAAATTTATAAGTAAAACAACAGGTAAGCATCTCTTCATTTATACTAAACTCTTTGTCAGGCATTTAAAAAAGATAATGAATGAATTTTGCAAGTTTGACTTGAATTGTAGCGAATAAACGTTATGTTTAGAATTATTTATATTAAAAAAAATTTTGCCTTATTTTTTAATATTACCAGATGTTTAAAAAGAAATAATTGTTACAAGAAAGTGTTCACGTACTCGAAAATCTTGCAAGGAGAGAGTGAAAAAAGAACATACAAATTTGAGAGACAAAAATTTTTTGAAAATTTTTGACATAGTATAGAACTAGTATGCCAACTCAAGAGAGTGTTCTCAATTTTTTAATTCAACACACATAAAAACAACAAAAACAAAATAAAATTTGAAATTTTTCAATTTAAAATTTTTCACAATATAACACTTTATGTTTAATTTTATGACACAAACACATAATTTTAATTTTTTTCAATACATTTTGCTCATTTGCTTTTTCAAAATGTTTTTATTTTTCACTAACTAAAAATTTTTAAATAAATTTATTTGACATTAATTTTTTTCTGTGGTTAATATTATTAAAGCCAGCAGAGTAGCATTTTGTGGTATGAAAATAATATTTGAAATCATAAATTATTTAAATATTTTCCGATATTGCAGAATAAAAATTTTGCAAACATTGTTTTTAAGGGTTAATAAATGCAGTCAGCATTTAATAAATTGAAAATTTATTGAACTAATAAAATTTTATTTTTGAAAATATTTTTTTGCCACATTCTATACGATTTTATGCAACTATGTTTAGTGGTGGAAATAGTTTTATACACCAATACATTTAAAAAAAATTCTTACTAATACAAACATAAATTAGGTTCCACTGACAATTGAGTTATGTACCTGTCAAAGAGTCGGCATACTAGTTGTATACAATAGTATTGAGAGACAAATATTGTCAATATACCTAAGTTACTAGTTTTTGCTGGTAAAACGTTCATTTACTTTTTTATTTTTTTTGTGTTATTTTAAGAAAAAATTTGTAAATTTTAAATTTACTCTTTCGTTGCAAGTTTCTACTAGTAAAATAAATGAACACACCTACTATCTATAATTTGATACCTTTGTAAACATTTTTATCACTATTTAAAAAACTTCGTTGAAAATGTTATACTTTTTGTTTAACTTTAAAGTTCTTTGAAAAGTAGATCTGATGTGATAATGGAAAACTTCACTGTAGGAAGTGTCTGTACTGATTCAATATTGACACAGTCCCCAGTACTAGTGCCTTATTATACCCCAGACACTTTTATTTAGTATAGACGTTTAGCATGTGCGTGTCATTCGAAAACTACTACTGATGGAACCAGAGGATACTAGTAGTATATTAAAATTAATCTAGTCTACAATTTAGGAAATTTTTTAAAGTAGATGTCGAATTGAAAATTGAATATTTTTTATTATTAAAAAACAATAAGAATACGAACTCATAACAAAATGTCTTTCGTGTTAAAGGAAAATATAAAAGTGTAGAGGTGGTTCACAAAGTAGCCAAACAGTCACCAAAATAGTCGACAAAACTGGTGACTTGGAGACACTTACACCCAGGTTTCCTTCAGGGTTACTATGCAGTGTGCGTATGTATGTATGTAGATTAATTTCACACGTATGTATATAATGTTTTTCTTTTCTGAAAATTTATTTTTCAGTGTATAATACTTACCAAAAATATGTCTCATTTTACGCTTGTCCTTTACCCTGATATCTTTATTTAATATGTTATTCGAAAATTTGTTATTAAAACACTGAATACAATCATTAATCTGAAGCAGCTATTTATATCAAAAATTGCTTAAATTTATTTGTTTTTAAACAAATAAATTTGTTTACTCATATCTAATATACTTTTTTTTATTTTTTTGAAATAAAAACCGAAATTAGCGGATATTTATTTTAAAGCAAACATAAATATAATAAAAATTAACTTTCTTGCCGAATTTTGTTTACTCATAAAAATAGGTCATGTTATTTTTGATTAACACAAGTTTCAGAATTTTCAACCAAAACTAATAGTTTCTTTGAAATGTTTTCGTAGAGCTGGTTTAAACACTTCAATGATGTTGACTTTAATGTTAAAGACGAAGATGAAGAAACAAGGAAAGGAGAAGATGTAGAATTTAGGGCTATAAACTAACGCTATGATCAGAACTAGTAAATTTGAAAGTACTAACAGTTAAATGCAAATAGGGATTAATGGCGATTTATTTTCTGAGAAAAAAATGTTACAGTTTATACATGTAAATTTTTCTAATGTTATCTATACTCACTCGAAATGTTACATTGTGTGCAACTTCAATAGAACAAAATTTGCTGGTTTTATTTACAACTGTTACACTTTTATTATTAATGTACTTTATAAGCGGGTTTTTAAGCTATTTGAGCGGTTTCTGCACAATATTACGGTTTAGAAACAAATATTTACATCACTAGTGGCTTAGGAAAAATTAGAACGATAAAAACAATTTTATATTTCGATTTTAACAATCTTTCCACAAAATTATGAGCGGTATGAACTATGTAATTAGTAAATACCAAAGTTCTAAAACGGCAATATTAACACCTTAAGTTGAAGTGAGTGTAATATATGCAACATGTTTTGCATATTTTTCATCAACATATTCACAAAAGCACTTAAAAATTTTTCTCACAATTCTATTTTTTGTACAAACGAATACAAAAATCTAGAACATGTAACATTTATGCAACATATTTCTCAGAAAAGAAATCGGCATAAGTCATAGAACTCATATATAACAAATGCGATAGTTCAGAGAACTGTTATGCAAATTCTTAATATTAAAAGCCCGTCCACTTATTCATAGTATGACTATATTTTTCGTAATTGCTTAATTTATTACACAACATTTTTAGAAGTAAATCGAGTATTTATATAATAAACAGGGTATTTAAAATGTAAGAAAGATGTTGTAATCGTTATCGCATAAAATATCATGCGGTGCAATTTATTGCAATAAAGATTGGCCAACAACATTTTCCAACATCGTCCGATATGCACCAACATAATGTCATTAAAAAGAAAATATTTTACCATACTACAGTTTATTCCTTATGCCAGTTTTTATTAATTTTAATTTGCTGAGTAAGAAGGAAAGTTATTAAAGTTTTAAAATTAGTATGCAAAAGCTCATTAAGACAGTTTTCATCTCAAAGACTTTTGGTCAATGTATATGTGTGAGTTGAATGCCACTGTTTTGAATACTACGAATATGTAAAATGAACAAAAAATAATTAAATAACATTTTTTTGAATTGGCATTCCGTATATGGCACTTTTCCGAAGAAATTTCTAAAGTGAATGAATGGGCTTATTTTGTTTCTTTTTATTTTAAAATATTTAAGAAGAAGTTTGATGCCGATTGGATAAAGAAAAGTTGAGGCGGAAATTTATTGAAAATTTAAATAATGAATACAAGGCGAAAAAGTCATTTTGTTTTTAGTTTTTTTTTTGTAAAATTTTTTATATAAATATCGTAAAAGTTTTATTCTAGACAGTGCTGCCACTTTGTGGGCAATTACACGATTTTAGTGTAATTTTTACTGTCGTGGGTAGAGTTTGGGTAATTTAGTTGAGGTGTAGATCAGAATTACGTTTTAGTTTTTCGTTTTAAAACAACCACATAACATAAAGATTGAATACATTTAAGTCGTGTATTTGAAATACAAAATAGAATAAAGTTGTACATTTAAAATACGAAATACAATATACTAAATACAAATACTGTTTATTATTCAAATCAATGTACAACATACGTATGTTTATTAGACCGACTCACCTTGTATGGAGCTGAAAAAAGTGTTTTTGTTACCCCTCTGAAAAAAAGCTTGATATGTTTTGTAATGATTCCCAAAATATTTTGGTTCTAGCGTTGACCATCCGTGAGATGGAAAATTTTTAAAAAATGTCTTTTTTCAGTTTGTCGAATTTTTTTGTACTTTGCTCCAAGAGGACATAAATAAAATTTGGTATCATCGAAAAGAGTTTTTGAAGCAGCATCCAATGGTATATAAAACTTGCCCACATGCGACCTACTAATTGAGATATTTAACTAAATACATATTCTACGTAGGTGGAAATAATGTTCTGCTTTTCAAATTGAATCGGTTTTAAAATAATGTTAATATATTTATGTTTTGTAATTATTCACATAAAACGCGAAAATCGCGATATATTTTATCTATTTTTATATAAAGGCAATATGGGTATCAAATTTTTTCATTTTTTAATTATAATAACCTGGTGATAAGCAAAAGATAAATTTAAGTTTTTTAATATTAATTTTTTAATTAAAAACATATTAATCTATTAATGACAGGAGCACCATAAATTTACAATATTAGACTTAAAATAAATTTACGCGAACACCAAAATTGGATTTTTCTCCTGTTCAGCTGAAGCTTACGACAAACTGAGCAATAATCGACCAGGTCATATTGCAAACGTTTTTATATCCTGTATAGGAAAATAACAATAGAGGAGCCGCACAAAAGGAATGCTCCCGTGCAATGTTTAAACTGCCAAGAAATTGGTCACACTAAGGCATACTGCCATTTATCCCCTATTTGCGTTGTATGTGGAGAATTGCATGGCACAGCTCTCTGCGATAAGTATAAAAACGACCCCAATGTAAAAAAAATTCAACAACTGTGGTGGTTATCACACTGCCAACTAAAGAGGATGCCCTGTATACTCTACAGTCAAGCGCTCGGTTAAACCGAAACCTAATCCCCCTCAAATGCAGGTAACAAATCAAGTTAATACTAATGACATTTAGGTACCGCCGCCTAGTAATAACAGAACATCCTACGCTAACGCCCTAAAATCAAACCATATGCCAATGCAAGGTGATTTGCCAAATAATGATGGGACTCCAGTTTCTAATTTAAGTGGTCTAGAAAAACCCATGGAAACACTAGTGCAAACAGTAACTAACTTTACGAACACAATGGGGAATATGATGCAGGAAATGTTAAGAATGCAATCGATGCTATTGCAAGCTGTACTTAACAAACCATGAACTGTTTGAAAGTATGTTTTTGGAACGCAAACGGCATCCGCCAACACAAAAATGAACTAGAGTACTTTCCTAAAAGTAAACAAACTGATGTGAAGATGGTTTCTGAAACTCATTTGACCTCAAGAAATACGCTTAAAATCAAGTAGGGTTTTGTCTTTTGTCGTGTCCACACGTTTTTATATTTAGTCCGCTGTGTCAATTTGTGAAAATACGAAAGTGTCCGTATGTGTCCGTGATTAAATAAAAGAAAAGAACTTACTTAAAAATTAAAAAAATAAAAAAAAACCGCAACCAAATATAAATAAATAAAAACGAAAAAAGAATCTAAATAACAATAAGGAGAAATAATTTACTAAACAAACAAGAATCAAATAAAATAACAAACATACAACACAAATTAAATATAAAAATAAATATATAAAAAAATCAAACAACCGTTGCAACATACAGAAAAGAAAAACAATAACAATATAAAAAAAAAAACCACAAACGAAATAACAAAATAAACAAACAACAATAATAACAATCTGCCAGTGATGGTCTTTTTCGGCGTTGACCAGATCAGGGCTTTTATGGTCCTTTTATGGCATTGTCCATTGTGTACCCCCTATAACCGTCCATCATATTCGTGTTAGTACGGATGTATTTGTGTTAATCGTTGTTGATCTGTTTTGGTGATGAAGGTATAACACTGATCACCAAACAGTTTCTAAACGGAAATTAGCATAGAGATATCCGTACTTTGCGTTTCATTTGAATTTTTTTTGTGTTGTGATGAGAGGTCGGTTTCGAATCGACTTCTGTAACATACGTGGGCTGAGAACGAATTTTTTTTCTGTATACGCTCACGTTTGTCTCCATCGGCCGGATGTTTTCGCCTTATGTGAAACACAGGTATCTGAAAATTCTGATCCACTGGATTTTCAGATTCCTGGGTATCACCTTCTATCCCTATTTGATCTTCATCGGGGTCTTGCTATATATATACGCAATAAAGTTGTGTATCAATGGCAGCAACCAGTGGGCATGTTTGAGGCGGAATTTAACTGCCTTTGGGTTAAATTCAAAATCAATACGCACTTTTTGCATTTCGGGTTTCTTTACAGAAGTCCAAACGCGGGAAGGGATATCACTTTATCGCGCTTCGACTCCCTTTCCGACTCAATATCGAAGATTCTTGAGAATTGTCCGGACAGTGAAATCGATGTTGCTGGTGATTTCAATGTCCACAATTCTTCTTGGCTTCACCACTCGGGCCGTACAACCTATGAAGGCCAATATGTTGAGCTATTTGCTGCACATAATCACCTCGTGCAACTGGTGAATGAACCAACACATATTCCATGTGTTGATGGGCACCAACACAATACCCTTGACCTCTTCCTCTCTTCGCACCCTCAAAAGTACGAAGTTAAAGTTCTAGCACCTCTCGGTAACTCGGATCATTGCACCATTTCTGCCTCTTTTCCGTTCTCCGAACTTCGGAACGTTTCACGACACAATATGAAACGATCAAAATTTGTTTACGGAAAAGCACGTTGGGTTGAACTCAACGACTTTTTTCAGCATTTTAATTGGAAACTTTGTTTCCTTGACAATGACGTCAATGCCATGGCAAAAATGGTTGAAAATGTTATTATGCTAGGAATGAAAATGTTCATTCCAGTTAAAAATGCTTCGAATAAACCTAGGTCCAAATCTTGGTTTAATCAGACGTGCAAATCAGCAGTCAGATCCAGAGAGGAAGCATTCAGAAATTGGCGTGACAATAAAACCGCTGATATTGAATTGCTACGCAAAATGGCAAGGTCGTCGTGTGCCAAAGTGCTAAGACGGGGCAGTAAAAGCTTCTGGTCATTCATTAAAAGAGTAAGGGTTAATGCTAGTTCTTCAATACCAACTCTTTTAAAGGATGGCCAAACATTCACGAACCTGGTTGATAAGGCTAATTGTTTTGCCGAATTATTTGCAAATAATTCCAACTTACCAGATAGCAATCAACCACTACCCGAACTCGAAAAAGTATCCGTAACTATGCCTAAAATATTTTTTCGGTCTCGAGCTGTTAAAAAGGTTCTTGCGGATCTCGACATAAACAAGTCTCCTGGCCCGGATGGTATACATGCACTGGTCTTGAAGCAGTGCTCTTCGACGCTAGCTCGTCCCTTAGCAAATCTTTTCAGCACTCTATACCATGCTGGTGAATTTCCCGTCTGCTGGAAAGTTGCTAATGTAACGCCAATTCCTAAAAAAGGAGTGGCTTATAACCCTGAAAATTACCGCCCAATTGCAATTTGTTCGGCACTTTCCAAAGTTATGGGGTAAATTACCATCTTGTAAAATTTTTAGAGTCAAATAACCTACTAAGCGACCGCCAGTATGGCTTTCGTAGAGGTCGTTCTACTGGAGACCTACCGGCCCTGTTATCAGAAAAATTGTGTCGTTCCATTCACCATTTTGGCGAAAGTAAGGTAATTGCTTTAGATATTTCCAAGGCGTTTGACAGAGTCTGGCATGGTGCACTCTTGTCTAAACTTGTTGCATTTGGTGTCGGTGATAATTTCTTTCGATTTATATCGAGCTTTCTCAGAGATCGCACTATACGGGTTGTTATAGATGGGGTTTCATAAAACGAGTTCAAGATTCATTCAGGGGTACCGCAAGGCTCCGTTCTTTCTCCTACTTTTTTTCTTATTTTTCTAAATGACCTCTTATGTCAAACTTCTAACCCTATATATTCTGTTGCAGATGACAGCAACCTTTGCCATTCGTATTCATTTGGTTACAGACCAGGCGTGTCCGATGTTTGTGCTATGAGACAGAACATGAATGATACGCTTGGCCGTGACCTAGACATAATCTCAGAATGGGGTCGTGCGAATAGGGTCGAATTTAATGCTCGAAAGACCCAATGTTGCGTACTAACGCATAAACGCGCGACGTATCAAGGTGCCTTATCTGTATGTATGGGTGGTATAAATATTGAGGAAACAGAATCTCTTGATGTTCTGGGCATGAGGATACAATGTGATGTCCGATGGTCAGAACATATATTCAAGGTATCGAAAGAAGCATTCAAGTGCCTCGGTTTTTTGAAACGGTGTAAGATATACTTCACTCCATCTGATCTCCTTACTATTTATACCACCTATATCCGACCGCGAATGGAATACAACTCTCATGTGTGAGCCGGTGCTTCAAAGTCTATTTTGGAGCTTCTCGACCGCGCGCAGGAGAGGGCGAAGGTTCTCATTGGCGACAGTAGGGTATCCAATTCTATTGACTCCCTTGAGCACCGTCGCAATGTGGGTTGTACTTGCCTATTTTATCGTTACTACAACGGGATGTGTTCTGATGAAATTAGCGATTTGGTTCCCGAAACCCATAGCTTTGTTCGTAATACACGTTTTTCCTCAAGAGCACATCCTTTTGTGGTCGATTGGCCGGTGAATCGTACAACGCATTACAGGGAAAATTCGCTTTTTGGCCGGACTGCTCGTATGTGGAATAACCTTCCTGCTGAAGTCTTCCCTCTCACTTACAACATGAATAAGTTCAAGTCGAATGTTCACAAGCACTACTCCCTCTTTCCTCCTTCCCATAACCTATTTTCCTAGTTCCAACACAATGCATTGCATTAGTAGGGGTCATCCCCTGAGTGCTGGTCCTAACAAAAAAAAAAAAAAAAAAAAAAAAAAAATGGTTATATATTATATGATACCAAGGACCCTCGAGATAGAGCTTGTGGAGGTTCTGCTATTTTGATAAAAGCCCGAATCAAACACTACTTAATGTGTGATCATCTTGAAGATTATCTGCAAGCAACAAACATTTGTGTTGAAGAGCTAAATCGAAACTTTGTATTTTCATCGTTTTACTCTCCACCAGATTTTCAATATCAGAAACCCAGTATGATAAATATTATAAATCATTAGGATCCTGTTTCCTAGCCGCTGGCGATTACAACGCTAAACTTACCTTCTGGGGGTCACGGCTCATAACACCAAAGGGTCGTGTTTTGTACAATACAATCTCTAAAATGGGCTTAAATGTGGTCGCGAGCGGACAACAAACTTATTGGCCTACTGACCAGCAAAAAATTCCAGATGTCATAGATTTTGGCGTGACTAAAAACATCCCCGCAGAAACGATTCATGTTAAATCTTCCTTAGAACTATCTTCCGATCACACACCTACAATTCTTACTTTAATGAATCCAAATAGAATCGTATCTCCTTCTGGTTACTTATCGACATCTGCCTCATAAATAAATTGGTTAAAATATAAAAAATATCTTAGTGCCCATTGCACACAAAATATTCCGCTCAGTATACCGGAGAACGTGAATCTCGCTATTGTTAATTTTGACAGTTATCTTAAACTAGCTATTCAAGATTCCAGCATAACCCTCAAAAACACCAAAAACAATAACATATATTCTACAGATGTCGAGCGTCTATTGACTGAAAAAAGGAGAGTTCGAAGAGAGTGGCAATTGCACATATCCCCCCAACTTAAGACTTTATTAAAAAAGTGCACAAAAAGGCTAAGAAAGTTACTGCGGTCTCAGAAAACGGCTTCCCTAGAAAAATATCTTAAGAGACTTGATGCAACTCCACAATCAGACTACTCATTATGGCGTGCAGCTAGAAGTCTCAATGGACCAGTTATATCTAAGCCACCATTAAGAAACTTGAATGGAAGTTGGGCAATAAATGATATTGGAAAAGGAAATCTGTTTGTTAATCTTCTGAAAAATGTATTGACCCATAATATATCTCACGATATAGCAGTCGAGTTACCGTCTGTAAATGTTAGAGCAGCTATTGCCCTGAGATTCGAGTTTAGAGAAATCGAAAAGGCTATTTGTGATTTAAACACCAAGAAGGCACCCGGTATTGATAAGATCTGTAATAAAATGCTTTTGCAGCTACCAAGTATAGCAAAGAAAATTATTCTAATTATTTTAATGCTATTTGACGCCTTCAATACTACCCTCAAGAATGGAAGGATTCCTTAGTAACCATGATACCAAAGCCAGGAAAGGATCACACAAAAGTTGAGTCATATAGGCCTATTAGCTTATTATCTAATATTTCAAATCTATTTGAGAAACTACTAGTGTCTAAATTACGGCGATTTTAAATTTTATTTTTTTTATTTTTTTATTATTCCTACACTAAATCCCGCGAAGCTTTTTGCTTGTCTGCAGGAAATAGATGAAAATAGATGTACTCCAAATCATCAATTTGGTTTTAGAAGAAAGCAGAGCACAATTGAACAAACTCATCGAATAGTAAATGTCATAAGAAAAGCCTTTGAAGAAAAAAAATATTGCTCAGCGCGCTTCATCGATGTGTCTTAAGCTTTTGATAAAGTATGGCATGAAGTATTATTACTGAAAATACAGCAAAACTTACCAGCAAACATGATTGGAGGGTGGCTTTGGGATTTTCCTTCTCTGACCATGGTCGTATATCCTTTAATCTAAACTTCGAAAAGTCAAAAAGGCGTCCTTAAAGGAATCCAAGTAGGACAATTGGTGGTTGACTTCGGCCGGTGTGGATCACCTGGTGGGTACCTTTACGGAGGTGTTGACCAGTTATAATAGGTATAAGGGAGATATTAGAAGGGCTAAAAGGGACTCGCGGATCAAATTTAGAGAGTCAGTGGAATCTGTAAATAAGATGTCTAGGTTCAGAAGGATTTTATCCAAGGACCCTGCGGTCCCGGGATTTATTCAGAGACCGGACGAGTCATGGACGGAATCTAGCTCCAAATCTCTCTGTTTGATTATGGATTCCCGGGTTGTTGTGTGGTTACCCCTTTTCTGGACCGGGCTCGGGAGGTGAGATAAGGGAGGCGATGGGGGATATCATCACCTTGGATAAGGTTACATGGGCGGTAAATACTTTTGGGTCGTACAAAGATGGTATATTTCCGGCTATGCTACAGAATATCCAGGGATCATCACTCCTATTACTGGTGAATCTTTTTAGGGTATGTCTGCTAAATGGTTACATTCCTAGAGTGTGGAGAGAGATCAGGGTTATTTTCATGATGTGGTGGGTTATATAGAACGGGGATTGCGAGACTTTACCATAGAAGAGAAATTCTTTGTATAACAAACATCGGCTTAGCAAGCATTTTCAGATTTTTTCCACCTGTTTTCAAAATTTGGATAATAAATCTAAAATTAATAATTCATCTTTCCTTTGTCCTTATTGTAGACAAATTGTTGAAAACAATGTAAAAATTGTCCAATAAAGAGTATATCGTCGTTGTTCCGACAAAATCAGATATGTGCTTTTTCCTGTGTTTTCAGGAGTGCAAAAACCCCGTTTAGCATATTTATTTAAGTGAAACGGTTCATTGAATTAATGTCAATTAAGTAATACATTTTTTGACTAGTAAATTTTTTCAAAAACAACAAATAATTTTTTTTTTCTTTGTCAAATTATGTGTCTAATACTTAAAAGTTTTGTTTTCAAGACTGAATGAATATTTTTCATAAAAACTTAGAATATTTTAAGCAATATCTTTGTTAAAATTTAAATTTGAAAAGTTAAATTAAGAAAAATGTAATACAGGGTGTCCGCCGGGAAGGTATACTACTCGCAGTAATTCCATTGTAATCCTGGCTGTATGCGATGTGGCACCGTCTTGTTGATACTACATGTAATTCAAGCCCAAAGCATGCAGTTGTGGCGTTAAAAAGTTTTTAATTATATCACGATATCGCTCCCCATTCACAGTTACCGTTACGCCGTTTTCATTTTCAAAGAAGTAAGGTCCAATAATTCCTCCTGACCAAATTGCACACCGGACTGTCACTTTTAATGGATGCAAAGGTGACTTATAATTTGAGGGTTTTCCATTGCCCAGAACCAACTATTATGTGTCGTTTTAGAAACATAATATTTTTTTTTGGAAAATAAAATGATTTTTTTAACAAAATTTCGAAATTTTTGTTTTTTAAAAATTCATAAAAAATTGGAAAATGCAGCTATGCTTTTTTGCAGACGTATAAAATACGAAATTCCAAACAAAACAAGCCATAAATGATTAAAATCTGTTTGCAACTTTTGATTTTATTCACAAAAGTCGAATAAAATCTGGTTTTCGAGATATACCGTTATTTCAAAAATGGATGAGGTTGCACAACATATGTTCGTGTAACTCAAAAACGCTTATGCTTATTGAAAAAACTTAAAAAACCGAAATTCCGTCGACAAATTTTAATTCATTTAAGAATTTCATAAAACGCAATATTTGTATGGGAGTTCCCATAAAATTAATTAAAATTAATTAAAAGTTGCAAACAGATTTTAGTCATTTATGGCTTGTTTTGTTTATAATTTCGTTTTTTATACGTCTGCAAAAAATTAGAGCATAGCTGCATTTTCCAATTTTTTATGAATTTTTAAAAAACAAAAATTTCGAAATTTTGTTAAAAAATTTATTTTATTTTCCAAAAAAAAAAATTATCTTTCTAAAACAACTGCGGATATTAGAAAGAAGTTTTACCTTTCTTAAAGCTAAAGCGTTTTTGAGTTAAACGAACATATGTTGTGCAACCTCCTCCATTTTTGAAATAACGGTATATCTCGAAAACCAGAGCCAATCTTAAAAAACCGCGGGCACCACTGGATTCAGCGTACCCGAATTATGTTAAAACGCCAGGTGCCCAGCTTGTGACGAAAAAAAGTGTCAATTTCGTGCACAGTGTTATTGTTAGTTCATATTTAATATATGAAGATTCAATAAATAAATAATGAAAGAAAAGAAAAAAAAAATTTTTTTCAATTACACAAAGGAACAAGATTTTTGTTGATTAAAACTGAATATTGTTCCTAGGGTTATTTGGGACGCTAAATGTAAATCTGCACTCAGTTTTTTTCTATCGGCTCGACTTCGAGATATACCATTATTTCCAAAATTAAGACACTTCCACTACATATATTGCAATAACTTGAAAACGACGCACCATATTCACTTAAAAAACCAAAATTGGCTTACAATATTATCTTTAGACCTTGCTTACATTGTTTTTTTTTTTTGTTTAAAAATTCATAACAACTTACAGTTAGCTGAACATATTTCGAATGGAATGAGCTTTATTTTATTATAATCGGTGCACAGCTTTTGATTTTATTCACAATTTACTGAGACAATTAAATTGATCTAAATCGCGATTTCCATACAAAAATAAGATTTTTTAATATGTGTGTACTTGCTGCTGTTCTATTTATGTAAAAATTGTGTTATAGTAATTTTTTAAGGCCACTGATTTAAGATATGAAATCAGATTTTTATATCTTCTATAGTTTTCAATTTATCATTAAAAGAGGTTTTTAAAGATATTTTCTTTTATAATATTTTCTTAAATGATATTGTTTAGAGGATTTATTTTTAATGCTCCAACAATAGTCCACTATTATATGGTATCGCTCCTCTTTAGTACGAATGGAAACGTTCAACTTGTTCTTTACTGAAGTCTCCAAGATTTTCAGGGAAACAATCCAAATGGCTGGGTACGTAGTGCACCTTAATGCTCATATTACAACCAAGCTGCTGGAAATGTGACAACATATTATCCACTTGGCCCAAGTAGTGCTTATCCTTTTTTTTTCCAGGAAATTGTGCACTATCCAAACAAATTCATTCTAAAGTTTTCATCATTGATTAACCTTCTGATTTAAGGTCTATCAAAGAGTAAGCCCCATCGTGTAAACGTCAAATAATTTTCTCCGCAATTAAATTTGTGTTTGCTTAGTTAAAAAAAATAATTACACTGGTTATTATAGTTTTCTTTCCTGATCTGTTTTTTTAACAAAAGTGTAAAGAATCAGAATCACATTAAGTATGCCGAATAAAACCCGCCGTAGCAATTATAAAACAAAAAATTTGTGTGATCAGTGTAGAATGGAGGTTATAGAGGAAGACGATTATATACAGTGCGATAAGTGCGCGAAAACATTGCATGCCTTATGCTAGGAACACAACTGGGGCGAACGGCGAATTTTTGGCCGCGAATATTCGTCACCAAAAATAAAACACGTTTGTGTATATAAAAATGCACACAATTAGGGCGCCGGCGAAAATTCGCAAGACGCGGCGAACCTTAAATAGATTTAATTCTATTTCAAACGCCGGCGAACGACGAACATGTTTGGTTTTAGTTAAGAAGTAGTTTAGTAAATAAAGTTACTTTTTACTTTAATAATTGTTTTTTTTTATTGTATAATACATAAAATAAGTATACAAAGTATTTGGCTATAAAAATAGTTTTTAGTTGTGTTTTTGATTATGATTTTATTTTTAAGCATTATTTTTTTGAACATGGTCACACTATTTCTCTCTCTTTGCACAAACAGTAATCAACTTTCTGAATTATAAAAGCTGCCAGCTATTCGTCGTTATTGTGCTTCATACGACGAATTTACTCAGCGAATTTTTACGAAAAAATTCGTCGTGTAGGGCGAAATTCGTCGTTCGTCCCAGTTGTGTTCCCAGCATTATGTACAAATTTAAATACACGTCAATATGAGAGTTTTTTGGTGAATGAGAGTGAGGAGTTTTTCTGCAATCTCTGTGATGAAAGTAGTGGAACAGTAAAAAATTAGTTGACGGACATAAAAAACAACGAACAAACTTGATCAGCTGTCGAACGTACAAGGGACAATGAATTTCATGTCAAAACAATATGATGACATTCTACGAGTGGTGGCAGAAAATAAAAAGAAAATTTAAATTGTTTTAAAAGAGTTAACGATTCTCTAAAAAATTAAGTTAAAAGTCTTGAAGATTCTATAAAATATTTGAATAATGAGCGTGTTAAAAAAGATTGCCTTATTAGTGGGGTCGTTGCGAAAGATGATGAAACAGCAGTTGGTGCCCTTATGGCTGTTTCGAAAAAAGTCGGTGTTGAGTTGAATGAGAGTGATATTGGTGCTGCATATTTAATTAAGAAAAGAGGTGATTCAACTCAGGATTCTTCAACTGCTGCACAGTGTCTCGACTAGTACAAGCTAGCGGGACAAAATTATTTCTTCACTTATTTTAATTGTTTATGTATATTCCAGTCATCTTAAGCTATTTTAAGAAGAAAAAAAAGATGAAAAATGTGTACTGTAATACTTATCGTTTCAACACATTTTTCAATAAATTATGTTTTTTGTATTTTTCACATAAATAATCCGATTCTGCCTAAATTTGGCATTAATATGAAGCTTACAAATATTAATTTATTTACGTACCAAATTTTATTATGATCGGAATTTTTGTAGGTTTTATAGCGTTTTTAAGAAAAAGGATATATGGCAGGACCTTGAGTCCTTAGTTTAATTTAAATGAAAATTTACACACACGTTGCTAGTTGTATGTTTATCAGCATGACCACTTTTTGTAGCTTAATGGGCATTATTGAAGCTAAAATTAAATTTTTCATTTTCAGGACAAATGGGAGGCGTGTCCTTGGACTGATTTCTCCAAAAATTCGTATTTTTCTTAACTAAGATATTTTATGCTACTGTACTGATTTTCAAAAAATATCTGAGAACTCATTCTATTTTGGGGACAAAGCAGTGTGCGACTCGTTCTGGCAAAAATAAAATAATTTTACTTGCGGGTCTTTACTGTGTCTATAATATATATCAATCTGTTTCTGAATGTTGTAGGTATTACATATAGAAAACTCTAGGTGGATAAAAAAAGTTGCTAATCTTTAAAGTTAACAATTGATGTAAAATTTGCTGGATTTATCTATACATTTACAAATTGATATTACACCAAAAGTATATATCTTTTTTATAAAAAATATAAGTCATAATATAGTACATACCTTCAACGGAATATTCCATCACAAAAAAATCGTTTCACTTTGCTACAAGTTTTAAAATATGTTACCACAAGTGTGCAGAAAATGCAACTGATTTGCAAATGAAAATGACCTCTCTTATAAAGGGTTACTTTGACCCCCTGATAAGATACCTTTATGAGGTGATAAACAAATTAATTTTTGGAATTCGCTACCTGTGGGGGTTCTTTACAAGACGCTATCAGTGGTAAATGGAAATTACGTCATGAATGTTGTACCGCTAGCATGCTCTAGTCGAATCACGGTGTGCTGATAAAAAACGTACTATAATAATAAAATTTGAGTCAAAAAAATCAAAAGATAAATTAATGTAAAACAAGCCAAAACTTAAGGACAGTCAGGAAACAAAATCTGTTTATATAAACGATGTTCTTAGCAGGGAAACTCCTAATTTTTTTAAATATGCCAAAACTTTAAAAACCGTTGGTTATGAGTTGGTATTAGAGTATACACTCAATTAATCGTTGTTCGATTAATCGAAGAAATTTTTCGCCATTATTTGATCGATTAATTAAAATGGCCACTTTCAAATAACAAATAACTCGAACAATTTATGTCAATTAATCGATTAAAATCAATTTCTTAGAAAATTCTACTTTTTTAATATAAAATTATTTTTCTTATATTTCTTACTAATAAAACACTTAACAACTAAATTACATGTTGTTATATTCTGTATCTATTGTGTTACTCGCACTTCTGAACATATTTTAGTCCATTGTTAGATGTGGATGAGTGTGAGACAAATCATGTAATAAACGATTAACTTCTAATTCCATACGTAAGAATTTTGTACTAAAATAGCGCCTTTTCATATTAAGTTTGACGTTCATTGTAAAAAAATCATCAGCATTTATAAATATGGAAACCATGCACTGTCAGATTATGGGTTTCCTGTTTTTACCCGACCTTCAATTTCTTTATTACCTCTTACAATTCAAACGGCTGGATGAATTTTGACATTTTAGGTATTGTTAGATTCGTTTTAAAAACCGCAGTATCCTTAGATATGTAGTTGAAAACAAAACGTTAAAAGAATTAAATTACCCAAACCTATAGAGTAGAGCTTTAAAACGAAGAAAAATAAAGTTATCAGCCATGTTCGGTAAATCGAATTCATATGAATGAAATTAAAATCGAACAAACTTTGAAAACGATCCAGTTTAAAAAGTTTCTTCATTCTTTGAGTTCTTATCTTAACCATAACTTCTCTTAAATCAGGAAAAAATACGGTGATTTAAGAAAAATTAACTGAGAATTTCCATTGATTTCAATTATACCTGATTTTCAGGAATAATAAATTAGTTCAATTGAATTACGAATGATAAGTTTGTTTAAATAGGCTGGACCTCTCATAGAAATAACACGACAAAAAAATCTAAAATAAATAATTAAAAAATAATTTATAAAAATATGAGATGAAGTTTATGTTGAATTCCCGTACTAAGTTTAAGGGCATAGCTGCAAATTATACACTAAAATAAAATTAACTGACCACTATTGCTGCTGAACCAAATGCATGTATTAAGCTTTGGCTTTCAGATCATTTTTAACCGAAGTAGTGCTTACTTTGTTTATAGTTTATTTTTATTTTATTTCCTTAATCTGGTTTCGGTCTCTTAAGCGCCTTAAAAACTAAATGTTTTGCAACGGGGGTTTTGATTTTTTTATTATTAATTTTATTTAAAAGTTTTAAAACTGTATACTGTATGAATTGTTATTTTGTTGTACAATTAAATTTTTATTTTATTGTTTGGTTTATGTTTAATAATATAATAAATGTATCAAATCGAATAGACATGTATGTTTTTCCAATGGATATACGAGTAATTATTTGAATTATTCGAGTTATTCGAACATTCTAAAACTCTTAATCGATTAATCGAGCAAAATTAAAATTAAAAAATCGAATAATTCCTTATTTGAACAAAACCTAAAGTCAAATAATTGGATACTCTAGTTAGAATATACATACAATGGTAGAGTTTTATTAAAGTTAAATGAAATTTCTAGACCAAAACTAATAAGAAATGAATAAGAAGTAGATGATATGCTAGTGGATGCTGCAACAAATAAAATGTCACGACGTAGATCGAACTTGCCACCGCCAGGTATAGTGGAAAATTCTGATAATGAAGATAATCGTTGTTTTATTTCACCTGCATAGAATTATATATACTTAAGTACAAATCAAGGCGAAATTATCTCCAGGTGGCGGCGAGACTACAGCAAGTCAACAACACAAAAAACAACAGGGTATTTTGTTTTTGTTTTTCGGTCATGGAATCAGTGCTGCCAACACTAATGCAATTTTTACAACCAAAATTTTTGAAAAAGTCACCAAATGTGAAAAAATATAACCAAATTAGAAAGCCTTTTGTTAATTGAGAAAAACATAAAAATTTATTTTAAGTTGCATTGTCAGATAAAGGTTATTTGCACTTAATATATAAAATATTAATTACAAATTAAGAAAACAAAACAAGAAATGTAATTCTTGTACATATTAAAAAATAAGGAGAAACTTCAATTAAAAGGTTTTATTTATTTTAGACCTTTTTCATGAAAAAAAATTTGTATTTTGTAAGAGTTTTGTTCTGTTTTAACAATACAATTGATTGAACGTGAAGTAAAATTTATATGAAAAGCACTCAGTTTTTTGATTATTTTTCATATACATTTTACTACACGTTCAATTACTTGTGTTGTGAAAATAGCACAATAAACCCGTCAAATTTGCATACAAAATTCAGTATATTGGAAGTTAATAAATTGAATTTTTTGAATATGTCCTTTACAATAAACGAAATTTGTCATTCACAGTTATAAATAACAAGATATGAAAAAATTAAATTATTTTCCCCTTTTAACTGTCGTTCTGGCAACCCAGCCACTGGGTTGCGAAATGTGGCGATTTTAAAATTCTTTTGGCGATGAACATTTACGTTTGGCGATATGGCGATTGTCTTGGCGAAGTTGGAAACTGTTGGCGATATGCGAAAAGAATTTTTTGTGAATTTAATCTAAAATATTATTAAAATGGGTATAACTTATTTCTCTTGTTTGTTAATTGTATTTTAAAATTATAATTGTAATTATTACTGTTTCAATATTTTTCTATTTGAAATATTTTGTGAATCATTGCATAATATTATAACAATTATAAGCAAATTCGATTTCAGAACGTTAATTCAATGGGGGAAATGTTGACAGTCAAAGGTTTTTTTTATAAATTAAAAATATTGCCAAATAATTATTTTCTTACAGTAAATTTCGTAAGTTCTCAATTTATAGATTTTATATCAATTTATTTTTAAAAAATCTTTAAAATGCCTATGTGTATATCAATATATTAAAATATACTACTGGAAATAGTGAAAACTTAGAATATTTTCCTTATGTTCAAAGCTTTAGGAACACCAAATCTACTTTTGTGTACTTTTTCATTCATTTTCTGAAATCGATTCCGCGTGAGATATGCACTTTCTACTTTAAGTGCCACTTATCTTTACTACTCTTAAAATCAGAAAAAATACGCTCATTTAAAAAAAATTAATTAAAAATCTCAATCGATAAAACGTCATTTGATTTCAATTTCAGGACATGGCAGTTTCTAATATAAAAATCACATTTGGCAATTTTTTTTTTACCAAAAATCCTAAAAAAAAAATATCTGGAAGCTGTTTTGAAAGGAATTTTTTGGTTGCGATAAAATATAAAGAACTTCTGTTAATTTTAATCAAATAATGAGAAAATCATAATGAGAAGTGCAAAGTACATATCGTTCGAAGTCGTAAATAATTTCCTTCGAATCCATATACGCAATAACGCCCCATGTAAATAAGAAGGTTAAAAATTTAAAAAACCGAAATTGCAAGTTTATCAAGAAAAACATATTCATACGTATATTATATTTTAGAAACAAAGTAACCAAAATGAAAAAAATATTCACATCTCCACATTGAGAAAAAAATAACCAATTTTGGTTAGAATTAACCAAAAACGTCAGCTCTGCATGGAATGTCAAAAACAGGGCGAATTAATATATAAATGAATTCGCCTTGCATAAAACAGTTGACTAAAACAGGGCTACCAGATTTGGGGTTCTAATCTCAAATAAGATTAAAAAAAATTTATTTCGGGCTTATTTTGAGGATATAAAAGAAATTATTTTTTCTTTTTGGATAAATTATTTAAAGTTTTGTTTACTTTACAAGCTAAACTAAATAATAAGGCTAACATTTCTTATATAAAAAACTCCTATAATACAATTTATATTTAATAAATTATAACGCAAATTCAATATCTGTCGAATGAAAAATCTGATTTTGCTGATCTCCACATCAGTTTTTTATTCAAAATGTATCTGCAGCAGAATTGTTTGTATCTTAAAAACCATGGTCGAATGAGTAGGTCGCGCAAAACTACAACAATGCAAATCTACAAACAATTGACAGAGTATAGCAAATTAAAAGGAAAGACAAAAGTTGATCGTGTGACTTCCAAGTAAAGCAAAACATTTAAACAACATTTTATTTTTAAAAGATTATTTTAAAAGATCTGTTTAATTGCTTGTACATTTAAAATTATATGATCTCAACATATGTTTTATTTTTTTTATCGTTGTCAAGGATTTATCAATTATTAAAATATTTGTGACTGATAATGTTTATTTACTCAAGTACCAATATTATTTAAAATCGAAAAAAAATTTCTTAATATATAAAATTTCTGGATTTTATTCGTTTAATCGAATAAATCAAAAATTCCAAAAATAGATTAATCGTTTAATCGAAGAAAAAAAGGCGATTAATTGAACACATTAGTTACAAGTAACCAACGGAGAACCACACATCAATAGAAAAAGTGTTCTTTCCTTTTTTCCCTTTAATTGACTGTAAACTGAATAGATGTCATAAAAAAACAAGAAAAGCAATTCATCGTCCAATAACTGAGAATCATAAAAAAGTCACTTCACTTAATTGTCAATAAAAGCGAAACGCGTTAATCGATTTTTATGATCTATGTCTCGTCTTGTTCATAGGTTATGTGACTTTATGTGAACGTAATAAGACTTTAAATTTTTCCGTTTGGATTTTTCATTAATATTGTTTTTATTTTTATTTATAAAATTTTTTTTTTAAGTAAACTACCATAACTCGATATTTTACAAAGCTATCTATTACATCTTTAAAACTTTTTTTTTTGGAAAAAAAAGTAAAAAATTCGATTAGTAAAAATGCG
This sequence comes from Pollenia amentaria, assembly GCA_943735925.1. Classification (NCBI taxonomy): domain Eukaryota; kingdom Metazoa; phylum Arthropoda; class Insecta; order Diptera; family Polleniidae; genus Pollenia; species Pollenia amentaria. Next base: position 161,384,222 of record OX031008.1, read on the forward strand.
AGCTGACAGAGAAAAACGAAGATTAAATTGTAACGAAGATTTACATTCCCTTAAATCCCCGCAACATAAATTTTATATTTTTTTAGTTTATTTTATATTTAAGTTCTAGACACTACCACATACAATAATTAGTTTCAGTTCAAGTACATATGAAACCCCCTAATGTTACTCAGGTACACATGAAACCCCCTAATGTTATTTAGTTAATACCAGTTCGCTTAATAATTCTCATGTAGTTCATTTTTAATATTACATTTATACTTTAGGTTTGGTTACAATCGGGGCGATTTCATTGCACCAACGATCTTGCCAACTTTTTAAAAGTCGACCTGGTTCCCGCCTTCTGCACGACGGTCGCCGACACCTGCACTTGTTGGGTGATTGATTTTTGTACTGCGGCTTCGGCTGACGGTTTTCGTACTGCGGCTTCGGCTGACGGTTTTTGTACTGCGGTTTCGGCTGACGGTTTTTGTACTGCGGCTTCGGCTGACGGTTTTCGTACTGCGGCTTCGGCTGACGGTTTTTGTACTGCGGCTTCGGCTGACGGTTTTTGTACTGCGGCTTCGGCTGACGGTTTTTGTACTGCAGCTTCGGCTGACGGTTTTTGTACTGCGGCTTCGGCTGACGGTTTTTGTACTGCGGCTTCGGCTGACGGTTTTTGTACTGCGGCTTCGGCTGACGGTTTTTGAACTGCGGCTTCGGCTGACGGTTTTTGTACTGCGGCTTCGGCTGACGGTTTCTGTACTGCGGCTTCGGCTGACGGTTTTTGTACTGCGGCTTCGGCTGACGGTTTTTGTACTGCGGCTTCGGCTGACGGTTTTTGTACTGCAGCTTCGGCTGACGGTTTTGTACTGCAGCTTCGGCTGACGGTTTTTGTACTGCGGCTTCGGCTGACGGTTTTTGTACTGCGGCTTCGGCTGACGGTTTTTGTACTGCAGCTTCGGCTGACGGTTTTTGTACTGCGGCTTCGGCTGACGGTTTTTGTACTGCGGCTTCGGCTGACGGTTTTTGTACTGCGGCTTCGGCTGACGGTTTTTGTACTGCGGCTTCGGCTGACAGTTTTGGTTCTGTGACTTCGGTCAACAGACCTACCCTAGTTAAGTCGGTTTAGTGCATAAGGTTGAACTGTAGTATTTAGATACCTAGTCATAAGAAAGAATTGTAGTATTGTAACAACTGCTGAGAACGAGACATTTCATCACCGCCGAGCACTCAAGGAACCCGATCCTGACTCCCCACCCGATTCCGACCCGAATACACCGACCGAGGAGAATACGCCGAATTCCTGCCTGTTTGCTGTGCTGCTGGTAATTTTAGATGAAGTTAACAAAGTATTGTAATTAAATTACGAATTAATCAATAAAGTTAATAAATTATTGTTAACCCCGAAAGGGTAAATCACCCGTGTTTTCACTTAAGGTTCGTGGATTCCGTAAGTCGACCCTGGACATCACTGGACTACCCCAGCCTACGACAAAACCACGTTACAAAATTTGAAATCAGCGACCTCAAATTAGTAAAAAAAAAATTGCATCAAACTTCCAATCACACACACAATAACTCAATTTTGTTCCCTTGTATAATCGATAATGTTAGAGCAACGACGATATAAAAATTCGAGTATATCAAATATGTTTTAATTATTTGTTAACTAAATAATTAGAACAGTTAATTTATTTATTTTTATAAAAATATATATTTTTATTATTGTTAAATTTATATTTAATATAATACAATTCTTTAGTTTTAAGTTATACCTACTTTTACTTAAACTTATCCGCGGTTACGACTGCAATAGTCTTGTCTTTGACGCTGAGTGCTTTTTAAATTTTAAAACATGATCGTGCATGCACTGTTTTGTTTATTACAACAACAACATAACAAAGTTAAATCGTATGATTTTCTACCTAGACCAAACATATATGTATTTATATCATTGTAATAATTGAAATGTTTCAATTCTCTTTGCTTAATATTTTAAGACAAAATAATTAAACAAACAGTGGCATGGTTTAAATGGGGTGTCCTTTACAAAAAGACTTAAATTACAAATATTATATCGTAATATATATATCTATATATATATGTATATATAACTTATATCCTCAGATAATAAGAACTTTATTTCTTCACTCACATTATTCTGTACGTAAAATTAACTGAAATTGTAATATAAAATAAATGAATATTCAATTAAAAACCGGCCTACTTATTTTTCATTTATTTTTAACGAAAAGTTCATTTAATTTTTCTGTCAAAAATTCAACGGCGAATTTCGTAAAAACAAATGAAGTTTCACTTATTTTATATAATACAGGTTTTACACGAATTTCTTAAAAATACCAGACACTTGCCGGTTATTTTTCTACCCCGTTATACATGTTTACAGAAGAACTTTCAATTATAAGACATCACAGCATGACCGATATTGTATTCGCAATTATTTTACTTTAAAAATTTGATGATAAATATATAACTAAAAGTTAATTTTTTGGTAGTTAAATTATAATTTTGATAGTTTAATTATATAAAAAAAAACTGAAAATTCATTGTTTTGACGGAATTTGTGGTTAAAATTTCCGTTATACGCGGTTAAAATTTTGACAGTAAAATTAAATGAGCTTTTCGTTAAAATAAATGCAAAATAAGTAGATCGGTTTTTAATTAAATTTACAGTTGTTTTAAATTATATTTTCATTTAATTTTACATACAAAATACTTTTACTTAATCAACAGACAATATTAAATGCAACCGAAAATCCGTATTAATGTGCACTTAGTTTTTCGAATAAATGTTAGAATCAGTTAAAAATAAATTTGCTTGGAATTTTAAATGTTTATTTATTTAAAAATGACTGAACGAAATAGGTACTTCTTAAATAACCTACAGTTATAATATTGTGAGTGTTTTTGTAAAAATGAGTGGACTTTTTAAAAGTGATGACTTTTTAAAGTGATGTCCGCACACAAAGTGTCATAATGTCCATGGACCTTTTGATGTGTCACAATGTCCATGAACATTATGGACTGTTTTTGGTATCAGTTTAGAAACACGCAGAATTCTCATTTACTAGTATTAACAGCAATATTTCTTAAAAATGAAAAAACCAACAAAAAATGAATAAATGCTTTTTAAACCAAATATTTTCTTGAACTAGATTTTTATTTATTTAAAAGAGTAAATATTATATTAGTATTAGAATTTTTACGTTACCTACTTCTGCTAGTAAAACAAATTTAACATTAAAATTAAAAATTTGAAACACATGTACAAATATTATAATAATAAGAAGAAAATAAACAAATTTTTATAGGTCAGATAAACAAAGCTTTATCACAAGATACTTTTTTTATTTATTTCTTAAATAAAACTTGATAAAAAACTAAAAATTCTATTCAAACATTAATTAAGTAAATAACTGTTTAATCTGCCAGCGACACAATTTGCACATTAGCTATATAATAATAACCAGACTTATAAGCCCCGTGAAAAAGTGACAGTTAATTAGTTACTATACTAAATTCAGTCGACATGAACGTCTTAAGTAAGAGAAATATCATACCATATTTGGGATCCAATAATATAAATGTGTATATGCGGCTTAAACTGAAAGAATATCATCAGTAATGAGTTGTACCACAACCGAAATGTTATAGAAATTTGAATGGTTTTTGTCGTTTATTTAACACTGAGTGTGATGCCGAAAATGACAACTGCCGCATGACAAATAGTGCCATGAATAAGTAAAATAGTGCAATCATCAACTGCTAATAGCTTAAATAGTTTCTCTTTCAAAAGTAGGTACACGAATGATTGTGAAAAACGTAATCCAAATCAAGTTAAAGTTTGATATACTGATTGCCCAGAGTATACGACTGAAACTTGCCAGGGTAATCAGGTTTGTGGTTCCAGTTTTTATATGCAAAACTGTCGACTTTTTGGGAGTCTGTGTGCCACGAAAAAAGTCTGTTGTAATGATCCTGCATTAAAAGGTATTTCTTGTTTTTCTTATAAATCATACGGATTATGGTCTTCTTAATCATTTTTCATCAATTCCGTTTTAGATTGGCGTGTAGCAAAAGAATCTGCTTCTGATGGGCTTGAAGTTCATGGCCCATCTGTAGCCTGTACTGTGTTGCAATAAGCAATTTATTTTGATTGTAATCTTAAACTGATTTTGTACAACGATTTAATTCGAAACGTGCAATTTGTTATCATTTTGCCTGTTTTAATTTGAAACATGCAATTTGTTATCATTTTGCCTGTTTTAAACTTCCAATAAATATATTTGCATAAAGTGGAGTTTTATTGAAAAACTTTTACTCTCTTCTTTTAAATATAAATTTAAACGTTTCGTGGTAAAACGGTGGCAATAGATTAAAAATATATACAAGTCATCACTAGGGCGTAGACCTTTATGCATTTATTATTTGAAAATATGCGCATAAAACATGCTTAAATAATACTGTAACAGCCTTAACCCTTACTTTAGTTTGCTGACGTGGAATATTCGGGATAATAAAAAATCACATGCAACTTGGTTAATTTAAAATACAGAGTAACTTTATTTAATGCTTCTTCTTAACTTATTCTTAACTCAACTTCAGATGATTACATATTATAATAAAGTGTTGCCACTTAAGTATGTTTTATTCAATAGATTTCAAACTTCAATATACTACAAATACAAAATATGCTTTAAAACTTAATAAAATATGCATTTATAATTTAACCCTTAAATGCATAGGGTCTTAGATCTTTGCGAAAAATATATATTATATGTAAACCGACAAAAAAATAATAACTGCGTTTAAATTTTTCAAAAAAAATAACTTTTGTTAATTTTATGAAGAAAAAATTAGTTGTATCTTTTAAGATACACTATGCCACTCCCCGCATAGAGAAAAACTATAAGAAAAACAACGACTGAATTCAATTTTATTGACAAAAATCTTTTTTTTAATAATTTGTATATATACCAAAGTATATATAGCAATAGTAACTTAGACATTCAGCCCGTTGTAGTAAAACATACCACAGTCTCTGGCGGTAATCGAACCCGCACCCCTCGCATTAATATACTAGCTTACTACCAGCAAGCCTAAAGGACCCTCAACAATATAAGTAATAAATATATATGTATATGAAAAAAAATATACAAATATTAATACAATTGGTTTTGATAATTAAAAATCTCTGTTTATCAGTCGTATGACATGAATTTAGTTCATGTTTACTGCCACACATCTTCGTGTGACCTGCACAACCCGGAATTTTGCATTTTCCTGGCCAAGGTCCAATGTTGAGTTCCGTCTAGTCTTTGCGAGACGGAATATGCAAATTCGGTTTACTTTTTTTTATTTGGATTTAAGTTTGTAGGCATGGTCGTTCCAATTTTAAATCTATAAATATTAGCTTTTATTCCTGGTTGGTCTTGGATTATTCTGTTATAAACAATGAAGGCATTGATGCATGCAATGTCTAATATATGCTAAAGTAATCTATTTGTCCACTTCCTGCAATTTAGAGGTATTTTGTGGTGGCTCATGGAACTGTGCAATAGATCTAAGCCCTCCCCTCATATTTCCATTGTAGTCCTCCACAATCTGCGGACAAGGGACCATTGTAATTTTGCTCTGCTTTTTATCAAATCTACGAAGAGAAACATTTTTATTTGGCACAATTGAAGAAAGCGCTGGCTTAGTTCCTATATATGTCGAAAACAGATTGACAGATTTTGTATCTTTTCATGAAATAGAAGTTACATATATTTCATTGACACTATACCTATGAATTTTGGTAACAAATCTATATATGTATACAATTTAGGGAATCAATAACAGGCCTAATAAGGTTTAATTAATCTTTATATAAATTAACGAAGTTTTGTAATGCTAAAAGAAAACTGTTCATCAGCGTACCGTACGATTTCTTCACAAAAAAGTTTTCTAAGCTCTCAGGGAATAAATAACTCTCTTTAGGGAGAGAGTTATCTCCTCTAAATTCAACTTCTTGACTACGAAATTGTGAACTACCATGTTCCCACATTATTTTCCCAAATTCTAAAGACCTGGGATCTACATTTATGTTTTGAAGTTTTGAAGGAAATAAATTCAATTTCAAAGAACTTGGTAAAAAGTCCTGCGAATGTATACAAAAGCAGCCTGTGTTAAAATATATTTTTTATACAAAAGTTTTCTTTTTAAAAACAAACATAGGAGCGGAGTTCGGTGTTTTATGCAAATGGTCTTGTGAAAGAGCAAATGCAAAATGTCATAGCTCTTTTGTTAAATCTAACAACAAAATGCTTAGAGTTTCCTTTAGATTCCATAAAAGAGTTACGATCATTTTCATTTGCTTTTTCGCAAGAATATTTGCACCAAATACTGAATTCCGCTAGTGTATAAAAAAAACAAGGAACATTTGCAGTTAGTGCGGAGTGCATAGTGTATCTAGAAAGATACAACCACTAAAATTGATTTTAGAACTAAAGTTGTGGTGATATTTGTTTAAAAATGTTTAATTCATCAAAATACACCATAGTCGACAATAGTCGACAATATATATATATATGGGTTAATTAAAATCAACCATTACTAATAAAATGCGACTTTAAGTTTGACTATTTCTTAATATGTAAGAATTTTGAAATTTTGAGTTTCCCGTTATCTAATTGCTCTAAATTGAAAGTTGTTGAATAAATTTTGATACAGTATGATAGGAAAAAGGGATTTTAGTAGTTGTTTATGATTCTTGTTTATATGGAAAAAAAATAGAGAAATTGCATTGTTTTTCCCGGTTGTATCTCTTAAGATACAGTATGCATTTAACATAAACATAATTTGCGAATCTTAAACACTATATGACAAAAAAATGCATTTACGATAAAATATGGAAAAATATTCACCAACAAATCGATGCCAGTTTTCAGCAAAAGTTGTGATTCGAATAAAAAAAACTTATTTACTTAATAATTAAAAAATCCACGCCCAAGTCATCACCCTATCGGAAGATGCTTTAAGTTCATCAAATGGCGGTAAATGTCAGTTCTGCTTTGACATTTGTGAAGTAAACAGATACAAAATATCCTCAAAAACGCGAAACCATTTTTTTTTTAAGAGCCACGACATTCCCCTACTGCGAAGCAGGTTTGTAAGGGGAGCATTTTAGAGAATAACGGTAACTAAAAATTCAGTGTGCAAAGCTGACCGTTACATTCACCAATTTTTATACGCGCTGAATAAAGCGCTTTCTGTGTCAAAAATGTATTGCTTCAAAGTGGGAACTCGCCATATAAATTTCATATCTTCCGTGAGCGATATGGTAAGCGAAACTTTTACGTTTCTCCCTTACAAATATGCTTCGTTGAAAGCTTCATTTTTTATTGGGATCTTAAAATATTAAGGCAAAAAAGTATTAATGAAAACATTTTGTTATTCTGTTTAGTAAACTGTTGACAATTATTTAAATAATTACATAAAAGATATCAATTATTATATATGAATGTCAATAGAATAAATCGTAATAAAAACTCATCGTAAAATTTTGAAATATTATCGGCGATAAGGCCACCAATATCACAATATAGTCACTGATAGCAAAAAAGCATATATTCGTTAAGATATTGTTTGCTAAATTGTAGAATATACAGATTGTAAATTAAAGTTTTACTAGTCATGATTTATATAATTATTATGTAGAAATTGAGATATATTAATTCTTATTAAATATATATGATATATATGTATATATAAATATATAATATAAATTATTAAATAATCAATAAATTAATAGTGTATTAGGCATATATTTATATACCTTTAAATTATGTATATGTATATATAAATATATCTATATATATATATATGCAAAAATTAATTATCTAGACTAAATCTTCAAAAATGGATATATTTAAAAAAAAAAAATATTTTTTAAAAAAATCAATACATGAAAATTTAATTATATTAATTATAGTGGTAATCAAAACATGTGGAAATGAGGATAAACTTTAAATCCTTAATTATTTATTATTATTTTTATATTAAGGATTAATTGATAATAATACATTTTAAAATATTTCTATAATCTTGTCCATTGTTGGTTGGCAATCAAATAATATTTTCTTGTTATATATGTGTTATACATATATGGGTAGGTGTATTACAAATCGCGTTCGTTAAACTTTAATCGTTTTTGGAGAAAATGAAAAAAACATATCTTTAGCTCATTATTGGTTCCACCTACCGAACATTTTAAAAAAAATTTAGTTATGTATGGGGCATATGTATATATTTCAAATGACCTCTTTCCGAATCTAAGACATGTTTCATATTAAGCCGTAATTTTTCTCCATATCAACTATTTTAAAGTTTAATAAGTATTATTTTGCTCTACACGCCACTGTTTGGCAAATGCAGCAAATTCCTCATAAAAAACGTTAAAAATAATTTCAATCTTGCTTTGCTTCATTGCCATAAGAAAAACAAGTAGTTGAATCGAAATCAAAACAAAATACCAACAAGAAAATACACTTTACTCTTGCTTCGCTTCATAGCCGTAAGAAAAAAAAGAAGTAAAAGAAAAAGCAAATTAAATGTCAACAACTCAATACACAGCAGTAAGTACACGTATACAGCATAAAAACCTCCTTTTTAGAAATAAATTATTTACTTTTAAGTTCGTTTATGAACGTTCACAAAAATTTTAATTTTTTTTTTTAAAACATTTGCCAGTGCTGAAAATACAAAAAAAAATCGATCAGGTATATTTTTTGAAAACTTCAAGTAAACCTTTATTGTTGATTTCCTCCCCTTCGACTTTGTTGCATATGCGCCAAACCAATAATGAGCTGACGATATTGCGCCAGATAAAATGGACCAAATTAGTTGAATTTCTTTGATTCTGAAGTATTATGCCATTCTTGATTCATAACTCAAGAGTTGAAAAATTTAATCTTTCTGAAATGTAGTAGGAAAATAATTGATCTAATTCTGGAACATACGAGTTCTGCTACATTCCATATGGAATCGAACTAGTTTTGCAATACAATCTAGCCCACCAGAAACATTAATTATTGAACTTTAGTATATTTTGAAAGTTATATTAATTTATTTAAATTATGCAAACAGTGCTAAAAAATGTAACATAAGCTCTGTAAATGGAGGATAAACTACACACCAATTCACATTTTTTTAAATACGTTTTTTATAGTGTTGGAATCAGAATTTGTTCCCCTATCGATGACTAAATTCCAATAATAACTATCTAATATAGTTTTCGAGATAGAAAAGTGGAAAACAACACGAAGTCCAACTTGCTTAGTGGTAAATGGCAGCAAGTGTACTTAGTGTGGTCAACCACTGAACTTGTAGACAATAAGAAGAAAGTGCTTGGAGGTAAAGCACTTCAAGTGGACTTTTCTAAAATTTGTGAAGTGAGGCCTTTTGTTTTTAATATAGCAGACCTTTAGTCCGTGGACTTGGTGCTGTTTGTCTCAAGGGATTGAACAGTACCAATACCATTATGTAAACGACACTAAGTCCATTTTAACGAGTAAAGGTAATATTATATGCCGTAAGATTATTAAGGATATCATCGACATAAATAAATAATATTAGCGTCATATAAAAGATTGATACAAACTCAAATTTTCAATACAGAAATCGAAGCATGTTTTGTGGCCAACTATAACATTTTCAAAATGTGACTTGGTGTTTTTTACCTCCCAGCTGCAGAGTTAAAAAATATGGTATTTTTAACAAATAAACTGAAATCTTCTTCTTTAGTGTATTTGTCATGGTTTTTTTCCCTTCCATAATCAATATTATTATTGTCCAAGACTGAAATATTAAATTTATAGTCTTTACTTTTTCTCTAACCAAAAAGTAAATAGATAAAAGGATTCTCAAATCCTTTTTCGGGTTAACCCCCCCCAAATTAATGGGAAGTAGCTCTGGAAAAATATTCTTTTTTTTATTATCATTCGCCTTGAAGGTTGGAACTTAAAATGTAGTTCGGTTAGTGTTTTCACCAAAAGAGCTACAGCAGATTTCTAATCACATGTATGAACATCACTACCGACATATTTTTCAATATACGAATTATAAAAACGAACTTGTTTACCAATTTGCATTTTTAAATTTCATCACCGATATCTTGGCGTTCTTCAAACAGAAACGTTCAAATAAAGAACAAGCGAGTTTTGCTACAGAAAATTTAGAGATAGTTTTTAAAATGTCTGGTGAGTTGAACGAACCAGTTTTGTTACCAACTGCGATTTTAGGTCACACAAAATCATAGCAAAGGGCACGGTTCGATACAATATATATATATATTCTCATAAAGTGCTGAAAGTTCTGTAAGAATCGATTGTTTTCTTTGATTTTCTAATTTTTGAAACGAACGAGTTACGAGTTCTCTACATACATATGAATAAAAACAAAATCACTGACACTTTTTTCCCACAAGCGGGGCACCTTTTGTTTTAGCCTAATTCAGGTACGCTGCACCAGTAGTACTTACCGTTTTTAAAGTTATCTCTTCTTTTCGAGATATACCGTCATTTCGAAAATGGAGGAGGTTGTACAACATATATTCGCGTAACTCAAAAACGGGTTAGTTTATTGAATAATCTAAAAAAACCGAAATTAAATAAGCTTTAAGTATGGCTTAACTTTTTTCTAATCTGCCAAGTCGTTTTAGAGGCGTTATTTTTTGGAAAAAAAAATAGTTAATTAGCAAAATTTCATAATGTTTGTTTTTTAAAAAGGCATAAAAAATTTGAAATGCAGATATGCCTCTAATTTTTTCTTCATGCATAGAAAATAAAGCAAAAAATCTGTCTCTAACTTTTGATTTTATTCACAAAAATAGAAAAATGTGTATACATTAGAGATGAGCGATCCCGTGATTTTTAAAGATCATCGTGATTAGTGAATGTGATTTAAAAATCACTGCTCCTTTAAACTGTGATTGTGATCACGGTTTATCAGTTTTCTGTTCTTTTAAAGCAATTGCGGCCAAGCTATATGTACAATGCGCGAGCTTTTGCAAGAGCTTTTGTAAGCACTTTACAAAGAAACAACAACAAATTGTAAGAGCTTTCAAATCTGTTTACTTTCATATACATACATACTTGAACAAATAAATTTGGGCATAAAAAAAATTCTAATAAGATAGAAGAGAGAATGAAAGGAACAGCAATATCATTCTACATTTCATTCAAAAAAAGCTATTACCCACACAAACAGTGAAATATCATAAATTTGTATATGTAACAAAATACAAAAAGAACGACTTAGAAAGTACCTGTTACTTGACAAATTTGGTCACAACTGTGATTCGTGATTTTTCAGTAACAGTGATTAAATCACAGGTACAGAAATATCGCTCATCTCTAGTATACATGTTAAGAATTTCGTAAAACGTCATATTTGTATTTGAGCCCGCTAAGGGGTGGAGATATTAGGCAAGTATGTTTTGAAAAAATGTTTAGGACGAAGGACTGATGGAGGCCGGTCATAAAATTTGTCCCATCAGGGGCGACTCATAGGCGGTTATTGGACTTTTTCTTTAATATATTTCTAGCCTGTATTGAAAATTTTGTATGGGAGCGCCCTTAAGAAACTGAGATTGCGGGTAGGTTTATTAGAAACATTTGATGGGGATTTAAAATAAAGTGGGATTGTTCATATATTTTATCCGTCTAGGGGCAGTCTAGGTGATGCAGGGCGCAAAATTAAGAATTTCCTTAAACCGCCGTATTTGTATGGAAGAGCCCCCAATGGATGGCGATAAGGGGCAAGTATGTTTTGAGAAAATGTTAGAGACAAAAAACTAATGGAGGTTTGTCATACATTTGATCCCACAAGGAGCGACTCCTTGGCAGCTATGGGACTTTTTCTTCAAAATATGAACGAATTAATGAATAGAATGAAAATAAAAGCTGATATTATTACAAAAAAACCCTGTATTTTCCCCCAGGAGTCCGCTGAAAACAATTTTGGAACCGCTATATTAGAGGGTTAATGAAAAACAAAAACAAAACTCATAAAGACTACAATAGACTTCTTAGAGGCCAAAATGACCCGAGATGAAAAACAACTAATTTAAATATTTGCAGAAGGTTAATTTTTATTTTAAATATAAGTCAAAATGTATAAGCCAAAAGTGTTTTACTATAAATTTAAAATTTCAATTAAATTACTAAGTTTTTTTGGTATTTAAAAGCCATCTTTAAAGGCAGTACAGAAGCTTTTTTTCATACTACTTAGAAAATAAAGTCCATTTCTGTTTTAAATATAACTTAACACAGTTTCAGTTATTTGGGTGCACATGAACCATAATTTCCCACTTTCGTTAAGCCAGTATCGACACATATGCGTAGTTCAGTGGGCAACACGTCTGTGAAAATAAATTTTAGAACTTTGTATACTAATTCAAAATTTAATATATAACTAATAAAAACCTATATTTTGGCAAGCGTTAGCCGTTAAGAGACACAAATTTTCCAACACTTGACAGAAGGTACCTAAACTGTTTATTCCGCAGACGACATCGTCTGGTCCAGATGTACAAACAGTTTCCTGCGGGCAACTGCTAGCACAAAGTCCAATTTAGTTGATATCACTTAGATTATAACACTCACTGTTATCCGCCTGAGTCCATGCTTTGTAATATTATTGGAATGTTATTCATTTATTTTCTAAAAAAAAAAAATTGGCTAAAATACTTGCTGCGTGAACTTGAATTACCCACCATACAATTTACATTATTTAACTGACAAATATGTGTAAAATTTTGGCAAAAACCATCTTTCCTTTTACCACAAACGGTTGGTAAGGCACAGGTGGCAGAATTGGCCCTGTCCTCGAATAATGATGCAGCCCGAGTAAGAGCCAAACTGGCAATAAGTCCAACTGAAATAGAAATCAAATATTTTTAGTTTTTTTTGAGTAACATATCGCATCAATTCCTCTAGTCAGGGACAACTCAAAATTTATTGCAAGTTATTGCAAGAAATTTGACATCGTTTTCTCTACTCGTTCCCAAAAAATATACAGTTGTATCACTCTTTGTGATATAAGAGTACGTATAACAAATACAGTTGTTTCCCTCTACTCAGAATTTATAAGTTTTGAGTTAATCCTCTTAACAGGAACCGATGCGATATATATTTGTTCAACCACAACAAATGTCAAAACAAGCACCCATACATAATCAAACAGCGATTTCGGGTTTTTATGATCACAACGAATGTTTATTCAAAGAAACTTAAGATATTAAATCTCCAGCAATTTTTCTTTCTATGGACATAAAACAACAGGTAAAAATCTTTTCATTTATCTTTAACGCTTTGTCAGGATGATTTAAAGTAGATTAAGAATGAATTTTGCAAGTGTGACTTCAATTGCAGCGAATAAACGTTATGTTTTAGAATAAGAATGTTTTTTATTAAACAAAATGTTTCCCTTATTTTTTTAAATATTTCCAGATGTATAAATGTAAATAATTTTTATTAAATTTTATGATTGTTATTCATAAACGAATATTAAATTTAACAAACGTTTATTACGGAAAATTTTCATATACAATTTGTATTGTAAGCCTCTATTAAATTTTAAATATTTTTATGAATACGGCCATTTATCACTATTTAAAAAACTTCCTTGCAGGAAATGTCTGTACTGATTCACTGTTGACGCAGTCACCAGTACTAGTGACTTCTATGACCAGAGACTGTTATTTACCACTACTGATGTTGGTGCTATATTGGGGCTTTATGTAGACATTGGAACCAGAGGATCACTAGTAGTACATTTATATTAATCTAGTCTTAAATTTCGAAAATTTTTTAAAGTAGATATCGAATTCAAAATTGCATATTTTTTATTATTAAAAAAACAATAAGAATACGAACTCATAACAAAACGTCTTTCGTGTTAAAGGAAAATATAAAAGTGTAGCGGCTTCGTTGATAATGTCATCAAAAAGTCACCAAAATAGTCGACAAAACTGGTGACTTGGAGACACTTACACCCAGGTTTCCTTCAGGGTTACTATGCAGTGTGCGTATGTATAGGTATGTATGTAGACTAATTTCTAACGAATGTATATACATTTTTTTCTTAAAATTTATTTCAGTGTGTAATACTTACCAAAAATATGTCTCATTTTACGCTTCTTCTTTACCCTTTATTTAAGATGCTATTCAAAAATTTGTTATTAAGACACTGAATACAATCATTAATTTGAAGCAGTTATTTATATTAAAAATTGCTTAAATTTATTTGTTTTTTTTTTCTCATTTGATATTTTTTATTATGCAGAATTAAGCAAATAACTTTATAATAATAAACACTTTTTTTTATTTTTTTGATATGAAAACCGAAATTAGCGGATTTTATTTTAAAGCAAACATAAATATAATAAAAATTAATTTTCTTGCCGTTTACTCATAATAAAAGGTCATGCTATTTTTGAATAACACAAGTTCAGAATTGCCATCCAAAACTAATAGTTTATTTGAAATGTTTTTGTAGAGCTGGTCTAAGCACTTCAAGGATGTTGATTTTAATATTATAGACGAAGATGAAGAACGCAAGGAAAGGAGAAGCTGTAGAATTTGGGGCTATAAACTTACACTTCGATCAGAACTACTAGAACTACAAATACTTATTCACTCTGATTTGAAAGTACTAACAATTAAATGGAAATAGGGATTAAGTCATCGAACGCATATTTGGCATACCGCATTTGTGCAGGCACTATTATGCAAATTCTTAATATTATAAGCCGGTCCACTTATTCATATTATGACTATTTTTTCGAAATTGCTTAATTTATTCAGACAATTTGAAGAAATAACTCCAGTATTTATATATTTATATAAACATGTATATATTTAAAATTCAAGATGTTTTATGCTTATAGGTCTATATGACTCAACTTTTGTAAGATCCATTCCTGATTTTGGTATCATGGTAACTACGGTTATTTTCCATTCTTGAGGGTAGTATTCAAGGTGTAAAATAGCATTAAAAATCAAGAGAATAATTTTCTTTGCTATGCTGGATAGCTCCAAAGGCATTTTGTTACTGATCTTATCAAAACCAAAGGCTTCCTTGGGGTTTAAATCATGAATAGCCTTTTCGATTTCTCTTATCTCAATTCTCTAGTGCTCTAACAATAACAGGTGGTAACACTACCGCAATATCGAGAGTACGGTAAGTACGGTTTTCAAATGCTTAACAAAAATATTTCCTTTTTCTATATCATTTCGTGCCCAGCTTCCATTTAAGTTTCTTAATTGTTGTTTAGTGATAACTGGACTTTTAAGATTTCTAGCTGCACGCCATAATAAGTAGTCTGATTGAGGAGTTGCATCAAGTTCCTTAAAATTTTTTTTCCAAAGGATGTGGTTTTTTGCGACTTCAGTAACTCTCGTAGCCTTTTTGTGCACTCTTTTAGTAAATTCTTAAGTTGAGGGGATCTGTGCAATTGCCACTCTCTACGAGCTCTCCTTTTTTCAGTCAATAGACGCTCGACATTTGTTGAATATATGTTATTGTTTTTGGTGTTTTTGAGGGTTATGCTGTAATCTTAAATAGCTAGTTTAAGATAACTGTCAAAATTAACAATAGCGAGATTCACGTTCTCCGGTGTACTGAGCGGAATATTTTGTGTGCAATGGGCACTAAGATATTTTTTATATTTTAACCAATTTATTTATTTTTATTTATTTATTTATTGATCACAACCCAGTACAAAGATAAATCTTATATTAAAGTACTGGATTACATGATTTGGTATACAAAACATATTTACAGTAATGAAAATAAAAACTTTATAAAGACAGTGAAAACTTATACATATATAATATTTAAAAAATTAAAAAAATAAATAAATATGTATAAAATAGAATAAAATTTAAAATTTAACAAGGTAAAATTTAATTTCTTTAGTAAATATTGTTATTTTTGTTGAAAATATTCAAAGATAAATTTTTTGAATTGCGTTGCATTGCCGATTCTTTGCAAATGCAAGGGTAGCTGATTCCAAATATTAATGGTATTAATATAAAAATGTTGTTTGGATAATTCTGTCTTATATCGTTGTTGCATGATGTGATTGCCCCTATTTGATCTAAGAAAAATTAGTCTGTCGTAAAGATATTTTGGTTGGCCTGTGTATATAATTTTATGTAGGTATATTAAAGATCTGCATTGTAATAAAGACTCAAAGGACACTCCATAAACTTTCTTGGCATAATGTGATATTCTTTCGAACCGTCGAAGACCATATATATAACGTGTTATACTGTTAAAAGATACTCTAAGTTTACGCATACTGGTAGAATCACAGTTTGTGAAGAGTTCACAACCATATAATAGAGTTGGCACCAGATACGTTTTAGCTAAAAGCATTCTAATTTCAATAGGTATAAACAACTGAGTACTCCACAAATTTCTTAACATCCCATACACTTTGGCTGTAGCAACATTAACATGGTTACTCCACTCTAAGTTATTGTTTAGAATGACACCAAGGTTTTTTGTCGAAGTCACTTTTTCAATTTCCGAGCCACCTAATATTATATCTGGAACAAGTGGTAAAGTCAGTGTCTTTTTCGTTACCACCAAACATTTCGATTTGCTTGGATTAAGACACAGTCCGTTTGAAGTAGCCCAGTCATGAATATTCCTTAAGTCCCTATTAATTTTCCGAACGCAGTCATCAATTTCGGAGGTTTTGCAGCTAATGTAAAGTTGTACATCATCGGCATACATCTGTACATTACAATATTCCAATTGGTCTGGTAGGTCGTTTGCATAAATAGAATACAACAGAGGCCCTAGAATAGAGCCTTGGGGTACACCTCTTGTTAAGACGATACTACTCGATATTCTACTTCCATAAAAAACTGAGTGTGACCTATCGGTTAAATATGACGATACTAATTTGGTAGCTGCTGATGAAATATTGAGACAATTTTTTAATTTAGAAGTGAGAATTTCGGTATTTACTGTGTCGAACGCTTTCGAATGATCTAGCAAGATTAGAAAAGCAACTTCACCGTTGTCAATTTTTGACCTTATGTTTTCGGTTACATCAATTAAAGCAGACACGCAGCTGTGAAAGGGACGAAAACCCGATTGCCTGCTATTGAGCAGGTTATTATTATTCAAAAACATACTTAGTTGGTTGTGCATTATTCGTTCAAGTATCTTAGACAGAAATGGAAGTATGGCTATTGGACGAAATTCGTTACCAGTTTTCGGTATAGGAACAATTTTCGCATGCTTCCAAATTGTTGGATATGAAGACTTTGTTATAATTGTACAAAAGAGGTTCGTAATATATGGTAAAATTGTGGGAAATATTATTTTAATAAACCTGGGATGCACACCGTCATAGCTTATGGCGTTCGACTTTATACTGAGAAAACTTTTATATACCTCAGATTGATTTACACAGGTAAAATCGAATATAGCAGATGTATCTCTCATGGGATAATTTTTGTAAGGGTTAAAATTTGCAACAGGCATTGGTAAATCTACAAATTACGATTTATCTCATCAATATCTACATCTTCAGCAGCAGTATGATTATCATACGTATCACCAACAACTCCAATGTTACGAATTTCCTTCCACCTACTCTTACTGTCTAAACAGTTTGAAAATGTATCTTTAAAATAAGACGATTTTGCAATCCTTATATTTGCATTGACTTTATTCCTTAATGAACGAAACGCTGAGAGTAGTTCAGAAGTCCTAAATCTCTTCCATCTAGTATAAGCTACGTTACGAAGTTCAATTAAGCGTTTTATTTCCGGCGAGAACCATTTATTAGTTGTTGTTGATATTTTCTTAATTTTCGTTTTTAAAGGAACAAATTCGTCATACAGTTGTATGATAGTATCCTGTATAAATTGAAGTTGTTCATCTACAGTTGGCATATAAAATGTAGAATCCCATGGAATTTGCATTAATTTTTCACGCAAGGAGTCAAAATTAATGTTTCTAAAATCACGGTAACTGTATTTTTCCTCAGTTGAAGTTGATAAAAAATCATAGGTCGTAAAAATTAAGTCGTGTTTTGAAAACACTGGAGCCGATATTTGTTCAAACATCAGAATCTTCAAAAATGAGTTGGTAAAAAAAATATCTAATAGTGTGCTCGTATAGCGAGAAAAATGTGTCGGGTTGCTAGTATTCACAGGGTCAAGACCAATACATTTCATTTCATCAGAGAACTTTGACTCGACAAGTATATTACTGTTGAAATCACCAGATATTAAGATATTTGTATAGCCTACAGTGATGGCAGATAATTTTGAAAAAAATGATTCTGTTTTAATGTACCGATTAGGTCTATAAACGTTTCCGAGTAAAAGTCTTTCATTTCTGTTATATAATTCTAAAAACAAGAACTCTACCTTGTCATCCTTTTCTGCCTTTCTTACAAATTTGCATCCAATATTGTTCCTTACATAAATGGCAATACCACCACCATTACTATTCCTGTCAGCTCTAAATATTCTATAACCGCGAAAGCCATAGCAGCCGTCTTTAACTTTTGCATCAAACAATGTTTCAGAAACACATATAACATGTACGTTTGAAGACTCAAATATGTATCTAAATTCGTCAATTTTAATTTTCAAGCTTTGTGCATTAATATGAACAACATTTAAACCATTTTTTTGTTTGGTAAAAATTCGAATCATGTTATATGTGTTGAATTTGGAACTCACCCTGCAATTAGAAGAACTGGCCATATTGTTTTCCATAGAAGATCGCAACGCAATTCAATTGTTTTTTAGTAACAAATTTTAAAATGGTATTATTGTAAAAAAAGGTTATATCACAACACAAATTAAGTAAAATAAAAAAATTAAATTTTAATAGGAAGTAAAAGATCATTTTTAATTTTAATTTTAAGAGTTTAATAAAAATATATAAATTAGTGTTTAAACATGCAATACAGTTTTGAAACAAAAATGATGATACACTATCCACTACCAATGGAAATGTTATTATTTTTTCCACGTTGGATACGAAATAAATTAAGTTTTTTTATATCATCAAGACTTTCGATGCGGTTTGGCTCATCCGCGCGGTTTACCTTGACATATACGATACCACGTCTTGAATAAACGGATTCCAGTTTGTTATCCCTCCATAGTCTAACAGCTTCTATATATAACAAAAAGTTACGTTGAGTAAGGTTTTCCTTAACATTGAATGATTCATTCGAATCGAAACCAATATCAGATAGAAGCAATGGACTTTTTCTTATGCGCAAAAAATTAGAGATTGTTTTTAATAAAAAATTTCTATGGAATGGTGTATCAAATCTAACAATAATGGCTGGATCAGTAAAATTTTTTCCACCTGTCTTGGTCTTTTTAAGACGGAAAATTGACTTTACAGGAAGTCGATTTATGCCGATAGTATCACATAAAGTATTAAATATTCCGTTAATGTTTTCATTTTCATACATAGGTACACCATTGATACGAATGTCACTTGCTACAGTAGCATTTTCTTGTTTGTCCACCACTTTTTTCAAATCATCAATTTCTTTACGTATACTAGTGACATCCCCCGCTTCTGTTTCTAACTTCACTACTCTTTATTTAACTTCGTTTAAATCTCTCTTAACATCAGATATCTCTATTTTAAACTCTTCGAATGATTCTTCAACTCTTTTTAATGATTGTTCAACTCTTTCAATTATTCTTTTCTCACTTTTAGATAATTGCTCGCAGATCTCATTAAAACGATCAGTTATGTATTGGTTTTGTTTACTCATATTTTTTTCAATCCAATGCCATTTATGAGTCGCTGAGTCAGACTCCCGTTGTTTAGGCGATGCAGAAGTAAAAAAGTCTAAAGGCCATGTCAGATAAAACTTTTGCTTCGCGTTGCGTTACCGATTCGCTTTGACATCTAAGATAAAATATACGTACTTATACGAAACATGTCACATAAAGTACTTTCAAAGCGGAGCGAAGCAAAAAGTTAGCCAACTCTCATCTTTTTGCGCGCTTTGACAATTGGGTAGTATAATTTTCTTTTTTTTAAATTTTTTTTGCCAAATTCAATTCCAAAAAACCGTCCAATTAAATTTTTAACTTTTATTTTTGTAACAAATAATTAAATGTACAAATTACCAACCGCTTTTATAAGTAAACAAACAATGCGTGAGTGTTGTCAAAGTTTTCATTGTGGCCTACACCTTTTGCTTTGCGTTTTTCTGCCGAAGGTAGAAATGTCACGCAAAGCGATAAAGTTGTATCTGACACGGCCTTAATGCACTTGTTGTACCTTTTTTTGTTGTTTGGCGCGTCTGTATGTTGTGTGACATATTTTTTATTATTTTTAAATTTTACTTTAACAAGAGATTAATGTTTTTTATGTTTGTTTATATGCTGTTTTTTTTTTGCTCTTTGTTTTTAGTTTTGAAACCCTTTTCCTACGAGTTTGTATTTTTGGTTTTCGTGTTTGTGTTATTGTTTGGCAATTGTTTTTTTTTTTTTTTATAAGTTTTAAGTTTTTGTTTTGTTTAAATTGTTTATTATGGATATTTTTATTACTATTATTTAAGCAGCAGATAAAGCTGTTCACAAACAATAGAATTATGTAAAAAATGTTTTAGAAACACTACTAGTTTTTATTAAATTTATTAAATAAACAGAGCTTAAAAAAACACATCCGACTCCGAGCAAGTTACACTTTGTCTTTGTGAGGCTGACGTCGATAAGTAACCAGAGGGAGATACAATTCTATTAGGGTTTGTTATAGGTAGAATTGTAGGTGTGTGATCAGAAAATAATTCTAAGGAAGCTTCAACATAAATCGTTTCTACGGGGATGTCTTTAACCAAACCAAAACCTATGACATCTGAAACTTTTTGCTGATCAGTAGGCCAATATGTTGGTTGTCCACTCGAGGCCACATTTATGTCCATTTTATAAATTTTGTTAAACAAAACACGGCCCTTTGGTGCTATAAGTCGTGACCCGCAGAAAGTGTGTTTAGCGTTATAATCGGCAGCAGCCAATTGGCTCTCTGATATTGAAAACCTAGGTGGGGAGTATAATGATGAGATTAATAGGTTTCGATTTAATTCCTCAACGCAAATGTTTGTCGCTCGGAGATAATATTCACGATGATCACACATTAGTAGTGTTTTCCTAGTGTTCAGATGAGCTTCAGAAACCATCATAACATCAATTTGTTTACTTTTAAGAAAGTACTCTAGTTAATTTTTGTGTTGGCGGATGCCGATTGCATTCTTAACATTTCCTGCATCATATTACCCAGTGTGTTCGTAAAGTTATTTACTTTTTGCACTAGTGTTTCAATGGTTTTTTCTAGATGACTTAAATTAGAAACTGGAGTTTCATCATTATTTGGCAAATTACCTTGCATTGGCATATGGTTTGATTTTAGGGCGTTAGCGTAGGATGTTCTGTTTTTACGAGGCTGCGGTACCTGAATATCATTAGTGTTAACTTGATTTGTTGTCTGCATTTGAGGGGGATTAGGTTTCGGCTCAACCAAGCGCTTGACCATCCCCTATAGTTGGCATTGTGATTACCACCACAGTTGCTACATTTTATAACATTGGGGTCGTTTAAAGACTTATCGCAGAGCTGTACCATGCAATTATCCACATACAACGCAAACAGGGGTTAGATGGCAATATGGCTTTGTGTGCCCAAATTCTAGGCAGTTTAAACACTGAAGGGCCCATTTCTTTTATGCGGCTCCTCTATCGTTATTTTCTTATACAGAGTATATTTCAGACGTTTTTTTAAGCTTAAGGTCGCCGGGTTCTAACTCCACTCGAAATAGTGGTTGGGGATTCTCTTCTCTATTTTTAATATTAACTAATTTTTTTTATTTTAGAGCCCTTCGCTTCTATAAACGTTTTTATCTCACCTGGGTCCACACATGAATCAATACCCTTAATTACTACCTGAAGACCGTTACTGCTCTTCAGTTGGTATGTATAAAAGTTTTTATTTAGTGCTTCTAATTTAGTTATTACTTTCCGAAAATCATCTTCACGATTCACTTGTATTTTTGGCTCATTTATAATACCACGCCTAAGTGCAGCTGCATAAAAAGAATTTTCACCTATTACCGAGATAAAATTCTTTATTAATTCATTTGAATTTTGCTCTCTAAGAGCAAAGAAGATTCGATAACGTTTTGTGCTGTACCATCTTTTAAGACTTTTGGGACCGCATTAACTGCTGAAGAGGTGTGGCTGCGACACCGTTTAAGCACTGTTATGTGCCTATCAATATCGTCTTGTACTTGAGGCTTTTGACCACTTTTTACTTGTGACACTGAGTTTTTCATGATGCCTGATTTGGAGCACTTGAAATATGTTGCTTGCTCTTAATTAAAAGTCTTTGGTTAATCTCAATATAAGAGTGGCTTTATTATTAATTTTTTCCAACTTATATACTAAATTTACAATAACATTATGACTTATTGTTTATTAAAAATATGCTGACGGCCTATTTTGTCATAAACTAATTAATAATAAATTGAAACATATTTCTGCCGAATCTACTGCGACCAAAATAAACCTTAAATTTAAAGTCAATGAAACTTATAGATTACTGAGTAAGCAAATTCAGTTAAAGTTCCAATGATAAGCAACCCAAAACAAAAAATATGTATGAAGGAATTAACAATTGTAAATAAGCTAAAGAACAAAAAATATTAAGTATTACATTTTAATTATACATTTATTTCTGAGCGTTCACATTATTGTCACACATTGTAACGATTTTTTTTGGCACTTATTGGCTTACCCGATAATGAGACAGTAATCGGTATAATATGATCATACTATCGTGCCTTATTTTTGTTTATTTGTTTTAAGCCAACATAATTTTAACATTTTTAAAATAAAATAAAAATAATATAACTAGTAAATTTTAACAAAATTTTCCATAAAAAGTAAATTATAGCAAAAATTCCCATAGAAAGTAAATTTTAGTAAAATTTCCTATAAATAGTAAATTTTAACAATATTTCTTATTAAGAGGTAATTTCAGCAAAATTTCCTAATAAGTAAATTTTAGCAAAATTTTCTATAAAAAGTAATTTTCTATAGCTAGTAAATTTTAATAAAACTTCCTATAAAAAGAGAATGTAAACTAAAATTTACTAAAAAAGCAAATTTTAGCAAAATTTCCTATAAGTAGTAAATCTTAACAGAATTTCCTATAAAAAGTTAATTTTAGCAACATTTCATATTAATAGTAAATTTTAGCAATATTTCCCATAAATGGTAAGAACGTTTTAATAGAAATCTTTACGTTACAGCCTTTCCAATCATGTTTTTGGTTTATTTCTTTTATAATAAACCTCTTGTGTTCTTTTATTGCAACTTTAGTAAAATAACTAAAACAGTTTAAAACTTTATTTATACACGCAAAGAAAAAACATGGTTGTGGTAAACATATTCTAAGAGCAACATATTATGAAAAGAATCATGATTGTAGTCAACATATTACGATAATTATTGAATCATATTATGACCAAATATATTCGTAATACATCATCATAATATTTTTCCCTTAATCCTAATTTGTTTTTCTAACATCATATTATAATTTAATATTATCATATCATTATCATGCCCATAATAATAAGTTAAGAAGTAATCATATTATTATCATGTTAATCATAATAAGTTAAGGAGTAATCATATTATTATCATGCTAATCATAATAATATGTAGATTAAATCTAAAACCGAAAAATATTTGTAATATATACTTATGCTTATTTACCTACTGGCAACCTTAACGTAAAACTGTTACAGATTTTTCACATCATAATATGATGTAACTTTAAACATAATATTTTTAACCTATTTTTGTCGTAGGTCGCAATTATTAATAAATTATTTTATAGAATTTTCACTCTTTTTCTCTAAAATAACACAGAACAATTTCAAACAATATTAAATTTTTTTTAGCATTGATAATTTATTTTGTGACACTTTACAATTTTTTTTTTAATGTACCTACAATTTCTTTATTTTTTAATTTCTTTAAACTTGTTTTTTTTTATGAATAACAAATAATTCGCTTGGCACATGTAAAACAAACGACACAACTGATGCAAAATTATTTTACAAATGGCGATAACAAAATATTATTAGAGTAAAGATATTTTGTTTGCATCTAGAACATATTATGAGTACACGTATTGAAAATGATAATGTTATGGCTATTTAATATCATTAAAAGATTGTGAGGAATATAATATGTTTTCAAAGTTATTATTATTTCGTTGTTATAAGAATGATTATTTTTCAGTGAACCTTACTTAAGTTTATAATTGCGATACACATTGACATGCTTACAGTAATTATAAAATTGTTGATATTAAATAAAAATAACAATATTTTGTGTGCGACAACAATATATTGTTACAATAAACATAGTGTGGTTGCCGTAACCATGCCCAACCATATTTTTTCTCTGCGTGTAGTTGGAATTATCATCATATAAAGAACAGTCAAAGCAAGTTCTCTAAAATGGTACGTACCTGCTAGGGATGCCAAACGGGAAATCCCGAATCCCGAAATCCCGGGATTTTTCGGGATTGAAAAATCCCGAATCCCGGGATTTTTCTTTATGAGTCCCGGGATTTTTAACATATCAACTTTTATGTACAAAAATATTCGTTTTTATTGAATTTTCATACTATATATAAAAAAATTATTAAAAATTATATTTGAGTTATGTTTTTAATTGCCAATAATTCTTATTTCTGAGTTTAATTTTTGTTTTTGGAACACAGCGAGTATTTAAAATTTTTAATTTTTGCTTCATATAAGACGACTATTTCTGGATTTTTGTATTTTGTTTAATAAAAACCATTATTTTAAGTAGAAACGATATTTGAAGATTCACATCTCAAGCCTTTTTTTACAATTACGTTTAGCAAGTTCAGCTTTGGCTTAAGACATAATACCAAAAAAAAAATAAAAATGATTATTTTTATGCAAAATATAGAAATCAAGAAATAATTGTTATATATCAAGCAAAAAATAAATATTATTAACGATCCAATTAAAGTTTTATTCAGAAACTAAAGAAAAAAGTTGATATAATTATAACAATTAAGTCGTAATATTGATGAAATAGCTCGTATTTCTTCCGGGCCAATAATAATAAGAAATTTGCTTAAAAAACATACGGTAAATGAAATAATTTTTTTTATAATTAACCACTATTTGACGTATTCATAAATAAATTATTTAAACTTAAAATCTGTTTTAAGAAACATTTGCATAAACATTTTGTTTAAAAATAAATTTCAAACGTACTTAAATTATTGATAATATATCTCGCCTGCATTCTGAAGGTTTACTGCACTGCAGTCGACATAGTTTTACAGTTTTTAACTCAGCTATCGAGATCGTCGAGGGACTACACTTTGCAGTGTATTAATGTCGTCACAACTTAATTCACATTAAAAATTGAATTGCTGTCAAAAAGCCGAAAAAAATTGATTTAGAAAAACTAAGAGATACGTATATTTTTTGAAGCTTTTTTCAGAATCTGATCAGTTTGATCAGTGTTATAAACATATGTATAAAATAAATTGTTTTGTTGTGTTAATTTTTAAAAATTTATGTTACGTATATAAAACCTTTTAAATATTAAAAAAGTGTTGTTTATTAAAAAAAGTAGCATTTTAAGGCAACACATTGATCCCGAAAAATCCCGAATCCCGGGATTTTCAAAAATCAGTCCTGATTGGCATCCCTAGTACCTGCCGAATTAAAATTAAGAAACGTTTATTTTGTTCATTGTGTTTCATAAATATCCAACGTTTTGTTAGCATTCACCAAAATTTTTAAAATATCTTTAAAAATAACGAATTTTGTTTGTGACAATAAATTGCTACATTTTATAATGGAAACATTTTCGTAATCTATTTATTAATTCTTTTAAGAGCATCTCTAGTTATGAAAAATCATTTTCTCAAAGCTTTTCAATATCTTCATCAGGCATTTGAACATTACTTAAGTCCACACATAGAATGCCTTAAATTTCCTACATAGAAATGGCAAAATATATTTATATTAAAATAAATTTTCGATTCTTAAATAAAATTCATGGCTACTCAAATATAACCAACAAAATCGCCAACTATTTTATAAATCGACAAGCAATCGCCATGTTACCAAATCAAAACTGAGGAGTCCAAACTGGTTTTAAAATCGCCACGTTTGGCGAGAAATTACTACATCTGACATCTTTGTTTTTGTAAAATAATACAAAAATAAAGTTAAATCTTAAACTTAAATAGTAGACTAAAAAATAAGAGAAAAGCATATAAAACTACATACTTTTTCAAAACTTTAAAGTAGTTTAGTTGTTATTTTTTTTACAGTTCGTAAGATGCGACTTGAATAAGTACATGTTACATGAGTTGCAAGAGAGAAAAAACTTGAAATATTTTCTTACATTTGTATCCAGAAGACTAAAAAAAGTAAGTTAAATAAAAAAAATATTTTATATTTCATGATATTACTTGAACTTATCCTTAATTGAATTTGACCACAAACAAACATTACTTTCCAATGTATAGAAAGGAAGAACACCAGCATACAAGTTGAGGACAATGAAAATAAAAAAGAAAATGGAAACATACAGGAAATTTGTTACAATGCAATAATACCTTGGAATATTGATAATAATAAAGACGGGCTACAGTGAGACATAAGAAATATGAAGCATTAAGGAGAAATTGTTATGCGATTTTAATGCAACTAGAAAAGCTTAAGGAACAAAGTTCCGTTAAAGATCAGATGAGATATTTAGTGGTATAACTAGGACTACAAAATTAATTGGTAACACATACTTAACCAATGTCAGAAATGTAAAATAGTATATTCGGTCTGCACAAAAGATCTTCTGGGTCGCAGTGCTTATTTCTTTCTACATATTTATAGTCGGTTCAGCCGGACCATTTGATACACTACACCATTTTATTATTTTATTTAAAACTAGCTTAACCCGGTGCGCTTTGCTTCCCCGATCGCAATAAAATTAGTATAATTTTTTCCAAACAGATCTCGTGTATTGATAACAAAGCATCTTGGACGAAATTTTAATACTTTTACAGTTACCGTTCTACAGATATACAGAAGTTTTAAGTGTCTTCGTATGGGAGGTACCATGCCTAATTTCCCATTGAACATACCTTTTGAACGATGTTTTGTATTATTATCTAAGCTATTTGTACAAAATTGGAATACTTTCACTGTTACAGTACTCAAAATACGTAGAAATCTTATCGTGACATCGTATAGAAGTCGCATTGATAACCAAGTTTTTTATTTCATATTAGAAGGCTCTTACTATAACCGTCCTACAGATATAAGTTTATTCATTTTTTCAATATATGGTTGGTGCCACGCCTACTTGAAAATTTAAATATATTAATAGCCTATGTTAAGCGCCGGGTAATCAGGAAATTGCTGTAAAATTTCAGAAAAATTGGCTCAGTAGCTGTGGAGTCTTTAGAGAACAAGCAAACATACGCTTTTTCATTTATATATTATATTTTTATTTTGAAAGGTGTAGTTAACCACAAGAGTGGGCCCTACAAAGCTTGAAGACTGTTGTCTTCAGATATTAAGTATTTAATAGTTTCGTCCTTTGGAGTTTCGTCTACCCCGCCCAGTTTTAATTAGGAATATATAGTTTACCATAATAGTGGCTTTAACTACATGTCAAGACTCTCGCTGTAATAGATCTTCAGTTACGCAATATTAAATATATTCTTCATATGGGGCGTATTACTCAACCTGCGCCTACCCCCTTTATTTATATTTTTAAAGGTGTAGTTTTCCATAAGAGTGACTCCTAGTTAGTTTGAACATTCTCACTATAACAGTTCTTAAGGTATGCGATATTAAACATTGGCATCCTATGGGGGTAGCACTTCCCCTGCAGCTATCTTACTTCAGTTTCGGTGCTCAAAAGATTCTACTACAAAAAACTCAAGAAAATGGGTGCAGCAGCTCTTAGGATATCCGATACTTAATATTGGTATCCTATGGGGGTACCACTTCCCCAGCGTCTATATAAAAATAAGTAGCCTATTTGTGATGTTACTGTAAAAATTTCAGGAAAATCGGTTCAGTCGCTTAGGAGTCTATAAGCCAACAAACAGACAAACATATTTTATTTATATATACATATATAGATTGAGTCAATGGATATCATATACTTACAGACATTTAAACAATATAATAACATATAGTTAATACGAATAAAATACAATATTATCGATTGGTTAACAACACGATAATATTACATTTAATAGGATTTGCATTTAAATAAAAATCTATAACTTTATAAAAAGTTATAAATTGATCCTTCTAGATCAGCATTTGCGTAATTTGTTCTGAAGTATTTAATTGATAGCAATTCAAATTGTCGAGTTGGACGATAAGGAACATTAAATGAAATGTTATCGAGCAGGAAATCAGAACAAATATCACTATTAATTAAATTTAATATAAACGACACATTCAACATTGTCCTTCGGCTTTTAAGAGTTGGAAGTTTGATTAGAGCAAGACGGCGATTGTATGACGGAAGATCTAATGGCAGAATAACAAAAATAGCTTTGTACAGATCAATGTAATTGTTGTGATTCATATATATAGGATCCCAAACTATAGATGCATATTCACGAGGGAAATATAAAGTTGCTTTGTAACATATGAGTCCTAAAATTCTTTAGCCCATCGTTTGATAAAACCAAGAATAGTCTATGTATATAGAACAATTTTCGAGGGCCTTTTTGAGATTTTTGACCCATTACCAATCATGGACCCGGCAAAATAATATTATGCTAGAAGATTAAGAATCGTATAAGAATGCTTTGTGCCGAGCATTGTCCAAATATCAACACCTATATGAGATTTGTTTGTCTTAAAGGGATTTCGGAGAGCAGATTTATATTGGACCTATGATTGAATCTGGACCAACCAGAAAATTTTTTTGCCATGACATAGTTGCTAATATAAAATTTATTTTAATTTGCTAAATTAATATGGAAAATGTTATAAAATTTTCGTTTAAACCTACACGTTAATCAGAAAAAATTACGACAAATCATTTGTCATATTGAATACCATATTCGTCAATGCAATTAATTTTTTAATTGAAAAGGCATCAACAACAGAATTAGTAAATATAAAAGATACTTTTGTTAATTTGAATTAACAAATATTTTTAGAATGAGTTTGTAAAACTGCATAAAATATTTGTTAACAAACAAATATTGTGTTTTACTACGAGCTTGCCATATTAACAGAACTTTTGGTTGCTTAAAAATGTACAGACGGTGTAAAGTTAGGGGATTGAAATGTTCCAAAATGGTCATTTTTGGCTTTTACAATAATATATTAAGCAAATCATATACATTAAGTGTAGGGTTAATATTGTTTTCTGTTGCAACTCGTTAAAAGAATGTTTGCAAAGATAATGGTTTTCGTGGTTTTGCGTTGTCGCCGTTGGGTGAACTTAATCCAAATGTACAATTACCTGGTGTTGCAATGGGTGGATCCGTTTTTATATAGGCGATAACTACTCATGCGAACGAAATGGCACAAACAGCATCAATTGAAAATATACCACCGAAAGGTAATTTTTCTGGGTCGTATTTAGCAAATACAGCAACCGATCCCGTATACACCACTGTGAATCAAGGTGGCCGAACAAATATAATGAGTGCTGTTGGTCGATTTAGCCATTAAATGACCTTTAAAAAATAAATGAACAACATTTCCTTTAATTCTTTTAAAATGTTGGACCAAGAGTAGCTAAAAATTTTTCTAAATTCATACTTACCTATAGTAAACCACCACGATCAAACAAAAAAAAAATAGCTTCTTCCTACTTTATATTGTATATTATTTGTTTACAGCTTTTAGAAACAAAAACATTTCACTAATCCTTACCTCTAATAAGATTGCCAACATTATACGTAACAATCTAGAATTGTTAATGGTCCTTCGAATTGGATTTGAATTTAAATTGAAATGTTTGTGTAGACTTAAAATATTCATTGATTTTACTATTTTTTCTGCTGGCGATGTCTAAATCGCACTTGATCAACAAGAGGACATTAACTCTGAATTTAAAAATTTTCAGTTGAAGCAAAACAATTTTTAATTTAATATTAATAAAAAAATTTGAACCAACCATTTCATTACTATAGAGTAGACACAACAGCACGATATTTTTTTACAGTGGGTAGATATGATTATTTAGTGTCGATTTTTTCCAAAACATGACAAATAAGTATTTAAGGTTAATACCCTCTTGTTGATCAAGTGCGAAATGTATTTTTATTTGTATTACCATTTAGGCTTGTTGGTAACAGTGTAGTGCTGCACAACGTCTAGAGTTTTCCAATTTGGTCGCATTAGTGTCACTTTTTAAGACTATTACGGCAATGTTAAGATAATTTTAGAACGTGTAGACTGGGTATGACAAAACAATATCTTGCTTAACTTTAAGCTGATTTTTATAAACTAATATTTAACACAATTTTATTACCCACTGTATTCTTTCATATATGTTTATACATTTCTATGGAAAAGCAAAAGATGATTTGTTATTCTACCACAAGTATGATCACAAAATTGAATGAATATTGGAAATAAAATAAATACTAAAATGTTGATAAAATAATAAAAAATAGACTTTCAATAAAAAACGTTATTATGTTCATATTGTATCCAATAGATATTTGTTGGAAATTAATAATCAAAATAAATTTTTAAAAATTATCATTTTACTTCGAGTAAATATTTAGTTTTTGAGCTAAGTTTCTTGTTATCCTAACGATTTCTGTCACAAAACTTATTTAGCTTTTTTTTAAGGAAAATTTAAAAAAAAAATCGGAAAAAGAAATCATAAGTTAAAGTAAATAAATTAAAAACTTTTCCCTAAAACCTCAAAAGAAATAGTTATTTTTTTATTTAGCAAATTTAGAATCCTTTAAGTATTTTTTTTTATAAAACTTTACTTACATACTTACATTTTTAGTATCATAAATACTGCTATAGTTCTATTATTTTTCGTAACCCAAAATTTATCTAAAGAAAAGCTATTTGAAGAAGGTTGACTGTGTATTTAACATTTGAAAAGAGTAAAACTACAAATAGAAAGCAAATGAAAGAAAAATAAATTTAAATGGAAAATAAAAAAAAAAAATATTTTTTAGACAGTTTAAGTTGGCTTTTCTTAAGGCCTTTTTAACATTCTTTAAATCTTGTAGAGTTTCTCCTATACTAACAATGTATAGACCCCAGTTTTTAACCGCTTTATTTTCCATTTTCCCAACTATTTCTTTTTTTACAATTTCTTTTCTTGTGGCAGATTTATGTTGAACTAAATCAGTTTTTTTCTGTTTCATTTTATTTTCATTTCTTTCCTTTAAACCTTTTTTTCTGTGTGCTCGCAAACTATATGACTGGTGCCACTACAATGCCGTTAAACACAGACTTTGCCTTAAGTCATATGCTATTATTTTTAAAACAATTTCAGATCTGTAAAGGAAAGCATTCACATGGGAAATGTTATAAAACTCTTGTTTTTAATTAAAGAAAGAATAACTTCTTATTTCTATTCGAAAATATCATATGTAACAAGTGAGAAAGCCCAGTGACGTTATACGTTGGGCAAAATCCCTATTCGTAGGGATTTTCTTCTAAAAAAAATGGCCGTATGGAAAATAAGGACAGATATTTCGAAATCATTAAAATGTAGGGACATTTAAAAAATGTGGCAAAACTGTATATATTTCAGGGATGTTAAAGTTGGTACAATTGTACTTTTTTTGGTACATTTTGACCTTCTAAAGTACTTTGTTACTACCGTTACAAATCTGGTACATTTTAAAAATTTGTCATAGTTCCCCCTTTTTTAATTTTTAGTATAGCAAACAAATTATTGAGTCCTTTTCATTGTTTTTATCTTTTAATTATTATTTCTTTCATCAGGATTTAAAAATCCGTCGTTTAAATTGTATTTTTTATTTATGCAATATGCACTTAAAATTATTAACATGGTTAATTTAGAAATGCAATCAAAAGATCCTCGAATGCATGTATTTTTACAAAGAATAACTTTTTTGTTCCGGCAAATATTAAGCACGTAATTTCATAAATAAAAATGTTTTGGATGAATGTGATATATCGTAGAACTTTACAAAAATCACGTGCCCTTTGAAGAAATTTATGGCGGAACGGAAGTGGAGATATATATTTCTACAAATAATATCAATATTGATATTTTTAAAGAAATGAAAGAAAATGCAAAACAATTTTATATAAAATGTTGCGAAGATTTGAGAACCAAAGTCAACTTTAATAACGAAGTTTTAATGTTATTTCAGGTAAAACAAGTAGTATTGTACCTCTTCTAGTAAAAATGTTCCCGAATGAAGTTGTAAATTTTGATTCAATCAATTTAGAGCTTTAGCTGATGTCGAGCATTTGCAGTCGTTAAAAATTGAAAACATTTTTAGATTTTGGTCAGCAGTAGCTAATTTACCAAAGGAGCTGAATGTCCATATCGATGGTTTTCTTCCGCAACCTCGAAACTCAAAAACAACTGCTTTTTTTTTTTTACCAAATATTTAAAATTTTTGCTATATATTTTTTTACAATCCAAGAATTAGGAAAAATTCCGATAAATATTTAAGGTAACAATTGTGGTAGAATTAATTCAGGATATCATATTAACCCTTTCTTTGAGATACGAGTTTTCTGCACTGCAAAATTGCTAGAAAACATGACATACCATATTGCGTTATTTTCAATTAAAGTCACACAAATTATTTTTTTTTTTAAATTATTTTATTCCTAGCAGAAATAATTAACTCTATTAATTATTTTTAATAAAAAAAAAACTTTTCGAACTTCTTTTGTGAAATAAATTTTAATGATTTTTTTTGTACATCAGTATTACTATTATTATTTTTATTATTAATAAGTGAAATTATTTATTTCTAATAATATTTTGTCTTCAGGCGCGGATTCAGGGGGGGGGAAAGGATATTTCCCCCCCCCTAAATTATAAAAATATGTTTTGCTTATTTCGATAATACACGAATTTCCGAATGTACAAAATTTTTGGAAATCCCATCAAGTTTTTTTTTTGTTTTTTATAGAATCTCTAATCAAATTTTCAATAATTATCCAAGTATTTATCCTAATAGTTATTTATTATATATTTCCAATGAAACATCTAGTTTACTGTATTTAAATACATATTATTATACATTCAATCCCAACAAGTGCCATCTATATCCGAAAAATAAAGGTTTGGGTTGAAAATGCGAGCGGTTGTATTATTAATAAGCTTTAGTTTATGCAATATTTTTATTTGAGTTATGATAATTATTTATTATATACATTTGAATATAACCATTTTTCGTATCATATTTTCATAATAGTAGGATTTGAATTGGAATTTTATATGCATTGCCATTCTACCTTCCCATATATGCATATGAATATATGTATTGGTCTAGTAAAAGTTCTCCAAAGAAGAATTATATAACTGTCCAATTTCAAGTGCATTAATAAGAAAAGTTCTTTGATATACAAAAATACATAAAAATTAGTGAAACAATGGCGAGTCCGTAATTTTTTTTTTTAATATAATGTACCTATATAAGTATATATCATTACCTTCAGTCGTAAAGGATGTAGTCCAATGTATAAATTTTATAGGAGAGAGAAAAAATTTTCTAAGTTTTGCTTCATTGATTACTCTTTATTGGCTTGCAAACCAACTAAAAATAATACATTTATGTTTTACGTTTCACATTTCAATGGGCCCTAGCGCTTTTTCTTTAGCATTTTTGGAATTACATCTTTAGCATTTGGATATACATATCGTTGCAAAACAAGAACTAGAAAAAAATATTTGTATTTTTTCTGCAAACGATGTATTTTTGTTAACTCTATTGGACTGCATCAAAAACTTAATTTTCAAAAATTTTGGCATTAGCACATTTACGGCTGAAGGTACATATGTACGTATGTGTGTGCAGCCAAAATTATTTTTGTCTTTCCATTGATATAAGCTTTAAAATTCCTTTCTAAATAAAAATAATTTAAATAAAAAAATTAGCTGTAATCAACTTAAACCAGAATAATTATATATGTATCTTTAGATTAAAACCCAAACAGTTTGACTTAAATTCATTACTTAATTTTAAAATTAGTGAAGCATATTCCTTCTTCCAAAATTTTGTTAACAATTG
Organism: Pollenia amentaria; assembly: GCA_943735925.1. NCBI lineage: Eukaryota > Metazoa > Arthropoda > Insecta > Diptera > Polleniidae > Pollenia > Pollenia amentaria. The sequence continues at coordinate 161,418,577 of OX031008.1, forward strand.
CATGTTTTTTTTTTTTTGGTCGAAAAATTGGTCAAACAATTTAGTATGATGTAGTCAAATAAATTGTTTCAAATAAAAAAAACATTAAAAATAAATAAAATTATTTTTATAGCCAAAACGTTATTTAAAAAGATTAATTTATATTGAACTGATCTTATATTCTATTTTACCTTATTGTTGAGTTTTTTTTAATATAATATAAACATATCGTTTTTAATAAACTTTTAAAAACAAATTTTTTACTTGTTTTGTACCATAAAAAATTTCCCCCCCTAAGACTCAAGCTGGATGCGCGCCTGTTTGTCTTAAAAAATATTGGTTGTTTATTTCTCATTCTTGTATTTTAAACTATCATAAAAAGTGTGGTAGTCCTTCGGTATTAATGTTTAAAGAGATTGCAAATCGTTATACTTTTGTCTAGATAAATAAATTTCTTTTGAATGTAAGATCTTTATTGCGGAGTCGATAGATTATTTTCTTTTTAAACGTTCAGGAAAAAGTAGCCATTCATTATCGAAAGATAGTTTAAATATTATCTTATCGTTGTTATATTTTAATCCTCTTATCTGTAATACAGCTTTATTTCCAGGCCGAATTGTTTAACAAGTTTTAACTCAGAATTGTTTAATCAAGATATTTAACCTTGTATGGGTTTTTTGTCTCGATTCTTCAATTAATTTAACGAGGTTACAAGGTACGTATTATTCTCGGTTTTTCTTACGCCTTTCGATAACAAAATGAGCAGAATCACATTCCATTTGTGTATAACCTTTAACTAAATATTTTTGATAGAGCGTAACCTTGTTTTTTGCTGCGAATTGAAGTAAAGATTTAGCTATAGTTACATTACGGTTCTGAGCACTGCAGCCATCTCTGTAAAATATAATTGGTGTGGTTAGGTCAACTTCAGTTTCTAAAAAATCAATCAGACAGGATGCAAAAACGTTTCCATCCATTCCGCCTTGACCCTCGTGCCAGACATAGCATACTACATCCCCATTAGATAGGTTGCATACCGTAAACTGATGACACTTTAATTTTTGCTTGAAAAATAGAGCACTTGCGGGAAAAATATTGTATCATCTGCACAGCTTGATCATCTACCGTGAAAGCTTTTATTTCTCCAGCAATAGCCTTTATTTTATCAATATATTTTTCGTCTCTAGCACAATTCTTTCCTTTATGTGATTATTGTACTCGTCTGATGATATATTTTTATTTTTAAATGCGAAACAAACATCACAAAAATCTTTGCGAGGTTGAAAATTTGCTTTATTCACATTTTGCATTTTTTTACTAACAACCCATAACTAGCTCTCTCATTGGCTGTAGTTTTACGTTCGCCCATATATTTTAAATAATCACCATAAACATATTTGCAGATTTATAAAAATTATCTCTATAAAGTTTTTTAGTGAATTTGCGACAGTAGTGTGACTTTATTTCGGGTAATATATTTAAAATGTCTTCTACATTTGTTTGTTTTACTTTTATTATTTTTGAGTTTTTTGTATTTTTTGATTGAGGTTTATTAGTTAAGCAATTGTCGTTAATTTCTTTAACCCAGTGCAAGACTTGAGATTCAACTAAACCTTAAGTATTTAACAGGCATCACTGTGCACCATATTTTAATTTAAGATATGAGATTGTGCAGGACATATTTTCCACAGTTGAGATACGAGTTTACATAATGTTGAATAAAAAAGAAACCGCCAAACAGTTTCCCTTATTACTTTGCAAAATTATAAGACGGTATTTACGGATTACTTTTCCGTTTAAAACAAAAAATCGGAAAAATCGAGTTACGTGGTTGCGGAAGAAAAACCTCGATATATGTCCTGACATTTCTAGAGTTATTGCTGGAATTTTATCCATTCCGCATTTGTCTGCAAAGGTGGAAAGATTTTTTTTTCAAAATTCAATTAAAACTTAGGAAAGAATCAGACTATATGTGCCAACATTATCAAGTCTCATACAAACAAATGATTGTTTAAGATCTACAAATTCATGCTGCATGATGTAAAAATTCCAAATAGTTTATTAACTAAACAAATAAGTACCCGATTTGGATCTCATATATTTATAAGACTTTTATGTACCTTATTTAATGTTAAGTTTGGTTTTTTTGTGTATTTTTATGTACTTTTTTGTTGTTTTAATAAATTTTTTTTTTCATTCATTATTTATTTATTGAATCTTCATATATTAAATATGAACTAACAATAACACTATGCTAGTTGAAAAACAGACAAGCCGGGCACATAGCGTTTTAACACAATTCGGGTACGCTGAATCCAGTGGTGCCCGCGGGTTTTTAAGATTGGCTCTGGTTTTCGAGATATACCGTTATTTCGAAAATGGAGGAGGTTGCACAACACATGTTCGCGTAACTCAAAAACGCTTTAGCTTATTGAAAAAACTTAAAAACCTGAAAAAATCAAAAGTTGTAGACAGACTGTAATTATTTATAGCTTATTTTGTTTTAAACTTTGTTTTTTATGCGCGTAGAACCCTAGCCTTACATTTTGCACCTGCAGCGCCTGAGATACCCCTAGACGGGCCAAATGTATGACCAGCGCAACTTGATTTTCCATTCCCATCATTTGTTTCTAAGGTCACTCCTAGGGGGATAAAATGTATGACCGACCTCCAATGTTTATTGTTCTTAACATTTTCTTAAAACATAGTTGCCATATATCTCCACCCCTTAGGGGGGCTCCCATACAAATATGGCCGTTTAATGAAATTCTTAAAATAGAAGCATAGCTGCATTTTCCAATTTTTTATGAATTTTTAAAAAACAAAAATTTCGAAATTTTGTTAAAAAAATTATTTTTTTTCCAAATGAGGTTTTACGTTTCTTAAAGGAAATTTTATTGCGGAATTTCGGTTTTAGTAGGTTAATCAAAAAGCTAAAGTTTGATCCATTTTCTGGTCATACTTTTTTTGGATTTAATCCTCAAATATTTGTTATGCCTGAAAATACATTTAGGCATAAAATTGTATCTTCAAGTCCAAACAAAATCCAAAATTACATTAACCAATGTGATTTTAATTGAATATAACTTGTTTTTTAGGTTTTTTTTATTTTTGCTTATTTAGTTTTTAGTTTATAAAAAGGATAAATTAGTACACAGAAAAAATTCTCCACAATTTTTTTCAATTAAACCATTCATCAAAGATAAAATAAGTTTTAATAAAATATTTAATCAAGTTTTATTTTTATCAACAACATAACTGCAGAAAATGTTTTTAATAAAAATAACCACAATACTAATTATTAAAAATAATTATTAAATTAATATTATTAATTTGTTTACTGGTTCAAATTTTTTAATTAATATCACAAATTTTTTAATGGTTGTATAACAACCTTAAATAAAATGTATGATATGTTATCATTTAAAAGTTGTAGGGACAATTTTTTGAGCGCGTTGGGAAAAATAGGAATTTTTTGCGAGCTACGTAGAGACTTTTCAGACAACATGTGCCCCTATTGCGGTTCTCCACTTTTGTAACAGTTTGGTTGTCTTTGGTAAATTTGCATTGCCATTCTCAACTCGACTGGCAGTTGGCTTTTCAGTTGTGTATCTGTTTTTTCGTGGTATTGCCGTTTTCAACTTTGTAAAAGTTTGGTCGACAGAAACGTTATAAATACACAACTGTTTATTAGTAGTTGAGTTGTTTTCCGGTTTAGTTGACTTTCATTTTTAAAAGCAAAAAAAAAATAACAATGGAAAAACCGTAAGTAGAAAGATTTATTATACTGTATATTAGAATTTCACAGCATTTAATACATTCGTAGATCTTTGAAAATTACAACTAAAGCACAATTTGAGAGGCTTGTTAATCTAATGGAAAAAAACCCAGAGATTGCACGTGGAAAACCAAAATTTAGTATGACCAAAAACCAGAGTAAAGATATATGGGACTTTAACAAATTACTTTAATATAGGAGGAATAGCCACTACACGAACAGGTGGTTTTTAAATGATCTTTGATTTCATCCAGCAAATAGCAAAACGCTTTCTTGTTTAGTCGGAAATAACTTTTAAATCTACATATTTAAAATTATTATTTAGTTACATTTTTTTATTTTTCGAATTTATTCTATGAGTTAAATTTAAATAATTGTAAATTTTTCTGTACATAAATATACTTCATTGCTATCTAACGGAAAGCTAAGGTAAAATGTAACAAGAAAATACAATATAATAGTCTGGTAGTGTATAAAGTCATTCCTAAAAAAATTTAAGGAATAGAGCTATTACAAAAAGCTTTATAAAATACATAACTGAAATTTAACTCATAGAATAAATTCGAAAAATAAAAAAATGTTGAATATAATAAAGTTGCTTATGAAAAAGAAATAATTCCCAATATCTATTATTTAGTTACGTTACTAATTATAAGTTCTTACTTGGCATTGGGTAGTTCAAGAGATTTGGAATCAGCAGGAATTTTTCTTCTTATACGTAGCACATCTGTACAAGAGTTTTCATTTTCATCATCATAAAATAAATCGACACTAATATCCATTGTAAATACTTTTTATTCAATACACAATTAAAAATACTTTTAGTTTAAAAAATTATTTAATTTTATAAAATTTTCACTTGTCAAACGTTATATTTAAAGTTGGTAAATCGATATTTTAAGTTGGCAACTTTATAGCAAACTCAACTAAAAACCGTTGGGTATCACAATACCTAAAATGAGTTTGGTTGTGAATAAGTTGGGTTGACTCTCACACGACCAAACTGAGTTGAGTGGAGAACCGCAATAGGGGCAATGATAACCACACCACAGCAAATGATACCCACACCACATACAAAAAAAAGTTGATCCAGTCACCCCCTAGGATTAAAGATTAGTTGAAAAGGATTCCAGACATTTTTTTGCCACGCCTCTGGATACCGCCCTTATAGTTTTTTGAATAATGCGCCGCCATTTAAGGTCCGATCATAACATACTGCATACCGTTATTCATCGCTTTTCTATTGCTTAATTTTTGCCTTGGGTGCTTTTTAATCCTACATTAAATTCTGGGCTCCACTGATGCCATCTCGGATCGTGGCAAGAATGCCCTTTTAAAATTATGTACTCCTAGCTTTTATTGTACTCACTTTTATGCCACGCCCCGCATGTAGGCACATTTTTTCTTTACATATATATTCAATTTTTTTTAAATCAATAGATTCAGCTCAAGTTATTTTAAAAGACTAAGTTACCACTGCAACCCGTTTGCTATCTCTCTGCTCGATGATACTGAAGAAGTAAAAAGACTTAAACGGCATCACATCCTCGACTTATCTTTTCTTTAATTACAATATGCTAGTTGAAAAAACAGACAACCCAGGCACATGGCGTTTTAATATAACTCGGGTACGCTGAATCCAGTGGTGCCCGCGGTTTTTTAAGATTGGCTCTAGTTTTCGAGATATATAATGTTATTTCAAAAATAGAGGAAGTTGCACAACATATGTTCGTGTAACTCAAAAACGCTTAAGCTTATTGAAAAAACTTAAAAAACCGAAATTCCGTTTGCAACTTTTGATTTTATTCACAAAAGTCGACAAATTTTAATTAATTTTAGGGGGGCTCCCATACAAATATTGCGTTTTATGAAATTCTTAAATTAATTAAAATTTGTCGACTTTTGTGAATAAAAAAGTTGCAAACAGATTTTAATCATTTATGGCTTGTTTTGTTTGGAATTTCGTTTTTTAGACGTCTGCAAAAAATTAGAAGCAGAGCTGCATTTTCCAATTTTTTATGAATTTTTAAAATACAAAAATTTCGAAATTTTGTTAAAAAAATTATTTTATTTTCCAAAAAAAAAATTATGTTTCTAAAACGACTGCGGATATTAGAAAGAAGTTTTATCTTTCTTAAAGAAAATTTTATTGCGGAATTTCGGGTTTTTAAGTTTTTTCAATAAGCTAAAGCGTTTTTGAGTTACACGAACATATGTTGTGCAACCTCCTCTATTTTTGAAATAACGGTATATCTCGAAAACCAGAGCCAATCTTAAAAAATCGCGGACACCACTGGATTTAGCGTACCAGAATTATGTTAAAACGTCAGGTGCCCAGCTTTTCACGAAAAAAAAGTGTCAACTTCGTGCACAGTGTTATTGAATGTTTTCGAACCACCTTACTGTACACTTCAGTGGTTTGACCCATTCTTACATATGGATGCTGTGTTTGATGTGGGCATTGAGGCTGGCTAGTCGGTGGGACCTTCTATCTAAGGCTCATAGGTGGGCTTCGGTCGGCATGAGAGGGGTCATGAGAAGTACCCCCTATATAGCAGTGTGTGATGGGAATGGCAGGCAGGAGCATTCTTAGACTGAGGAAGTTAGGTCTTTTTTTTTTTTTTTTTTTTTTGGTTATTTATTTATTGAATCTTCATATATTTAATATGAACTAACAATAATTTATCAAATCTTAACCTAATACTTTATTTATGTCCTGCCAGTGCCAGACAAAAATTTTCTTCATCACGGGTTCTGTTCACTTATATAGGTGTTTATCTCTCATCTAGTTGAGTAAGTGCTGCAGTGTCTCTTCTCCTTAAGCGAGTGTGGCCGCCATGATTTAAAATATTTCGAGCTAAAGGATTTGGGTGTTGTTCAAGTCTTTTTAAATATTTTACTGCATATTTTGTAATCATAGTTTTTACTAATGGCACGTTGAGATCCTTATGAATGTTTGAGTTTTTAACATACCAGGGGGCGGCTGTGATTATACGAAGAAGTTTATTTTGGCGCCTTTGAATTTTTTCGATATTAGAGGCCGAGGCAGTGCCCCATAGTTGAATACCGTAGCACCAGATAGGCTTTAAGATAGAGTTGTAAAGTAGAAGCTTGCAATCGAGTCTAAGAACAGAATTTCTTCCAATAAGCCAATGAATTTGGATGGCTTTTAGTTTCATTTGAGTTAATTTTGCCTCTATATGGCATTTCCACGTTAATCGCCGATCCAGATGTATACCGAGATATTTTACATGCGAATGTTGAGGAATAGTTTGATTATTGATTGTAATAGGGGGGCAAGATTCCCGGCGCAGGGTGAATGTTATATGTACGCATTTTTGCTCATTGACCATTATCCTCCATTGTCTTAGCCATATTTCTAGTTGAAATATATGATGCTGTAGGTAACGAGATGCTTCATAACGGTTTTCGTGGACGCTTAGAAAAGCTGTGTCGTCTGCAAATGTTGAGGTTTGGGTGTAGTTGTTTGTTGGCATGTCCGAAGTATAAATTAAGTATAATAGAGGGCCCAGGATGCTGCCCTGTGGGACTCCAGCGCCAATCGGCTGAGGTGAACTTAAGAAATTTCCTTCTTTAATAATAAATTGACGACCGACTAAGTAGCTTTCTAACAGTTTGTGTGTGTTTGCTGGTAAATTTTGCTTCAATTTGTGTAATAAGCCTTCATGCCAGACTTTGTCAAAAGCTTGCGAAACATCGATGAAGAGTGCTGAGCAATATTTTTTTTCTTCAAATGTTTTTCTTATGACATTTACTATTCGATGAGTTTGTTCAATTGTGCTGTGTTTTCTTCTAAATCCGAATTGATGGTTTGGAATACATCTATTTTCACTTAAAATCGGTGTTAATTTTGAAACTAATAATTTCTCAAATAGCTTTGACATATTTGACAATAAGCTAATAGGCCTATAAGACTCAACTTTCGTATGATCTTTACCTGGCTTTGGTATCATGGTAACTAAGGAAACCTTCCATTTTTGAGGAAAGTATTCAAGGCGTAAAATAGCATTAAAAATAAAAAGAATAATTTTCTTTGCTACGCGAGGTAGCTCTAATAGCATTTTATTGCTGATCTTATCAATGCCAGGTGCCTTCTTAGTGTTTAAGTCACATATAACCTTTTCGATTTCTCTCATCTCAAATCTTAGGGGAATAGCTGCTCTAGCAGCAACAGGTGGTAAATCGACCGCAATATTGTGAGATATATTAGGTGTAAATACGTTTTTCAAGTGACTTACAAACAGATTTCCTTTTTCAACATCATTTCTTGCCCAACTTCCATTCAAGTTTCTTAATGGTGGTTTAGAGACAACTGGCCTTTTGAGGTTTCTAGCTGCACGCCATAATGAGTAGTCCGATTGTGGAGTTGCATCAAGTTCCTTAAGATATTTTTCCAGAGAAGCCGTTTTCTGAGTCTGCAATAACTTTCTTAATCTTTTTGTACACTCTTTTAGCAAGTTCTTAAGTTGAGGAGATCTGTGCAATTGCCACTCTCTTCGTGCCCTCCTTTTTTCAGACAAGAGACGCTCGACATCTGTGGAATATATTTTAATAGTTTTTGTTTTTTTGGGGGCAATATTGGAATGTTGAACAGCTAGTTTCAGAAAACTGTCAAAATTATCAATAGAGCGATCTACATACTCCGGTGTACTGAGCGGAATATTTTCTGTGCAATGGGCACTGAGATATTTTTTATATTTTAACCAATTTATTTGTGTGGCTGACGTCGCTAGGTAACCAGTCGGAGATACAATTCTATTGGGGTTCATTATAGTAACAATTGTAGGTGTGTGGTCGGAAGATAATTCTAGGGAAGCTTCAACGTGAATCGTTTCTGTGGGGATGTTTTTAACCACGCCAAAATCGATGACATCTGGAATTTTTTGCGGGTCAGCAGGCCAATATGTTGGTTGGCCGCTCGCGACAACATTTAAATTCATTTTAGAGATTGTATTAAGCAAAACACGACCCTTTGGTGTTATTAGTCGTGACCCCCAGAAGGTATGTTTAGCGTTATAATCGCCAGCGGCCAGGAAACAGGGTCCTAGTGATTTATAATATTCACAATATTGGCTTTCTGATATTGAAAATCTAGGTGGAGAGTATAAAGATGAGATTACAATGCTACGATTCAGCTCTTCAACACAAATGTTCGTTGCTTGGAGATAATCCTCACGATGATCACACATTAGGTAGTGTTTGACTCGATTTTTTATCAAAATGGCAGAACCACCACAAGCTCTATCTCGAGGGTCCTTGGTATCATATAGTATATAACCATTGATGTTAAACGTATTTCTTGAGGTCAAATGAGTTTCAGAAACCATCATGACATCAATTTGTTTATTTTTAAGAAAGTATTCTAATTCATTTTTATGTTGGCGGATGCCGTTCGCGTTCCAAAAACAGATTTTTAAACAGTTCATGGCCTGTTAAGTACAGATTGCAATAACATCGATTGCATTCTAAGAATTTCCTGCATCATATTACCCATTGTGTTCGTAAAATTAGTTACTGTTTGCACTAATGTTTCCATGGTTTTTTCCAGACGACTTAAATTTGAAACTGGAGTTTCATCATTACTTGGCGCAGCAACTTGCGTTGGCGCATGGTTTGATTTTACGACGTTAGCATAAGAGGTTCTGTTATAACTAGGCTGCGGGGCCTGAATGTCACCAGTGCTTACTTGATTTGTTACCTGCATTTGAGGGGGATTAGTTTTCGGTCCAACTGACTGCTTGACGATGGTATATACAGGGCATCCTCTATAATTGGCAGTGTGATTACCGCCACAGTTGCTACATTTTTTTACGTTGGGGTCGGTTTTAGACTTATCGCAAAGATCTGTACCATGTAATTCACCACATACTACGCAAACAGGGGGTAAATAGCAATATGCCTTAGTATGACCATATTCTTGACAGTTTAGACACTGAACGGGACCATTTCTTTTGTGTGGCTCTTCTATAGTTACTCTTCTATAGAGAATATATTTCAAATTGTAAATAGGGTGCGTTTCATTTTTTTTAAGCTTTACGTCGCCGGGTTCAAACTCCACTCGAAAAAGTGGTTGGGGGTTTTTTTCTCTATTTTTTATATTTACTACATGTTTTATTTTGAAGCCTTTTTCTTCGAGGAATGTTTTTACCTCTTCTGGGTCCACACATGAGTCAATTCCCTTAATCACTACCTGGAGACCTTTACTGCTTTTCAGTTGGTATGTATAAAAGTTTTTTTTAAGTACTTCAAATTTGTTTATAATTTTGCGAAAATCATTCTCATTATTGACTTGTATTTTTGTCTCGTTTATACTACCACGCTTGATAGCAGCTACGTAAAACGAATTTTCACCTATCACCGATATCAAACTCTTTATGAGCTCATTTGAGTTTTGCTCCCTAAGATATATCGGGGGAGGCTTGGACGATTTTATGACGTTTGGTGCTTCAGAGGATTCATCCTCCAGAATTGCAAATCGATTTTGAGAATTTATTTTATCAAAAGATGGTACTTTTGAGGCCGAAGCAACTGCTGCAGAGGTAGGGCTGCGACCCCGTTTAAGCACTGTTATGTACCTGTCCATACCAACTTGTATTTGAGGCTTTTGACCACTTTTTACTTGTGGAGCTGAGTTTTCCATCATGCCTGATTTGAGGGTAATATTTTCATCACTTATTAAAATCGTTTTTGCCGCTGAGGCACCGCTTGCAGGTTTTATATTTTTTATTGTATTAATATCAACCGTATTATTAGACACCGAAGGTGATACTGAGTTTTCTATTATGCCTGATTGGGGGTTAATATTTACATCACTTATTAAAATTGTTTTTGCTGTTGAGGCAACGCTAGCAGGTTTTGTATTTGTTATTGTATCAACCGTGTTATTAAATACAGACGGCGAGAGGGATCGCGTACGAGTAATAGGTTTAGCCGTTAGGTATTTGCTATCATCGATTCTTTTTTTTATTTCTGTATTTTTTTCGCTAACACTCACTGTGATATATGCATTTCTACTGTTTGCACTCATAAGAGTTTTTTTTTTCTTTTACTGTTTACAGTTGTGCTCTTCTTATTTGTTATTGTTTATCAACACCGATAATGAAAAAAATGTGTGTTTATGTATGTATGTACATACATGTAATTTTTTTTTTTTTTTTTTCTTTTTCTTGTATTTACTTTTTTTATACTTTATTTGTTCAAAAAAAAAATAAACCGTATGCCGAGTTTAGAAAACACGTCTATCTTCAACGACCGCGACAGACAGAATGAAGTTAGGTCTGTTGGGAAATTTCACGGAGAGTAACTCGCGGATCTTGGGTGAAATTGGTGCTGGTGGTTATTACCTGGGCTCTAGGGTTTCCCAGAGGTAATATTGCCGTCTAGGGAGAGCTGGTCAGGTCAGGGCAGATTTTATAGGGGATTTGCTATTTTCACCGATGTCTCGATGATGAAAGGCACGGGTGCGGGGGTCTACATTGAGGATCTGGACATCAAAAGGTCAAATAGACTTCCTGACCACTGCAATGTACTTCAGGCGGAGGAGACTGGGGACTGTGTGTATTTATGGTTATTTTCTGTTCAATAGGATTGTTTTCTTGTGTTGCCCGATTTCTTGTCTTCCACTACTTTTTCTATTCTTATGGTTTTTCTCTTTATTTCTCCAATTCTTCTCTTACTCGAATTCTATCGCTCAATAAGGCGTAAAAATTGACGTTATTGGCCTTACACTAAATATTTTCTGTATTATTATTTATTTTTTAAAACACCTTATAAAATTATATATATGTTTTTTATATATTTTTTCATTATATTATTATATCATATATTTTAAAATATTTTTCAACCTTTTTTGTTTACTGCTATGTGTGTTTGTAGTGCAGGGTTCTATTTTTAGGGATTCATTTATTTGTTTTGCCGATTTTTATTTTCAAACTAGTGTTTTATTTGTGGAATTGCTGATGTGGCAATAAACTCGTTTGACAATAAATAAAGGAATTTCGTTAGAGACGTTAAACCTGCCGACCCACAAGTCGATAGTTAGTGGAGCGCTTATGAGAACCATAGTGAGTAACTTATTTTTGCTCGCTTAAGTTGTCGATCGACATCAGGGGCAAGGCTGTTAATTTGAACTTATTTAGGCAAATGACATGATCCGTTATATTTTTAACCGAGCTAAAATCATTTTCAGGAGAGGAATTTATATTGGACCCATACTAAATTATGGACCAATGATCACAAAATCCTGTAGAGTATTTTCTGGTATTAAAACCCCTAAATTCGAACAAATTTCGATAAAGTAGTGAAATTTGTTATAGTGTTTTATAGTTTTGAGGTAGTTTTCAGAAGGCTGCTTAATAAGAAACCTACACAGAAAAAAAATTGTCTCTAATCACCAAATTTATACCAAATTCATAATATCAAGCAAACAAGTTGTTGATGTTGGACCTATTACCAAAATCGTTATATTGATTATTCAAAATTGTAAGATTATGAATATTTTTTTTCAATAAATGATATTTTTAATTTTAATTAAAAAACTGATCAAAAAACTTTGCCATTTCAAACAATGTGTTAATTTATTTAATTTAATATTGACAATTCCCAACAACAATTCTACAAGTTTAAATGATTTTATTTATTTTAAACGAAAAACTCAATTAATATTTTTTGATATTTAATTAAAAATTTATTTCAAAACAACTTAAATATTAATTAAATCAAAATTATATTTTTAATTTTCTTTCAAATAAAAAAATCATTGATTCAATTATCACATTAATTAAATTTAAATAATTTTTAAACCATTTTTATAATTGTAAAATAAAAAGAAAATGTTCTTTGTAAGGTAAATCATGGACCTATTATCTCAAAATTGCATTGCATTACTTCTGGCCATATGAAGCCTAATTGGACCAAATTTTAGCACAATAAATAAATGCATCTGCTACGGCCTTAAGCGTATTTAAATAATTTCCCAGAGTGGGCAATGGCAAATTATGGACCAAACTGCTCGAAATATTCTACTGTGATTTAAAGCCATTTGAAACTATGAGCGACACGATTTTTATATAAAACGAGAGGATTTTTATATAAAACAAAGAAATAAGCGACTTTTTTACCCCAAATATACTGTATTTGCGTTAGCATGCAAAACTGTTTTAAGCTGTGTAAATAAACCTGTTTTAACATTAGTAAGAATGCAAAATTAAAATAATAACACATTAATTGAATATTGAATTGTTAATATTATTATTTAATTAAAATTTTTTTTAATTAATAAAAGTACAAATGTTTAATTGATACCAATAATTTTTTTTACTAATGCAAATTAATGAAATTTTTTTAAATTAATATTACAAATTTTTTAATTAAAACAAATTTTTAATTTTTTCCATGCTGTCGCCGTATGGCACGTCATCACGCCATCCTGTTAAAATTACATCTCGCCTAGATCATAACAGTGACGGTGCATTTTTTGGCTGTAAGGGATCCTGCGGTCTACCTCCATTTGCGACAATTTTGTTTCTTAACAAACCCGTTGAACCAAAAATGTGCCTCAGTTGACTGACTTAAAAGTAAATTTGGATAATTTGATAGCGTTGTTCAAGCGTTATGCTTTAAACACATTCGAGACAGCAGACTACCGACTTCAATATGTCAACAATAGAATACATGTGTGTATATGGAAATGATTATTTTAACGACGACACGGCAAAATGGCTGCAGGTCGTTGTCTATGCTAATTTTGTCGTTGTAGTCAAATTAAACTAATTTCTATTTTTGTACGCTACAAAACAGAAAAAGTGCTGCTAATATAATCAAAAATTAGAAGAATTAGTGCTTATAATATATAATAATAATTTTTTGGTTAAACATCAAAGAACCGGATTAAAACAAGAATATAAGCGCGGTTCACCACCAAATCTTTATTATTATTACTTTTTAGTATCTTTAAAAGAAGTTATATAGGAAGATGTTTGTCACGCCAACGCTCTTAGTTTTAGCAGTATGGAAATCATTGAAAAATTGAAAGTGCTTTTCATATGGTGTTTAAAGCACACCGATTTATTAACCCATTAAGAGCCCATTTCAAACGCTCATGCTTCTTGGCTGACTTTTTTACTAAATTTGCTTTATCTTTAAATTATGTCGATTTAATAATAATTATTTAACAATAATATATACATGTTACCAAAGTTATTAGGACTTTGATTAATAAAGTTTTTCTGTATTGCGGGTTTTCAGCCTTCCGGAACACTTTTCAAATATTTACATATTACTATATTTCAATATGTAACAAGTGTATAAACTATTACCACTATATATTTTAACTCAAACTTATAAATAAATTGTGAAGCTTTTCAAAATAAAATTTTTTTAACCCTAATAACTTTAAAATTTTATATGATGGAGTTTCTAAAAATATAGCATACAAAAACTTGGGGTGTTCTCTATAACATATTATATTTGAGGAAATATTATTATACATATCGACAAAATTTTAAGATAAATCCTCTTAAGGGGTTAATAAATCGGTATATTTAATACATCATATGAAATGTGTTTCGAAAGACTTTATTATGATACCAATACTTTAAACATTCAGATTATATTTTTTTTCCTATACTATTGATAAAGTGCTCTGAAACCTTAACGACCTATAATTCATAAACTTAGTGCGTTGAACCAAAAAATTACAGTAGAATCGCGATACAGTAATCAAGTTAACCAAATTTTAGCGCTTCTGTGCCGCTCTAAACGTTAACTCTAAGTTAACTTTTCAGATCGTATTAGTAAAAGTACTGATTTGTACAAACGATAACAAATTAGATTAAATTTTAAGCTGAAAGTTGAGAGTTTAAACAAAATTGAGAAATACATTAAAGAAAAACTATCGGCGTTGTATTATTGTATATCTGAAGTTGCCATCTCAAAAATAAAAACGAAACGTCACAAAATTTTCGAGGCTTTGAAGAATACATAGGAAAAAGCATACAAGAAAACATTACATAGACCAAAATATGCCGATCTTAAAGCAAGTTTGTACAAATGTTTTCTTGAAGCATCGAAAACGTAATTGCGCAATCACTGTTCTAATTTCAATATCAATAGCTAAGCGCGAGTTCGTGTAACTGCAACCTGAAAAGACAATATTGTCAGTAATGGATGGCTGGCGAATGTTTAGAAAATACACAGAATTCGCTATATGAAAATTTCAAAAGAACTAATTTTCTGACAAACGTCATATGTAGCACCTAACATATAATACATGTATGATTTTATAATTATTAATTATAAATTTTATTTCAAGAGCAATTGTGAACTTGAAACCAGCCGGTACAAATAAGATCTAAGTTTCGTTTTTTGTACTGATGAAAACTAAGTCATTGAAAATAATATAGGTACATATGTTAATTATTGCATTTTTTACAATTTAAGCCCGCTTAGAAAAGTTAATAAATAAGACGAAAAAGTTTACAACCTTTAGGACATTTCAGTTTACTTTTTCGCGATTATACTGTATATTAGGATTTTTTTTATTCAACCTGCCATGATGATGATTTTCTTTTTGAGTTCCAAAAACAATAAAATTAATATATTTTAAATGTTTTTTGATAAATTCATTTGTTTTTACGTTAAAAAATTTAACATAAATAAGTATTTATATTTTTGTAGGCTTAAATTAAGTTTGTGTACGAGTCTGAAATTATGCATGTTGTTAAATTTATGAAAATTAAAAATGATAGTGGCACCACTGAAATGTAAATACATAATAAAAAACACAGCTGTTTATATTTTTTCAATTGTAGCTGTCGTCTTCAAAATAATTAAGTAGCTGATTACGCGACTACAATTGCAACCTGCTGCATTTGTAGCCGTGCCTTCGTGTTGCCTGCTGTCTCGAATGTGTTTAATGCATTATGCTTTAAACACATTCGAGACAGCAGACTACCGACTTCAATATGTCAACAATAGAATACATGTGTGTATATGGAAATGATTATTTTAACGACGACACGGCTAAAAGGCTGCAGGTTGTTGTCTTTGCTAATTTTGTCGTTGTAGTCAAATTAAACTAATTTCTATTTTTGTACGCTACAAAACAGAAAAAGTGCTGCTAATATAATCAAAAATTAGAAGAATTAGTGCTTATAATATATAATAATAATTTTTTGGTTAAACAGCAAAGAACCGGATTGAAACAAGAATATAAGCGCGGCTCACCACCAAATCTATATTATTATTACTTTTTAGTATCCTTCAAAGAAGTTATATAGGAAGATGTTTTTGTCACGCCAACGCTCTTAGTTTTAACAGTATGGGTATCATTGAAAAATTGAAAGTGCTTTTCACATGGTGTTTAAAGCACACCGATTTATTAACCCATTAAGAGCCTATTTCAAATGCTCATACTTCTTGACTGACTTTTTTACTAAATTTGCTTTATCTTTAAATTATGTCGATATAATAATAATTATTTAACAATAATATACACATGTTACCAAAGTTATTAGGACTTTGATTAATAAAGTTTTTCTGTATTGCGGGTTTTCAGCCTTCCGGAACACTTTTCAAATATTTACATATTACTATATTTCAATATGTAACAAGTGCATAAACTCTTACCACTATATATTTTAACTCAAACTTATAAATAAATTGTGAAGTTTTCCGAAATAAAAATTTTTTAACCCTAATAACTTTAAAATTTTAAATGATGGAGTTTCTAAAAATAAAGCATATAAAAACTAGTTAACCAAATTTTAGCGCTTCTGTTCCGCTCTAAACGTTACCTCTAAGTTAACTCTTCAGATCGTATTAGTAAAAGTACTAATTTGTACAAACGATAACAAATTAGATTAAATTTTGAAGCTGAAAGTTGAGAGTTTAAACAATATTGAGAAATACATTAAAGAAAAACTATCGGCGTTGTATTATTGTATATCTAAAGTTGCCATCTCAAAAATAAAAACGTCACAAAATTTTCGAGGATTTAAAGAATACATAGGAAAAAGCATACAGGAAAACATTACATAGACCAAAATATGCCGATCTTAAAGCAAGTTTGTACAAATGTTTTCTTGAAGCATCGAAAACGTAATTGCGCAATCACTGTTCTAATTTCAATATCAATTCTTTTTTCAATATTATTCTATGAGTTAAATTTCAGTTATGTATTTTATAAAGCTTTTTGGAATAGAGCTATTACAAAAAGCTTTATAAAATACATAACTGAAATTTAACTCATAGAATAAATTCGAAAAATGAAAAATGTTGAATATAATAAAGTTGCTTATGAAAAAGAAATAATTCCCAATATCTATTTGTTAAAGTAAAATGTAACAAGAAAATACAATATAATAGTCTGGTAGTGTATAAAGTAATTTCTAAAATAAAATTTAAGGAATAGAGCTATTACAAAAAGCTTTATAAAATACATAACTGAAATTTAACTCATAGAATAAATTCGAAAAATGAAAAATGTTGAATATAATAAAGTTGCTTATGAAAAAGAAATAATTCCCAATATCTATTTTAATATTTTTTAATAAATTCATTTGATTTTACGTTAAAAAATTTATCATAAATAATTATTTATATTTTTGTAGGCTTAAATTAAGTTTGTGTACGAGTCTGGAATTATGCATGTTGTTAAATTTATAAAAATTCAAAATGATAGTGGCACCACTGAAATGTAAATACATAATAAAAATCACAGCTGTTTATATTTTTTCAATTGTAGCTGTCGTCTTCAAAATAATTCAGTAGCTGATTACGCGACTACAATTGCAACCTGCAGCATTTGTAGTCGTGCCTTCGTGTTGCCTGCTGTCTCGAATGTGTTTAATGCATAAGTGTTCAAACAGAATTGAGTCTTCAACTTCAAGCAAAAATCCTAAAGCCCATCCAAGGCGAATTCATTTACCAGGTGGCGTTGAAAGCACAGCTGTGCTACTTTTTTTTCTTACTTAGAGAGAGAAATGTCAAAAGTTGCTTGTGTTTTTGACATATCGATCAACGAAAGCAACAAAAAAATACATTGCTGTGTTTTTGGTGTTGTTACTTGTTGTAGTATCGACACCACCGTATACATGAATTCGCCTTGAGCCCATCATTAAAACGTCGACAGTAATTTCAATTTCAAATTCTCTCTCATTTCTTTATTTTTCTGTGTTCACAAAATATAAGAAAGCCGTGCTGCCATTACTTTTTGTTGAGAATATGCCAATACTCCAAAGAAAAATTTTCTAATATCTGCTAAATCGTAAAATTAAGAAAATATGCTAAAAATATGCTAAGTTATAAAAAATATGCCATTCACCAACTCTATCTGCAAAATCTAGCAGAAAATATGCTAAATTGTTACGCTGAGTAAAAGTTTGGTAGTATTGTTAAGATAATAAGCGTCTAAGAGCATTAGAAAAAACGTTCTCAAAATAAAATTAATCTTATTTCACGACCGCATTCTCTGGCAACATTTTATGCCAAAATGTATGGAAAATGTGGTCTCGGCGCAGCTCTGTTCTAACACTAAGCCTAATCATGATGATTTGCCAGAGTACACTGATCAACAAAAAGTGAGCGCCGGAGCAATATGGCAGTTCGTTTGGCAGCTTACCCTTTTGTAAGTTCTATCATGCTAAAACAAAACTCTAAAAAGCATTTGAATGAAAAAATTATTTATAGATTCTAAATACGTCTCATACAAAATGTTTAATAAATCCATTTAACACCCCTGATTTACAGTTTATTTGACTTTCTGTTACTTTGAGTCGCGTAAAAGAACTACTCCAAATAGCTGGGTTTAAAGGCACATTGTTGCTTTATCCAGTAAATTTTAGAAGTTCTATTGGGCCAAATTAAAAGTTAAGTTTTGCCTTTTTTCCTTAATGTTTATTTGAGTCAATGGTGATGTGTATTGTGTGTGCTTTTTTTTTTTTTTTTTTTTTTTTGTAATTTTTCCACTTTTCTGCTCCATTCTCCTATTTTGCTTTTAATCACGTCTGGCTGTTTGAGTGTAGTTGAGGTTTGTGTTGTTGCACTTGTTGTAGTAGGCAACTTACACGTCACTTTTTTTTCTTTTCGTTTTAGCAGTTTTAGACACAAAGAGTTGAATTCTACTTAAACCAATTAAAAGACACACACAAAGTGTTAAAAACTAGAAAAAACGTTAAAATAATGGCTGAATGCAAGAGGTAATAAGGTTAACAAAGAATTTTTTTATGTTGGCTTTAGTTAAATTAAAAGGCAGCAAAAGTATTTAACTGGAGCAGGATTCAGGAATAAGATTCTCGTTAATAGTTAAATTATTATGGCGTTAAGGACCTTTTTCCATAATGTGGTTTTATGCAACGGGAGAAAAGAATGGGAAAGAATGTTCATAGTTAATTTTTATAAATGCAATTATTGCTTAAATAGGCCACAAAGGAACTTATTTATAATTGGCTAATGTATCTATTGAAGAGGATGTGACTTAATAGGCAAAATTTATAATATGCATTTAAGTAAAAATTACTTGGACAATTAAAAAGGAATATTTAACATTTAATACAGCGTGGCTCAAAAATTAATACTCTATTAAAAAATCGAAATTTAAAACATACTGAAGAAGATTATTTACAATTACATGTCGTTATCAATAAAAAACAAGTTAGAGTGCTATATTCGGCTGTGCCGAAACTTTGATACACCCCACCGACAGGAGTTAGCTCTATATGATAAATACATATATATTATTAATTAATCTTCATAAAAACAAACGTCAGCATTAAAAGTAGTTGCGGTTTTAACCTGAATTAAATTATTGACCGACAATAAGAAAATTTTATGCGTTTCTTGTTAGAACTTTGAACTGGCTTGAGTAAAATATCATGATTCGTAAAAGTTTTAGCCGAACTAAAATAATTTTTAGGAGCGTAATCTGTATTGGACCTATGGTAAATTATGGACCAATCATCCCAAAATTCTGAAGACTCATTTCTGGTATTACAAAAAATAAATTAGAATAAACTTCAATACAGCAGTGTAATTAGCGTTAACAGTAAATTTCACATATTTGCATGATATTTTTTCTGGCCATATGAATTTAAGTAAGAACTTTTACCGCAATATCAATATCTGTGATGGTTTTAGGCGAATTTAATTATTTTCCCAAAGTGGGCTTTATTTGGTTTTAGTCGCTACCCAATAAAAAATTTTCCTATTTTGCGAAGCACTAATGGTACATTTCAAAAAGTAAGCTCACATTTAAGCGCTACGCAATAAGACATACACAGATGCAGTAAGGTAAGCGAACGAATTCTTAATAACTTAAAAAATATTTGAAGAGCCACGACATTCCCTTACTACGAAGCAGGTTCGTAAGGGAGCTTATAAAATACTAACGGTAACAAAAAATTCAGTGTGCAAAGCTGATCGTTACATTCAACAATTTTTATATGCGCTGAAGAAAGCGCTTTCTGTGTCAAAAATGTATTGCTTCAAAGTGGGAACTCGCCATATAAAATGCATGTCTTCCGTAAGCGATATGGTAAGCGAAACTTTTACGTTTCTCCCTTACAAACCTGCTTCGTTGGAAGATCCATTTTTTATTGGGTATAAACTGTTTTCCGATAGTAGGGTTTGTATGGGGCCTAGGGTAAATTATGGACCAATCTTCACGAAAGTTGGTAGTGTAATTTTTCGTCCTATAAAACTGTGACGTCAGTTTGATAGCATTATTTATTACGGTTTATACCAAACGGTTTTCCGGGAGTTGGGTTTATATCGGGCCTAGTGTAAATTATGGACCGATCTTCAAAAAAATTTTAAAGTGGTCCTATAAAAATGTGACGTACCAAATTGTAGTATGCTAGCGTTATTTATTGCGGTTTTATGCGTACTAAACGGTTTTCCAGGAGTTGGGTTTATATGGGGCCTAGTGTAAATTATGGACCG
Organism: Pollenia amentaria; assembly: GCA_943735925.1. Lineage (NCBI taxonomy): Eukaryota > Metazoa > Arthropoda > Insecta > Diptera > Polleniidae > Pollenia > Pollenia amentaria. The sequence continues at coordinate 161,439,293 of OX031008.1, forward strand.
ATCTTCAAATAATTTTACAGTGTGATTTCTGGTCCTATAAAACTGTGACGAATTTCTTAGAATAGTTCGACAACGCGAAGCTAAAAAGGGCAGATTTTAACCAAAATTTCCTATATTTGGCTATGATACTTTCCAGCGATAGATAAAATATTTTAGGAGGCTCTGTATGGGATCTACGATAAGCTATCAACTAATAGTAAATTTTGTTGAGGTTCTAGTCCAGACGGCCGATAATCACAAAGTTTTATTATCAAAAGTTATTTTCGGGAATATAAAATTAATTACACTGTGCACGAAATTGACACTTTTTTTTCGTGACAAGCTGGGCACCTGGCGTATTAACATAATTCAGGTACGCTGAATCTAGTGGTGCCCGTGGTTTTTTAAGATTGGCTCTGGTTTTCGAGATATACCGTTATTTCAAAAATGGAGGAGGTTGCACAACATATGTTCGTGTAACTCAAAAACGCTTTAGCTTATTGAAAAAAATTAAAAAAACGAAATTCCGCAATAAAATTTCCTTTAAGAAAGGTGAAACTTCTTTCTAATATCCGCCGTCGTTTTAGAAACATAATTTTTTTTTTGGAAAATAAAATAATTTTTTTAACAAAATTTCGAATTTTTGCAACTTTTGATTTTATTCACAAAAGTCGACAAATTTTAATTAATTTAAGAATTTCATAAAACGCAATATTTGTATGGGAGCCCCCCTAAAATTAATTAAAATTAAAATTTGTCGACTTTAGTGAATAAAATCAAAAGTTGCAAACAGATTTTAATCATTTATGGCTTGTTTTGTTTGCAGCTTCGTTTTTTATACGTCTGCAAGAAGCATAGCTGCATTTTCCAATTTTTTATGAATTTTTAAAAAACAAAAATTTCGAAATTTTGTTCAAAAAATTATTTTATTTTCCAAAAAAAAATTATGTTTCTAAAACGACTGCGGATATTAGAAAGAAGTTTTACCTTTCTTAAAGGAAATTTTATTCGGAATTTCGGTTTTTTAAGTTTTTTCAATAAGCTAAAGCGTTTTTGAGTTACACGAACATATGTTGTGCAACCTCCTCCATTTTTGAAATAACGGTATATCTCGAAAACCAGAGCCAATCTTAAAAAAACCGCGGGCACCACTGGATTCAGCGTACCCGAATTATGTTAGAACGCCATGTGCCCGGCTTGTCTGTTTTTTCAACTAGCATAGTGTTAATAATTAATTCATTTAATCATGATGTGCTAAATTCCTAATTTTTATTTTTGACAAAAACACTGATATTTATTGTTGTAAAACTAGCTTTCCAGTTTCTATACGAGTATTTTCTTCTAGTCATATAAAACTGAATTTTACCTTATTACAATAAACTATCATTATTCATTTTGATTTTAAGCATATTAAAGTGATAAAAAGAAAGAGGTTCCAGTTTCGATCAATGGTTAATTATTGACCTATCATCACAAAATTCAAAAGAGTGGTTTCTAGTTTTTGTAAAAGTCAATTGAAAAGTCGCCTTATATGGGACCTATACTAAATTATGAACCGATTGTCACAAAATTGCATCGTCTTATTTCTAATAATATAAGGCCTAATTATACCCAATTTAGCCATAATATAATAATATGTTACGGTTTAAATTATGTAAAGATCTCCATGAAATTTGGTAGTGTGACTTCTATTTAGTCATATAAAACGAATTTGTGCAAAATTTTATGACAATCGGTGTATTACTCAACAAATTTATGCTTAATTTAGTAACAGAAATATTCATCCATGTTCTGTTAAACCCAACGTTTTCAAATCTCTTACGGGTTGAAAACACATTTAACCATGTTCTGAAACAGTTATCAAATTGAAAATGCGAATTTAAAGCGATATGAGTTCTTCAGAACATGGGTGATTATTTTAAATAAACTTTAAGCTTATAATATTCTAGCCGAAAAGCATACTGTACTTTTTTAAGAACTTGAAAGTTTTACGCTTGGTACTTTTTTGACACCTTAAACGCCTTAAAATTTAGACGTTTAATTTGAAACCAAAAAATTGCCAAATGGAAAGAAAAGATGTTTGGAAATTCAAAAAATATTACAAACGGTTAAAGTGGGGGTACATTTTATATCTTTTAATGTAATAAGCAGTACTAATGTGATTAAGATTAAGGCCCTAATTGAAAGCACAAGCAATTTCAATGTTGTTGCCTATACAGAAATTCATGTACCGTTTTAAAAATTTCAACGCCACAAGAAATGCAGCGTTTGACATTTTAAAACGCAATGTGAATTTCTATAGGAAGCAACAACAAAATTACAAAATATTTAAGACATTGTTTGTGTTTTCAATGTTATTCTTTGGCGTTGAGTTGTGTTTTACATTATTAGGCCCTAAATTTTATTAAATTATTTATCTGCTTTGTTATTATTATAATTGAATGAATATTGGAAACAAATAAAAAGTTTAATTTTTCAACATTTCTATGGAAAAGTTTTATCCCTGAGGTTAACATATTGTGGGTATTACTGTATCGAGGGTATGACATTTTAGTACGGAATGTTACATACCTTGCGAAGGGTTAATTTGTCTTGTTTCATAATATAAGTTTTATTTTTATGGTTTTAGAAACATTTACACACAAATAGGAAAAAATTCAAATTAGAGCATATGCTAACAATTGAAAACCCGTTATCCTGAGTAACAAACATTTAGTTCGATAGATATCCCACTCGCAACCCACTTAGCGACCAAAAAGCTCTTAAGGAAAAGACTAAAGCTTTCTTTTTACAAAAAAAAGGCCCATGTTAAAAAAAATTTTTGACATTGCAAAAAAGTCAAACCAAAAAATTTCGTTATTCTTTTTTTTCAAAATATTGAAGAAATAGCTATTTAAACTATTTGGGACAATTTTTGCTAAGAACAACAATGGGTACTAAGTAACATGGAATAGCAAAAAAAAAAAAAAAAAAACACACCTGATTGGCCAAAATGTCACATTTTGGTCCACTCTAACTTAGAGAGTTCTTGACCTATCTTGTTCAAATTTATGTCCAAACTTCTATCCAATAGGACTAACCTTGGTGCAAATTTCATCCCCAGCGGTAGACGTGGATTTCAAAAGATGGGTCACGTGAGATGAAACGCCCCATATTTGTATATAACTTTTTAAATGGGAGTGTGTTTTTTTTCATTTTATTTGGTCGGCTTATAATGTAATAAAAGGCAAATTAAATGGTTTGGAACTTTTTGCACAAATTAAAACCTTTTATCTATAGAAAAATCGACATGTGGATCTACAAACACGATATTTTAAAAATGATATAATATGGATATCCGATATGTACTTTAATCTAAAAGATGTGCAAAAATATTTTAAACAGAAGACCGTTTCTAGCTTAAAACGAGTCGATGCAGAAAAGATTATTGAAAATAAAATTTTTTGAGAAGTGTTTGGCATATTCTTAAACGAGGCAATGAAATTCTGCTAATGCTACATCGACACATGTTCTCTATAACATTTTATTTCTGCTTATTCTGTGCTTAACAAAAAAAAAAGTAAAGAAAATAAAGTACCATTTTATTTAAAGATTGATGTTTGGCTAATGACGTCATCCGTCGTCTATGACGTTGAGATACGAACGGCCAACCCCACTGAAGAGATTGTGTGGTTACAATCGAAACTAGTCTGGGCAACCTGTCCGTGAAAGCCTGGGTTCAATTCCCAGCTCAGTCAATAATCAAAAATTATCAGGTTTTTATGAATATTTCTTTTCTAGGTTTTTCTTCTTCGAAACAAATCTTCCGCTGATTTAGACATACAAAAGTATATATAACCACATTGAAAAAAATTTTGTTCGGACAATATCTCTAAATCAACATTAGCTCAATGGTATTATAAATTTCTTTTTGTTGTATTCTTTTTTCAATTATTTTTTTTTCAACAAAAAAATTTCTAGCATTTATTATTGGGGCTGAAATTATATGCAAATACATTGTTTGTTTTTTCGGGAATGTTATTAAAGGTATATGGTAATACATGTATTACGGCGTGTCAAAACACATTTATTTTAAAGTCAGTATTGCCAGTTGAAAGAAATGAAAAACATTAGGAAAAATAAAAAAAAAAAACAAATATAACCATGAAGAGTAAAAGCAACAAGATAAGGAAGTACATTAATATTAAAATTATAAAAATAATACAAATTTTTACACTACAAAAAAATTTCATTTTATTTTCAAAAACATTTTCAGTAATTTGTTTTGCTTGGAAGTACATAAAAAAGTTGTTAGGAAAAAAATCTAAATTTAATTTAAAAAATGCTTTACAAATTACATATATTATTGTTAAGGTAACAAAAAAGAAAAAAATTACATCAATTTACTAAGTGGCAACATTGCTATTGAGTATTTATATAAAAAAAAATGAGAGAGAGTGAAAACTGTAAAGCAAAAGTCGTTTCATTGAACAAAGTCCTTGTGTTTGCCATATGAAACGAAATGTGTTTGCTAGAAGCATGAATAATGCATTAAACACATTCGAGACAGCAGGCAACACGAATGCACGACTACAAATGCTGCAGGTTGCAATTGTAGTCGCGTAATCAGCTACTGAATTATTTTGAAGACGACAGCTACAATTGAAAAAATATAAACAGCTGTGTTTTTTATTATGTATTTACATTTCAGTGGTGCCACTATGCATAATTGCAGACTCGTACACAAACTTAATTTAAGCCTACAAAAATATAAATACTTATTTATGATAAATTTTTTAACGTAAAAACAAATGAATTTATTAAAAAACATTTAAAATATTTTAATTTTATTGTTTTTGGAACTCATGAAGAATATCATCTTCATGGCAGGTTGAATAAAAAAATCCTAATATACAGTATAATCGCGAAAAAGTAAACTGAAATGTCCTAAGGGTTGTTAACTTTTTCGTCTTATTTATTAACTTTTCTTAATTGTAACTAAAAATGCAATAATAAACATATGTACCTAAATTTTTTTCAATGACTTAGTTTTCATCTGTACAAAAAAGAAACTTAGATCTAATTTGTACCGGCTACAATTTATAATTAATAATTATACAATCAGTCATGTATTGTGTGATAGGTGCTACATATGACGTTTGTCAGAAAATTAGTTCTTCAAAATTTTTCAGATAGCGAATTCTGGGTATTTTCTAAACATTTGCCAGCCATCCATTACTGACATTATTGTCTTTTCAGGTTGCAGTTACACGAACTCCCGCTTAGCTATTGATATTGAAATTAGAACAGTGATTGCGCAATTACGTTTTCGATGCTTCAAGAAAACATTTGTACAAACTTGCTTTAAGATCGGCATATTTTGGTCTATGTAATGTTTTCCTGCATGCTTTTTCCTATGTATTCTTGAAAGCCTCGAAAATTTTGTTACGTTTCGTTTTTATTTTTGAGATGGCAACTTCAGATATACAATAATACAACGCCAATAGCTTTTCTTTAATGTATTTCTCAATTTTGTTTAAACTCTCAACTTTCAGCTTAAAATTTAATCTTATTTGTTATCGTTTGTACAAATCAGTACTTTCACTAATACGATCTGAAAAGTTAACTTAGAGTTAACGTTTAGAGCGGCACAAAAGCGCTAAAATTTGGTTAACTTGACCGCAAGATTACTGTATCGCGATTCTACTGTATTTTTTTTGGTTCAACGCACTAAGTTTATGAATTATAGGTCGTACAGGTTTCAGAGCACTTTATCAATAGTATAGGAAGAAAAATATAATCTGAATCTTTAAAGTATTGGTATCATAATAAAGTCTTTCGAAACACATTTCATATGATGTATTAAATATACCGATTTATTAACCCCTTAAGAGGATTTATCTTAAAATTTTGTCGATATGTATAATATTTCCTCAAATATAATATGCTATAGAGAACACCCCAAGTTTTTATATGCTATATTTTTAGAAACTCCAAATTTTATTTTGGAAAACTTCACAATTTATTTATAAGTTTGAGTTAAAATATATAGTGGTAATAGTCTATGCAGTTGTTACATATTGAAATATAGTAATATGTAAATATTTGCAAAGTGTTCCGGAAGGCTGAAAACCCGCAATACAGAAAAACTTTATTAATCAAAGTCCTAATAATTTTGGTAACATGTGTATATTATTGTTAAATAATTATTATTATATCGACATAATTTAAAGATAAAGCAAATTTAGTAAAAAAAAGTCAGTCAAGAAGTAAGAGCATTTGAAATGGGCTCTTAATGGGTTAATAAATCGGTGTGCTTTAAACACCATGTGAAAAGCACTTTCAATTTTTCAATGATACCCACACTGCTAAAACTAAGAGCGTTGGCGTGACAAACATCTTCCTATATAACTTCTTTTAAGGATACTAAAAAGTAATAATAATATAGATTTGGTGGTGAGCCGCGCTTATATTCTTGTTTCAATCCGGTTCTTTGCTGTTTAACCAAAAAATTATTATTATATATTATAAGCACTAATTCTTCTAATTTTTGATTATATTAGCAGCACTTTTTCTGTTTTGTAGCGTACAAAAATAGAAATTAGTTTAATTTGACTACAACGACAAAATTAGCATAGACAACAACCTGCAGCCATTTTGCCGTGTCGTCGTTAAAATAATCATTTCCATATACACACATGTATTCTATTGTTGACATATTGAAGTCGGTAGTCTGCTGTCTCGAATGTGTTTAAAGCATAAAGCAACACGTCGGCTAAGGGTGCAAAGGTCCTAAGTCCATTTTTTCAAATTGTTCAGGAGAGACAAAAAACATTCTCAATAATATTTCTGTTAATATTTTCCAAACTGTATAATACAATGTCTTGTTATTGTTGTAACCGATAAACCAAATACAATTTTAAATTGAAGTACGCATGTTATGCTTGTTTATGCCAATTTTATGGACTTAGATCTTTTCCTACAACCACTTTTTATATTTTTTTTGGACTTAGCGCTTTTTATTATTTTAGCATTTTTTTACCTTTTCTTGGACTGAAATAAATAAAACCATAATTTGCATTTAATGCCCATAGGAACTTTTATTTTCATGTTGTATTTCACATTTTAACATTTTTTTTTTATAATAAAGCAAAAATAATTTGAAAAAATAAAAAATCATTTCGTTGCTGTTAACTTTTTACTACAAAATAAAAAATAATTCATCATAAAAATAAAAAATCACACTCGTGTTACTTTTATCAAAATCTTAAAAACTAAACATTATTATTATTATTATTAAATTGAAAATCAGTCATGACGTAACTCATCATAAAATTGATGATAATCTCTTGGCAATGTTGCTTTTAAAGCTTGCAAATCTTCATACTTCCGTTTTGAGATCGGTCTTTTTTCATTGTAAAGCTGATCCAGGTTAGACCACTTAACTGGGACGACATGCACATTTTTGCGCTGAGGAAGAATGTTCCATGCATTTGGAAATCTTAATTTATAAAATATTTCTCCGTCCGGTGTATACTTCAGTGCTCGAATGTCCGTCACTTTCGAATCACCTGTATCACGACCAGGACGTATGGTTTTAAAAAATGATACTTTTTTAAAAGATTTAAAAAATGTATGATCTATATAGACAACATCATAAGGTTCGGGCTTCTTCCGCGCATCCTTACACAAACCAATATAATCAGCTGGTACATTAATGTTTTTATTTTTTAATGCTCGTTCAATTACGGAATGTACGCTATCCGCTTCCATCTGCGTATGTCCTATTTCAAGTATTTTTTGCTCAATATAAATTTTATTATTAATTGCTGTATTGAGCAAAGCGTTAGCCATAGTACTATTCCGGTTTTGGTAAGTACACCCGTCAGTGTAGAAAATAATTTTAACGGGGTTGGTTTTGTTTTCCAAATTGGGTAAAATCTTTTTTTCAATAAAATAAGTCCATATACTTGCGAATTCATCAGCCGTTAATCCGCCTTCCACCTCGTGCCATAAAAAGCAGTACGCTTTTTGATTTTTCAAATTATAAAATACTAAGTTATGCACTTGCAACTTAGTGCGGTAATAAAACGAGCTGACGTTCGATTTCGGTGCCATCAACACAGCTTGAAGATCAACCGTAAATACGAATTCCTCTTAATTTTTGTCTTTTGTTTTTTCTTCTCTCGCTTCTTTTTTCTCTTCCTGATGCAACGAGTAATCTGCCTCTGAAATATTTTCAACAAGATAGCGCGCGCAAATATCGCACTGATCTTTTCTCGGAGCATACAATGAAAGATTTTTTTTTTCAAAAATTTCATTAAAAACTGTCATAGAAAGGGGCTGTTTTTCACGTTCAGAACACCAATTATTTGCATAAAAATCGTAAAGCCTTGCTTTAGAATGCCATTCTGCTAATAGATATTTTTTTGTGGTTGTAGCTCGACAGTAATGAGATTCTGTGGCTGGAAGACTATCGAAAAATAAAGTTAGCTCTTGCTGCTGTGCACTTTGTGTAGATTTTTCTTGTGGGTGTAGATGTGAATCGGCTGTAGAGTGAGGCGTTTCCAACCATTTCGTCACAGATTTTCCGCTAATGTCCAATGTGTTGAGAAAAAGAGTGCGACATACACGCAACATACTAGAATTTACTTTAAGATGGTACTGCAACGTTTGACTCCTCTTAGAAACGTTTTCTATGCGACGATTTCGTGGCCTCTTAGGTTGAATACATACTATCAATGTTTTGACATACACTTTCTTTTGTGACCAAGACATTTGCCAAAATTTCCTGAATATTTGTTGCCTATCTGATTCCGACAGTTGTCCGCATTTCATGATTGAAGCCTTACCTTTGTCCACACAATTACATCGATTTTTGAGAGTATTTATATTTTTAAAGGTGTAGTTTTCCATAAGAGTGACTAATACCAAGTTTGAACATTCTCACTATAACAGTTTTTACGATATGCGATATAAAACATTGGCGTCCTATGGGGGTTGCACTTCCCCTGCAGCTATCTTACTTCTCCCAACACCTAAAAAGGTTTTTTTTTTTTTTTGTTTTTTTTTTTTAAACGTTTATTTAAGTTAAATTCATCTACTTAAACTACAAATAAACAAATAGTATTTATTCCTTATTATTATACACAGTCCCATAGTCGAGCCCTCTAGTATATTTAATATATTTACATTTTTTTTTTTTTTTGGAAATTTTATATACATATATATACATATAGAGCAATTCCATATGAAAACGATCAAAATTGGCAAATTTTTGGACGACCCCTCTCCGATTTTAAAATAAATAGTCTCAATCGATTGCCCAGCAAAAAATAATGTACCTACATATTTTTTTTTTTTTTTTTATAGTGACTGGTTTAGTGGTGGTGTACACCACTGTCATGTGACAAAATCGAAGAATTCTTCATAAGGGACCTCATTGAAAGTAAGAAACCTAAAGCGATCGCAACGAGTGATAGCTCGTTGGAAAGGTATTGAATCAGGCTTTAATTGAAAAATAAAATTTTCCTAATTGTTCTTAGAAATTTACCTTTAAATTTTCCCAAGAAAATTAAATTTTCCGATTTTCCACAGAAGCTCTCAAATTTTCTGGCTAATTTTTTTTTTTTGGATTCCTCATAATTTTTGCTTTAAGAATCAGCAATAAAAAAATGGGCCCCGACTCCCTGTTTGGACAGGAGAAGAGCATTTAAGAGACCACCTTGTTAAAAATACATTTTAAAAATTATTTTACAGAAAAAATCAATTTTTTTTTTAAGAGCCCCAAGTTGAGTGTGTAGTGAATATGGTCTGCCTGCCTTCACAAGATCGGCCATAAATCCATGGATAATAGCAGCAGTGGCATGTAATGGCACACCAAACCCGACTGAGGCTACAGGTCATAAAATGTTTTGTAAATTTTTTAAATTACCAGGTAATAAATATTTCGCCTAAAATGACACGTGCAGAAACAAGTCATAAAACACGGATTTTCCATAAATATGGCGAAATATTTATTACCTGGTAATTTAACAAATTTGCAAAACATTTTATGACCTGTGGTCGGCTTATTGGCAGTAACCAATTAAGTCCCTTTTAAAAAACATTTTATGACCAGTAGTTCACGCAAATTTTCCTATTAAAGAAAAGCAAATATCGCTTATTTTTTTTACCTATTTTTTTACCAAAAAATAAATATAAATACTTCACACACTCTGAGTCAAATTTCAGTTGAATACTAAACGTGAAAGTGTTAAAGTGTTTCTTTTTTGTAAAGTAAAGAGTGAAGCTGTAAAGACAATTTAAAGTAAAATGAATAAATTTTGCTGCAATCCGTTTAACAAGAGTGGACATCGTTCGAAAAAGATAAAAGTATTAAAATTAACTGGTGTTTCGAAGCGATGCATGAATGAATTAAATATACAATACGGTGAAGAAGCAGAATTCATTTGCCCCAAGTGTAAAATCGATTTGTCTCAACAAGCAAATGCATTGAAACAAATGCAGCCACAATCCGAGAGTGAAATGACAAGTGAACAAAATGTTTCATCTGATAGTGAGGCACACATTCCGATGGTCAATATGTCTTTGAGTCCTTTGAATGAGGCTATTACCACTTTAGGTGAAACGCCTATTAGAAAAAGAAATTTGCGAAGTGAAACATACAGGAAAGAGAAAATAGGCAAGGTTATGAGTGCAATCGCGACAATATTTGATGAAGGCTCTGATAACGAATGCAGTCAAGCAGATGACGTTGATGACGGCAAACAAATGATTGAGCAGTTGAAAAGAAAATTCAATTTAGCGACCACTTTTCCGGAGAAATATCTCATTTTATCTGTGCTGCCTCAATCATGGTCTATACGCAAGATTTCTGAACAGTTTCAAACAGCTTTTTACATCGCGAGAAGAAGCAAAGAATTAGTTCGACAGAAGGGCATATTGGCGACTCCCACCAAGAAATTTGGCTCAAGGACCCTCAGCGAAGCAACGGTGAAATTGATTCAAGATTTTTACTGCAATGATGACAACAGCCGCGCCTGCCCAGGTACACGTGACTATGTTATCACACGTGAAGATGGAGAAAAAGTACACAAGCAGCGCAGATTATTATTATGTAATCTATCCGATCATACCATCAGTTCAATGAGAAATACCCAGCAGAAAAAGTGGGATTTTCTAAGTTTGCCATCCTACGACCAAAAGAATGCGTGCTGGCATTAGACAGGCACGGAACGCATTCAGTCTGCGTTTGCATGTTTCATCAAAACATCAAATTAATTTTCTTTCCATGCAAGAAATTGAAAGTATTTCACGGTGAAATTGAAACATATAGGGACCTCCTGTCGAAGTCGTTGTGCGCATACCCCACGGAAAATTGTCATCTGTCCAAATGCGACAATTGTCCGAAGATTGACGAGCTAGAGCAATATTTGGCGGAAAAGTTTGAACAGCTGTTAATTCAGGAGGTGCATTTCAAACAGTGGATAATTAGCAGCGGCAGATGTTCCCTTGAGACCGTGGTAAAGCAGATTCCGGAATTCATCGAGGAATTCGGATTCAAGTTGAATGAACTGAAGGCGCACCATTTCATATCCGAGATGCAATCGAAATTTCTAAAGGAAAGTAAGGAGAAATTAGCCCAAAATGAATTCATTGTGATAAGCGACTTTGCCGAGAATTACACTTTTCTCGTTCAGGATGAAATTCAGGCTTATCACTGGGCAAACGACCAGTGCACGGTGCATCCTTTTTGCATTTATTTCAAAAACGAAGATAACGAACTACAGACCGTAAGCCATGTTGTTGTCGCGGAGAGTTTAGCTCATAATTATGTGTCCGTTTATTTATTTCAAATGAAACTGTTTGAATTCTTAAGATCAAAATTCGATGCAATCGACAAAGTAACGTTTTTCTCAGACGGCGCGGCTTCTCAGTACAAGAATAAAAAAATTTTTACAATCTTTGCATAATTGAAGAAGAACAAAACTGCAAGGTCGAGTGGCACTTTTTCGCGACGTCCCACGGTAAGGGCCCATGCGATGCGTTAGGGGGAACCCTAAAACGCATGGCGACTAAGGCAAGTTTGCAAAGGCCATATACTGACCAGATCTTAAATGTACAACATTTGTTTTCGTGGATTCAAAGCAAGGAAATTGCCATTAACACAGTTTTATGCACTCAAAAAGAACACGATGCCATGAAGCGACGAATTCAAAACAGATATAATAATGTCAAAACTATAACTGGAACGCAAAAGTTTCATTGCTTCATACCAAATATTTCTGATATGTCAATTAATGTAAAGCGGTACTCTTCGTCTGCCGACGTGCTAAATTTAAAGTTACTTTAATTTTATAATGATGCCAAGACAATTGAAATTTTTAATAAATATTGTAATTAAGTGTAAGCAGCAAAATAAGAAAGATTTTTTCTTCATAAATGTATTTTTAACTGTAAAATAATTTTTAAAATGTATTTTTAACAAGGTGGTCTCTTAAATGCTCTTCTCCTGTCCAAACAAGGAGTCGGGGCCCATTTTTTTATTGCTGATTCTTAAAGCAAAAATTATGAGGAATCCAAAAAAAAAAAAATTAGCCGGAAAATTTAGGAGCTTCTGTGGAAAATCGGAAAATTTAATTTTCTTGGGAAAATTTAAAGGTAAATTTCTAAGAAAAATTAGGAAAATTTTATTTTTCAATTAAAGCCTGATTCAATACCTTTCCAACGAGCTATCACTCGTTGCGATCGCTTTAGTAGTTTTTTTTTAAAACAACTTTCAATGAGGTCCCTTATGAAGAATTCTTCGATTTTGTCACATGACAGTGGTGTACACCACCACTAAACCAGTCACTATAAAAAAAATAAAAAATATGTAGGTACATTATTTTTTGCTGGGCAATCGATTGAGACTATTTATTTTAAAATCGGAGAGGGGTCGTCCAAAAGGTGATCGCTTTCATATGGAATTGCTCTATATAGTTTGTTGCTTCTATGCAATCAATTAAATTTTTATGTAACGAAAAAATATCTTCTAAAAAAACATCACTTTCATAAAAAGCGAAAAAGGGGAGGTTTTTAGGTTAGCCACCAATATTTATTTTTATTTATATTTGGAAGTATGTTTTGCTCATCGAAATATATACTTTTTTCAAATCTAGAATTATCAATTGTCAGTTCTTTGCAATGAATTGCTTTCATATTGGCTTATTCTCGGTGCATTCTGAACTCTTGGCAATATGGTTTCTAATTAAGTGGATAATAAAATTATCAATTCTGCCTATTTTAGCCGTATTATATAGTTTTTTGTTTGATATATATTTCATATAACCGCTATTTGATGTTCTATAGAGCGATGTGCATGCTCTTAGACATTTCCTTTCAAAAACTCTAATTTTCTCCATGTATGCGGGGGAAATGTTAAACCATATTTGGCAACCGTATGTTAGAATAGGTCTAACTAATGATTGGTATAAGGTAATTTTAACACTAGTTTTGATGTGTTGTGAATAAAATAGTTTTTTATACATGAAAAAGGCATTTCTTGCTTTTACTAACTGCTCATTAATATGGTTATTAAAGTACAAAAATCTATCTAAATTAATTACCAAATATCTAACGACTTGTTTATTGGGTATAACTCTATTTGAATTTGAATTTATGCCAAATTCTTTCCATTTTGTCTTAATGTTATAGTTACATTTTCCCACAGGAGGGCGAAAAAGGATTGTTTCGCATTTGTTAAGATTGATTTTCATTTTCCAGTCTAAAGCGTATTGCTCAACTGTGTCAAAATGTGATTGTATCTGATAGTTAATTTTTTCTACTGTATTATCGGCATGGTAAATTATAACATCATCAGCGAATGCAATAATATTATCGGTTTTGGTTAACAGGTCATACAAATATATGTTGAAAAGAATTGGGGAGTTCACAGTGCCTTGTTGAAGACCGTTGACTATAACGAATTTTTTTGAGCTTGCTTGTTCTCTATTATTAAATGAGAATGTTTTGTTACTTAACATGTTATAAATAAGTATAATTAAGCATATAGGAAATTCATATTTTAAAAGTTTATATATTAAAGCTGGTATCCATATACTATCAAAAGCTTTTTCAAAATCAATCAAACAAGCTCCGGTATACCAAGATTTATTGAGGTTCCAATGAATCTCTGATACAAGAAGATGCGTTGCGTGAATTGTTGAATGCCTGTATTTGAATCCGAATTGTCTTTCATTTATTAATTGGTTTCTTTCACAGAATTTTGTTATGTGGTTGTTAACGCAAATCTCAAAAACTTTACTTATATTTGGTAACAAACTAATGGCACGTAAGTTTTTGGATCTCTATCTTTTTTTGGTAAGATCACAACTTTCGCTTCTTTCCAGGCTCGCGGAAAGTAGGAGTTATTAAGCATATTATTGAAAAGAGTAACATAATCTAAAATGATTATTTCAGGAATATTTTTTAAAATAATATTTGGAATATTATCAATTCCTGAGGATAGCTTTTTCTTTAGCTTTCGGAAAATGTATAACAGTGATTCAAATGTTATGAAATAGTTTTCATTTAAAGAACTCCTAATCTCATTAGCTTTATGATTATCTGAAAATATTTTATAGCATGACTGACTAGTCTCATATTCGTCTTTTGTTCCCAAAAAACTGCTGAAACAAGTATCAACGTCGATATGCACACTATTTTGGGCATCGCTCTCTTTAAAAGAATGAATTGATTCCAGATAAGCACCAATTGCGTTTAATATTTGCTCTTGATCTCTAATAATAAACTTCTGACTTTCGTCATTTTTTTCTAGGCCAACGATAGTCTTCGCTTTGAGATATCTCTATGGTATTGATATGCAAGGGTTGTATTTTTCTGAATTGTTTTTTTGCTTCAAAAAATACGTTAGATAAATCTTTGTTATCAATATTTTCAAGTTTTTTTTGTATATGTTTATTAACAGCAAGGGTAAAGTTTTCACTAATCAACTTTTTTATTAACTTAATTTTGCATTTTAGTAATTTCAGTTCTTGTGGTGTTAGCAAACATTCAAATCTATTATGTTTTTTGATAGCAGTTAGTATTTTGCTTTTTTCTTTTTGCAATTTTTTAATGATTGTGTTGGTGAATTTTCCTATTGAGTCTCTATTCTGAAACTTCGGAACTGCTTTTTCAATTGCATGATTAATTATTTTATTTAATTCAATTAAATAAAAATCTATTTCTGAATTGGTAAGATTTCTATTATTGGGTATGGGTTCAATAGTGTCATGCTTTTCCAATATACAGTTATTAACTTTTCTCCAGTTAGTTTTTTTTGTAATTAAATTGGATGTTTGGTATGTCTTTAAATAGAGTGATTGGGTTATCATCTTCCTGTTTTAAAATTATAATTTGTATGGCGTTATGGTCGCTATCATAGTCTAAGTTCTTGAGGCAATTTATTGTATCGTTCTCCCTATGTATTATCAAGCGAGAGTCAGCTATGCATATGTCTAAGTAAGAACCGCAACGGGGATTCGAAGGAAAGGTTGAGGCATATAAGTAGCACCTATATTGAATTTCATTTACTGATAGCCATTCCTTTAGTATATTGCCTTTTGAATTATTGGAGGGATTACCCCAATCAGAGTGTTTGCAATTCAGATCTCCCCCCAATATGTAAAAATTATTGGGATTTTGTAGGTTTAGGGATTGAAAAAGCTGAAGTAGGATAATAACCAGAAGTATAATAACACGATATTATAAATAATGTTTTATTTGAAAGAAGCGGTATTTTCAAAATGCACGTTTCTAATACTTTAAAGGAATTTATAATGTTATTGGAAAATGTTTTATATTTAATATCATGTTTTATTAAGATACCTGTTCCACCTCCCTATTATTGATACGGTCTTTACGTATGATTTGGTAACCGTTGAAGTTAATCTTATGTCTTATATTTAATTTAGTCTCATTTAAAAGTACTATGTCAGGATTATGTGTATTTATAAAGTCATACAAATCGTATCTTCTGCTTAAACTAATCAAAGAATTAACGTTAATATGAATAATATTTAGATTTTTTACAATAGTATTATCCATGATGACAATTTAATTTTCTAACATTGAGAAGATCGAGTCAATTCTCGATGTTTGAATTTGTAGTTGCTTCTGTATGCTTACAATTTGGTTAGATAGATTTTGCATCGAGTTTTTAAATTCCTCTAAGGCTATTTGTATAGGGTTAATATAATCTACATTTTGTGGGTTAATATTTTTTACAGTATCTGCAAAGCTTATATTTTGGTTAACAGTTCATGGTGTATATGCTGTATTCTTTGATCTTCTCTGTTGAAAACTATGCCTATTGGCACGAAGCTTTTGCTGAATTTCCTTATATTTCTCGCAGCCTTTATACGATGCTGGGTGGCCGTGTTTACCACATAGCACACAAAATACTTTTTCACTCTCCTTATCTTCGTTACTTTTCAGAGAACATTCACCTACACCATGGTTCTCATTACATTTTACACATCTCTTAGCTAAGTAGCAATTGGATGCGCTATGGAAGAAATTTTGACAGTTCCTACACTGAGTGATTTCTGGTTTTCTCAGAGGTTCCCAACGTACACAACGATGTTGTAACCCTTTAATAGCGTGAAGTTCATTAGGGTTGCTGTCAGCACTTATTTGTACTAAATAAATTGGTAAAGAATAATTTTCTTTAATTGATTTTTTAGTTTTAAAATCGCTCACTTTAACGAATTTTAAGTTTTCTTTTTGGAATTTACATAGTTCTACAAGTATTTCATTATTGTCAATATTAGGACTAAGGCGTTTTAACATGTTAGTTTTTGTTTTTATGTTCTTTGGAGTAAAGGTAAAAAATTTGGATTTAGTTTTTTGTAGATAAGCTTTTACTCTATTATAATCATCAATTGATGACATATGAAGAGAGATTTTTTTGTTGTAAAATTCTCTTATTTTAAAGTCTTTAATATTTAGACCCTTTTTTATAAAATGTATGAGTTCATTGGGATCCACGTCAAAAATATTGATCGGTGGAATTTTTTTGTTTTTGTTTGTTGTTTTTTTCAAAGTTATCAGAATTTTGTTGATTTGTAATATTTTATATCGATATATTTTTTTCAATTTGCCCATCCCTACCCTAAAATCACAACAAAAATGTTTTAAGGCTATTCAAGTTGTTTTATATGTTATTTTTAGGTAGAAACAAGTAAGAATGATTAAAAAATATTATCAAAGTATTAAAATTTAAAAATAATATAATGCAGTTTAATACCAAGAATTCTTGTCAGAATGAAAAATAAAAACATATATTTTGCTTTTAATTTTTGTTTTTATTGAAATAATAGCTTTAAAAATAGAGGACAGTAAATGACTGCAAAAATTTTTTAATGCTTGAAGCAACATTTCTGATATGAAAAGTCTGCTTATGTTCATGTAATCTACATTAAGAAAAATTAGAGCTGATAAGTTATTTTTCATGGTTTTACCTGTTTGAGAGAGGTCTTCATTGAGTAATGTTTATTAATTATTTTCTTCTCCTTAATTAATATTCTTTAACATCAAAGGCACCACCTTGGAAGTGTAGAACATAAAATCAAGTACAAATTTTGCACTATTTGAATTGAGTGCAGACTTTGGAATTCAATCTTCGTTTAGTGATAGTGAAAAAATTTGCAATTACACTAATTTTTTTAGCAGTAGTTAAAAAAAGCAATCATCTCTAAAGCTGGTTAAAAAAGAGTGCAAAAAATTTTTTTTGCAGTTTTATTTAGTGATAGTGTACTCCTGAAATAAATCACAATTTAGTGCACTACCCTCAAGTATGATTTTTTAAAAACAAAAGTTTCGAAATTTTGATAAAAATATTACTTTTTTTCCAAAAAAAAAAAAAAAAAAATAAATAAATTATGATTCCAAAACAACTGTTCATATTACAAAAAAAGTTTCGCCATACTTAAAGGAATTTCGGTTCTTTTGGTTTGTTCAATAAACTAAGCATTTTTTGATTTCGAAATAACGGTATTTGTCGAAAACAAAAGCTAACCTAAAAAAAAAAAAACGGTTAGCACCGCTGGATTCAGCGTACCTGAATTACAACGCCGGGTGCCCGGCTTGTCTGTTTTTATAACTAGCTTACTGTAATTAATGCATGAAATTCCACCCCCTACACATGTACATGCATTCGTACTAAATACTAATGTTTGTTGTTTTCTTGTTATATTTAATAATATTTTCATTATGTAATTGATTCTGTGAAAAAGTACAACAATACGCAACATTAAAAAACGAATGAGGGAACAAAAAAAACGAATTGTAATTAAATTTTTTTATATTATTCTTGTTTTCAAAAACTTTTATTCAAATGCAAATATTACTTTTTACTACAGAATACAGAAGACCAAAAACTCAACTTTCGCACACAAACAAAAAAAAAAACAAGAAACAAAACGGAAATGAATGAAAAGATTTTGCCCATACAAAAGTCTAAAGGGAGTTCTCGAAAAGAAGAAGAAAAACAAGTTAGTGTGCTATATTCGGCTGTGCCGAATCTTTGATACCCTCCACCGACAGGAGTGGACTCTATATGATAAATACATATATTTTTATTAACTCAGCTTCACAAAAACGAACGTCAGCACTAAAATTGGTCGCGGTTTAGACGTTTATTAAATTATTGACCGACAATAAGAAAGTTTTTTCGTTTCTTGTTAGGCTTGAGTAAAATATCATGGTTCGTAAAAGTTTTAGCCGAACTAAAATTATTTTTTGGAGGTAATTTGTATTGGATTTATAGTAAATTATGGACCAATCATCCCAAAATTCTGAAGACTGATTTCTGGTATACAAAAAATAAATTAGAAAAAATTCAATACAGCAGTGTAATTAGTTATAGCGATTACAGTAAATTTCAAAGTTTTGCATGTTATTTGTTTGTCTGGCCATATGAATCTAAGTAAGAAATGTTACCCCAATATCAATATCTGTAATGGTTTTAGGCGAATTTAATTATTTTCCCAAAGTGGGCTTTATTTGGTTTTAGGCGCAATAAACTAATTGTAAACCTATCTTCAAAAAATATTACAGTGTGATTTCTGGTCCTATAAAACTGTGACGTACCAAATTTTAGTATAATAGCATTATTTATTACGGTTTTAGGAGTACTTAAAAGTTTTCCGGGAGTAGGGTTTATATGGGGTCTAGGGTTAATTATGAACCGATCGTCACGAAATTTATCAGTGTGCTAAACTGTTTCCGGGAGTAGGGTTTATATCGGACCTAGTGTAAATTATGGACCGATTTCCAAAAAATTTTACAGTGTGATTTCTGGTCCTACAAAGCTGTGACGTTCTAATTGTTAGAATGCTAGCGTTATTAATTGCGGTTTAGGCGTACTAAACTGTTTTCCGTGAGTAGGGGATATATGGGGCCTATGGTCAATTACAGATCAATCTTCACGAAATTCAGCAGTATGATTTGCAGTCGTATAAAGCGAATTCGTGCAAAGTTTTATGTCATTCCGTGCATTATTCCACCATTTATGTTAGTTTTTGTATCAAAATTATCAATTTTTTTAGGATGGTGGTTCCACATTTTGATTCATAGTTCTGATCCTAGTGAACCGATGTTGCTGGATTTCAATCTCAAACTGCTTAGGATAACTACGAGCAATTTGAGGCCAAGTTTGTTCTTTTCTTTGCGTTTTTCGAAAGGAGGCGTTACTCAACAGACGGATAGACAGACGGACATGGCTAAATCGACTTAGAATAACTCAAGGAGCCAGAATATATATACTTTATGGGGTCTTAGATGTATAATAAAAAAGATTCACATGGAATGACAAACTTAGTATACCCTCATTCACCACTAGTGGCGGTGGAGGGTATAAAAACAAGAAGAATGAAGTGAGGGACTAAGTGATGAAAACAAATTATTGTATATGACATTTTTATGTAAGAACATTTTTAAATTGAAAACATGAGTAAAGTTTAAGTACAACTGCTGAATATACCTTCCTGAACATACGATCATACACACACACTCTGAATTGCCGACTTTTTCACCCAGTCAAGTGGTTGAGGATACAAGTGGCAGTGAAAACAGTGAATGGAAGGAAATAGTGGTCTTTTATCAAGCAGATGCTGGTTATGAAATGAAGTTAAGTCTCTTAGGCAAGAGCAAGTGAATATTTAATTCACTAGGACAACGCACACACATAAATAAGTACAAAAAATATATCGAAATATAAGCTAAAACGAAAAAAAAGATTACTTAAGTTTAATATAAACACACATATAGTTACATACACACAAATATTTAAAGAAATATATTTACTTTTATTTATCTGCATGTGTGTGTGTGTGTGTCTGTGCAATCTGAGAAAAACTTTCTTTAAAACATTTACTTAGTAGTACAAAAGTAACTTGAATGTCTGACTAAAGTGAATGAATGAATCCAGTTTGTATACATTGCGTTTGTAACTGTATGTAGTTTCTTTATCACATACAAACACACACGCAAACACCGACACGATCTTATTCCTTTCAACACTAAATATTAATATGGCAACAAGTTCATATTAAAACTGAAAAATGCCCTCTAGAGTATAAACTAAAAAACACAAAAAATATTAAATAAAGGAAAAGAAAAACAAAATGAACAACTACATTTTCATTATGTCACATTAATGCATCAAACATGGAATTAATTTTGAGTTTGTCGTTATTTGTCATGATCTTAAATATTTTTTTTGTAGAATACTCAAGGAATGGCCGATTTTTTTATCAGTTTAGTTTTTTAATAATTCCAAAGCACATTTAAGATTTCAATACATTTTGAATTTTCTGGCTTTTGCAGCCAATGCCTGAATCTCATCGGGGCTTAAAATAGTCAGCTCTGCAATAGATGACACTACAAACTACGTCCCCCAGTGAACTAAAATCCGAAAGCAAAGCTGAACTAATTTCCCAAATTTGTATACATTTTTTAAAAAATAATTTTGTGCGGATGGATTGTTTCATAATGAAATAAGTCCCCAAATTTTGGAAATAAAATAAAACCCAATATTAGTATGGATCTATTTTATATATCATTCAAATTGAACTTAAAATTTAAAATATTGATAAAAAAAAATTAAAATTTTTCCGAATTTTATTATCATAGTCGTTTTTGGGAATACAATTATTTATTAAAAGAATTTGTTTGTTGTGCTTAATTCTCTTTTTTTAAAAATTGATAAAAAAAAACGTCTGAAATTTATTCTTGGAAGATAAGTTGTTCCTATTCGCAGTTCACTGGTTGCTTAGGCCAGGTCATCAGGAAACGTTCTCCTAAATAATTTTAGAAAAGCCAAAGCTATCAGCAAACAAAACAACTATGATAATAAAATTTTTGCAAGTGCACGTGCATAAAAAACTGAACTGGCAAATTGTTTTTATTTTGATTGCTTGCGAAAACAATAAAAGCACTTTGTTTTTGTTTTTAATATGTTTTTTCTTTACCCACTTACAACTGCAATTAATGTTGGGAGAATTTCAACTAATTGTAGGGGGAATGTAAGAAAAGATAAACTCATCACTGATTTATTGTTTGGTATTTTGTTTAAGCTTTGATATCGTTGCGAAAAAGACTTTTTTTAGTGTATGAAGGTAATTCTCATTCCCTCTGTAGTCTTGTTTGCTGATAGCTTTGGCTTTTTTAAAATTATTTAGGAGAACATTTCCTGATGATCTGGCCTAAGCAACCAGTGAAATGCGCATAGGAGCAGCTTATCCTCCAACAATAAATTTCAGTATTTTTTATCAATTATTAAAAAAAGGGAATTAAGTACAACAAACAAAAATTTTCCGAATACCAAAATTACGAATTAAAAAATCGAGCATCGCCAACTAAAGTTTCTATGCATAGCCGGCCTTCGGCTAGGCGTAAGGATTTTCTCCTCTTTGGTAAACTAAGAACCAGCTTAACTAACTAAAACTTCTATGTTTCATTTTTAAAGTGCAACGAACAAAATTTTCACTGGTTTTTTTTCTCAATTAATTAAATTTTTTGAAAAATATTTTAATTTATTTAATCGGGCATGTTCTGTCAATCGCAAAACGCTGGACATAGTATACAACTAGTATGCCGACTCTTTGACAGGTACATAACTCAACTGTCAGTGGTACATTTTTATGTTTGTATTAGTAAGATTTTTTTCAAATGTATTGGTGTATAAAACTATTTCCACCACTAAACATAGTTGCATAAAATCGTATAGAATGTGGCAACAATTTTTTTTTCCAAAATAAAATTTTCTTAGTTCAATAAATTTTCAATTTATTGAATGCTGGCTGCATTTATAAACTTTTAAAAGCCATGTTTGCTAAATTTTTATTCTGCAATATCGGATAATACATAAATAATTAATGATTTCAAATATTATTTTTATACCACAAAATGCTACTCTGCTGGCTTTAATAATATTAACAAAAGAAAAAATTTAGTGTCAAAAAAATTTATTTAAAAATTTTTAGTTTGTGAAAAATAAAAACATTTTGTAAAAGCAAATTAGCAAAATGTATTGAAAAAAATTATTAATTATGTGTTTAAGTCATAAAATTAAACATGAAGTGTTATATTGTGAAAAATTTTAAATTAAAAAATTTCAAATTTTGTTTTGTTTTTGTTGTTCTTAAGTGTGTTGAATTCACACAGAACCTATATGTGTGATGAGAGTTATAAAAAAAAGAGAACGTTCTCACCAGTCGGCATACTAGTTATATACTATGACGCTGGACATTTGCTTTTATGACTTGAAAACGCATAATAGGTGTTCTGCAAATCACAATCGCAAGAAGTTTGGTATCTTCAAATTGCAAAAGTATGTTCAGGGGAACTAGAAAATTTTTGACAGATCGCGAGTAAATCGCACGAGTTTCAGAAAAAAAAACACAGAAAATTAAAATTTAATGGGGAATGTTTATTATCAAAGAACATTCTTTGGCATTTATTTTTTGAAGATTATGTCTATCAAATGTTGGCCGTTGATACGTGGAACATTGTTCATCCGTTGAGTCCAATATTAGATGACTCATTCGAGCATTTCGACATAAATGAGCTCCAAATAAAACTTAACTCCGTTCGCAGAAGTTCTAAAGAGACGAAAAATAATACTTTACTAAAATAAGCTGCCAAAAATGAATCATTGGTTGAAATATTAGCCCGTTGTGTGGACGAAAATGGAATGACCGATAAGGCTCTAAGAACTCTTATGTAGTTTTAGCATATCTTCATACTTAAAACAACAACATTCCGGAGGAATCAACAATATTTGGCAAAATTCATCAGTTTTATTTATTAAAACACCAAGAACAAAAAAACCAAATTGAAGAAATCAGTTAATGACATAATGTCACTGTTGCCATTTTATCATTTTTAATGCTAGAGCTCATTTAGCGTGAAAAAAACGCTTCTAGCTTATAGCACTTTTTCAGCATTTTTCTAAAATTATTTAGCGCTTTTTTAGTATTTTTAAGTTTAGGAGATTTATTTTAATTTTTTCCATCAATTTAAAGCTTTTTACTAGGTGTGCAAATATGTACATAAATATTAATACTGTTTTTTTTTTGCAAATATAAAATTATATTGTTGTTTCTAATATTTTCAAAATAAATTGTGAACCTAATGGAATTTAATGGTTTGAACCACGTTGAATTTTAAACGAGATTCAATATAAATGTTTTAAAGCTGCGATATTTTTTTATTAACCAAAGATAAATTTTTGCATATATTTTAATTTATTTTTAATTTAAAAAATGATGTGATTTGTATACCCTCTACCAATGAGGGTGAACAAGATAAGAAGTGCTATGGCTTAGATGGGCAGATTAGTTGGCTAAGTTAGGAGCGATGGGTAGGAGTTTGCTAATGCCTAGTTAGTTTGCTGTTGGATTCTAATCTGCTTTACGCGGCTTTATAATGTCTCGCCGCAAGGAGAAATTATAAAGAAATTAGAATTTAGAATAATTTGGGGTTAGAAAATATAAAAAGTAGAATTAGATTGGGTACAAGTGAATAACTTGATGCTCACCGTTGCACAGTGGGGCCCGTAGAGCAAGCGAGGTTGCAAAAATCAAAATTTTCATGAGTGCCGACGAAGTTTTGAATACACCCATGTTATAGGAAACTTTTCAACGATTTCAAATGTGCCACTCTTAATAATATCACATTTTCAGTTTAGAAGATATAACCGTTCAAAGTTGACCGACTTTCGGTTTTCAAAAAAACACACAAATTTTAGTCAATTTGTTGCGATTTCAGGTGTAATATCACGAAAAATAGGTAACGAATCGCCTTATTTTTTGTTTGTATTGATTGATGTATTTATTAAATGTATAATGTTAAAAAAAAATTAACTGTTTGCTTTGTGTTTCTCCTGGTAAATCACTATTTAAAAACTATCCGTTTTTTCACTATTTTTCAACTTTGACGGAAAATAAAAAAAAACTATATTTTTCTATATTTGCCATATTTGCAAAACCTGTTCTTTGATTATTTCTTTACATAATTCAAAAGGTTTTATCTGCCCGTACGTGCCCGTTTGGCTTCTAGAGGTAAAAAAGTTTAAAAAGACATGGTTGCAGAAATTACTTTGGCGTACAAATGGTCAGGAACAATATTGACTTATGGTCCCTACAGGTAGGCACAAATCTTATTTGGACACATGCATAATATCAAAATTGCATTATTTAGCCTAAATCCATATGTATGCAGGGAACAGGTAAATTTTTAGGCATGGTAGCATAAGCCTATATATTGCAAAATAAGCATAATGCCTGGATTAGTCTACGCCTGAATGTTGGCGCAACAATTACTGAAACCATTAAACAATTTAAGTACTGAAAACATCGCGTTGAACAATTTAAAATTATTTGAACTGTTTAGAAAATCAACCACACCAAAGTTTTTCACGGAAGTGAAAATTCTTCCTGAGAAGTTGACATTGATGCTGATCAGCAAATGGGGCTGCGATGGATCATCCGGGCAAAGCGTTTATAAGCAAAGGATATCTTCCGATGACGTTACAATATCGGACGGAAATATGTTTATGGCATCTGTTGTTCCTTTGCGGCTAAAATCGGATGATTCCCTACACTGGAAAAATCCACGTCCGTCATCAGTGCATTATTGCCGACCAATAATGTTTCAGTTTGCAAGGGAATCGGCAGAACTCATAAGGACTACGGTGAAGGACATTGAAGAACAAATAAGCAAGATTAAGCCTACAAAGCTGCAAATTGGAGAAGGAAAATATATTTAATGCAATTACGAGTTCCACCTGACCATGGTTGACGGAAAAGTCGTAAACGAACTGACAGGAACAACCTCAACAATGTCATGCCCGATTTGCAAAAAGAGTCAGAAGAACTTTTTTCAATTCAATTCAATTTATTTCATATATAATATGTTACATCTCAATTTTATATAATTAGTTGTAAAGAGTTTAAGATTAGTATCTTTTTCTGCTTAATTATAACATATTTCAATTAGTTATCATATACATATATATAGACAGAATTATATTGGAGGTAAAAATTTAGCAAAAACCTATTTAAACCACTTTTTTCGTTTTATTTTTATATTTTTTTTTATCGATTTTATATCATTATTTGTCAGAAGAACTTTGGTAATTTAAACGATTCTACAAATGAGGAGAATTACGAATATGGAATGTCACCATTGCACGCAAGGATAAGGTGTATGGAATTCTTGCTAAAACTGGCATATACCCTACCTCAAGAGGAGGAAAACTTCGATGAAAATACATCATTAAAGGATAAGGAAAAGATCAGAAAGAAGCATATACAGGATGGCTTTTTTAAACAAGTTGGACTAAAAGTAGACTGTCCCAAGCACGAATACGGTAACTCAAACGATGGAAACACTTCTAGGAGATTTTTTGAAAATGATGAGGCAGTAACTAGAATCATTGGAATTGACAATCAAATCGTGAAAAGATTGGGAACGATCTTGGATGTGGTTAGAAATGGTTAGTCTTTTAGATATACCTTCTCTTACGAATTGTGATGAATATTTTACAGAAAATTGAAAAAATAAATTTAAAAAAAAAATTATTTTTTTTTAATTTGTTGGGTAATAATTTAAAACATAAAACCCTAAAGAAAAAAAATAAAAACAATCTAAAAATGTAAAAATAATTTTTTTTAGTTACCATAAAATTGATTTTTCTACTAATTTTAACTTTGATAACCCATAAGTAGGCCCCTACAAAGCGTAGCACCCTTTCCAAACGCTCATTTCATAGGCTGAACAGTTATCTATGATATGCTGTTAAAACTGTATAATTATCTTATTCGGTTCAAAATATATGATTTTTGCAACGAAAAAACTCAAATGGCGCCACTGTGAGTTGGCTAATTGTCCGACTAGTGACCATTTTTCTTTTTTAGAAAAATTAGGTATTTCATATTCAAGTATACAATAATAGCAAACATTGGAAAGTTTGTGTTAGGGTTATTCACAATAATTCTTAATCGTTACGTTATCGTACAATTCAATCACAAATTAAGTTAAGAAATTCAGTTGGCAACATACGTTATATTTATTTCTATTTTTTTTTAAATATAAATTCAAAATGATATATAATTTGTGTTTAAAATAATTGTATTTTAAACGGAGGGTATACTTAGTTTATCATTCCCTGTGAAAATTTTTTATTATTCATCAAATACCTATGTCGATTTAGCAATGTCCGTCTGCCTGTACGTCCGTTAACAACACGCTTACTTTCAAAAGACTCAACAGAATAGAACAATATTGATGTCAAACTAGTTCTAGTTCCCCTAAGCAGTTTGGGAATGACATCTAGCATATTCGGCTTAGTATAAAAAGATTTATGAGCCCAAATGTGGAACAACCTCATTAAATTTTAGACAAATTATATTTGTATGACTGGAAATCGCATTAATATTTTATGAAGATGGGTCCATAATTTACCATAGTTCAAATGTTAAGCATCCTAAAATCATTTAAAAGAGCATTAAATTATAATAAAGTTTTATCAAAGTATTGGGATTCGGTTTAATTTAAATTTTTTTAATATTTATGATGAACGAAACAAATCAGGATATTTTATTCAACTTAGGCAACTTTATTTTATTAGGAAATTTTATTTAACTTTGGCTTATAATTTATAGATCCCATATAAAGCCCACTCATGAAATATTCGAACTCTCGGTGAAAGGTTTTAATGATTCGGCATAGTCGAATATAGCACTCTACTTTTATATTATATTTCCGAATTTTATTGTAATATACTATAAAATTCTACCGGCCAATTTCACCAAGTTCAGTTACAATAAACAATCATTTATAACTGTCGAAAACATATGGTTAACTGGAAGTTAAAGTAATAGTAAGTTTTAACTGAACTTGGTAAAATTGGCCGTAACTCATGTAATTTTATATCATACTAATTATTTTGCTCTGTCAAATTTAATCGTTTTTTTTATATAATATTTTGTTAGCACTTCTTTAAGTCCTTTTTAGCACTTTTATCACAAAAATCTATCATTTTTTCCTTTTCTTAGTTTTGGCAATATTGTTAGCCACCAACAAATTAAAACTCATTTAAAATAAATTTGGGAGATAATCTCAAATTATAAATATATCATTTTCCTATAATTTTTTATTTGTTTTTGCAAAACTTTTGTCTAGATTAAACATCATTTAACAGTTTCTAAATTACATTGTACAATTATCTACTTACAAATAATTTTTAGTATATAAAAAAAAATTGTAAAAAAGCTAAAGTTTGATCAATTCACTGGTCACGCTTTTTTTGGATTTTATCGTCAAATATTTGTTAGGTCTGAACACACCTTAAAGTCATATGTATATATTTTTTGTTGGTTCCTAACCTTGAAAATAGGTTTGTTTTTGATTTTTGTGTTTTTATGTATTCGAATAAAAACCGGTTATTTTAGAAATGCTTAACCGAAACCCGGGTTTTTAAAACAGCAGCTATTCGAAATATTCAAGACCCGGTTTTTGAAGAAAGTCGAATAATCGATCTCCCTAGACTCTATAGTTGTTAGGCCGATTTTAGAGTAGGGCTCAATTGTATGGGGCACTACTATATCGTTAACATTAATCTTATCGAATTTGTCCAGAAACAGTTTTTACTTTTTTGTTTAAGAGATGTACATCGAGGATATTCTGCACTTTAATCATATTTCTCGTAATTCTTTTAAATGGGAATGCTCTATCTGATTTATTTTTAAGTAAGACATTCTTTCTGTGTGGGGCCTTATATAATTGCGAAATAAGTATCCTTTTATAGTGTTTTGGTTGATTTTTGTTTTGGGGACTATTTTATATTTTTAACTAATTTTCAAAATTAGGTTTTTAATTTATAATGAATTAATTCCCTAATTTTAAGCACTCAGTTCATTTTTGTTTTCGGAGCTTAGTTTATTAGGAAGCGCCGCAATGTATAGCAACTAAAAACAGTCCAAAATCATCATAACGGTAACCATTACGAACAGAAGTTTACCTGTATTGAATACACTGGTCGGCAAAAAAAATACGGGAGCAAGAAATTTTTAAAAGGTTTCAATTGACTTTAGCGTGCTGAAGCTAAATCTGTACAGAGATTAATTTTTTCACGTCTAGTATTTAGGAGTTTTTGAAAAATAATCATTAATTTTGTGGAAAACAAAAATATTAATAATTTTGCATGAAAAAAATATTGTCACTAATTTCTTTATAACTCCTAGACACGATAGAAAAAAAATGAAACGGATTTGAATTTAGCGCTTTGAAAGCTTTATATATCATTGAATAAGAGGTGAAGATAATTTCTCGTAGTTTTAGTGCTGGCCGATGTTCCAGGGTGCTTCTACTTCCAGCTGTTTCCTACTGCGTCTAAAAAAAACTCCCGCAAATGAGTATTCAGTGCACTGTGGGTGAGGGAAGATTATTACGATAAGATTATAAAATTTAAATAAGAATAACCCTAGATTTAAATTTTGCAGGACTTATTGCCAATTTCATCATTTTATTTATATATCAATTTTTATTTAAAATTCGTTTTTCATGTCAAATAAAAATAAAATTATATGAAAAACTTTATTTAAATATGAATCAATATTTAAATATTATTAGTGAAATTGGCCATTATACTGGATTTTCAACACGACTGTTTTTCTTTGATGAACAGGCACAACTTTTTATATTTTTATAGGCGAAGTGTATGGAAAGTTAAGTTGCATGTACACGACATGTTTTTTACATCTGACATGTCAAATTTCCCACTGCAAAATACATACATGTCGTGTGTTACCTTTAAAACATTGCATCTGTACAAGTCAGACGCAAAGTCATCTGACAAAATTTCAATTAGAGCGTGCTCTATTTTCTTCTGACAAATCATCTGACATCAGCTGTGTCAGAAATCTATGCCGGGAAGAAAACCGCAGCGGCGGTGCATTGTTGACGGAATCATTAGCCGGCTTAAGTTAATATTTTACAATACCGATATATGTATAATCATTTCACCATTGAATAGAAATTATGTACATATATAAATAAAAACGTATCATTATAATATCCTAAACTGGTATATTGGAATTTAAAGAAAAAAAATGTTTAGATGGCTGAACATTTTTACGGCGCAAATAAAAATTTTTGTGGCGGTAGCACGCTATTTTGAAACCAAGAACTACTTTGGTTTACTCCATAACTACAGAGAAAAAACATAGACAATGTCAGAAGCAAATTACATGTACGTGTGTGACCAAATATTATAAAGCTTTTGTAAAACAGCAATTTTGACAGACATTCACAATTACATGTGACTTGAAAACTTGACAAGTCAGATGTAAAAAACATGTCGTCTACGGGCACCTTAAAAGAGCTTTAGGCGAAACTGAAACGATTACAGGTTTAATTGCTTCTCAGTATTAGACTCGCTGTTTTCGAAATTAATGCAATTACTTTTCTGCTCAATTCCACCGGCTGACTTGTAGAAAGCGCATTTTTAATCTTTTTTTTTTAATATAAAACTTATGACCTAACTATAATATACTTCAGTTGGCTTGAACAACTGTGCGAATACATGTCAATCATATGTGTCAAACCAAAATACATAAGCAAACTTTCTGTTAAGTTTTCTTGAATCTGTCATTTGTCTAAGCACGGTATCAAATGTTTTTGTGTTTATAAATGCATTTGAGAAACTTTTTGTTAATTTTTGACAGAAGCTTAAGCAACCTTATGCATATCATAGTTGTACCTTTAGACTTACTACAAAATTCTTATTGAAAATCGAAAATTTTTCATGGCATTATACTTTTAATCGGTTTGTTTCAGAAAACTTATGAACCTGGCATAGTTTATCACTAAAATGATGTATCTTTTCTAAATTAATTATATACAAAAACATTCAAAAGGGCATAAAAAAAAAGAAAGTGTAATGAAAAAATACTAAACAACATTTTTAAATACGAGTATTTCAGTAGAGGATATAAACGGAAACGGAAATAACATACACAATTTAATATTATTTTGTGCAAAAAAAAAAAACTAAACAATTTCCCCTTTTTCGCTTTTGCTTTCCACTTACACATACATCAGACGAAACCAAGTAAAAAATTTTTTTTTAGAAGTTTATTAAAAACGATATTGTTATATTATATTAAAAAAAAAATCAACAATAAGGTAAAATAAAATATAAGATCAGTTCCATATAAATTAAATTAAAATAACGAGATCAAGGATAGCAAACAGAATTATGACACACAAAAGAACAATGAAAAATGATGGTAGGGAAAAATTCATACTAGGCATCTATGAGGATACAAAAAGATTTTTAGGACGATATAAGAATGAGATAGTCATAACAAAAGCAGACAAGGGAAACAAAACAGTTTTGATGTACAAAAAGGATTATAACGATGGAATGAATAAATTGCTGGAGGATAAGCACACATACAAACGTATGTTGATTGATCCAACACAAAAACTACAAAGGACAAATAACAATATTATAATGGACTTATATAAAAAAGAATATATAAGTGGATATGATAAGAAACTATTGACATCAAATACGGCAACGGCGCCCCGACTTTATGGACTGCCAAAAATCCATAAACCTAGTAATCCACTTCGCCCAATTTCATCATCGGTAGGAGTTCCCTGCTATGGGTTATCAAAATATATTGGAAATATATTGAAAAACATCATACTTGACAAATTTAATATAAGAAACTCGTTAGAATTAAAGACAAAACTGGATACACTTACATTGGACGAAGATGAAATTATTGTATCATTAGACGTGGTATCGCTATTTACGAACATACCTATACACCTAGCGATAAGTAATATTATGACCAAATAGAGTGTGCTACAAAATCACACTAAAATACCGAGAACACAATTTTTGAAAATTCTTCAATTTTGCTTAAATGAAAATAATTATTTTATGCATGATGGCAAATTATACCAACAGACATACGGGATGCCAATGGGCAACCCATTGTCACCGACTGTAGCCGACATTATATTGGACCAACTAATGGAACAATGTATCGAAGAACTACAAATGAACAATATACAAATAAAACTAATCACAAAATATGTAGATGATTTATTTGCCATAATAAAATATAAAGACGAAGACATAATATTGAAAACATTTAACTCATATCATAACAAATTAAATTAATGTGATAATTGCGACAATAATTTTTTTAGTTGAAAAAAAAATTAAAAATATAATGTTGATTTAAATAATATTTAAGTCGTTTTGAAATAAATTTTTAATTCAAATATTAATTAAATATCAAAAAATATTAATTGACTGTTTTCGTTTAAAATAAAATAATTTAAACTTGTAGAATTGTTGTTGGGAATTGTCACTATTTAATTAAATAAATTAACACATTGTATAAAATGGCAAAGGTTTTTGATAATTTTTTTAATTAAAATTAAAAATATCATTTATTGAAAAACAAAACAATTCAAAATTTTACAATTTTTAGTAATCAATATAATCATTTTGGTAATAGGTGCAAAATCAACAACTGTTTGCTTGATATTATGAATTTGTTATAAATTTGCTGATTAGAGATAATTTTTAATTTTTTCTGTGTACACCTAGTAAAAGTTCTGATAAGTCTGCAAGAACTGACCTTTGGAGCGTTTGTGAAAAACTTAAAAGAAAATTTGGAGAAGATGATCTTAGTCTGTCCTACGCTGTGGTTCAGCTAAATAG
This sequence comes from Pollenia amentaria, assembly GCA_943735925.1. Taxonomy (NCBI): domain Eukaryota; kingdom Metazoa; phylum Arthropoda; class Insecta; order Diptera; family Polleniidae; genus Pollenia; species Pollenia amentaria. The sequence goes on from OX031008.1 coordinate 161,471,550, forward strand.
GAAGTGTAGATATACCTTAGATCTTCTATTTTTTTCTAGAGACGCAGATCTGTTTGTTTACTGGCGCTATTAAATATTATACTCAAAATTAAAGACCATGGCGCAGAAATACTTAAGTTGTCAAATGAGTTCAGTCACATCTGAGAGACGATTTTTTACTGCAGGTCTGCTTCAAACGGTGTTGTGAAATTATCTTCACAAAAGTTGGGAATACTTTGTTTTTATACCCTCCACCAACACTAGTGGTTAATGACAGTATACTTAGTTTGTCATTCCGTGTGAAACTTTTTTATTATACATCTAATACCCCATTAAGTATATATATTCTGGCTCCTTGAGTAATTCTAGGTCGATTTAGCCATGTCCGCCTGTCCGTCTGACCGTCTGTTGAAAACACGCTCACTTTCGAAAAACGTAAAAGAAAAGAACAAACTTGGTCTCAAATTGCATGTAATGATCCTAAGCAGTTTGGGATTAAAATCCAGTAACATCGGTTTTGTAGGATCAGAACTACAGGGTGTTTTTTTTACAGGTTTGTTTTTCGAATAGAGATAAAACTGGCATTTTGTGGTCAAATCTGGCAACTCTAATGTCATTTATGTTCAGTTTGGTTTGCCATTTCATCATGAACAGGTTGACAAAAGAACAACGCTTGCAAATCGTTCAAATTTATTTCGAAAATAACGGTTCAGTTCGCGAAGTTTACCGCAAGCTCCGTCCATTTTATGGTCGACATAATCGTCCATCAGAGCAATTAATTCGGTTAACCATGGATCGTTTTCGCACTACGTTTACTCTATGTGATAATACGCATCCGCAGAGACGTCGAACAGTGCGCACCGAAGAAACAATTGTCGCTGTACAGCAAAGTGTTGAAGAGGACCCGAATGAATCGATTCGCCACCGTGCACAGCAATTGGAGCTTTGTCCATCAACTTTATGGAAGATTTCGCGCAAAGATCTTGGCTTGCGACCTTACAAGATCCAGCTTGTGCAAGAATTAAAGCCGCGTGATTTTGGTGTATGGGCCGAAAATGAGATTGATCTCGATGCTGATTTTCATCGCAAAATTTTGTTCAGTGATGAGGCTCATTTTTGGTTGAATAGCTACGTCAACAAGCAAAATTGCCGCATTTGGAGTGAAGAGAATCCACATGAAACCCTTGAGACGCCATTACATCCACAAAAACTGACTGTTTGGTGTGCTCTATGGGCTGGTGGAGTCATTGGGCCATACTTCTTCCGAAATAATGCTGGAGAGGCAGTTACCGTTAATGGAGACCGGTATAGAGCCATGATAACCGACTATTTTGTTCCCGAATTAGATGGCAGTTGTGGTTCCAACAAGACGGCGCTACATGCCACACAGCGCACGCCACAATCGATTTATTGATGGAAACATTCGATGAGCGCATAATTTCGCGGAATGGACCTGTCAATTGGCCACCAAGATCGTGTGATTTGACACCATTGGATTATTTTCTTTGGGGATATGTGAAGTCGCTCGTCTACGCCAACAAACCAGAAACGTTAGGGGAATTGGAAGCCAACATTCGTGGCGTTATTGCCGACATACGGCCCCATATGCTCGAAAAAGTGGTTGAAAATTGGACCTGTAGAATTGGCTTTATTCGAGCCAGCCGCGGCGGCCACGTGCCTGAAATCATATTTAAACATTAATGGCATAAAATTATCCTTCCAATAAAGCCAAATTGACGGTCATTAAAACGATTTTATTGTGTTTTATTTCAATTCGAAGTTCTATACCACTGAAAAAAACACCCGATATGAATCAAAATGTGGAACAACCACCCTAAAAAAATTTATAATTTTAATGCAAAAACTAGTATAAATGGTGGAATAATGCACGGAATGATATAAAATGCAACTCATACTGTTATTTCGCGAAGATAATATTTTACATAATTTACATAAAGCCTACTTTCGAAAAACACATAAGCATAAAAAAAAATATTTTCAGTTTTTAAGGCTATTTTCCTAACCATAACAATTTTCCAAAAAAAAATTCACTCATGGACTAATTGATATTCGTTCGAAACTAGCACACATACGTGACCGAACATAGAAAACACTTTCAAAGAAGCTTGAAATTTTAAACTTCAAGCCCTTTTTTAATATCATTATTGACATCAAATAACTGGTAAAAAAATCTTCATTTGGCTTAAACCCTTTGCCAGGATGTTTTACAACTTTATTAAGAATTGATTTTGTCAGTTTAACTTAAATTGTAGCGAATAAACATTGTGTTCAAAATTTAAATGTTTTATATTAATCAAAATTTTTTATCAGAAATTTTTGCCTTGATGTTTGTTAATATTTCCAGGTGTTTAACGGAAAATTATGTTCATATCATTTGATGCCCATGATAATATTGTAACATTTTATAAGTATTTTAAAAATTTCTTTGGGAGTTTAATAGTGTTTTTAACTTAAAAGTCCTTTTAAAAGAATATTTGATGTGATAATAAAAACTGACTATCCAGTGTGACTATGTTTTTATGTAGACTAATTTCAATGTACATATATACATTTTTTCTTTTGAAAATTGCTGCTCCACGGTGTAATAATTACCAAAAATATGTTTCATATTAGGTTTTTCTTTTAACCTGTTTTTCAAATTAAAGTTGTTATTCGAAAATTTGTTACTAAAACACTGAATAAAGTTATTATTCTGAAGCAGTTATTATCCTTTTGTTTTCTTTTAAACATGTCGCACTTGTTCAACAATAGTGCGTTAACTCGTAATTTTAAATTTTTTCCCTTTTGTGAAAAAAAACGACACGTAATATTCTAACCGCTGTAAAAATATCGTGCTATTTTCTCTACTTTTTGGTAATGAAATGGTTGGTTTAAAAATTATTTTTAATATGCCTTTAATTAAATTAAAAATTGTTTATCTTCCACTGAAAATGTTTAGATTTTTAGTTAATACAGTATTGTTAAACAGGTGCGATGTGTTATGCAGAACAAGACAAATAAATTTTTTCTTAACTATATACACGTTTTTTAATTTTTTTTAAATAAAAACGTATATTAACTTTAAAGCAAAAATAAATAAATAAATAAAATTTCTATCCGAATTTTGTTTACTCATAAAATGAAACACAGAAAAAATTCTCTTAAATGTTTCAACAATTAAATCATTAATCAAAAATAAAAAAAAAATTTGTGATGTTAATGCTGACATCAAAATGATGAAAAGTGTAATGGGGGCAAAAACGAAGACACTTGTCATAGTACTGATGTCAAAATACATCAGCGTTATAACGCTTTTTCTTTTAGTGTAGACCAAATTAAAAACTTTAAACACGTTTATTTCAAATTGCATATTTTTTTTTTTTTTTGAGCTATGAAGACTTTGCAGCAAATGAGCGATATGTGGAATTGTTTCATTTTTATCTGATGATCCATATTTGTTTTTAAACATCAGCATTATTATCAACATTTGTTAAGTTTTATAACAATGGCAGTATAAATTTTACTGTCTTTTTAACTAAATGCGAAAGAACATTTTTCTTTCGCACAACTACATTTAAAAGAAGAAAAACAAATCCACAACTGATTAATTAAACAAATTAATTTGTGTTGCTTAATACATTTTTTAAACTAATCAAAAAAGAAGAAAAAATTGAAAAACAAATAAATTTAAGCAATTTTTAATATAAATAGCTGCTTCAGATTAATAATTTTATTCAGTGTTTTAATAATAAATTCTCGAATAATAGATTCAATTGGGACAGCAGATTAAAGAATACACCTAAAATGAAATATATTTTTGGTAAGTATTACATCGTGGAACAGCAATTATCAAAACAGGAAAAATTTATGTAATTGTGAAATTTGTCACCTGCATAGTCGGTAGTTCATAATCATATTAGATCTCCTTTTAAAAGGACTTTAAAGTTAAAAAAATTAAAAATATATGACGCTGCCAATGAAATATTTAAAAAATTTGTGTATTATTATGGGCATCAAATGATAGATAAGGATCCATAACATTTAATAAAAATTAATTTGTTTTAAACATCTGAAAATATTAACAGACATCAAGGCAAAAATTTCTGATTAAAAATTTCGTTAATATAAAACATTCTAAATTTGAACTCTACGTTTATTCGCCACCATTCAACTCTGACTAACAAGATTTACTACCTGTTTGTAGAACGCGAGTATAAAAGTGACTCGCCTAACTTACCTTCAAAACAAAAACAAAATTTCAAAATGTGCAGTCCTGACAAAGAGTTTAAGCTAAATTAAGATTTTTTTTCTGTTATTTAATGTCCATATTGAAATAAAATAGTGCTTAAAATTTAATATTTCAAGTTCGTTGAAAGAATATTCGATGTATGGGTGCTAGTTTCATGCCGATAAAAATTGTTTTCGTTTGGAAAATAGCTCTAAAAAACTGGAAATGTTTTATTGTTTTTTATAGTGGGACTAATTGCCTGTTTGGCTTTTGTGAATTTAGCACAAGCGGCCATTTGTGCCAAAAGAGCTGATGGCTATTGCCGATGGTTTAATAGTTTTACTGAGTTAAATAACCTTAATATTGTAGTCGGGTATCACCCATCGCGCAGTAAGTATTTAAATTGTTATTTTCCATAATATAAATCAATAATTTTTCAACAATTTTTCAAAAATTTTACCAAGTATGGGGTATGGTTAAGATGGACGACTGCACTCAGTCCGTGAAAATAGCACCCTGTCGTTCATTCTGCCAGAGAACAGAACGTGAATGTGAACTTGAAAGCGATTTGGTCTGCGGAGCGAACAACGCAGGTACCTCCTGTACAATATATGGAGATTACTGTTTTTTAAAGTGGACCGCTTGCGAAAGAAAAGGTTTTTATTATTTACTATTTTTAATTAGAAGTTTAATATAAATTTTTAAAATCTTTACAGACTTATATCGTACTGATATGCGCAGATGTACAGAAAAAAACATAATCAAATTGGGACAAACGGGTGAATGTGGAACCAAATATATTGACATGGATTGAATTTTATTTATATTTAAAATAGAAATAAACGTTATACAGTTTTCAACGTAGTAAAATGGTAGCTGATGTGAGGAATTTTTTTGTTAGTACTTCCAAATACGTACTATGAAAAGCTAATATTTTTTAAACACTTAATAATCTGTAATATATTTTATGCAACTGTTAACTCAACTTAAGTTCGGTTGCCATACATAATCCACCCATTAATTAAAATATTCATTAAATTTATAGTAAAATATTTTGGTTTATAAATTTTGACTTGTAATGTAATTTAAATAAAGACAAACCTTCTTTCTGCATATATTTATTTAGTTATATTTTTCCATCTTGAGTCACTTCGGCTCTTGAAAGTCTGTTGTTGATTTTATGACTAGCTAAATTGCAGCAAGAAACATAGCACATTTACTGCAGAAAATTACAATGAAAAAATGACACCTATCAAATTGAGCACAGACTAAGTCAATGTATAATGCCATCTATCGGATTTTGGCTGAAAACTTTCTATTTTTTATTTGGAAAGCCATTAAGGAATTTCACACAAAATTTCGTACAAAAAAATCAATTTTCGATTTTTCCAATTTTCCGACTTTTGCGGAGAGATTTTCCGCATTTCGCATTTTCCGCAATTTTCCATGATTTACACTAAGAACTTTCTATTGTTTGATTTGGAAAGCCATTAAGGAATAATTTCACACAAAATTTCATACAAAAACTCGATTTTCGATTTTTCCAATTCTCCGACTTTTCCGGAGTCATTTTCTGACAACAACTTTTACAGAAATCGGACCAGCCGTTCTCATTTTATGAATTACTATACATTTTTTACACCATTTTTATGTATATAGATATAAAGAAAAACATAGCGAACAATTCTGTATCAATAACCCCAAAATTTCATTTTTGAGTTATGACGCTGTTGAAGTAAATGAGCGGTATGTAATTGTTTATGCTTGTATTTTTACAAGCTGAAACTTTTAATTTGTAATAGTCTGAAAGGATTTTTCCATAGAATTAATGAAATAAATAAAAATAAATACTTACTTTTGTTAATTCCTTTTTCATTTTGCCCTCCATTTTTAATAATTATTTATTTATTTACTATTATTATTTATATTTGATTAAAATTCAATTAAGTTTTGCCGCCACAAACAATTTTATTAATACGAACCAGCTGATTGATGTCAGATGCTTTGCCACTTGAAAGAAAATATAACTCGTTCTAAATCAAAAATGCCATATTCACTGTACACAGTGAAATAACACATGATAGTGTTTGGAGGTGTTCATACGATATGTATAAATTTAACATGTGAAAAAGTGGCAATCCACATGACAAATACACATAATGTGAAAATAGCTTTATACAGACAAACGATTGATTAAGTTCATCAAACTCTTGTTTTTTAGGTAAAAAATCAAACAACAATTTGATTTCATAAATATATCGAGACTTTTTATGTACCTTGTTTTTCGATTTTATATGAACGTATAACGTAGTGTATTTTTTTTTATTGATATGTACTTATACTTTTAAAGTATAAATGAATTTTTAAATACAAATGGTAATTTTATTATAACAAAAATTATTTTTAATGTACAATTTAATGTTATGTTTATGTTTGTTGTTGCTTTTGTTTAAAATAAAAAAAAGAATTATATATAAAATTAGTTGGTACAATTGGGGTCGGAAAAGTACAATTTCATGAGCTTGTTGATACAATTTTCACGTTCTGATATTGCAACCCTGATATGTATTATAATTTGAGACAATTTTATTAAATATTTTTAAAAACATTCAAAAGTTATTTTGTAATCTTCCCCATTTGTTTCTATAGCCTTTACCACAAGTGGAAAGGGAATAAGGGAATCGACGGCTTAATATTAGAAATCTTAACAAAGTAGATTTTTTTGTTTATTCTGGAAGACGAATTTCAAACGAATCTTGCTTGAAAATTTCAGGGAGCTACATGTAGTGTAAAATTGCACTAAAACTAATTTTATATCTTAAATTTTACGGATTTTATTAAGTTTTATTTTTCCCCTTTAAACGAACAAAAAATCAAGTTACGCATTTTTGTATTAAGCCAGCGATGTAATTTCTACGATATAATTTCTACATTATTGATCTTAGACTCTACAAAGTTCTTTTGAGGAGTTAAGTTGATTTAACGATGTTCCTCTGTCCCTCTGTGGGTTAAAATGGGTTTTCCAAAGTTCCCATAAATGAGTGAGATAAGAGCAAAATATCGCGAGCGCCTCTAATTTTGGCCATAAAATTGCCTGCTTCTGTCATTGTTATACCACCCTTCACCACAGGTGGAAAGGGTATATACATATAAGTTTGTCATTCCGTTTGTAATGTCTTCAATATTGTATTAGACCTTATAAAGTATATTTATTCTGGGTTCTTATTAGTAGCGAAGTTGATTAACCAATGTTTTTGAAATTATTTTTTTTTTATGAATAAGGGGAGGAGAATATAATTCATATACATATTAAGATGAAAAAGTGCCATAGCTGCCTAGGAGTCGCCCGAAATGTACGACCGACCTCCAGTAGTTTTTGTCCTTAACATTTTCTCAAAACAAACTTGCTCTTAACTGCGTCCATTAGGGGCGCTTCCATAAAAATATTTCGATCTTGCAAAATTCTTAAATTTGGATCCAGCAGCGCGTAGGATGCTCCTAGACAGCTCAAATGCATGACTAACCCCAATTTATTTCATATCATCATCATTTGTTGCTAACATACCTACCCGATAAATCCGTTCCTTAAGGGGCTCACATACAAAATTTTCAATACAGACTAGAAATATTTTGAAGAAAAAGTCCCATAAATGCCCAGGAATAGCTCTTAAGGGCATAAAATGTATGACCGAACTCTATTAGTTTTTTGTCCTCATAATGCAGTTCTAATTAGAAATTGAAAAATTAATATTTTCATTGATAAAAATTATATTTTATATAGAACTGCATGATAATACTGTTTTCATTATGATTATATGTTTTTGTTCAAGTGTGGTAATACAGGGCCGCTTAATAGTAATGCAGTTCTACATAATATAGTATGTATTAAAATCCATTCTGGCAATACCGCTATTTAAATACTATAATGCCGTTTATTACTAAGTCAGTTATATATAATTGCGTACGTTTCAAGATATTTTTGTTTGTATTAAGGATTCGTACGGGCAAAGAGTTAACGATGATCATGTCATTACCTCTAACATTGTATTCAAAGAAGTATTATAAAAGCATTTAAACATATGTATGTATGTATGTAAATATGTATGATATATATTATGATTTCTAATATTTTTATACTTTTAAGAAAATGTATTGAAGTTACTAAAATTGCTATTAATTATTTTAATTTTATGTTACAAAAATGCCAATTAACGGTGCGAAATATTCGCACGGGTCATCTAGTATATATATATAATAAACTGTGGTTTCTATTAAGAAAAAAGTGACACGAAAGAAAATGTTACGGATGCGAAAACTTCTAGTTATATCACACTCACTACTGCAATAATTTGAAAATAAGTAATTTCTCATCAAAATTAGACCAAAAGATAACATTTCTATTGCGAATATCTTTTCAGGCCAAATGTTGTTATTTTGGCAAAAAAAAATTTGAAGCACGTCCCCAAAGATGAGCGTGACGTTGTAAAAGCTCTAGTTTTCTGTACTTTTACAATAAACAACCACAATTTTTAAATTTCGCAGATTATTTGGCGATATATTAATAATTTTCCTAAACATTAAGACATTTGGCTTGAACTTAAAAAAAGCTTTTTTCTAAGACTCTAAATTAGTATATGTATTAGTTTGTATAGCTCGAAAGATAAAATAAAACAATAATTTTTTCATAAATTTATCAAGTTAATTTTTCACTTATATTTCAGCAACATATCCTTTTCCATTCTAACAGGTTTGTTCCTTGAAGATCCTGGTACAACAGCAACTTCATTACGTACCACCCTAGAACGTATTTCATCACCCATACATTCGTTGTCAATTTATGATTTTGATCGTTTGGTCACGTCCTTATCACAGGATGTCTTTCAACCGGGTGCCAATATAAGACATTTGTAATTTTCTCATTCACATTTGGAAACATTAAAAGAACATCATATCAATACCATTGGCTGACAATTTTTTAAAGTCTTTTTTCGCTCTGTGTACACTTTTTTTTATTTTACCTTCGCTTTCTTTCCAAGATAAGCAAGTTTTTTATTGGATATCTTTGTATATTTAATTTAACATTGTTTTATCAAAAATTAATTCTAAATATATTTTAAATGGTATAATATTTCCACCGAAACCAATTTATGCTAGTATGGTTTCTATATATGTATATGGCTAGACTTTTTCCAGGAAAGCAGTAATATTTTCTTTTTTAATCTCGGTCAAAAGAAAAATACCAAAATTAACGTTATAGATTTCTGAAAAATGTTTAATATTTTATTGGCTTAAAAACTGTATATTCTAAGATTCAAATTTTTTATAAATCTTAAGCGATCACATTTGAAGAAATTTAAGATACGTTTGTAAATTAATAATTAATTGCAATATAAAGTATGCGAAATGCGTCGAAATTGTAAATCATATTTTGAAGAAATTTTATTGATATATCATTTGTATACCCATTTGTATAGTTCATCATTCCGTTAAATTTTTTTTTATATTTCTATGGCTATGACAATATTACTACAATAATGTTGCTTGTACGAAAAAATTATATATATTAATCTATGGTAAGCATATTTAATAAGATGATAAACAATTCCAAATATCCTGAAGTATTAAAAATACATAAATTTTGTCCTATACCAAAATGTCTAGGAACGAACAAAATTAAAAACTTTCTTTCTATATCTGTGCTTTCAATTATTGACAAAATCTTTGAAAAAATTATATCCATGCAATTAGACGATTATTAAGCTGATCACAATACACTATTTAATCGCCAATATGGATTCAAAAAAGGCAATGGAACTGAGGAAGCTGTTGTTAATGTTAATAAACACGTGTGCAAAGGACTGGATGCTGGATACAAAGGCGTAGCAGGACTGTTTTTTTGATTTGTCGAAGGCCTTTGAATTAGTAGACCACTATATTTTATGTCATAAACTCTATTTTATTGGATTGTCTATAAATGCAATCAATTTACTGAAAGACTATTTAAAGGAAAGGAAACAATTCGTACAAATAAACGAATCTAAAAGTCACGAGCTCGATGTTTTATATGGGGTACCACAAGGTAGTGTACTTGAACCTTTTTTATTAAAATTTTTTTTAAATGATATAAAAAATATAAAATTTAATGGGCATCTATTCATATATGCTGACGAAATTTGTCTATTGTTTTATTATAAAAATGAAAAAGTATTACAAGTTAATATGGAATATGATGCTGCAATACTATCAGAGTTTTAAAGACTTAACAAATTAGTTGTAAATTATAGTAAAACCAAATTCATTCGATTTAAGCCGTATATTTCGAGGAGTGACGAGTATTTGGAAGTACACGTTGAACGAAACTTGTTAAGTGAGTCTGAAAATTTTAAATATCTTGGTGTAATTATTTGCCATAATATTTTATGGGATAACGACATCAATTTCTCAAAACAAAAATATCATCAGGAATTGGTATTCTTAATAAATTAAGAAATAAATTAAATACCAACACCAAACTTTTGCTTTACCAAGCCTAAATACATTCACATCTGATGTTCAACGTTAAAGTCTTTACAATCGGCACAAAATAAAGCTCTGAAAATTGTATATGATGGTCCGGTATTCCACTCATATAAATGTGACACAAAGAATGCTGATTCGTCATTCTGTGAAGCCGAACTGTCATCCCATTGATGACATAATTTAAATTTTTGACCCTGATGACAATTTGGCCAAGTGATGTTAAGGCTGTCATCACAATGATTTATGACGTTATGACGCTTTTTCTTTTAGTGTAGAGCAAGACTTAAAACACGTTTATTTCGAATTGTATTTTTTTTTTTTTTGAGCTATGACGACTTTGCAGCAAATGAGCGATATGTGGAATTGTTTCATTTTGATCTGATCCATATTTGTTTTTAAACATCAGCATTATTATCAACATTTGTTAAGTTTTATAACAATGGCAGTATAAATTTTACTGTCTTTTTAACTAAATGCGAAAGAACATTTTTCTTTCGCACAACTACATTTAAAATAAGAAAAACAAATCCACAACTGATTAATTAAACAAATTAATTTGTGTTGCTTAATACATTTTTTAAACTAATCAAATAAGAATAAAAATTGAAAAACAAACAAATTTAAGCAATTTTTAATATAAATAGCTGCTTCATATTAATAATTTTATTCAGTGTTTTAATAATTAATTCGCGAATAATATCGTTAATTGGGACAGCAGAAAAAAGAATAAACCTAAAATGAAATATATTTTTTGTAAGTATTACATCGTGGAACAGCAATTTTCAAAACAGGAAAAATTTATGTAATTGTGAAATTTGTCACCTGCATAGTCGGTAGTTCATAATCATATTAGATCTCCTTTTAAAAGGACTTTAAAGTTAAAAAAATTAAAAATATATGACGCTGCCAATGAAATATTTAAAAAATTTGTGTATTATTATGGGCATCAAATGATAGATAAGGATCCATAACATTTAATAAAAATTAATTTGTTTTAAACATCTGAAAATATTAACAGACATCAAGGCAAAAATTTCTGATTAAAAATTTCGTTAATATAAAACATTCTAAATTTGAACTCTACGTTTATTCGCCACCATTCAACTCTGACTAACAAGATTTACTACCTGTTTGTAGAACGCGAGCACAAAAGTGACTCGCCTAACTTACCTTCAAAACAAAAACAAAATTTCAAAATGTGCAGTCCTGACAAAGAGTTTAAGCTAAATTAAGATTTTTTTTCTGTTATTTAATGTCCATATTGAAATAAAATAGTGCTTAAAATTTAATATTTCAAGTTCGTTGAAAGAATATTCGATGTATGGGTGCTAGTTTCATGCCGATAAAAATTGTTTTCGTTTGGAAAATAGCTCTAAAAAACTGGAAATGTTTTATTGTTTTTTATAGTGGGACTAATTGCCTGTTTAGCTTTTGTGAATTTAGCACAAGCGGCCATTTGTGCCAAAAGAGCTGATGGCTATTGCCGATGGTTTAATAGTTTTACTGAGTTAAATAACCTTAATATTGTAGTCGGGTATCACCCATCGCGCAGTAAGTATTTAAATTGTTATTTTCCATAATATAAATCAATAATTTTTCAACAATTTTTCAAAAATTTTACCAAGTATGGGGTATGGTTAAGATGGACGACTGCACTCAGTCCGTGAAAATAGCACCCTGTGTTTCATTCTGCCGGAGCACAGAATGTGAAGATGACACCGATTATTACATCTGCGGAGCGAACAACGCAGGTACCTCCTGTACAATATATGCAGATTACTGTTTTTTAAAGTGGGCCGCTTGTGAAAAAAAAGGTTTTTATTGTTTACTATTTTTAATTAGAAGTTTAATATAAATTTTTAAAATCTTTACAGACTTATATCGTACTGATATGCGCAGATGTACAGAAAAAAACATAATCAAATTGGGACAAACGGGTGAATGTGGAACCAAATATATTGACATGGATTGAATTTTATTTATATTTAAAATAGAAATAAACGTTATACAGTTTTCAACGTATTAAAATGGTAGCTGATGTGAGGAATTTTTTTGTTACTACTTCCAAATACGTACTATGAAAAGCTAATATTTTTTAAACACTTAATAATCTGTAATATATTTTATGCAACTGTTAACTCAACTTAAGTTCGGTTGCCATACATAATCCACCCATTAATTAAAATATTCATTAAATTTATAGTAAAATATTTTGGTTTATAAATTTTGACTTGTAATGTAATTTAAATAAAGACAAACCTTCTTTCTGCATATATTTATTTAGTTATATTTTTCCATCTTGAGTCACTTCGGCTCAATTCGGCACAATTTTCTAAATAATTTTTAAACAACATATTATTATAAAAAGGTATAGCGTTTCATTAATTTACCAAAAGGTGTATCTAACATATAAAATTTTAAGCCTCAAAAAACTTGATAAAAGAAAAATGTTTTACGGGAGATACGCCTTATGCAAATGAAAGTAACAATATACTTCTTTACATCATGATCTTCATCAGGTATGTGAAGAATTAGAATCAAAAAGAGGTGTGAAGGCAAACGATTTTGTCTGGCTATCGAACATCGACTATCGAATGTAAAATGTTTATTATGAGTTGACAGTGCTGTCGAAAATTTTGTTGTTCGCCAAATTTTTAAACGAAAATAATTAATTCTGCTTTCGACGTACCCTGGGGGAAAAAGGACAATATAGCGGCGGAAGAATAAAAAAATATTGAATATAAAAAAAAATCAAAGCGGAAAAATCAGTGTTTTTAAAAATAAAATTTATTTATCACTAAATAATACTTATTTTCTGAAATAGTAAATTTTTTTATAACATTTTCAACCCAAACCTTTATTTTTCGGTTATAGATGGCACTTGTTGGGATTGAATGTATAATAATATCTATTTAAATACAGTAAACTAGATGTTTCATTGGAAATATATAATAAATAACTATTAGGATAAATACTTGGATACTCATTGAAAATTTGAAAGGAGATTCTATGAAAAACAAAAAAAAACTTGATGGGATTTCCAAAAATTTTGTACATTCGGAAATTCGGGTATTATAGAAATAAGCAAAACATATTTTTATAATTTAGGGGGGGGGGGGGGAATTTCCTTCTCCCCCCCTGAATTCGCGCCTGACATACATTTATAAACATAATAACAGAGTTAAAATAAAACAAAAAAAAACTAAAACTCAAAATAGAATAAAATACAGCAGAAAGCCGGATTAAATGTTTTTTTTATTATTTTCAACTTAGTACACTATTGATGAATCGATGCTCGGGCATGAAAAAGTGAGTAGTGTCAAAAGCGAACCAGGTGGAAAAAAACCAATTTCCTATATCTCACAATTTTCTAGAGTAGAGATATTTTTGATACATATATTGAAAATGTTTAGGAACAAACTAAAAAAGTGGAAAATTGCGGTTTTAGAAAATAATATTATCTACTTCTTATGATAGGAACACCATTGAGTCGTGCGTCGTATGAACTTAGGACGTTACCCCGTTAATTTTTTAGAACACTTTTCACTAAACCACAATGCTATCGTGAACGTACATATTGTGTTTTCTTCGAAATTTATTCAAATTATTGTTCATTTTTCTATCTTTTTATTTTGTTATCAAATATTAAATTTGAAAACACATTTATAATTTGGATTTATATTTAAAATTTTTATTTCTATTATAATGCGGTCGTAACCGAGGTATTACACTGAATAAAAAAGGTACGTGGAGTCAACGAAAATTTACGTTGAGCAAACGAAAAATTTATTAATTTTCGTCCAATTAATTTGTTCGTTGAGACAATGAATGACCGTTCTTAAAAAGATTTTATATTAATAATTTAAAGAACAGTTCGTTAATAAAAGAAAAAAGGTTATAATTTTAATGAACAAAGATCGTCAATATTATTTTCTGTAAATTAATAATTTAATGAAAGAATATTTTAATCCAATGAACTTTTTCGTCGTTTAGTTTTGTTTTTTTTTTAATTTGTTTACTCAACGAACACAGTGCATTGTCTCAATGAATCACAATTCACTCCTGTAACCCTCTTTAAAATTAAAAAACTCATAATTTAAATGTATATATTTTTACGAAAATTTAGCAAATTTATTATAGTATATGTATCTTGATATTTATATCGAAGTATATACAAAGTTTATTGCTAATTACAGCCACGCTTTGGGGCTTTAATTTGCCCTCCAATTGATGCTGCAGCGTAAACAAACGATTCCTGTGAATCCTTAATTGTATATTTTGAAGTTGTTTTCTTTCACTCAAATCATTGCGCACAAATTTCAATGTAGGAATCATGCTACCATGTAAAGCTTAAAGCATTATCGCAGCTCGACTATCAACAAACAAAAAAAAAATATATATAAAAATGTGTTTTGTTCTGTGTGTATGTAGACCTTTTCACTTGTTAAATGTGTTGTGTTTATATTTTTCGGCTTGAGGTCTGTTTCATAAAATATAATAAAAATAAAAACTCTTGTTTTGTTTTAATTTTTAATTATTTATTCCAATATTTCGACCAACTTTGTTGGTCATCCTCAGGGAAATAGTTATGATCTATAAATTATATAATTTTAAACATGTTTCTTAATTTTAACAAACAATTAATTTACTTAATATTTAATGCAGTGTTGTCCGATGTTATCGTTTAAAGTTTTCTTCACTGACTGTCTTATAATCTTCTTTTGTTTATAAATCTTGTGTTTGTTTATTGTATGACGATATATGTGAGCGCAATTATCAGTATCAGTTTTGTAGTTAATTCTCTTTTCGTTTGGTGTATTTATAATATGTAGGAGATGCTACATATTATAAATACACCAAACGAAAAGAGAATTAACTACAAAACTGATACTGATAATTGCGCTCACATATATCGTCATACAATAAACAAACACAAGATTTATAAACAAAAGAAGATTATAAGACAGTCAGTGAAGAAAACTTTAAACGATAACATCGGACAACACTGCATTAAATATTAAGTAAATTAATTGTTTGTTAAAATTAAGAAACATGTTTAAAATTATATAATTTATAGATCATAACTATTTCCCTGAGGATGACCAACAAAGTTGGTCGAAATATTGGAATAAATAATTAAAAATTAAAACAAAACAAGAGTTTTTATTTTTATTATATTTTATGAAACAGACCTCAAGCCGAAAAATATAAACACAACACATTTATATATAAAAATCTAACATTATTTGAATGCTTATATTTTATGTTTAATTTTTTATAGTATTAAAAATAAAAGTTTGGAATTTTGAAACACTTTTACACAAGAATCTTCAATACATCTTAAATTATTGTACGTAATTTAACTATATTGTACTAATATATTATAAAATTCACGCCCTTTTGTGTTAATATGACTTAGTAAATGTTTCATTAGCTCAACGAACATTTTTTTACCTTTTACGTACATTTCAATTGAGGCAACATATGAAATAGCTAGTTTTAATGAACAATTCTTTTGCCAAATGAAAGATTTATTAATTTTTAAGCACGTTCATTATTACAAAAAGTTTTACATTATTTATTATAGATCCATGTTAACGAAATATTTAATAAATTCATATTCATTGAGTCAATGAATCGTACGTAAATTGAAATATCTGAATGATTTTATTTTTCATTATATTAATGAATAACTTATAGAGCCAACGAAAATTATTTTAATAAACGTTGTTCGTTTATATTATGAACACGTTTTGGTTCAGTGTATATATAATAAGATCTATGTCGACGTGCGACGAAGATACGCTTTTATGTTTGCCCCAACTTTTGTTTGCCTTTGTATTAAATATTACACATTTTAGTTTGACAACGTATTAAAAATACTTTAAGCCGCTATTTCTATCCGAAATTTTACCGTTATTTTTCTGTTGTTGAAAAAAATCGCCAATTAGAACCTCCAAACCTCAAAACATGACTTCGCAATGTTTAACACTTGTGTTTTAAACGGCAGTTTCTTTATTTTTGTAAGCATACTAACCACGAAAAATTTCAAAAAGGAAAAGAAAAGGAGAATAAACTAAGAAGTGAGGAAACTCATTCCAGAAGCAACTACTATTCTTTTTTGGAAGTTTCTAGTGACAAAAATATGAAAAGAAGTTACTGAGATACTAAGTTTTCAAAAAGAATTAGTTTATTATTAATTTCTCCAGCACTTTCTCTTCTCAACATTAAAGATCTTAAAAAAAATTTTCTCCTTATTTACTTATCGAATTTTCATACATTAAATATGACTAAAAATAACACTGTACAACAATTTTGAACTTTTTCCGAGATAACGGGGTTCTGATAATTGATTCTAATAGAGGAGATCCAAATTTTATTTTATGACGGGCTAAAGTATTCCTTCTATTGGCCTATTCGTGTAGCATAACTATGTGCAGGGACCGTAAAGGGCAGTTATTCAGACAATTTAAACTTAAAAACTCTTTATGTTAGAGTCAAGTGACCCCTTAACTGTCATATACCAATATATTCGTGTTGACAAGCTCTTTTAGAATATATGGTGATCTTAAAAAAACAATCTCAACTCGACAGTTGAAAGTTATTTTTCAACTTAAAAGTAAAAGGTCGAATAAACTCTTAAAAAGAAACAAAAATGTTCAAATTTTATTTGTTAAAATTTTTGATTTAAAATACATCAAATTTTCAAAGTAAATGATAACAAAAAACATATCGGAACATTTTGCTCAAGGCGAATTCATTACAGGTGATCCTAAAAGCCCTGCTGATAACTTGTTTTCTTTAGCTTTATAATTGTTGGATGTCAAAATTTTGTTTATTATCTTTGTTTCTCTTTTGATTTGTTTCGGTTTTTGACGTTGCACAATGATTTTACAAGAACAAGTTGCTTGTGGTTTTTGTACGAGTTTTACTTGTTGTACTACCGAGATTACCTGGAATGAATTCGCCTTGATTTTGCTGGTGTCTGATAATTGAAAATTTATTTCTTTGAAAATATTTTTAAATATCATAAACAAATTTAAATAATTAACAAAACATTTGTTGAAAAAAGGTTATATTTTTTTTCAATAAACTGAATGCTAAATAAATTGTTTGAATATGCATAAGACTGAAATGATTTTAATTTTAATTTTTAATTTTATGATGGAAAAAATAAAACTCTTCAAATTAGTATTATTTTATGACGGCGAATTGAACCTACTCAAAAGAGTTTTATTTTATGACGGTGAATTAAAACTCTTTTTTTAAGAATTTGTTTCGACCATTTATTTTTACGTCGAAAAATAACTGTTTTAAATGGATTTTTTTAATTCACAAAAAAATGCTATAAAATAAATTTTTTGATATCACTTATAACCGTTACGGTCCCTGACTATGTGTTCTTTACATTTGAGGTACTATCAGCAACTTTGTAGAAATGTTACGGCAAATATCTTTGTGGAATACATTAACCCTCTACTCCCCTTAATAATGGTAATTTTTGGTACAATTCTAAAAGATCGTAAAAACACCCCTAAGGAGGGCGAAGGCGGGGATTAAACAATTTGCAAAAATGTTGGCTATAAAATTTTACACAGCGAATCCGAAAACTTAACTCAAAAAGAACCAGCCGAATTGGAGGATTCATCGTCCAGAATTGCAAAACGATTTTGGGAGCTTACTCAATCAGCTTCACAATATTTTGTCACTTTTGGAACCAAAGCTACTTTTGGATTGTGATGCACAGTTTTTCGCTACATCTGTTTTTGAATTAATCGTTTCATTTCATATTAAGAATGTTTTCGCCACTGTGGTAGCACTTGCAGTCGCAAGTAAAAGTTATTATTTATAAATGGGTACGTTCATAAGACGTAGCTGTTGAGCTCAACTGCTAGAAAACTGTTGACAACTGTTTAGCCGAACATTTTCGTCTTAGAAACGGCATTATGAGTATAATGCAAAATTAACAACTGATAAACATAAACATTTGAAAAAAATTAAAGGTTGAGGTTGAGCACAACATGTTGACTTTAGGTAGCTAAAAAATTTTATGATGGAATAAATGGCCTCAAATACCCAACTGTTGTGTTGAGCGGAAGTGCTCAACTATGCGTTTCTAAGACAAACACTAAACGGTTACACAACAGTTACGCCTTATGAACGTGCCCAATGTGTTGAAATATATGACAGGTCCTGAACAAACTATGGTAAGTGGTTATGGACTAGATTCTTCTTTTATGTAGTCAAAATTATAAGAGCAAAGTAAGAAAGGGAGGGGAAGAAAGAGAGGTTTAGATTCTAAAATAAGTTAATTATTCGTAATTGAACACATTGGAAAAGACAACAAATACTTAAGCCTATAGTACACGGCATGTAAAAAGGCACATGTGCATGTGGTTCTGACGTAATTTTGACGTCAATGCAAAGCCACAATAAACATTGCGTGTTGTGTGATGACGTCAAAATTACGACAGAACCACATGCGCATGTGTCTTTTTACATGCCGTGTACTATAGGCTTTACACTTTTATAAGTTAATAATGTTAATGATAATCATGATGACGATGATAATGATGTCGGTGTGTTGGCTTAGCCCTAACAACTTTAAGTAATTACTGACAACAACATCAAAAACAAAAACTACCAACAATCTATTGAAAAAAATACAAAATTATTTAATGATTCATGCCAAGATGGCTGTATAATATCAGAATTAAAAATTTGACTGAAAGGAAGTTCAAGTTTGTAGCGTTTAATTTTAAATAAAATAAAATTTGCAACTTATTCATAGAATATTTCATAGACAAGGAAAAAAAAATGCATACTTGTAATGAAAAACTAAATGGTAAATAAATCTGTACTGAAAGAATTCATAGAAAAAGTAGGAGATTTTTTGCTAAATATGTATATGTACTTGTGGATTTTTTTTTTTTTTTTTTGTATATTGGTTGTATGAAAAAACTTTTCCGAAAAAATATTCATTGTTTTAAAATATCTAATGCTATGGAAAAATATATCGCAAAAATTTTAAGTAGAAGCAAAACAATTTTTAATTTAACATTGTAGGCATATGAAGCATAAAAATTTTAAAACGGTTGGTTTTCATTACCAAAAAGTAGACAAAATAGCACGATATTTTTACAGCGGGTAGATATGAATATAACGTGTCAATTTTTGCGAAAAAGTACAGAATCAAAATTTTGAGTTAATATCCTCTTGTTGATTAAGTGCAATGGATTTAAATTTTATGAAAACTTAATTGACATTTTGATATAATTTATTACATACACGCACGAATGAAAAGCTTATGAACATACATACATAAAAGTTATGGAAGCTTTATTTCAAAATTAACCGTCGTCAAGCGGAAAGCATACAATTGTAACTTTTTCATTTTTGATATGCTTTAACTTTTTTTCTTTAATCATTAGATACTCTGTGACATATCCAAACTTATAATACATAGTACATTTCTTTAAATTTTTAAAAAATATCGTTGGGTTTTCCCCTAGTGATAGGGCCCGTTAATTTAAAACCCTCAAGAGGCTATATGGTTGCAATTGTACCTTCGCATATTTTATGTCACGAGAATCCAAGAAAACAAAATAAAACCACTTGACAATGTGGTTTTTTTTATGAAAAAAAAAATTAAAAATATGTTTACTGAGATTCTCTGCATGGCTTTCTGGTGTAGCGTAGTATTCGTGGTTACTTTGGCAAGTATACCACCTTCCAGCAACGGCTGAGGCTCCACGACTGCCATATTATGCTTACGGTTAATTTTCTGGTTCTGCTGCTACAAGAATGCGTCTTCCCAAAATCATTTGTACCCCACTTCGAAGGAAACATTTCCTCATAACAAATTTATTTTTGCTACGTTACTAAACTGTGTGTTGTTGGGAGTTCCCCGGTTTGCATATTTAAATTTAGATCAATTAAAAAGATATACTATAAAATACAAAATAAATTTTGAACTCGTTTCGATCTTAAGCTACTGTTGTAACAATTGCAAATTTAGGCATACAATTGTGTAATTAGCTTTTAAAGAAATCTTATATATACACAGGTAAGTATATTTTTATACGCAGGTACAATTGTACCAATACCGCCTGTTAACGTTGTAAAATTATACCGCTCGGCAAACGTTAAATAACAAATACAAATGTTAATACTTGAAAACAAATAATAATTATTTTTCCTAATTATGAATTAATATGTGTTATTTCCCCCAATTAAGCAAACAAATATTTATCTCATAAAATCTCTTCTATTAAAAAAATTTATTTATATTTCTACAAAGACTTCATTTCCTCCTTCCCAAACCCCAGTTCCTTTTCCAACAAGAAATAAATAAAATGTAACCACTTGTGCAAAAGACATTTATTCCTAAAAAAGAGTATTTAGTCTGAGTCCTTTGTATATGTTTATAAGTAGATTGTAAACAATGATTTGCAACAATCTTTATTACAAATGCGAATTAAAAGAAACCCAGCAAAATACCAACAGAAACAGAAGTTTCTCCATATACAAGGAATACAAGTTTGAGTGGAGGCATAAACTCTAATACGTTTAGATCGTAAATTATTTAAATCTGCACACATAATTTTTAATAAAAAATACATCCATATGGGCATTTCCACTGAAAAGTCTATTTTTGTAACGTAACGCCAGCAAACAATTAAGCTTGAATTATATGCCCAAGTTATTCAAATGCTTCCGCTTTTTGTTACTAAATGAAGAGCTAGTTGCCCTTCACACCAATATACAAAAACGTAAATAATATATGTATATAAATTTTTTTTTTTAAATAATTTTAATTGCTTGCTGGAGTGAGGTTACAAAAAGGAGACTTTTCGGTGGCGATGCCAATATACATTGGGATGGTCCTTAAAAAAAATGTTTACACTCTCGGTGTCATTCCCTAGAAATTTGCGAATGTCCAAAAACCTGCAAAATTTTGAGCAAACAAAAAAAGATTCATATGTGTTTCAAAGCGACTGAAATCTTGAATAGTGAATACAACGGCAAAATCACTTTTTCAGTTTTTGTCAAATTTTTTAAATGTTGTAAAAGTTTTTATTCTACATGATAAATTAATCAAAATGAAGATACAATTATGTTTTCAATGAGGTAAAATAAACCCATGATCGTCTTAAAACTAGCCCAGTAATATATAAATAATACCCCAGACTAACTATGTGCCAATTATTACTTTACCGAGAAATTCGAGCACACACGTTAAACATTCTTGAAATTGACTTGCTCAACCAGCCAATGTTTATCTATTGGCTTGTGTTAAAAAATTCAAATAACTTAATTCTCCGCTTTTGTTTTTGGTTGCAATTTCGAGCAGCTGCCGCATTGTACTTCCCCCATCATCAGTTTACCACGAAATTGCTTAGTTAGCACACGTTCTGTATTATTTTTACTAGCCCGGTGCGTGAGACTCTGTATTTAAGTATAAAATCAAGGATTAATTTCTAAAGGATTAAAAATTTTATACCAATTTTTTTTTGTTTATTTTGAAAAAGTTCAGAGTGTCAAAACACTAAAAACTTTACTTTCCTTTATGAATATGTTATTTTTTTTTTCAATTTTAAAAAATGTATTACCCAAGGCGAATTCCCCGTTACAAGACCGCACGATCTGCAAGTTATGTAGAGGTCAACCATAATAACGATCTTGCGATCGCTTGGTTTTAGCCTAATAAAAGCACACGTCCCAAAGGTCCATGCTTATATTGCATGTATTAGCTCTAGAATTATCCAAGTAACTGTAAACAATCTAAGAACCCATAACTGATACAATGAGCCTTTACGGTTTCACTTTTAATTTCGTTTGTACTTAGACGTGCATGGCTTAATCTTTGAGACAAGCATATAACTACTGGCAGGATCAACCAGAATAATATTTCACAATATTATTATAAAAAATATATGAATTTCAGAGCTGAGCCTACTTCTATCGCAATTTTTTGTATTTTTTGTTTAACCATTTTCATAGAACTTTGCGAAATAGTTTTATAATTTCATTTATTTTTTTTTATCATTGCTAACCAAATATAATTTTTTTATTATTATATGTTTAGTGTTTTGAGTATAATTAAGAATTATACTTTATTCATAATGTAATGCCGCCTATATGACCCAAAACCACAAAAAACACAAGCAATTTGTTTTTGTAAAATCATTGTACAATGTCAAAAACCGTAACAAATCAAAACAGAAACAAAGATAATAAGCAAAATTATGACATCCAACAATTATAAAGCTAAAGAAACAGAGTTATCAGCAGCGCTTTTAGGATCACCTGTAATGAATTCGCCTTGGTATCAGGGCTGTCAGATGTGGCGATTTCTCGCCAAACGTGGCGATTTTCAAACTTGTTTGGCGACCTAAATTTCGATTTGGCGACATGGCGATTTTTTGGCGATTTATAAAATAGTTGGCGATTTTGTTGGCTATATTTGATGAGCCATGAATTTGTTTTGAAATTTGTTAAACTCTCCATA
The DNA here is from genome assembly GCA_943735925.1 of Pollenia amentaria. Classification (NCBI taxonomy): domain Eukaryota; kingdom Metazoa; phylum Arthropoda; class Insecta; order Diptera; family Polleniidae; genus Pollenia; species Pollenia amentaria. The sequence goes on from OX031008.1 coordinate 161,494,787, forward strand.
CGAAGAAATAATATTTTTTTATTCCAGTATTTCAATGTATGAAATTTGATGCATTCATAGGTATGACCAGTATTTAAAACTAAATTATGTTGGAATGGCTGATGAAGATAATGAAAATCTTCGAGAAATTTTTTTTTTCACATTTTGAAAACAAAAACAAATTTTTAGACTTTGTTTTTGTTTTAAATGTAGTTATGCGAACGAAAGAATTCTTTCGCACATTGGAAATAGGCTATTAAAATTTGTCTCTTATCACCAAATTTATAACAAATCCATAATATCAAGCAAACAAGTTGTGGATTTTGCACCTATTACAAATATTGCTTACTAAAAATTGTAAAATTGTGAATATTTTTTTTTCAATAAATGATATTTTTAATTTAAATTAAAAAAATGATCAAAAAAACTTTGACATTTCAAACAATGTGTTAATTTATTTGATTAAATATTAATATGAATTCTCAACAATAATTCTACAAGTTTAAATGATTTTATTTATTTTAAGTGAAAAAGTCAATTAATATTTTTTGATATTTAATTAATATTTTAATTAAAAATGTATTATAAAAAAATAATTGTTTTAATGATCACATTTATTTAATTTAAATATTTTTAAACCATTTTTTTATTTGATAAAAAACTTTTTTCTGTCTTACGAATTACAGAAAATAGTTAAGTCAACTTTTATCAAAATATGAAAATATTCCAATTTTTCTTATCAATTTCATGAAATATTAAAAGCTTCGGAAAAACTGAACTTTAACCTTGTTATTTGACTCTTGGCGTGGTTCGGTTTTGACAATATTTTCAGTATTGAACTCTGAATAAAATTTATTTCAATTTTGTAAAAATGTATGAATTTTACCCTATTGATCACTTTTATGCAAAAAAAAAAAAGCATTTTCCCCAAAATCAGTAAAAACCAAATCATTGCCCACCAAAGTTTACCGGGGCATATTTTTAAAATTGTTTATTTTCATTCTCTAAGATGTTGTAAACATGTCCCTGAAGTGCAGATATCAAATTTTTCGATTTTGTTGAAGAAAATTGTTTAAAATTTGATATTGGAGATTAGAAAACACCACAAAAATGTTAAACGTTTTTGACATTACCTTCGAACAGGTTAACGCCATCTAGAAAAAAAACTCTTTCAATACGTCACAATTCTGAGTCTTTTGAATAAAAAAATTGAATTGTAGAAATTTATTTCAAAATGGTTTTTGAAAACATAATTGTATCTTTATTTCAACTTATTTATCATCTTCAATAACAACTTTTAAAACATTTAAAAAATTTGACAAAAACTTAAAAAAATGATGTTTTCGCCTTGAATTCACTATTCAAGTTTTCGGTCGCTTTGAGACAACACTAGATTCTTCTTTATTTCCCCAAATTTTTGTATTTCTTAGTTTTTTTGGGTACTCTCATATTTCTAGGGCTTAGATACTAAATTGTAACACTTTCGCCCCCATATCATGAAGGTCCACTCTAATATACTACATACATATATAAAAAATTACTTTGAAACACTCAACAAACAAGATGTACCAATAAATGTATTAGCTAACATTGGGTGGGAGAAAAGGTATATTTTTAAAGTAACGATATCAAGTTAATCTTATGAGAGAAGTAGAAATTAAGTAAACTTTTTTTGTAAACATTTTGGTATAACTGTTTTGAAGAAAAAACAACACCAAAAAAGATCTACTACACTAGAAATGGTAACATCGAATAACCTTTTGCCAAATTGGAGAAGTGTGCAAAAAATTGTATTATCTTTATTTATAAAATATTACAAATGCAATTACAAATTTTATGTTAACTACACCGATTGTGATTTATTGAAATGTTGGTTTTTAATTGAAATTTTTGATATTTTTGAATCAGGCTTAAGCTCATCAAAGGGTAAAACTGGAAAGAATTCTGACGATGAGAAGGTTATTATCCGCGAAACGATTCGAACGTTAACGTTCGCATAGAAAATAACATTTAAATCGAAAACAAATTTTAAAATTTTGTTGCTGTTTTAACTGTTATTTTCTCGAAGAACTGGCAGATATAAGTTCGACCCAAGTTCAAATTAGTCAAGAATAAAAAAAAAATTTATCAAAAAAATTTAATTCATTACATGTTGTAAAATTTCTTCCTTCATTAAAATAATTTAATGAAAATTAAATTTGATGAATAAAAAAAAAAAATAATAAAACTGTGGCCGTGTACAGGGACGAATATAAAGAATGTTATGTTAGGTTCCATGGGCAGCCATCGAGAGACAGCTCACTTGGGTCCTTCAGCGGTCCCTTTGTGATACCCAGCGCCAATGTCCATCCCAAAGAGCAGTTACTCAGATGGCGTCACTACATAGTTGAGCCAGTTCGTCTTCCTAATGAAGAGAAGAAGCAATCTTAGTTCTATTTTAGATAGATCCTTCAAGCAGGAAAACACCGGCTCTCCCAGGTATTTTTCCATGATGCCCCGTAGCCCAGGGCATTGACAGAGAAAGTGAAACACAGTCTCCTCTTCCTCCTCATCATGACAACTTCTGCAGTAGTCATTGAATTTCAGACCCATTCTCCTAGCATGAGTCCCAACAGGCCAGCGTCCAGTCATAACCGACACCACAGTCCTGATTTGGTCCCTATGGAACCTAAGTAGAGATTTTGTTCTTCGTTCATCATAGCCAGGCCATAGTGCCCTGGGTATGGAGCAGGTGGACTCACGGGTCCATCCCTCTTGCGCAATTCTATAATACTCGCGCCGAATGAGTGACTTACAGTGAGCCATTGGAAGGCCAATGAATTGATCAATGAATGTGTCATCCATACGACCACCTTTCTTGACCAGCTCATCTGCTATCTGGTTTCCCGGGCAGTCTGAGCGCCCTGGTATCCATATAAGCCTTAACCCTGAATACTCATCAATCTCATTCAAAGACATCCGGCATTCAACAGTTAACCTAGATGTCGTGTAGACACCCGCAAGAGAAGCAATGGCAGCCTTACTATTAGTAAATATACGTATATCTCCCTATACGCGATAATACTTAAGCCAGTTGGCTGCCCGCTTTATAGCCGAGATTTCCGCCTGCAGGACACTACATCCATCCGGCAGACGAAAGGAAAGGAAACCTCCGCCAACTCTTTCCCCCTTCCTTGAACCAACAGTGTATACCCCCAGGGCTGGTTCATGGAAGGTGCCCATGACCGACAGCGCACTTCCGTGCGCTATATGTCACGAATATAAAGAGCAAATGAACAAACTTTAAGAAGACAAAAATAAATATCGCTCTATAAAGACAAATCCGACAACAAAACTACAGCGGGAGAATAACAATATCATTGCAGAACTACATAGGGCGAACTTCATTGACTCTTGGCAAAAACGTAGACTAATTTGTTCTGCGACAACGGCCCGTAGGATATATGGATTACCAAAAATCCTCAAACCTGGAACACCTTTTTGACCTATCGTGTCCCCAATACAAGTCCCATGCTACATTCTTTCAAAATACGTTGGACAAATACTAAAGCATATAATTTCAGATAAATATAATGTTAAGAATTACACGCAGGTAAAAACACAATAAGAGACCATGCTACTCCACGAAAATTAAGTCTTTGTATCTTTTGATGTTATTTCGCTCTTTACAAATATTCCAGTCTATACGGCAATTAAAAATATAATGGAAAAATGGAACAAAATTAAGGAATTTACAAAGATCCCTAGCTCTAAATTTCTACAAATCCTCCAATTCTGCTTAACGGACAATAACTACTTTGTGTATAAAGAAAAGGGGTATAACAAGATCTTCGGCATGCCGATGGGCCATCATCTTTCGCCTACTATAGCAGATATAGTACTTGACACCTTACTTGACGATGCAATTTCGGAACTTAGAAATAAAAATATTCACATTAAATACAACATCAAATATGTAGATGATATATTAGCCATAATTAACATCAAGGACAAAAATATTATTCTGAATACTTTTAATCAGTGTTTAAAAAACTTAAGTCAAAAGTCGAAATGTCGCAAAATTTTAACTTTTCAATGCTTTTACTTTTGTCTGCTTTTTAAAATCAAACATTGATTCTGTTAAAACTTATGAAAACAATCGGCAGTCGTGTGCTAAGTTTTCTTCTGCTTTTGATAAGTTAAAAAAATCAAAATCACAAGCAGTGTCTTTGCTTTTGAAAGTTGTCAGAAGTCGCAGTGCTAAAAGCAGGCAGTCTTTTAGTTTTGTACATTTTTAACAGAAAAATATTCTCTTTTCTCTTCTGTTTTTTTTTTACATTTATACTTACTCACACACAGGGGTGCCAGATGGTGTTGGTAAAAAATCGGCATATTTTCAAAAAAAAAAAAAAAAAAATTTTTAATAACAAAATCGAAAAATTCAGCATTAGATATAAAAAGTAAACGTTTTACAACGGCTTATGTAAATTTATATATTGTAAAGTTCAGGGGCCAAATTACGGTAGTCGATATCGATCGAAATTACAATACAATTCAAAAGGGTATTTCGATCGATATCGAATGCCGTAATTTGGCCCCTGCCCTATTTAATTACATTTAAAGAAAAATTCAATGAAGCGGAATTTAGCGATACGGAACAAATTTTTTTTTTTTTGGGATTTATAAAAAAAATATTTTTAATTATTCTAAACATACAAATATTTTTGTCAAAAACTAAAAAATAAATGCTATGGCGATTTTTGACATTGAATTTGGTGAAAAAGTTCAAAATCAATCTGACAACCCTGATTGGGACTTATAATTTGCAAATACAAAGAACTTTTTGCTTCTGCGACTGTTTGCGACTTTCAAAAGCAAAGAGATTGATTTTACTTTTACTTGCGAAACTGTTCATAAGAAAAGAAAATCAAAATCACAATTTTTAAAACAACTGCTGGCAAAAGTTTCGTTCAACTGCTTGTTTTTCGTTTTGTGATTTTGCTTTGACTGAAACTGTTGTTGATTTCAGAAGCACAAGCAGAAGTCAAATCAAAAGAAATGAAAGTTATTGCAGTTTTTTAAACACTGCTTTTAATAGTCACCATCCCAAAATTAAATTTACAGTAGAACTTGAGGAAAATGGTGAAATTGCGTACCTTGATACTAGGCTACGTAGAGAATAAGATTTTATTACGTTTGACTTGTAAGCTAAGGAAACTTCATCTGGCAGAATAATGAATTACAACGCGACATAATCCAAAAACCAGATAATTAATATAGCAAAAAATTTTATATCAAGAGTATTAAATATAAGCGACCCGCAATATCGTAACAAAAATATCGACAACATCTCGGAAATATTATTTAGCAATACTTTTCCTAAAAAATTAATAAATACACTTATTAATGATACACAAAAATATGAACAATACAAAAACATCAATAATGATAGCAACCCTGAAAAAGACAACAAACATTTTAACAGTGTAAAATACATTCCTGGCTTGACGCATAATAGACAAATAAAAAACCGAATTCAACTTTAAATATAATATTTATGGCGCCAATAGAAAAACTTCAACAAAGTAATGTTGTTTACGAAGTAAAGTGTAACGGAAGGGACGATCAGAATTGTGACTTAATATATATGTATAGCAACAGCAAAAGGCTCACTTGAAAAGAGAATGGGAGAACATCAAAATGATATATTGAAGAGGAGAGAAACAAATGAATTATCACAACACATGATTTCAAAATCTCACTTCTTTAAAACAGAACAAGTGAGAGTGTTGGATTTTGAACGAGGGGTGAGGTAGAGATATATGATAGAAAACTTGAGAATACAACAAAACATAATGAACCATAATAAAGATATATACAACATTAGAGATATTTATAGAACCGCAATATAATTAATTCTGCGATAATAATTTTAAGTTGTGCTTTACTGTTCTTTGTTAAATGTTTTTGTGCAATTTTTTAAAATCTGATGTTTTTAATGTAATAGCCAATTTACACTACAACGAAATCTAGTACTTTGGAGATTTCGAGCCAAATCTAGTTGTTTTTGTCCAGATTTCCCGTACAAAACAAAATCTACTCCGTGACGAGATTTTGACGAAATCTAGTAGTAGCACTAAAAACTGCTTCCCTGCACAAGAAAAAAATGACATTTTAACAAAAAACAAATAAAAACAATAATAGCTAATTGTTAAAATTGTTAAAAAATTTAAAAATTTCGTAAAATAGTAAAAAAATGCAAATGACAAATAATATTGATAAAATAAATGAAGTTGATTATAAAGAAAAAGTAATGCAAATTTTTAAATGCCTATTTCTTTATATGTAAGTATGTGTTACACAAAAAACTTTCAGTCGGCGGTTTTTGTTGTGAACACCAAATCTCGCTAATGTCAAACAAGTATAATGTAAACGAACTAGATTTGGAGGAAGATTTCAAATTAAATCTACTAGATTTCAATGTAATGTAAATGCCCTATAAAATAATATATAATTTTTGGAAATTGGGTTTGATTGTTATGAAAAATATTTTATATTATTTTTATTTAAATAGACGACCCTTGAAAAAGTCACCAAAAAAGTGATGAAACGTCGTGAGAAATGTAATAAATTTGTTTTTATTTACATCAACATCATTAGGTCTTATCAGCTTATAAAAAAAATAAACTGAAAGCTTAAGCCTAATTTAAAAATAGCGAAAGTGTAATTTTATTAGTTTACCGAGCAACAGAACAAAGTGTTTTGCATAAGTCGAACCCGGAATCCTCGCACTTAACCCGAATTGACCCCGTGTGTCCATATAGTAAGCTGTTGCCATCAAATTTGTTAAGAATATTGGTACCACCTTCTGTTAAGTTGTTAAACATCAACGTTCATTATGGCGAAGATTCAGTTGAGATGGTGAATGTTTGAGAAAAGCAGCGCGGCAACAAAAGTGTGTAAATTAAAAAACAACATAAATAAGAATATTTTGAGATTAAGAAATAACTATTGCCTAATATTTGTTTATACATAATTTTAATCATGAAAGTTTTTAGAGAATTGCTAAATAATAGTTATTTTTTGTGGAGAAGATCAAGCTAAAATCGAACTACAAGGTATTCCAGATAATGCATGCCCAGAACAACTAAAAGCTATTTGTGAAAAATGTGTCCATATTAAAAATAGCTTATGTATAGTTAGAACAAAGTAGAAAAGGAATTAAAAATACCTAAACTCTTTAGATAAATTATGTTTAAGATGATAGATGTACGTTATATTAAATAGTAAATAAAGAAACGAAACGGAATGTATTTTAATACAAATTTTTTATAAGAAAGCTATCCATGTTTGTACTCGTGTAGCCATATGGACACACCAGTTTTCTGCATATCGTACTGAAATTTTTTTTTTTACAACAATCATAACCTTATTACATTATTTATGTCAACCAAAACAAAATTCTTTACAAAAAAAGGGGTGGCACAATTCGGGTTAAAGACAATACAGTGTGCAGTGCTAGTTTATAAATTAACACGAAAAAACTGCATCTAGTGCTGCTATCGGCCACCTATATTATTACAATTTGCGATTGTATACGTTGTATGCCCTGATTTTGCCGATCTCAGATCTAGTGCCGAAATATTGCTAATCGCTGCTTGACACTATCACACAAGTCTATGGTATTTTGAAAACAATACAACCCTGTCATGAAAGGTTGTTATTGTTTTTGGAAAAATTTTAAACAATAGTTAGACCCCTTTCAGACAGGCAAAGTTTACTTTGACAAAGTCTGTTGAATTCTCTTTTAAACTTTGTTTGGTGCTCAGACACACAAAGTTTAATTTGACAAATTTTTGTTTTCCCTTGTTTGAATATAATATATAAACAGCGTTGCCAGAATGATGATTTTATCATATTTTGGATTATTTTTTTAACAAATATATGATTAAAGATTTTTATCTAAAATGATTTTTTATTTTTAGAAATTCTGATTTTTACTTTAATTTTGCTTATAGAAAATACACGATTATTTAAACAGTCAATTTTTAAAGTGGTTTTGCATCAGCTTGATGTGTGTTGGTGCTGAACACTTTTGTACCCAGTATCTAGAATACACAAAATTGCATCATTATTTCTGGACATAAAAATATTAAAAAAGGCATATTATAACCTATTTCCAATGTGCGAAAGAATTCCTTCTTTCGAACAACTACATTTAAAACAAAAACAAATTCTAAAAACTTTGTTTTTGTTTTAAATCAGACTGATGAAATATTTGAAAGAAAACATCAAATATTTCATTATCGTAGTCTGAACACAAAATATTTTTGAGTATCAAATTAAATAACAGCTGATTTTGAGCAAATAAAAGTATTTGCCGGCAAACAAAAATTTGTCCAATGTGAACATAGTGTGAACACAAAAAATCAAATATTTTAGTAATTTTTGAGAAAACATTTATTTGATATTACAAAAAAATTGTAAGAGCAAACAACGACAAATAATTTTAGCCATGTTCCGGATAGAAGCAAATTTTCCTGTAAGTTTTCGGATTCTTTACAATTTTAAAAATTTTTTATAATTATTAGACTTTGTTTGCTATTGTGCCGCTATTAGCAAATTTTTGCGAATTACCGCTAATTAAGCAATTTTTATAGAATTTTTGGTTTGCGAATTTTCGCTATTTTTACAACATTTTTTTTTTTGCTTTTCCCCTACATTTGGTTTTTTTAACCGATTTAGCAATTTCTAATATATTTTAGGGTTTGTTTCCAAGTTAGCTATTTTTCGCGAATTTTAGCCATGCTCGCGAAGAAGCGATTTTTCACTGTGAATCTTTAGAGCTTTAACGATTTTTAATAATTATTAGGCTTTGCTATCATACCGCTATTAGCAAATTTTTGCGAATTTCCGCTAATTTAGCAATTTTTATCGAATTTTTGCCATTCCTTTTAGTTTTAGGCACTTTTAATAAATTTTATGGCTTGTTTGATATATCTAAATTTTTCGCGAATTTTCGCTATTTTTCCAAAAAAAATTTTTCTCGACATTTTGTTTTTTAACTGATTTAGCGACTTCAAATATATTTAAGGGTTTGTTTCCAAGTTTGCAATTATTCGCAAATTTTAGCCATGTTCCAGTTACCCATTGTCTTCCAGTTTTTTTTATCTTTAACATTTCCCTGTTCTAACACTATAAAAGATGCTGCTCCACAGAATAAAAAAAATAAATTAGCTTTTGCGCTCATTTTTACTATTTGTGAAATATATTATTATTTTTGAACACTTTCATTAAATAATTATTTGATGCAAATATTTATTTTAGTCTGAACGCATGGCAAACATGATTTAATTTATTTTATTTGAAACTATTTGCCAACTGTTTCAACAAACAAAAATTGTCAAATATTTGAGCTTAGTTTGAACATTAAACAAAATTAGGCTTAAGTTCATTGAATTTAATTTGCATTAAATTGTTAATGTTGTAAAAATTCCTTTCTTCATAAAAATAATTTAATGCAAATTAAATTCAATGAACTTAAGCCTAATTAAAATATCTAAATTTGGATTAAAAACCATTAACAGTTCAATAAAATAACCACAATACTAATTATTGTTAACAGCTAGGGCACGAGCTATGTTTACATTTGTCCTTCAAGTTGTGCTGAAAAAGGTCAACTAGAAAAAAGAAAGACAAAAACAGGAAAAACAAAAAATGTACTTTGGACTTCAAGAAGAATTCTTGACAAAAGTACGAAAAAACAGAAGTAAGGAAAAACATGTGAGATCAATTAAAAATGGATAATCATTCAAAAAGCAAATTTCGATCTACCAAAGGTTAAAATACAATTTGGTTTAAGGATTGATGTTTGACTACTGACGTCAGCAGTCATCGATGGCTGCGAGTGTAAGACGGCAAATCCCTTTGAGAAGACCTAGTGGTTGAGGTCGAAACATGTCAGGGTAACCAGCCGCCTGGGTTCGAATCACACGCCAGACAGCCTGGCTTCGAATCCCAGGTCAGTCAAGAATGAAAATTATCAATAACAATTTTAATTAATCTTCCATGTTGTAAAAATTCCTTTCTTCATAAAAATAATTTAATGCAAATTAAATTCAATGAACTTAAGCCTAATTAAAATATCTAAATTTGGATTAAAAACCATTAACAGTTCAATAAAATAACCACAATACTAATTATTGTTAACAGCTAGGGCACGAGCTATGTTTACATTTGTCCTTCAAGTTGTGCTGAAAAAGGTCAACTAGAAAAAAGAAAGACAAAAACAGGAAAAACAAAAAATGTACTTTGGACTTCAAGAAGAATTCTTGACAAAAGTACGAAAAAACAGAAGTAAGGAAAAACATGTGAGATCAATTAAAAATGGATAATCATTCAAAAAGCAAATTTCGATCTACCAAAGGTTAAAATACAATTTGGTTTAAGGATTGATGTTTGACTACTGACGTCAGCAGTCATCGATGGCTGCGAGTGTAAGACGGCAAATCCCTTTGAGAAGACCTAGTGGTTGAGGTCGAAACATGTCAGGGTAACCAGCCGCCTGGGTTCGAATCACACGCCAGACAGCCTGGCTTCGAATCCCAGGTCAGTCAAGAATGAAAATTATCAATAACAATTTTAATTAATCTTCCATGTTGTAAAAATTCCTTTCTTCATAAAAATAATTTAATGCAAATTAAATTCAATGAACTTAAGCCTAATTAAAATATCTAAATTTGGATTAAAAACCATTAACAGTTCAATAAAATAACCACAATACTAATTATTGTTAACAGCTAGGGCACGAGCTATGTTTACATTTGTCCTTCAAGTTGTGCTGAAAAAGGTCAACTAGAAAAAAGAAAGACAAAAACAGGAAAAACAAAAAATGTACTTTGGACTTCAAGAAGAATTCTTGACAAAAGTACGAAAAAACAGAAGTAAGGAAAAACATGTGAGATCAATTAAAAATGGATAATCATTCAAAAAGCAAATTTCGATCTACCAAAGGTTAAAATACAATTTGGTTTAAGGATTGATGTTTGACTACTGACGTCAGCAGTCATCGATGGCTGCGAGTGTAAGACGGCAAATCCCTTTGAGAAGACCTAGTGGTTGAGGTCGAAACATGTCAGGGTAACCAGCCGCCTGGGTTCGAATCACACGCCAGACAGCCTGGCTTCGAATCCCAGGTCAGTCAAGAATGAAAATTATCAATAACAATTTTAATTAATCTTCCATGTTGTAAAAATTCCTTTCTTCATAAAAATAATTTAATGCAAATTAAATTCAATGAACTTAAGCCTAATTAAAATATCTAAATTTGGATTAAAAACCATTAACAGTTCAATAAAATAACCACAATACTAATTATTAAACAAAATATTTTTTTGTTTCACACCGTTTGAAGCAAATATCAGAACAAATATTTTCGTTAAATATTTCATTAGTCTGAACGTACCTTAAGAAGTAAATAATTCTTTCGTACATCGGAAATAGGCAGTTAAGGTACGTTCAGACTAATGAAATATTTGACGAAAATATTTGTTTTGATATTTGCTTCAAACGGTGTGAAACAAAAAAATATTTTGTTTAATGTTCAAACTAAGCTCAAATATTTGACAATTTTTGTTTGTTGAAACAGTCGGCAAATAGTTTCAAATAAAATAAATAAAATCATGTTTGCCATGCGTTCAGACTAAAATAAATATTTGCATCAAATAATTATTTAATGAAAGTGTTCAAAAATAAAAATATATTTCTCAAATAGTAAAAATGAGCGCAAAAGCTAATTTTTTTATTTTATTCTGTGGATCAGCATCTCTTATAGTGTTAGAACAGGAGAATGTAAAAGAAAAAAAAAATGGAAGCCACTGGGTAATGGGAACATGGCTAAAATTTGCGAAAATTGCAAAGTTGGAAACAAACCCTTAAATATATTTGAAGTCGCTAAATCGGTTAAAAACAAAATGTCAAGAAAAAAACAAAAAAAATGTTGCAAAAATAGCGAAAAATTTAGATATTTCAAACAAGCCATAAAATTTATTAAAGGTGCCTAAAACTTTAAGGAATGGTAAAAATTGCTAAATTAGCGGAAAATCGCAAAAATATGCTAATAGCGGCACGATAGCAAAGTCTAATAATTATAAAAAATCTTTAAAATTGTAAAGAATCCGAAAACTTACAGGAAAAATTGCTTCTATCCGGAACATGGCTAAAATTATTTGTCGTTGTTTGCTCTTACAATTTTTTTGTAATATCAAATAAATGTTTGCTCAAAAATTACTAAAATATTTGATTTTTTGTGTTCACACTATGTTCACATTGGACAAATTTTTGTTTGCCGGCAAATACTTTTATTTGTTCAAAATCAGCTGTTATTTTATTTGATACTTGCTTTTGATTTGATGTTTGCTTTCAAATATTTCATCAGTCTGAACGTACCTTTAGAATATTGATAAAAAAAATATTTGTGAAAAAAAAAATGTATTTTTATAAAGCTTCATATACTGACGAATTATGTTTTTATGTATTTCAATTTAAATAATAAGAAGTATGTTTTTATAAAAAATTAATAATTCTTACTATTTTGCCCTTGTTTTAAAATATTTAAATTAAGAAAAAAAATTTAAGATTTTCCTCTTCAAAATATGATTTCTTTCGCAATATGACAATTTTTATTCCAAAGATTCTGGTAACGCTGTGTAAAAATATAAAGTTGCAGCCAACTTCAGGTATAATCTACGAACGAAAAACAAAACGACTTTGCGAGTACGGCAAAGTATGTACTCCCCCGCTATACTCTTTTCCCTTCTCTTCTATAAACTCAAGACTTTGCAAAGTAAACTTTGCTTGTCTGAAAGGGGTCTTAGATCAGAGATGCGTTTTCATCAAAATACGTAAGACTTGTGTGATAGCAGTGATGGAAAATTAAAAATTTGAGATGGTACTGACCACTAAGCAAAAGAGTACTTTAGTAACCTTGTTGGTACTTTTTATATACCCTATTTTTTTTTTTATTTTTTTTTTGAAAAATATAATAAAACAAATATATAAAAGAATAAAATATTAATTATAATTACAATTAATATTAATATTAACAATCTAAAAACCAATTCATTATTAATTCCCGAACAAAAATGTTATTACATATTTTCTAGTGGTGTTCAAAATATGTTTTTTAATTATTGGTGAGTAAAAATAGGAAATTCATACTAGTATATTATGCCGTCATCGAAACCATGTAGTTAAAACGCATTAAAAATTAAATTTATGCTTTAAGAATATCAATATTTTTGCAACAAAAAACATGAACGATAAAGAACTTTAAAGTGTATGTGTACCCTGTATGTTATTGGCAGGTAGGAAATGTTTAAAAAAAAAAATAGCAACGCGGGATTTCTTAACAAAGAAGCATAACAATAAAACAGTACTAAAACTGACGTGGGGGTACTGTGGTATTTATGAAAAGAAAAAGTACTGAAAATAGTACCATAGTACTGAATTTTCCATCACTGTGTGATAGTGTAAAATGGACGTAATGAATTAATCAATATCATTTTTTCTTTGCTATATTTTTTATATGTACATTTCTCGAACTTTCGATGTAAAATCCAACTGGAAAACGTGAAAAAAGCTTTTTCCAGTTTAACAATGTTCTGAAATATAAAAAATTTATTATGAGGAATATTTTTACTGAAGAATGCTTCACTGTATTTCACAAAGTTTGAGGTACGAGATGCAGCTTTTTCGTGTAATGTTACTCTTACACATTTCTTCTAGCATAAGTCAAACCAGTTCTTAATTCCTTCTCTGTGCTCCGAAATGTGAAAACCTTTATTTCAGTGAATAATTTTGTTTTATCTCGTATTTCCACTATTGTGGAAAATAATACGTGGAGAAGTAATAGATTCACTAGACGTATTTTAATAACATAATTAATTTTCTATAAGAAAATTATAAATTTCACCGGAAATATTTCAATATAAAATATAATCTTAAAAAATGTTGGCCAAATTTTTTTCTCCTTATCTTACGAGAATATATATGTACGTATATAGTATTTATTTATTTAATTTAATTTAATTATATATAATATATATCAAAATATTATTTAAAATTATTTTAGTATTATTACAAGATTTAAATACCTCTTACAAAATATTATTTTAAAAATTATATTTAAATATGATTATTTCTCATATTATAAAAAAGAAAAGACAAAATTATGTTTCGGTGAACTAAATTCCACATTAAATTTATGCGATAATTTATTGAATAAAGTTAAAGCTCTCTAATTATGCTATTAAGTTCAATATTCGAACGATATAGTTGAAAACAAAACATATTATGGCGACAAATATTCCTACATGGAACGTTAAAGACAATTTTCGGTAGGAGATCAGGGCAATCAAAATTTCCATTTATTAAGTCAAAACTATTTGATAATCACACAATTTTATGACGCAACTCCAAAGTTTCAAGACCTAAAAGCAAACTACGTTCAGCATAAGGTGGCAAGGGAAGTGAACAAAATCTTTAAGGTACAAGGATCAGAAAAGTTAAAACAATTTCTCTTAATGAAGGCCAATACTGAGTATGTTTTTGGAATTAATGACTCCAAATAGGGACACATTTAAAAATAGGTGTAATGTACGTAAGTTTCCATCGCTTAATGAAAACTCCCTCTAAAAGACAGATATTCCATCAGCATCCAAAGTCAATGAATTATTCAAGCTAATAATTGTCTGGAATAAATACTTATTCGAGAGAAGCAACTGTCGAATATTAATTTAACTATCAAACGAAAACACATTATCAAACGCAGTAGGGTTTAAAGTTGAATCATTGTCAAATTTTGGCTTAAAGTAATCTGCAAACATATTGGCAATATCCTGAGGATTTTCCGAAGTATTATTTTCATATATCATTACCGATGGTATATCAAAAGTTTGCTTTTTGGACTAAATAAATTTTTATAACGCTTTTGGATTAGATTTAATTTTATTTTTAGTATTTACAATACACTGCTTTTAAAGAAATTTATTTAAGAAACAACAATTCTACAAGTTAAAATTATTTTATTTAGAACGTCATTTCATATTTTTTGATATTTAATTAAAATTTTAATTAAAAATTTATTTTAAAACCACTTAAATATTAATTAAATTATCACATTAATTAAATTTTTTTTTTTTTTTTTATCAGTATTTATTTATTGAATCTTCATATATTAAATATGAACTAAAAATTATTAATCAAATCTTATCCTAATATTTACTTTAAAAACAATATTAAATACATTTTAGAAATCGCTTTGAGCGCGTGTAGTTTTTTTTACCAAACTGAAGTAAAAAAATGTATTTTATTATCAAAACATTATTGCCCGTAAGCCTGGTAATCCGTTCAACATTTCACGTGAAATGAAAAAAACTTGTGCGTAATTTCTATAAAATTATATTCAAAGAGTTGTACTCTGTTCAATTTAAGAAAAAGTTATGAACTGTTTCTGGCAACATTTTTTTACAACGCCGAAATAATAATGGGTGATTCAAGTAGAGATACTTTTTTCAATAGCCTTTTTTTGACAGATCACGTGTGAGTCGTGTCATGCTGTCATGTTATTTTTGTTTAGTATTGTTTACAAATCTTTTAACTTAATTTTTTTTTTTTTTTTTTATTCCTACAATAAATCCCGCGAAGCTTTTTGCTTGTCTGCAGGAGGTTAGAGTCTCTGGCGGGAATCGAACCCGCAACCCCGGTACTGATAGACTTGCTCACTACCAGCTAGCCTACCGGGGCTCCCTAAAAATTCACGAAAATTCACGTTCTGTGAGGAATGTGTTTCGTGCACTCCGCTCAACTTATGGTCCACATAAGTGAACGTGCTATTCGCAATACCATCCCCACTTTGAGACCCAGCATTCATTATTGGATAATATTCGACCGAATAGACCACGTCCAGCACGCTGTGAAGAAAATATAGCGGCCGTAGCTGAGAGTATACACGAAGTCCGTGGAGAGTCGATTCGGGTCGCCGTTCGCAGCAACTCGGACCGTTATCGTGCCATGAAAACCGACTATTTGATGCCTGAAATTGAAGCTCGTGATCTCGGCGACATTTGGTTTCAGAAAGACGGCGCCACTTCCCACACATCGCATCAATGGATTTATTGAGAGAACACTTCGGTGAGCACATAATTTCACGTTTTGGGCCGGTCGATTGGCCACCAATATCGTGTGATATCACGCCGCTAGACTTTTTCCTGTGCGGATCTGAAAAGTCTTAAGTTTATGCGGACAAACCCGCTTCGATTCAGGCGTTGCACAGTGGCGCCATTTGAGTTTTTTCGTTGCAAAAATCATATCTTTTGAACCGAATAAGATAATTGAACAGTTTAAACAGCATATGATAGATAACTGTTCAGCCTATGAAATGAGGGTTTGGAAAGGGTGCTACGCTTTGTAGGGGCCTACTTATGGGTTATCAAAGTTAAAATTAGTAGAAAAATCAATTTTATGGTAACTAAAAAAAATTATTTTTACATTTTTAGATTGTTTTTATTTTTTTTCTTAAGGGTTTTATGTTTTAAATTATTACCCAACAAATTAAAAAAAAAATTATTTTTTTTTTAAATTTATTTTTTCAATTTTCTGTAAAATATTCATCACAATTCGTAAGAGAAGGTATATCTAAAAGACTAACCATTTCTAAACTATAACTATTTTGTAACTCTATTCGTGACTTCACATGCATCGGAAGATGCTGCCAACATGTTGAAGAGGTCCTCATTTTTCCTTGATGCTTTGAATGTGTTCTGCAATCTATATCTATCTATCTATCTATATATATAAAAATGAATTATGTATGTTTGTATGTTTGTATGTTTGTTTGTCGCTTTATAGACTCCGAAACTACTGAACCGATTTTCCTGAAAGTTTTACAGTAACATCACGTGAGCCCTAAAAATAAATTAGGGTACTTATTTTTTCGATAGGGGCAGGGGAATTGGTACCCCCCATAGGATGCCAATATTAATTATCGCATATCTTAAGAGCCGCTGCACGCATTTTGCTGAACTTTTTGTAGTAGGATCTTCTGAGCCCCGGAATTGATATAAAAAAGCAGCGGGGGTATAGGAATACCCCATAGGACGCCAATGTTTAACATCGCATATCTTAAGAACTGTAATAGTGAGAATGTTCAAACTTTCTAAAAGTCACTCTTATGGTATACTACACTTTTGAAAATAAAAATAAAGCGGGTAGGCGCAGGGGGGAAATACCTCCCATGGGATGCATACATTAAATATCGCTCAACTGAAGAACTATTAAAGGGAGAGTCTTCAAACGTGGTTAAAGCTACTATTATAGTAAACTATAAATTTCAATATAAAAATGTGCGGGGTAGACAGAGTAGGAGCAGTACCCCTCATAGAAGACATATTAAATACCATATATCTGAACACAAGAGCTATCAACCTTTACAGGACAAATTTTAAAACAAAAATAAATGGGGTAGGTGCAGGGGTAGCGAAGCGCACCGGGTTAAGCTAGTTTTTTATAAAATTTGTTAAGAGACTCCTGTGCTTCTTCAGAAAGCTCACCAATTGGCAAAGACTGGTACTCAATTATATCTTTGCCATGCGCCAATATTTTATGGACGGTCGGGGTCAACTTCTTCTGTGGATACATGTTTTCAGTACTTAAATTGTTTAATGGTTTCAGTAATTGTTGCGCCAACTTTCAGGCGTAGACTAATCCAGGCATTATGCTTATTTTGTAATATATAGGCTTATACTACCATGCCTTAAAATTTACCTGTTCCGTGCATACATATGGATTTAGGCTGAATAATGCAATTTTGATATTATGCACGTGTCCAAATAAGATTTGTGCCTACCTGTAGGGACCATAAGTCAATATTGTTCCTGACCATTTGTACGCCAAAGTATTGTTTATGTGAGGTACATACCTGCTAATTTCAATGAGTAGTTTTTTTCAAACTATTAGATCAAACTACTGTCAGTCAAAACATATAAGGGATGGACGCCATACAATTTCTGCAACCATGTCTTTTTAAACTTTTTTACCTCTAGAAGCCAAACGGGCACGTACGGGCAGATAAAAATTTTGAATTATGTAAAGAACTAATCAAAGAACAGGTTTTTCAAATATGGCAAATATAGAAAAATATAGTTTTTTTTTATTTTCCGTCAAAGTTGAAAAATAGTGGAAAAACGGATAGTTTTTAAATAGTGATTTACCAGGAGAAACACAAAGCAAACAGTTAATTTTTTTTTTATCATTATACATTTAATAAATACATCAATCAATACAAACAAAAAATAAGGCGATTCGTTACCTATTTTTCGTGATATTACACCTGAAATCGCAACAAATTGACTAAAAATTGTGTGTTTTTTTGAAAACCGAAAGTCGGTCAACTTTGAACGGTTATATCTTCTAAACTAAAAATTTGATATTATTAAGAGTGGCATATTTGAAATCGTTGAAAAGTTTCCTATAACATGGGTTTATTCAAAACTTCGTCGGCACTCATGAAAATTTTGATTTTTGCAACCTCGCTTGCTCTACGGGCGCCACTGTGCGTTGGAGGAAATCATCACGCGTGTCATTCGCCAGTTACCAGTCGAAATGCTCGAACGTGTCATCGAAAATTAGACTCAACGGATGGACCATCTGCGACGTAGCAACGGCCAACATTTGATAGACAAAAAATAAATGCCAAAAAATTTTCTTTCAAATGATAATAAACATTCCCCATTAAATTTGAATTTTCTGTGTTTTTTCCTTTAAAAAAAGTAGGGAACCTCGAAATGGATCACGCTTTATAAGTTGCACTTATTTATAAATGAGAACGGAAAAACATAAGCAACACAACCGGTAACAGTTTTCCATCCATATTTACTTTCATTATTATTTAATTTTTTTTTTAAAAAAAAAAATACTTTTTAGTAAAATACATGTGAGTTTTGTTTACATATGCAAAACAATGTCGCATACTTTATAAAATTAAAAACGGCAAATTGTGCGAACACGAAAAAATAAAAAAATAGATGTTGCCAAACATTTTTCTCAAATTGGAATTGAGTAAAAGACTTAAAATATACCCTTGAGTACATAATGTGATAGATTCATAGATTCTAAGTGATAAGACTCATGGTAATAGTTGGGCCAAACTGACCCACAAAGATCATATATGGGGAAAGTGAGCAGGGATACAGAAGTGTTAAGACCGTTTCGGTTGTGCCTTTAAGAATATGGGCAAATTACAAATATTAAAACAGAGCACAAAATTCTCAATATTGCAATTTCCCATTGTGTGGACTTCTTGCGAAAATGTCCACAAGAAGGTACGATATATATATATATATATATATATATATATATATATATTTATATAAGGATCCTTTAAATCGGAGCTTAAATAAGTAGAGATTAATAGAAGTATCACTATAAATTAGAAAAAGGAAATACAATTTTTACAAACCCAATATTTATATACATAAGGACTGCTTAATATATGTATGTATGTGCATATGGGCATTTCCAGCGAAAAGTCTAAGTCTAGCAAGTAATTAAAATTGTTTCACAAAAAATTGTATGTATAATTTACTTTTTTATATTTTGGAGTAAATCGCAACTAACTCTACATTTAGTAATAAAACGGAAAACATTTAAACAACATGGGCCTAAAATACAAGCTTTGTTGCTTGCTGGCGTTACGTTACAAAAAGTAGACTTTTCGCTGAAAATGCCCATATTCACACGTACATGTAATATGATACCATCAATTGTAACTGAAGTATTACATATTTATATCCATGTATAAGTACATAGTATTTACAAAAGTCTGTATGTATATAATTTTATAACGCCTATGTCTGTGATTGTGTGTATGCATTTAAAGAATGAAATATCTGTCATGTCTATTGTGTTAATTCTTTGCTCATTTTATTTCATTAAATGTAATCCATTGAGTTTTTTTTATTATTATTTTGCCACTGTAGCCGTTGTTTTGTAGCCGCTGCTGCTGCTTTTAAATACGAATATGTATTACTGTATAACAAACATAATAATCGTTAAGTTTTTGTTTAAATTTTTTTTTCTATTGTTGCTTTTTGAAATTGTTGCAAATGAGTGTGGATGTATGTGTATGTACTAGGGTATTCATTCGGTTAACCGTTAATCGGTTAGCCGATTAACTGATCGGTTAATTTAAAATTGGGTTTTTTCGATTAAACCGATTAATTTCAGTCGATTAACCGATTAACCGACGTAACAAAATTTTTAATTGTTTGTAGTCTTATAATATACTCTTGATTTTTTAAGTATTTGTTTCGTCTCATATGCAAAAGTTATGTGGTAAGAAAATATTTTTTTATACAAACAAGGAAGGTGTTCAGTGATCTACATTTTTAATAAGTGTTTGCTGTCAACATCTTTATGTTTTACTTACTTTTTATATGTATGTGCTTAGTTATTTGTTTCGTCTCATATTTTTTCAAATCAATCTTTGAAGAGAATTAACCGAATCAATTAGAAGAGGACTCTACTGGCATAATGGAAGATTTTATAAGTTAAGAGAAATCCAGGAAGAGGACTGATAAATTAAATATTCTGTATTATGGGTTTCTTTCGATTTCTCCAACATCAACGATAAGTGAAAGAATTTATTTCAAGTCAAGTTTTATCAAAACTAAAGAAGAGAATCGCTTAAATCCTAAACATTTAAACCAAATTATTTTTCTAAAAGATTATTTTTTTAAGGTCTCCTTAAACTATTGAAATAACAAAAAAAATTATCTTACAATTTATTTTTTCAATTACTACATAATATTTATGTATTTATTAAAAAATATGTATTAAGCGTTCAGACGTAACAAATATTTGACGAAAAAATGCAAAAAAACATGACCCGAAAATTGATCAAACTTTACGTTTATTTTTAAAATTTTTTATTGACTTCCGTATATTTTATTTGTAAGAAGATAATTGTATAATTCAATTAAGAAATTATAAATTGATGTTTGATCCAGTAAACGTTTTGCAAAATCAAACAATTTTTTTAATAAAACTAGTGGTTACCTGTAGGACGTGAAATATTTAATAGGTGTGAACAAAGCATTTCATATTTATGAATTATTTCTTATTTGTTCCTTTAAGTTCAAGAATTGTTATGTTTGTTATGTTATTGTCTTCTTTTTTTACTAATAAACTCCAAATAATAAATAATTTATGAATTTTTATTTATTGAAATTACTTAATTTATAAAAAAAAACATTATTAATCAATTACAAAATTAACCGATTATTAACCGATTCAACCAAAACCTCGGTTAATTAATCGAGCGATTAACCGATTAAAGCAAAAGCCCGATTAAATGAATACCCTAGTATGTACATATAAGAGAGATTCTTATACTTTATTATTTTAGAAAATTACACTCATGTATGCGGCATTCTAATGAGGTTTTTACATTCATACAACACTGTTCATCTTTTTTAATGCCATTCTTTTTTTTTTTTTTTTGTTTTACTTTATTTGTATGTAAAACATGAACGTTATGATGGTTTAGCATTATTTATGTATATATTCATATGTTGGGGAATGGGTGTATTCGCTGGTGTGTTTGTTTTTCTTTGAATGTATAGTGGTTTCCATAAGTTAAGGCAGATTTTGAAAAATTTAATCTGGAAACCTAAACATATTGAATTATTTAAAATGACGTGCTAAAGCTATGATCACACTTGGCACATATTTGATGACCTGCACGTAACCACTAGTTTTTTTTTTCAAACATTTGTTAGATTTTATATAACGTTTGAGACATCAATTTGTCTAAAATTTTTAAAAATTTACAAAATAAAAAATAAAATATAACGAAAAAATAAAATTTTTTTTGTATTCTTAATTTTTTTTTTTTAATTTTTTTTATTGTAGAATTAACTGCCGGTCCCTCGATTTCAAACGAAAACTTCGTTCGCATAACTTACCTTAAAAAATAAATTTTAAAATTGGTTTTTGTTTTAAATAAAAGTTAATCGAATGAAAGTTTCGTTCGAAATCGAGGGACATGCAGTAAATTTGAAATTAAAAGAAACAATAAAAGGTTAGAATGGAATTAAATGTAATATGTTTGTGCCTATGTAAATATGTATTGAAATTTGGTAATAATTTCAGCTTAATACGTTCGATTCATCGATATATCGATATTTTTGATTAATACATATCGACACTCTTAAAAAATATCGATACGATATACATCGATATATTTTTTCAATTTGCCTATCACTACTTTAGAGAAAATATAAACCAACCAGGGATGGAAATAATTGTACTTTTCTTTTTTTTAAATTTTGAACTTAGTTGATAACATGGTACCACTGCAACTTATTTGGTACAATTTAAAATCTTCAATGAACCCTAGAATTGAAGGTTCGCATTAATTTTAATCGTATTTTTATTCTCAAGTCTTTTATTTGTCGTCTTAACCCTAGGAGATAGGGAACCACAACCAAACTTGTCACGTGTCAGTTCTAAAGTAGTGGGGACCGGTTATAATCTTAACAATTTATATGAAGGGAACTGCTCACATTAACATGACTATGTCCTAGGAGGGGTTTAATTGGCACCTTTTTGACGCTTTGTAACAGGTCACTGAAATAACCGAAATGGAGACTTTAATTTCGGTTAAAATAATATCTGACGCAGATATTGTCCCGAATGAACTATATTAATATAAAGTATTATAATTAGATAACATCAGCCACCACAAAGTCCAGTCACATGACTAGCTTTGTGCCTTTCCTCTGGAGTAACTACACTTTAAGCACATTATCACCAGTTAAGTGATATGTCTTGTACTCACCTATCACCATTCGTTACTTTTTATTATAATATTGTGTTTACTGGTCACGGGTTAAGTGCTTTAAGAATATTTGGCAAGAATTTCCCTCAGGGAATATAGAAAATTTTTCAGTTTTTTGAATACAAAGTAAAATATTAACCCCCCGTATTTATAAACGATTATATACTTTAACAAACGTTTGTTAAGGGAAATTTTAAAAATTTTATGAATGAATGAGTGAATGTTAAATCAAAAGTGTTCTTAAAGAACTAAAATACTATAATGGATTATAAAACCTTTTTCGGAAATTTGAGTCAAGAAAAAATTGAATAGTACCTTTCCTACTGGAAATGGTGTACAACAAATAAAAGCCAATTAAAACTTGATATAGAGTAAAAATCTAAATTGTGGATTTTTAAACATACGAGTAGTATAATTAGTTTTTATTTAGTATCTGTAATTTTACCTGTTAATAAAACACGCTTGTTTCCACATATTTTAAAAGAAATGCGCCAAGAAAATTCGCCATCGATTACTATGGGATGCTACAAATCTTTTAGAGACAATTATTACAAATCTCAAGGTCTTAAAAGAACATTTTTTTGAAGTTGGTATAAACTCAGAAACGTAACTTGCCATCTCAGAGACAAATTAGCTGCGGCATATGCAAGGATATATGTAAATTGTGTAAGCTAATTCCTATATTAATTCGAATGTGTATTCTAAGTCAAATTACTTTCATACTTTAATTGTCTTATTCCTTCAATATTTTCCAGGAATATTTTCTATGCACTATCAGAATTTTGGTTTGTATATATCTGTTGCGAGGCTTACTTTATCCTTTGGCTAACAATGAAGTAAATTGATAGTGCATAGAAAATGTTTCTGACAAATATTGAAGGAATAAGACTGTTAAAGTATGAAAGCATTATAAAATTGTAATTTGTCTTAGAATACTCATTTGAATAAATATATAAAATTTATAATAAAAATGATACTCAACATGAGAACTAAAAAATTCCCAGAATTCATAAAAATAATAATTTAATTTTTATCTTATTTATTTAGAAAATTGCAAAATTTAATATTATGACAGAAAAATTAAGGAAAAACCATCAGTTCTATTAATCTTGGAAAGCTTAATTTAAAATATTATTGTTTGCTGGGACATGCATAACATTAATTTAATTAGTTTTTATGACTAAAATTAGAGAAATCTAAATTGATTTGGTGAATTAGGATATGCAATTTTTGAAGAAAAAGTTGCTGGCAATAAAGGATCACAACAGTTCTGGGAATGTGCTAGACTGTTTAAAGGAAAGGAAGCCGGGCTATAAAAATTAGCAATGCTAATCGAGTTCGATGCCGAAAATGCGAAGTAGTTTTTTTTTACTTTAGGCCAACACTCAGGGGATGCCTCCTACTAATGCAATGCATTGTGTTGATATAAGGAAAATATGTTACGAGGAGAGGGAGTATTGTTAACGGACATTTAATTTGGATTTTTCCAAATTGTAGCCGAATGGGAAAACTTTTGCAGGGAGTCTATTCCACATACGGTTCCACATACTAGTTCGACCGATAAAAGAATTTTCCCTGTAATGCGTTGTGCGATACATTGGACAGTTGACAAAGAACGGAAGTGATCTACTGGACTGGCATGTAATATGGGCATGAACCCACGTCTCAGGGATGAGTTCGCGCATCTTAGCTGAACACTTACAGTGGTAATATCGATAGAACAATGTCGCACTGTGGGTTGTGGGTTGTCTGTCGATGCTACAAACAGTAAATAGAGATGGATACCGTACTGTCATTGATGAGTTTCAAAGCACTCCTTTGCACACGATCCAGAAGCTTCTATTCCATTTTCGGTCCGATATAGGCGGTATAAATAGTGAGCCACAAAATGTGGCATCAAATTGATGTTACTGTAGTCATAGCATAGATGACGCATAAAATATGACAAAATTTTATGAAGACTTTCGTCATTGGATTGATGCCACTTTTTGCCTCAATGATGCCATTTGTAAAAACATTGATGTCACAATAAGGATGTTAGCGCATCATCAATATGAAGATGCATTTTTCTATGAGTGTATAATACTTTTGTGGAGATGCATAGAAGAAATAAAAATATTGTTTGTAGGGCCAACTTTTAGTAAACTGATCGACTCGGAAAGTGATTCTAACGATGTTTGTCCATCATATAAACCTTGTGAGCAAAGTACAGATCGCAATTTAAAAGAAATTTTATAAAAGAAGTTTTACTTACCAAAAGGACGAAGCTTATTAAAGAATGTGAGAATCGGTCCATAACTCCACATTACCCCCGTACAAACTTCCTTTCGGAATATAGTCTTAGTGCCCATAAACGATCTTGGTATTTAGATAACATATAGTCCAAAAATATCTTACAGAAATTTAAATCATCTTTACATATTTTATTGAAATCGGTCCTTATTTGGCCACAACTCCAATACAAATACCACTCTTGGAAATAGCTTTAAACATAAAATTTGACGATGATAACTTTCATAATACCTACTACGACATGATCTAGTAAGTGCGATCTCTCTACAATCGCGTTAAGGCGAAAAATACTCATATAGCACAAAGAATTCTTATTTGAACCCCTATTTCATAATATAATTTTGCTTTACCGGGTCTATAAGTGCCCTTTGCTTGTATATGCAATATTGTAGGGAATTAAATGGTCGGGCTTAATCGCCACATACTTTATTACTTGTTTTCAAACATTTTTATTTAAACAATACACTGTAGGTAATTTGGTAAATTTTTTTGGACAAAATTCAAATTACGCACTTTAGAAAATGGAGTTTTTTGTTGTTGTTTTAATGTGATAAAGAATACTCCAAAGCAAATAGAAGCGAGTTTTGACTTTTTAAAAAACAAAAAAACCGGTCATCGATTGACTCTTTAAGTCATTGTATACAATCAATAATTTAAGTGTTATTTTTTGATTACAATACCTGACAATTGTTCTTAATAAAACGCAATTAATAGTAAGTGCTAATTAAATACATAATCATAGGTTTAAAAAAAAAACCTCAATTAAAAAAAAAAAAAAAAAAAAAGTTTTATACAACGTTTAAAAAAAGTTTAAAATTTTGTAAAACTTAAATGAACAAAGTCCTGATAAGTACTTAATTTTGAGATTGCTTAATCAATTTCATGCTGCTTTTTTTTGCGTTTTTCGAGATATCCCATTTTTTGTGCAGGCAACCTCTATTTCTCTTATAGCGAACTTGCTAAAGTTTGGTTCGAAGAACAAAATAAGGAGAGAAGGAAACAGCTGGTTTGAATAATGCGTTTATTGAAATTGGAAATGACGAAATATTAAAAGAAAAATGTAAAAAATCACATTAAATGCAGATGTTATGCAACAAACAACTTGGAGCGTAGTGCAGCTCTCTAGCGCCAATAATGCATCTAAATCTTTTTTTTGAGAACACCATTGGTTTGCTCAATTACGAAAAACTCAGAATGGTTAAGTGCTCAGTACAAAATTTAAGATAAAAAGCTTTCCGTTTAGCCAAGTACATCCTCAGTTGGACATCTAAAAAAATTGGAGGGAAATCTGAAAGTTCGACTTCAAAGTTTAAAACTTAATAAACAAGTTCACATCCAAGGTGGGGTACTATTGGAACACCAGGAGTACTAGGATTAATATTTTTTTAGATCAACCCAAATCTTTTGCTAAGGGCCTTCATACTCCAAAAACGTCTTTTCCAATTCGAAAAACTTTTCAGTCTGGCTGTTATTAATTTTGGCCCAAAAAATTGGATAAATTACCCATAGTGCAATAGAACGATTACCAAATAAATCATCCATTAAAACGCTTAAATTTTTTTTTTTTTAATAAATTTTCTTTTTTTAATTTATTTTACTCTGAGCATAAATAAATTTTGTTAGAAAAAATTTAATATTCATATGCGTCTATGCTTCAGTATAGAAATTACTCCTACTTAACTGTACATTATTAAAAAGTATAAAACATACATACAAGCATTTACACAAATACACTTAAAGTATAATTGCACACACAAGCTGAAAAAGGGACGAACGTGTTTGTTTGAAGTTCTACATATTTTTCCGCCATTGCTAAATTCTACCAAAGAAAAAAAATTTCAAAAAAAAAACAATGCTTTTGTTCATAATTTAAAAAATTGTTTAATTGCATACAACTGTAACAATTGTATGCCATACAAAACATGCACAAATTTTACACAAACTCATTTTTAAAATTTTTTTCATCCACTTCGTTGTACAAATTGCACAGAAAAAAAAATACAAAATACCAACATGAAATAAAACAAGTTAGAAAGTATAATCCTTCAAGCCCGACCAAATAATACCCTAAAAGTATTTAAAAAAAAGTTCGAGAGTGTGCCCTAGTTGGGGCCATGGGAAATCTCTGACCTGTCAGAATAAAATTACATAATGAAGTTAAGATTCATGTAAAAGTTTTTTGTGCCAATTATTATTAAGATTAGTGTTTATTTAAGTGTTTTTAGGAAGAGAGCTTTTTTAGGACCTATTGTTAACTTTGGACCTATCAGCACATTTTGTCATGCCACTGTAGCCATCGTAAAATTTATTTTTACAAATTTTTATGTAAAGTCTAATATTTCGCTCCTCCCATGCAATAATCCTAATGTCATCATGGGTCGATTACGGAACGGAAGTTGTATTGCCAGCAGTGCAATCAGGCAACGCCGCTGATGTTAAAATAAAAAATTAAAAAAAAAATGTTGTATATTTAAACATGTGCAGCGCTGCCTAATTTTGCTGCTGGCAACACAACTTTAATTTAGTTGCCATTCGTAATCCACCCATAAGTGTTGAGGCTTCACATTCAAAGTGGAAACTTAAAAAAAAAATAATGTTAACAGTAACTAACAGGATAATCAGATATTTTAATAACTCGTAAAGCCAATACTGTAGGCTTACTTAAAGGCGTAGTTGTATGTTGAATAAGCAAGAAAGCTTTGAACGTGATTCCTCAAAATTTAAGAAAATTGCAATTAAGTCGATATTGCATTGGAGGCCCGATTTGTAGGGCAGTGATGAGATTTGGAGCTATTTTCGCGAGCGGTATTTGTAAGGGAGCTATGATCCATCGATAGGATGATTTAGATAGCAATAAAATAAGTTTGCACCAACTTAAATCTAAATACCAGTATATTAAAATATTTTATGGGAACAAAGCTCTATTCCGGAATGAAAATTTTATGCGAAACTATGGAGCGATTCTCAGCATTGTCAATAAGTTTGATCCTAGTTCTAAACGTTATCAAATTATCGTTTGCAACCATTATTTTGAGTACAAAGTTTACATGGATAGCCAGTCGGACGGACGGATTTTATTTGATCGATTCAAAAAGGGATTCCAAGTCGATCGGTATACTTAAACTGCCGTATTAATAAAAATATGTTGTAAATAATTTAATAAAGTCTTTACAAATCAAATTTTGTATGAAAATTTTTCTTAATAAGCGCTTGTGATATTTAACAATCGTTTATGAATACGGGGGAAAGATTTAAAGGCGTAACAAACGTCAGCTCAAAAGTATAATACCCTTTCCCCTACAGTGGTGTGGGTATAATAAACTATGAAAAATATGTAAGAGCAGTTTAACATTGCTCTAGATTATATATATATATTTTTTTTTAACTTTAGTTAAACGCGGTGCATTTTTATTATTATTTTCATCATTTTTTTTATTTTAAATAAACACAAAACCTTTTACGCACCCTAAGAGCCACTGTAATGCGACACTTTTGGTTTTTAGTGTTTGTTTAACTGCTTTTTTAAATTTTTTATTTATTCTGTCACTTCTGTGTGTGAGTGTTTCTTTTTATTTCCCTATTTTATATCATTCCTTAAGGATAATTTATAAACGAAGAAAAAAGGATTAAAATGAAGTTGTGCTTTCAAGGAGAGAATTTTTTTAATTTACATGTAGACGTACTTCATTTTTTGTTTTGTCATAAAACGTGCCGTAAAAATACTTAATTGTTTTATTGAAATTATTTAAATGAAAATTGTATGTTTACAATTAAAATTCATTTTAAACGTGTTTGAGTTATTAGCCATGCAAATTACATATGTAAAAAAAGTAACTAATAATTTGCTAAAAACTTTGGAAATAAATAAAAAAAAGGTGCGTTTCGAAATAATATTCTGCTAAAATTTTGGATCCAAAATCGTGTGAAAAAATTTCGTGGCAGAAGCTCCATTTGAAGCCATAGCTGCTATATAATTCCTACTTTCGAAAATTCATTTTATGTCAAAAATCTCTCAAAAAGTTGGTATAGAGATAAAAATCTGCTTCAATAAAATAATTTTTTTTAAAACCCTAAGGCACGTCATAAAATTTTGGGATGATAGGTATGTACATAAAAGGCTATTGTTTAAAAATTTCTTAAACTGCAAACAATGAAGAAAATATGTTGGCATCGATATAAAACAAAGAGCTTGCCCCTAAGCTTTCGGGTTGTTAGTCTATAATTAGCCATTCGCCCCACATAATCTTCATTCCCGAAAATTTTACTGCGAAAAAAATAGATTCAATTAATATTTACTCTAGAAACACCACTTAAAGAACTTAAAATTTTTCTTAATGTAGTCACTTATATACTCGTCAGTGGAATAGGGGTTTATGTGGTTAGATTTATCCCACTTTAATTTTTTGCTCTTTTTTTATTAAATGTTCGTTGTCTATCGGCTTCTTTTATAAGGCACCTAATTTTCTTAATAACCTGAACTTGTTTTAATAAAAACTCACTAGTCATGGTTTTATTATCTTTTCTTCGATTAAAAGCTTAATACAACTTGTTGAGGCTGCTATTTGTCCAATTATTTAAAGTTATGAAGGCAACTTTCCTCATCACAAAATTTTGCGAAAAACAATAAAGCTCGTTCACAATGGTAGGGACATTTTTACTTGGTGTTCACATTTATCGCAACCACACACATTTTTATTAAAAAACGTTTACTAACTTTGCACACAGAAATTTTACACCAAGGCGAATTCATTTTCAGGTGGCGTTGAAAGCACAGCTGTGCTACTTTTTTCTTGCATAATTTGGTAGAGAAATGTCAAAAGTTGTTTATTTTTACATAGTAAACAGAAGTTTTTGAAAACTCAATTTAAAAAAGAACTGTCAAAGTGAAAAATTTATTATTATAAATAAAAAAATAAAAGGAATATTTTATGTGTACATCAGAGATCAGCAATGAATCGCTTTTTCGCTACTCATACTGACTCATGAAATTTTAAGTATAGGTGAGTAGAAATCATTTAAACTCAACTACTCTGATTCACTCACACTCACAAATATGAGTGTGACGTCGACTCATACTCACACATTTAAAAATGACCTCAATTTGATTTGTAATTTCAGGAAAATACTTATAATACTCACATTGATTCAGCTCATTTAACTCATCCAAGTATATTTACAAGTTTAGTCATTTAACAGCTTCTAACTAGTATAAAATGTATAAAAATATAAAAAAGCATAAAATTGTAAGTTTATACAGAAACATTTTGGGGAAATTACATTTTTTTTATTATTATTGATATTTATGAGCAGGTTGTAAAAAATGGATAGAAATAGTGAGATAAAGGAAAAAATAAATAGCGGAGTTTTCCAATTAGTGAAAAAACGTAAGGGTAGAAGCCCATTGTGGACTCACATTTTGCTTCGCTTATACACATTGAGTTCTGTTGAATCTTAATCAACCACTACATAAATGTTCTAAGTATGAGTACGATGAGTAAAATCAAACTTCTGAGTGAATATGAGTTTCGATCGAATTACAATAAGTATGAGTGCGTATAAGTACAAGAAATTATGAGTCATGATTCGGCTCTACTCACTTTTTCACTACTCATTGCTGATCTCTGGTGTACATATTGTATAAATTATTTATTTATTTATAAAAAACTAGCTGACCCGGTCCGCGTTGCTGGCCCTAAGCAAACATTAGTGTTGTATTACCAGACGATTTAAATTGATCTTTAAACGAAATGTACGGCCTTTAAATAAAAATCCATGAAATACCTATCATAAAGTTTTTCTTACGAAAAAAGTGAGCGTAAAAGTGGGTGGGGCAACATTTTCTTTCCGCAAAACCTAAGTTAGACCATGGCGATCATTTTAAAGAAAAAAATCGTCCAAATCGGTCAAGCCGTTCTCCAGTTATGCGCTTAATAGAAAAATTGGGCGTAAAAGTAGGCGTGGTAAATTTTTCTTTCGATGAAAACTTAAAGTTGATTAATACGAACATTTGAAAGAAAAATTAGTCAACTCGATGGAGCCGTTTTCTGATTTTAGGTAAATCAAAAAAAGTGGGCGTAAAAGTGGGCAGGGCAAAATTTTCTTTCCGTAAAAACCTAAGTTGGACCATGGCGATCATTTTAAAAAAAATCGTTCAAATCGGTCAAGCCATTCTCAAGTTATGGATTTTGCCACGCCCCTCCGCCCCCAGACCGAAAATCAGAAATCAGACTTCACAGTGTCACCCGCCTGAATATTCTGAAGATTTCCTGAAAATTTCATCAAAATCGGCCCAGCCGTTTTGGAGTCCATACGTTACATACACACATCCTATTTTATATATAAAGACTAGCTTAACCCGGTGCACTTCGCTACATTGGCAAAAAAAAAATAAGAAAAAAATTACAGTATTTGTTTTTGTGATATAATTTATTTATTTACATACGTATTGCATTTAAAATTTTTTTTTAAATATACTTTTAACAAAAAAATTAATTTTATCTATATATATATTAATTTATATTATCAAAAGCAGCTAACTTAATTAAATAATTCTTATTATGTATGATTATTGTAATGCTTTATGATATACAATATTTTTGGTTTTTCCTTCAAGGGCGTAAACAAATAAATTTTTAGGGGTTCCTACACGTGAGCATGCAACGTAAAGTTGTCCATGAGAAAAACATGGGTTTGATAACCACGTTTGAAGACTCTCCCTTTAATAGTTCTTCAGTTGAGCGATATTTAATGTATGCATCCTATGGGAGGTATTTCCCCCCCTGCGCCTACCCGCTTTATTTTTATTTTCAAAAGTGTAGTATACCATAAGAGCGACTTCTAGAAAGTTTGAACATTCTCACTATTACAGTTCTTAAGATATGCGATGTTAAACATTGGCGTCCTATGGGGTATTCCTATACCCCCGCTGCTATTTTATTTCAATTCCGGGGCTCAGAAGATCCTACTACAAAAAGTTCAGCAAAATGCGTGCAGCGGCTCTTAAGATATGCGATAATTAATATTGGCATCCTATGGGGGGTACCAATTCCCCTGCCCCTATCGAAAAAATAAGTAGCCTATTTTATTTTTAGAGCTCACGTGATGTTACTGTAAAAATTTCAGGAAAATCGGTTCAGTAGTTTCGGAGTCTATAAAGCGACAAACAAACATACAAACATACAAACATAATTCATTTTTATATATATAGAGATAATAAAAAGTGTTTGCTAAAAAAAAGTGTTACATATTTAGGTTAAAAAACTAAAATGAAAAGTTGTTGCATTTGAACAAAAAAAAGAAGCAAAAGCCTGGAAATAGTAGCTTCTTCCGTGTGCACAATGAGGACCGAAGGCTCAAGTGGACAAAAATTTACTCCAAACGATTACCCAAAACGTATTTCTTTTCTAACACAACTTATATTTTGCTGTGTTCGATTTTAATCTGCGTTGTAAATCACAAAATAATATATTTTTAGTTCTGCTGTTGTTTTTCTTTTTCTGCCGTAATAGCAGCTCTATGGGCTTTTTTCTGTTAGTGCATGTTGAACCAAGTACCTTATTGAAACGGTGGTCCTACCTGAAATATATCCAAATTATAAAGAAACAAATAAGCGACAGCCCAATGAGCCACCTTTGATAAATAGTGAAGTGTCAAAACATACCAGAATTAAATAAGTTTTAAATAAACTTGCAATTTTTAATACACACTATGAGAAACATTTATTTTTTACTGCCCGACATTTTTTAACATGTGCTGCAGACAACATTTTCAAACTTACGTAAGGAAATGTAACAAGTTATTTACAATTGAATTCGCCTTGTTTACGTTTATTGATTACGTTTATTGTTGTTTTTTGTGTTGTTGACTTGTTGTAGTCTCGCCGCCACCTATAGTAAATTCGCCTTGTTTAATACTATTTTTTAAAATATTTTGTAAACATTTTCATTCGTAACTAAATAAAATTATTTAAAACGTCATTTTTAATTTCATACACAGAAAAAATTTAAAATGATCTCTAATCACCAAATTCATACCAAAACAAGGCGAATTCATACAGGTGACCGCAACATGAGATAGAGTTTGCCAGCTATCCCTTTAAAAAAAAAAAATACATTGTATTTTGTTTTTGTAAAAAGTTAGAGTGAATGTCAAAATTATTTGTCGAAAACATAAACAAGGGATTTTTTTTTGTTTATAAAATATACACAATTGCTTTGGAAGGTAAATATTTTTCCTGTATTGCAAATTTATTGTGGTTCCACTTATTCCTTACGCACTTTTTATTCCTTGATTTTATATTCACTTTTTTTTGTTTTATAAAATTTAAATAAGTTTTTTATACAAGTTTGTAGATTTTTATTAAATTTTAACTAATTTTTTCAGAAAATGTTAACAAAGCGTGACATTCAGTATACACACAAATAAATAAACAATAAGCAGATGACTCGAAAATGTCACTTGTATGAATTCGCCTTGTACCAAAATCATAGCTGGAAGCAAACAATTTGTTGATTACTAAAAATTGTAAAAATTGAATTTTTTTTTATCAACTTTAGTTAAAAAAAAAAATTTGATCAAAAAACATATATGTAGCTTACGATGCATTTACACATGAAAGTACTTCATCAAAATTTTGTATACGTATTATCACCACAAATTTTACACAAAAATAATAAACTTTCATGAAAATTTACATGAAAGTGAAATTTCATTTTCAAATTTTATAAATTTTAATTAAAATCATTGTGTTCTTAATATTTAGTTGAAAAAATATATTCAAATTCTTTATATATACGAGAAAAAAAAATTTTAATTGGTAGCACTGCTTAGTTATTGTCATTTACTTTCATGAAATTGCTTTCTTGAAATTTTCATTGAAAGCTAGCTGAAAGTTGGACTGAAAGGAGAAAAATGTTAATGTGATGGTGAAAAAGTGTGAGTGTATTGCGACTTTCAAGAAAATACTTTCATGTGTAAATGCCTAGTTAGGGTTTGACAATTCCCAACAATAATTCTACAAGTTTATTTTTATTTTAGTTTAAACGAAAAAATCAATTAAGATTTTTTGTTATTTAATTAATATTTTGATTAAAAATTTATTTCAAAACAAGTTAAATATAAAATTAAATCAAAACTATATTTTTAATTTTCATTCAATTAAAAAAATAATTGATTCAATTATCACATTAATTAAATTGAAATACTTTTTAAACAATTTTTTTTATTGATATAAAACTACTCATAATTATTTCTGTGTACAAATTTTTGCTTAACTTTTTAAAAAAAATTTAGTTATATTTTTGTTCAAAAAATGAAAGGAAAATATATGAAATACTTTGGGAAGAAATAAGATAGAAGAAAAAACGAAACCATTATATAAATACGTAAAATCGTTGCAAACATTTTCTTAATTGAGAATTTGTGTGGTAGGCGAACATCAAGTGAAAATGTTGCTGCCATTGTGAACGAAGCTTTAAGCAGAAACACTTCTTAAGTTTTAAGATGTCTACACTTTCCGATGTCATCTTTAATAATACAAAACAATATGATACCCTCAGGCGCGGATCCAGCTTAAGCCTTAGGGGGGGAAATTTTTTATGGTACAAAACAAGTAAAAAATTTTTTTTTAAAAGTTTATTAAAAACGACATGTTTATATTATATTAAAAAAAAACTCAACAATAAGGTAAAATAGAATATAAGATCAGTTCAATATAAATTAAAATAAATTAATCTTTTTAAATAACGTTTTGGCTATAAAAATAATTTTATTTATTTTTAATGTTTTTTTTATTTGAAACAATTTATTTGACTACATCATACTAAATTGCTTGACCAATTTTTCATTGCTTGAGCAATTGTTAACAAAATTTTGGAAGAAGGAATATGCTTCACTAATTTTAAAATTAAGTAATGAATTTAAGTCGAACTGTTTGGGTTTTAATTTAAAGATACATATATAATTATTCTGGTTTAAGTTGATTACAGCTAATTTTTATTTAGAAAGGAATTTTAAAGCTTATAACTAGGGATGCGATTTCCATGCAAATGCATGTTTTTTGTCGATAGTCTAAGAACGATGTCGACCAATTATCTTTCCGAATCAATAAATTTGCGTTAAAATGGCATCGATTTGTTGTTGCATATTTTTGCATATTTTGGTGAAAATGCATATTTTTGCATATTTCGGTTTTAAATGCATATTTTTGCATATTTTGACATTTTTTTAGTGATTTTTTTTAATTTCCATATTTTAAAACAAAGTTCTGCAAAAAATTGTTGAATATGTACACAAAAATTATTTTGGCACAAAAAAATTTTAAAATAAATGAATAAATTCCTTTGTAACTCTGCTTAAAATACAACTTTACAATACATGGTTAAGGCTGCCAATGGGCTTAAAATATTTTATCCAAAACTGGTACATGTTACTTGCTTGGCACATGGGTTACACCGAGTTGCAGAGGAAATTAGAAGCCAATTCGATAATATTGATTTATTGGTTTCATACGGGAAAAAAATATTTTTATTTTTAAAATATCTTGAAATGTATCCCTTGATACCCTTACCACCACCGCCAGTATTAACAAGATGGGAAGCCTGGCTAGATGCTGTAGAATACTATTCAAAACATTTTGAACAGTTTAAGAAAGTTATTGAAGAACTTGTGGTTACCGATGCTTATGCCATTAAAAAGGTAAAAGAAATATTAAATTTAAAGAACATCAAAAGTCAACTGGCATTTGTATTTTCCAACTATGGATATATTGGTGAAACAATAACTAAATTAGAGGGATTTAGTTCACTTAATTCTCAAGTCAAATTAATTAATATTGCAGAAATAAAAATAAACAATGTGGAAGGAAAAATTGCCCAACAAATTAAAAAAAAAATCCAAAACGTTTTGCAAAAAAATATAGGATTTCAAAAAATAAAGCAAATATCAACTATTTTCGATCTGGAATCAAATGTTGGATCTGAATTAGAAAATGAATATTCTCCAAATGAATTGGCATCCTTCAAGTATGCTCCTATAACTTCGGTTGACGTTGAGAGATCATTTTCCATGTACAAAAGTTTTTTGCGTCCAAACAGACAAAGATTTACTTTTGATAATATAAAAAAGTATTTATTTGTTTATGCTAACAAAAATTTAAATTAAAAGTTAAAAAATATTATACCTTTGAATGACAACAGACTGAATTTTTATCTTTTTTTGTGTTTGATTTAAATAAAATTAAAAAAAAAACGGTTTTTTATTGAAAATGTTAAAGTTTTTAGTGAATATTTTTTATTTTTTTAATGCATATTTTGGTGTTATTAGTGCATGTTT
Source organism: Pollenia amentaria (assembly GCA_943735925.1). Lineage (NCBI taxonomy): Eukaryota > Metazoa > Arthropoda > Insecta > Diptera > Polleniidae > Pollenia > Pollenia amentaria. The sequence continues at coordinate 161,531,265 of OX031008.1, forward strand.
TATGCGCATATTTTCGATTTTTTAGTGCATGAAAATCTCATCCCTACTTATAACAATGGAAAGACAAAAATAATTTTGGCTGCACATACATACGTACATATGTACCTTCAGCCGTAAATGTGCTAATGCCACAATTTTTGAAAATTAAGTTTTTGATGCAGTTCAATAGAGTTAACAAAAATACATCGTTTGCAGAAAAAATACAAATATTTTTTTCTAGTTCTTGTTTTGCAACGATATGTATATCCAAATGCTAAAGATGTAATTCGAAAAATGCTAAAGAAAAAGCGCTGGGGCCCATTGAAATGTGAAAATTTAAAAAAAAATTTGTTAATATTTGTTAATAGTCAACATTGAAATAAATAAAATAATTTTATAGTATATTTTATTTTTTGCAAATTGACATGCGAAAATGTACATTAAAAGTATAAAATATATAATGGAAAAGGTGATAGGTCACAAAAAGCTATGTAAAACATAAATGTATTATTTTTAGTTGGTTTGCAAGCCAATAAAGAGTCATCAATGAAGCAAAACTGGATTTACAGACTTCAAATATTTTCAGAACTAAAGACCTTAGAAAATTTTTTCTCTCTCCTATAAAATGTATACATTGGACTATATCCTTTTCGACTAAAGGTAATGATATACCATACTTATATAGGTACATTATATTAAAAAAAAATTACGGACTCACCATTGTTTCACTAATTTTTATGTATTTTTGTATATCAAAGAACTTTTCTTATTAATGCACTTAAAATTTGACAGTTATATAATTCTTCTTTGGTGAACTTTTACTAGACCAATACATATATTCATGTGTATATATGTGAAGGTAGAATGGCAAATTCAAAGCCTACTATGACGAAACTATGATACGAAAAAATGGTTATATTCAAATGTATATAATAAATAATTATCATAACACAAATAAAAATATTGCATAAACGAAAGCTTATTAATAATACAACCGCTCGCATTTTCAACCCAAACCTTTATTTTTCGGATATAGATGGCACTTGTTGGGATTGAATGTAGAATAATATGTATTTAAATACAGTAAACTAGATGTTTCATTGGAAATATATAATAAATAACTATTAGGATAAATACTTGGTGGATACTTATTGAAAATTTGATTAGAGATTCTATAAAAAACAAAAAAAAAACTCGATGGGATTTCCAAAAATTTTGTACATTCGGAAATTCGTGTATTATCGAAATAAGCAAAACATATTTTTATAATTTAGGGGGGGGGGGGGAAAGGATATTTTCCGCGCCTGGATACCCTACACTACAGTACTACAAATAAAATTTTGTGAGTGTACCCAATAGGGACCCATTGGTAATCTTGGACTAGCCAGAACAAAATTAGGCTATTAGGTTGGAATTCATGTTAAAGTCCTTTTGTGACAAATATTTTAAGATCTTAATTTATATGAGATTTGTGTGCCTTTAAGTGATTTTATGATGGGGGTTAATTTTAGAGCCAAAAGTACAATAATTATTCACAACATAATACTATCGTAAAAGTTGTTGCCGCCAATTGTTATGTCAATACTAACATTTATAAGGAAGTTATTGCAATAAAAGATATTTTTGGGAGTAGTATTAGTATGGAAGCTATGGTCAAAAATGAACCGCTTCCAATAAAATTTGGTAGGGTGATTTAAATTGAAATTTGGACCAAATTTAACCTAAATAACCAACATAATAAGATGGCTTATGGGCACAAGAAACTTATTCCGGAAATAAGCACAGAAGATGGGGTCTATGTGAAATTATGGACCTCTTCTTACCCTTTTCAATAGGCTTGGTCCTTACTCCAAGAATCTACGTACCAAATGTCAACAAACTATCTCCGAAATTTCGACCTGTACTATGAGCATAAGGTTTACATTGACGCCCAGCTAACCGGACAGACATCAGAAAATGATTCCTAGTTGATCGGTATGCTTAAAGGAGGGAGTAGGACCAATATATTAAGGTGTTTCAAAAATCAGCAAAAAAGCATAATGCCCTCTCTACTACTGTGGTGTGGGTAGAAAAACTGAGCATCCTTAAAATGGAAGACACCTACTTGACTTTCACTGCAAGGACTTATGATTTTAAGGAACTCAGCGTACCTGCCAGTCATGGTCCATGATGTCTATAAAGCAGGTTAGAAAAAGTGATAACGTAACGCAAGCTAAGAAGCTGAACTTTTTATTCATGTATTAAGGCAGGATCTAGTTTTCAACACCATTAGAAAACCTTTTAAAGTTTGTAAGGATGAAGAAAAAAAAACGTGTAATTTGGGAAAAAATCAAAAAACTATTCCAAGGACAAAGTTCGAATAATTTTCTGACAAAACCTTAATAAAATGTTGGATCCTCTGTTTTTAAGCAAATGTTTTAGGCTTCATAAAATAAATTCTAATAACACTGTGAGACAAATGGTAGGGGCCAGTGATCGGGAAGGGTTGAAACTAACGGGGATAGTTATATCGGTAAAAAATAAGTTATACGTGTGCCTGCGTTTCGTTGGGTCGCGTCTAGGAATCGAGATATATCGATTTGAAGTAAGTAACTATCATATAGGGGAAATTGTCACCTTTGGTGGTCTTTTTTTTTGACATAACTCGAGAACCACTAGTCCGATTTTGCTGAAACAAATTTAAATTCCTTTAATCTGTTCATACAACGTTTCGCTACATAAGCAACAGTTTCGCAGTTATCATTTAATGTATGAAGAAAAAAACTATTTTTTGCCTAAAAAATTGAATTTTTTTTTTTAAAGTTACGAAAAAGTAATAAAAGTATAAAACCGTAATGAGTGTAAATTGTCTAGAAAATATCAATTTATTTTGTTACGTTTGTGGCAAAAGAGCTTTTTCAACAAATGCTGCATTACTCACTGAGCAAGTGGAGCGCGCTTTTAAACTTTATTTTGATTGCGAAATAATTCGCGGCGTTTCGTGGTTCCCAGACAAAATTTGTAAAACGTGCTACAATGGTCTTAACATGTGGCTCCAAGGGAAATGCAGTTGACTTCGTTTTGGTGTACCAATGATTTGGACTAATCCAGGAGAGCACAATTCCGACAGCTGTTACGCTTGCGCAAACAAAATATGTGGAGTAAATCGTAAAGGCCTTAAACGAAGAGTTTACATATCTGTAAAAAGTGCACATATATTCGCATTCGGATGAAATACCAATTCCACCGCTTCCAAGTCCTGACAGAGAAACTTCTTTTTCTATTGAAACAATGGATCAATCGGATTTCACCTATAAACCAACACCAGAAGCCGGCCCATCGAACAAAATAATTACAATATCACAAGCATGAATGGACAAGATTGTTGCAGAATTAAACCTTTCTCAACGTGAAGCAGAAAAACTTGCCCAGCTTTTGAAAGAAGGCAACAATTTGGAGCCTAATGTCAAAGTCACAAGGATGTCGAAGACGACAATTGCTATTCCAACGGTACTACACACTCAACGAAGGGAACACATTTGTTTACTGCCACGATATAAAGGGACTGATGGAGGCGATGGCCATTAATAATGTCGCAGCTGATTGGCGAATGTTCATCAATTCTTCGAAATCAAGCCTGAAAGTCGTTTTGCTACATAAATATAATAAAAAGCCAGGCATTCCCATTGACTATAGCACAGACATGAGCGAAACATACGATTCCATGAAAATAATTTTGGATAAAGTTTGCTACACTGATCACATGTGGCGGATCAGTTGTGATCTGAAAGTCGTGGTGATGCTAAGAGGTCTCCAAGGAGGCTATACGAAAAACATGTGTTTATTGTGTCTTTGGGATACCCGATTTAAAGGAAACCAATACGAAACGCATGACTGGCTTGCTCGAGATCCAACGGAGAAAGGACACAACTGCGTAAATGATCCACTGGTGCCAATGGGGAACGTCCTCATGCCCCCTCTCCATATCAAACTGGGAATCGTAAAAAATTTCATCAAGGCCATTGTGAAGCAACCGAAAATTCTTGTTTGTTTGGAAAATATTTTCCCACGAATCAGCGAAGCAAAATTGAAGGAAGGTGTTCTGAATGGGCCGGATATACGAAAGCTAATGAAATCAAAGGAATTTAAAGATGCTTTAGACGGTAATGATTACTTTGCGTGGATGGCAGTGAAGAAAGACATACGATATTTTTTGGGAAGTACGCGAGCACACAATTACCCCGCTCTTGTGACCAAGATGTTGCACTACTTCCAGAAAATTGGAGTGAATATGTCCCTCAAAATTCACTTCTTGCATCACAATCTCGAATACTTCAGCAAGCAGCTAGCCTCAGAGTCGGATGAACATGGCGAGCGCTTCCATCAAGTGGCAATGCCAATGGAAACGCGACATAAAGGCAAAAGGCTTGATTCGCTGGTGGCTGGAATTTGTTGGTGGTCGCAAAAGACCTACGATCCCGACAATGAAGATGAAGAAGAAGAATATACAATGGGAGTTAACTGACTGATTAAAAACAATTGATTTTTTCCAGATGAAGACAGATCCTCATCCGATACAGACTCTGAACAAGTGGGCGAACCACCACGCAAGAAAGTAAAGGGCGCAAACAAACGAAAATAAGTTTTGCGTTCATCGATTTTTATAACCTATGTATCTATGTAATTACCTAATAATAACCTGTAATAATTTTTAATTATACGTGTTAATAATTATAATAAATAATATATAATAAATATTATCCAAATTCATTGAAACATAAAATCAATATTCTTGTCAAAATGATATACCTTCACTTAATTGTGAATAAAAGCGAAACGCGTCCATCGATTTTTATGATCTATGTCTCATTTTGTTTAAAGGTTATGTGACTTTACGTGAAAGTAAAGTCAAGAATTCTTCTTGAAATCCAAAGTACACTTTTTTGTTTTTCATGTTTTTTGTCTTTCTTTTGTCTTGTTGACATTTTTCAGCACAACTTGAAGGCCAAATGTAAACATATATCTCGTGCCTTAGCTGTATTAAAATATTATTCCCGACTATCAAATTGGGTTTCGCAGTAGGCACGGTACTCCAGAACAGCACCTGATGCTTTTGAAAATAAGAAAATATTGTTCTGCTGTATTTTTAGATGTCCAACAAGCTTTTGATAAAGTTTGTCATCCGGGTCTATTCTTTAAGCTAAAATCGTTACTACCAACACCATTTTTTCTTGCTATTAAATCGTATTTAAAAGATAGATTTTTTTACGTGAATAATAATGAGGAATTTTCAAACATAAAACCAATTCAAAGCTGTAGTTCCTCAGGGCAGTGTACTAGGACCAAAAATCTATACAATTTATACTAATGACATGCCATACACACAAAATATTAAAGTTGTGACTTATGCTGATGATACTGCCCTAATAGCATCAGCGATATGTCCTATTGACGCTTATACATTGTTACAAAAATAAACACTTCATTGTCTTCCCACATTTTTTTTCCAGAGTTTCTTTATTAAATCTTCATATATTAAATATGAACTAACAATAAGTAATCAAATCTTATCCTAATACTTTAATTCATGTCGTGCCAGTGCCCGACAAAAATTTTTCTTATCACGGTCTCTATTCACATATTTAGATGTTTATCGCTCTTCTGATTGGGTGAGTGCTGCAGTGTCTCTTCTCCTTAAGCGAGTGTGGCCGCCATCATTTGAGATATTTTGAGCTAGTGGATTTGGGTGTAGTTTAAGCCTTTTTAAATATTTTGCTGCGTATTTTGTAATCATAGTTTTTGGCGCCTTTGAATTTTTTCGATATTAGGCGCTGAGTCAGTACGCCATAATTGAAAACCGTAGCACCAGATTGGTTTTAAGATAAAATTGTAAAGTAGAAGTTTGCAATCGAGACTAAGGACAGAATTTCTTCCAATAAGCTAATGAATTTGAATGGTTTTTAGTTTCATTTGAGTTAGTTTTGCATCTATATGGTATTTCCACGTTAAACGGCGATCTAGATGTAAACCGAGATATTTTACATGCGAATGCTGAGGTATTATTGATTTTAATAGGGGGGCATGAATCCCGACGCAGGATGAATGTTATATGTATGCATTTTTGCTCGTTGACTATTATCCTCTATTGTTTAAACCATATTTCTTGTTGAAATATATGCCCCTGTTCGTAACGAGATGCTTCATGATGGTTTTCATGCACGCTTAGGAAAGCTGTATCGTCCGCAAAAGTTGAAGTTTGGGTGTAGTTGTTAGTTGGCATGTCCGAAGTATATATTAGGTATTATAGTGACCCCAGGATGCTGCCTTGTGGAACTCCAGCGGCAATTGGCCTTCTTTAATAATGAATTTACGACCGACTTAGTAGCTTTCTAATAACTTGTGTGTGTTTGCTGGCAAGTTTATCTTCAATTTATGTAATAAGTTCTCGTGTAAAACTTTATCAAATGCTTGAGACACATCGATGAAGAGAGCGGAACAATAGTTTTTTTCTTCCAAGGCCTTTCTTATGGCGTTAACTATCTGATGGGTTTGTTCAATTGTGCTGTGTTCTTTTGTAAAACCGAACTGATGGTTACGAATATGTTTTTTTTTTTCATTTAAAATTGGGATTAATTTTGACACTAAGAGTTTCTCAAACAGTTTTGATATATTAGATAATAAACTTATAGACCTATATGACTCAACTTTTGTGTGATCTTTTCCTGGTTTAGGTATCATGGTAACTAAGGAAACTTTCAATTCTTGAGGGAAGTATTCAAAGCGTAAAATAGCATTAACAATAAGAATAATAATTTTCTTTGCTATGCAAGGTAGTTCTAAAAGCATTTTGTTACTTATCTTGTCAAACCCAGGAGCTTTCTTGGGGTTTAAATCACAAATAGCCTTTTCGATTTCTCTTATCTCAAATCTTAGGGGAACAGCTGCTCTAACATCAACAGGTGGTAACTCCACAGCAATATTGTGTGATGTATGAGGGGTAAATGGGATTTGTTTTTTTTATTTTATTTTTTTTTATATTTTTATTATTCCTACACTAAATCCCGCGAAGCTTTTTGCTTGTCTGCAGGAGACCAGTGTCTCTAGCTCACTACCAGCTAGCCTACCGGGGCACCCAAATGGCTTTCAAAAAGTCTTCCCACATAACATTTGCTCTTAGAAGAGAAATTTGTTCACCTGTTACACTTAATGGAATGCAAATACCTATTGTTAATTGTGTGGGGTTATACTTAGATGGGCGTCTTACTTTTTTTTTATTCGTACGCTAATACCGCTAAGCTCTTCGCTTGTCTGCAGGAGACCAGAGTCTCTGAACCGGTACTGATAGACTAGCTCACTACCAGCTAGCCTACCGGGGCACCCAAAAGAAAGAACACATTAACACAAAGCAGAAATATTAAAACGAAAAAAATGTATTGGCTCTTAGGTCCAAGATCCGAATTAAGTTTAAACAACAAGCTACTTTTATACAAAGCAGTATTAAAACCCTTATCGACTTGTGGAATACAACTATGGAGAACACCTAAAAACTATAATATTGAAATGTTACAACGATACCAGTCTAAAACTCTGCGATGTATTACTCAAGCGCCTTGGTTTATAACAAATAAGGCCATACATAATGATCTGAACATACCTACAGTTAGATAAGCCATAACAACGTTTAGCTCCAGATACCTATCATACTTACTTATTAGCCATTAGTCTACTAAATGAAAAAGAAGAAGTACGTAGACTGAAAATATTAAATATTTTAGATTTGCCTTTTACTTAATTTACAATATAACACCGTCCGACAAAATAAGAAATAAATTGTTAGACACGAACCGGATGATAAAATTCTGAAACTATAAATTAAATGGAGAAAAACAACATTTTCAGTTTTTCATATCGTGATCGGCGGCACGAACGAAGGCCCCAATGAACTAAGACCCCAAAACGAAAATGAACTAAGGCCCGAAAAAGGGGGAATTAGTTCATAATGAAGTAAAACCCCAACGATGGTATGAATTAAGCCCCCAAAATGGGAATGAACTAAGCCCCCATTAATGGGGACTTAATTCATTATGAATCAAAACCCTAATGTTATTATTAAGGCCCAAAGTAAGAATGCACAAAGTCCCCAATAAAAAAATTCAAAAATAAAGTGACTCTTGTTTTGTTTTAAATATTCAAAACAAACATTATAGTTATATAATACGAAAAAAAATATCAAAGTATTCATAAAAAAAAAAAAAAAATAACAAAAAACAAAAATTTTTCATTGTTTATATAATAATTAGATAAATTTGTATAAATACTTAATGAATAAGAAGTCAGGTATATACCTGCATGGTGTCTTCCACAATTGTTCGGCAGTACGGGCAGATATAATTTTGCATGCCTTTGGTGTACCATTCTGTAAAAGGGAAAATCCTTAGTTATCATTGAAAAAATAACAACTAAGAAAACTTTATTCAGCGAAGCCACCTGCCGCGTCCTACTGGAGGAGAAAACCCGTAAGCACGGCCGCAGGCCGCCACGCAGAAAAACTTGAGCATGCGAAGCCAGATTTCAATACTTAACTTTAGTAAAAGAGAAAATCATTACCTTTTAATTATAAAAATAAGAAAACTATTAATCAATGTAAAATGCAATTTGGAAATATTGCAATTTATTACATTTTTCAGAAAATGAACTAATGCCCCAACTTTATTTGTGGGACCTTAGTTCTTTTTTACAAACTGGGGTTTTATTTCATTATGAATTAAGCCCCCAATTCAAAAAATGAAATAAAACCACAAAATAATGAACTATTTCCCCAAAAACCGTTGTTGTTGTTCCCTGTACAAATATTTGGGGCCTTAGTTCATTTTCGTTTTGGGGTCTTAGTTCAGTGGGGCTTTCGTTCGTGCCGCCATCGTGATCCTGTGTTCTTTTTAAAGGACTTAAAATTTTCAAAGAAGTACACTTTTCAAAAAATATTTTAAAATACTTCCGCTGATCCAACAATGCCAAATTTGATGTCAAAAGAACAAGAAGAGTTGTAAAATATTTTTTATTATTTTTATTTTATCCTGTCAGGATCAAAAGATGCAAAAAAGGTCCTTTAAAATATTTATCCTTTAATATCCTTTCAGATTGCCAATAAATTCCTTTTAAAAAAAATATATATAAAGTTCAAATTAAAATATTTAAAAAATGTTTATTTAAGTATATACAAAAAAGGTTTATTTAGAAAAGTGCATGTTTTTGATTTCTGGAGCTTGTAGAAGTTCTTGAGACGGTGAGTTGGGGTTTATTGCTGAACGTAATACTGCAGGCTTTAAAGACTCGGAACTATAGTAGTTTATACCTTCTCGCTTATTATATTTAACCTTCATAATACGCGGATACGACTGACAAAAATAACAACATTCTGCAGAATGTTCACTGCGGCGTAACCATACCACTGGATATACGTATTTCATTGCATTGCGAGTTTTACTTATGTCCTTTCATCGTAGTACACCAGCGTAGCAATAGTTACATACAATTTCAGGCACATACCACAATCTTGGAGCTAAGTTTATTAAAAAGTATTATTCGTACCTTTTTACAAAGGTTTTTATTATATTTCGCGATTTATTAAATGGTACAAATAATCCACACACAACACAAAACTTATTACGGTTTGGGCACATCATATTTAAACGCGTTTGCAAAAACTATTACGTTGACGAAAAATTATAATTTATTTAAACAATTCTAGTTGAATTTTTTTATAAAGTGGCAACTTTGTCAGAGCCTACAAAAAAATATGTTAGGTACCAAATAATCTAAGTACTAGCTATTTTTTTTTCGAATGAAATTTTAAAATATAATATAAAAAATAAAATAATGCAAATTTAAAGTATTATTTTACACTTAAGAAGTAGTAAAGGTAGAAGGTTGAAATTTAGGCATGTGGTATTCAATATTTGGTCCTTCAACGCACCATTTGTTTTAAAAAAAATTATTGGAAATCTAAAAGGACATTAAAGGATAAAAATTTGAAAGGACATTTTTGACATCTTCTAATCCTAAAAGAATAATAACAAAATAATTCGAAATATTTTACAACTCTTCTTGATCATTTGACACCAAAATTGGCATAGTAGGATGAGCAGAAGTATTTTAAAAATGTAGTCCTTTGAAAATTTTAAGTCATTTTAAAAGGAAACAGGATCCCGAAATAAAAAACTGTGAACGAAGTTTTGCTCCATTTAATCTCTAGTTTCAGACCTATGTCATCCGGTTCGTGTCTAATATTGAGTGTCGGACGGTGTAATATAATAATATACATACAGTGAAAAGATACCATATATATAATTAAATAAGTTGTAGAGTTATTGAATTTAAGAGTCAATAACAGCTGTTATTTTTTAAGTATTATAAAATTTGCTTATTGTTTTAGAAACAGATTGTAAATAAAGAAATTAATGAAAAATAAAAATCTTGTGTTTGAGAAACTAACATTATTTCGGTTTAAAGTTATTAATAACAAAATGAAACGCGTAAAATAATTTTTTATGCCGCTTATAATTATGTGAAATATGTATATGATGTAATCTATATTTAGTTATTAATTATATGATTTATATTAACGTTTCTGACACAAAAACAGTTTGAAAGAAACTTTTTTACCCTTCTGAAAATGCTGACTTTAACACATGGTTAACGGTTAATTCAGCAACCCCCACAGTTTTAATTAAAAATATTAAAATGTTCTTATAAAAAGAATTTCAACTTTTTAAATTTTATTTCCCTAATACCAGTTTTATGAGCTAGATATGCCAATTATTAAAATAACATACTGCGAGAAATTATTAAGAATTAAATATTTCAATAATTTAAGGATTTTCTTATCAAGATACAAACAAGAACAATAATTCAAAAATAAAACGTGACATTCAAATATAAATTAAAATGAAAGTTAAGCACATTACAATAAAACAAACAACTACACAAAGTATGATTACGTACACATTGACACACATAATGCAATTTAGCACATACAAAATTGTATACACTTTTCTAGGAATTCCAGTAATTTAAAAAGGCTTTACATACAAATTGTTAACATTACAGTATTAAATAATAATCATGCCTATAGGCATACATATAGGTATACATATGTAGATATCCACATACGAACAAGTTTTTTGTGTGTGTAAACGAACTACATATTTGGTTAAAGATTTGTATTTATGTCAAATTCACATAAAAGAACACATAACGGTGTGATCGCAATGTAAGTAAATCACGAATTTACCACATGTAATTTGTCACAATACTGCATAACCACAAAATACCTAGACAGATTCGTAAGAACCCACTCGCAGTATAGAATCACAAATACAAACATTAATTTAAGCAGCTGAATCACATACACACAGCCACTTGTATTTGAAGGTGTATACTCACATTTAACCAGCGGGAAAACTCAAAAAATTTACTTCAGGCCTTATTGAAGGCCTGCCTTGAATTTTTTTTTGATTCAATTGCCATTCTGATCTAACTGATAAAGAAGGCCTCATAGAAGATCGCGGCTCTTTTGTATAAAAGATAAGATACACTTTCCACACTTGCTTCTATAAGAAGGGAGAAGAGAAGGAGTAGCATTTTTTTTTTTTTTGCCAAAGCAAAAGTAAAAGAATTATTTTTTTTTATGCAGTTGTCATTCTTATGTACCTGCCAAAGAGGCGAGAGCGGAAGACCTACCCCGCAATGACAACGCGTGTAAAAAAGATATGAGTATGGAATGGAGCGAGCAGGCCTTGTACATCCAATATAAGTAGTACAGAGGCCTTCTAGAAGGCATTCGTACTCCTTCTTTTTCCCGCTGAGTAGCTATTATTGTACTCGAGTGATAATGTCGCAGTTAGGGGGGACTTTTTGTACCACCATATGTGGTCTGTTTGCGCTTATGTTAAGTTATAACGCCATTAATTGATAGTCATTAATTGACAGTGTTGCCAGCAAAGTTTTTGAAATATGCCTACGCATACTAAACCAAATCCGATTTTCTTTAAAAACCCTACGTGTGTAAGTCATTACAATCTAAGAACGTTATAAAAAAACTAATTTTATTCGCATATGTATAGAAAGGCTTTAATAACAAAAATAAGTAATAAGACTAAAAAAAATTTCGTATCTACGTTTGAATAAATTCAATGAAAAAAAAACAAGCGGTTTTTGAAAATAAATATGTATGTAGATATAGTTCTTAGGTCAAATGTTTAAATAATAATTTTCATTTAATGCAGGTACGAAAGCAACATGTGAACAGAATTTTCTAAAGTAACTATTAGGGCATTCGAAATTAATGCAGTCTCTTCCTCTCTTTTCCGGAAATGTTCTTATAATTTTATTAAACATTAAGTTGTGTGGCTCAATTTGTTTCGCATTTTGGTGGATAAAGCAACCAAAATCCGCACCAGTTTCAATAAATTTGGAAATACAACCTCGTCATTATAGTTTTTTTTTATTTCTACTATTTTTTTACAAAACTGTTCCTAATAAATATTTAATTAAGAACTCTATTTCCTTAAATATTAACCCTCTTATTCAGAAAAAAACAGGTTTATAAAAGTTGTATTACACAAATTGTACTTAAGTAGTCCTGCAATCTCTATTAGGGAAAATGTCGATAAACTTAATTATGATCTGAACAAAATACAATGCTGGGCAGTGTCAAATAGCCTTTGTCGAAATCCACAAAAGTCGAAATGTTTGGTAATTCATATAAAATCCATTACACCATTTATTGAAAACGATAATTTAATAAACAATAAAAAAATCGACATTGTGCAAAGAGTTAAGAATTAGCAAAGCCACAATAAACATTGCGTGTTGTGTGATGACGTCAAAATTACGTCAGAACCACATGCGCATGTGTCTTTTTACATGCCGTGTACTATAGGCTTTAGGCCGTTAATCTTTTATTTTTTATAAAACTTGTAATATTACTCTCAGTATATTTCCTTTTTAATTTAATGTATTATGTTTAATCTTAATATTTTTTATATGGCAATTCTTGTAAAGCAATATAAACCTGTACTTTAATTATAAGACTTGTTCTTGTTGTGCAGGAAATCGGTAAATAAAATAAATAAATAAATAAAAATTTTCATAGAATTATTTTTTTATTAACCTTTTTTATTTTTTATGAATTACGGCATAAATCATTATTAAAAACACTTTTTCTAAGCATTTATTTCGTATGTAATGCAATATGATAAAAAAAATATACCTACATTTTGGTGAATATAAAAAATTAGTCCGATTTTCCCTACGCTCATATTTTGGTATTAAAAAACCCTACATGTGGGGATTTTCCCCTACTTTTGGCAACACTAGTCGTATATCCAACTTTAAGCAAATTAATGGACGTAAAATAACTTAATAAGTCGATTGAAGCATATCTGTCCGTCCATGTAGAGATTAATGTTAAGGTACATGTCACAATTTTAAAGAAAATTTAATGAAATTTTGTCGTGTGGTTACTGGTATGCCGCATGGCTTATTCTAAAAAAAAATCTATGTAATAAGAGTGGCCTTTTCTAAAATCCTTAATCCATTTTTTGATATATCGAATCAAATGTTGGGTTTGGACCATTTTGGTAAGAACAATTTTATTTAAATTTGCAATGGATTACAATATCAACTTGAAACGTCAGCTCATGTATTTTTTTCTATTTTAATGTTTACTAAACACATTTTAGCGGTATAGGATGAAATCGAACAGAAAAAAATGAAACACGTAAGAGTGCTATTTATATAAATAATGTTCTTTAGATATAAATGAATCAGTTTTGGGCCACAGCCACTGCCCACTTGCGCCCACATTTTGTCGAATATTGTGTATAGATAACCATGATGCTTGTACCTAACTTGGCGGCTCTTGCCATTCTCCAGACATTAAAAAATCTATATTTTCTTTGTAAGAGAAGTGGCACTTTTCCAACCCCGCCCACATTTTGTGGGATGTTGTGTATCGATAACCGAGATTTTTGTACCTTACTTGGAAGCTTTAGCTCTTGCCGTTCTACAGATACACAATGCGGATATATCTACTATATTTGAAAAGACAACATTTGACCTTCCCAGTTGTCCCATAATTCACGAAAAGAAACAAATTTTTTTTATTACTTTCGGTTGTCTTCTGCTGATAACGTCACTAAAACGGAGAGCACTTGTTATCATGTGAAAATTATTTTCGCTCATAATGGACCGGAATCCTGTACGACCAAAACATGCACCAAACTAACCGTGCAAGTTTTTGTTTTTGCCTCTGCAATACAAAATTTTTATGATTAGCACTTTACGTATATACAAGATCAAAAATATTGTATATACCGATTAACCCCAGCAAGAATTAAACACCAATATACATATTTGTTATGTTACGAATATTAATTTTAAAAATTCGCGAATACGCATATCTGCGCCAATATCCGCCGAATACGAATATCCAAATTGAAATTAAGTGCCACACGATATTTCAAATTTGATAGAGAAAAGGGTTCTCGTCCATAACAAAAAATTACAAAGAAAAAATAACTAGGGCTCCCATACAAATATTGCGTTTTATGAAATTCTTAAATTAATTAAAATTTGTCGACTTTTGTGAATAAAATCAAAAGTTGCAAACAAATTTTAATCATTTATGGCTTGTTTTGTTTGGAATTTCGTTTTTTATACGTCTGTAAAAAATTAGAAGCATAGCTGCATTTTCCAATTTTTTATGAATTTTTAAAAAACAAATATTTCGAAATTTTGTTAAAAAAATTATTTTTTTTTCCAAGAAAAAAATTATGTTTCTAAAACGACTGCGGATATTAGAAAGAGGTTTTACTTTTCTTAAAGGAAATTTTATTGCGGAATTTCGGTTTCTTAAGTTTTTTCAATAAGCTAAAGCGTTTTTGAGTTATGCGAACATATGTTGTGCAACCTCTTCCATTTTCGAAATAACGATATATCTCTAAAACCGGAGCCAATCTTAAAAAATCGCGGATACCACTGGATTTAGCGTACCAGAATTATGTTAAAACGCTATGTACCCGGCTTGTCTGTTTTTTCAACTAGCATAGTGTTATCAAGTCCGCATATGAATGCAACTTCTGAACATTTTTAAAATGTTATACTAACATTATTATTACATAAAACCGATAAGCACCACGACAAAAGGGTCCAATGTGCAGACCAAGTGTACACTGAAGTAGATTCAGGCTACAAATAAAGCCACTTATTTTACACTGTAGACGATTGTATATTAATCTGAAGCCATTGAGATAATTCCAAAGAGCTGTTTGCATACTTATCAGTGTGACCAGATCTTCAAATTGCTTACAGCTAAATCTTGCATAAGGCAAGGCCAGAAAATGCAAAAACTTACTTTTGGAAATGCAACATTTTCTTCCATACTTTTGCTAATAATTTATTAATAGTATGCAATTTCATTGAATTTAACTTTCCTTAAATTATTTTTATGAAGACAGGAATTTTACAACATGAAATTAATTAAAATTTTATTTATTTAAGTAAAAACGGCAAACCCCACTGACGAGATTGTGTGGTTACAATCGAAACTAGTCTGCGCAACCTGTCCGTGAAAGCCTGGGTTCAAATCTCAGCGCAGTCAAGAATGAAAAATTATCAATAAAATTTTAATTAATTTTGTTGTAAAATTGCTGTCTTCATAAAAATAATTTAATGAAAATAAATTATATCTAAATTTGGATTAGAAACCATTAACAGTTCAATAAAATAACCACAATACTAATTATTGTAATTAAAAAAATTTAAATTGAAGAATTTCATTAAATCGCCATATTCGTAAATTTGGCTCCTGCACCTCCACTTTATTTTTCATCTCAATCATTTATTTCTAACATACCTACCCGCTATCTCCATTCCTTAAAGGCGCTCCCATACAAAATTTTCAATACAGACTAGAAAAATATTGAAGAAAAATTCCCATAACTGCCCAGGAATCGCCCCTAGTGGTATACAATTAATAAGTTTTTTGTCCTTAACATTTTCCCAAAACATAGTTGCCCTTTATCACCACTTTTTAGGGAGGCTCCCGTACAAGTTTAGCGTTTTATAAAATTCCTATATCTAATAAAAATTTTTTGTCTTTTCTTCAAAATTTGTGATTACATTTTATTCCTTTATGGCTTGTTTTGTTTGCAACTTTGTTTTTAATAGGTCTAAAAAAAATTATCCAAATTTTTATGAATTTTTTACAAACAAAAATTTCGATATTTTACTAAAAAATTATTTTTTTCTTGCTAAAAAAAATATGTTTCTTAAACGTACGCATATTAGAAAAAAGTTAAACCTTCTTAAAGTAAATTTTATTGCGAAATTTCTGTTTTTTAGTTTGTTCAATAAACTAAGCCGTTTTTGAGGTTCGCGAATATATGTTGTGCAACCTCCTCCATTTTCGACATAACGGTATATCTCGAAAACAAAAGCTAACCTAACAAAACGGTTAGCACCAACGGATTTAGGATACCCGAATTAGGTTAAAACTACATGTGCCTCGCTTGTATGTTTTTTGAACTATCACAATGTAATTATTACGCCAACATTAACAACACCCAAGTTTTCATGCATATTGCGATCCTTTTTTATGAACTTTTTTTTTTGGTTATTTTATACACTTGTGACCTTTTCATTTGTTGTTGCATGCAAAGGCAACAATGCCTTGGAATATCATAGACACAAATGTATACATATGTACTAGGATATTCAAACGATTAACCGTTGTTCGCTTAATCGATTAATTTTGGTCGATAAACTGTTTGAATAATTCAAAATTGCATATTTTCGATAAACGAATAATTCGAATAATTTATGTAGATTAATCGATTAATCGAAAATTTGTTTTTTCACAATACATATGTATTAGTTTTGTTCTTTTGTGTAAAAAATAAGCCGGTACGTTTCAAATACCCTTTTATTGTTTCTTAAGTCAGGGACATTTCCTTCGAGTAATAATTCAGATGAAGACGATTATTTTTTTGAAACGCATGAAATCAGCCTTTTACCAGACCTGAACAAGACTATTAAAAGTATTAAAATTGTTTAGAAAGCAAAAAGAGATTCAAGTGATTGATATAATGGTATAATATAATTTTTAAAAAAAGGCAAGAAAAAAAAACAACAATGAGTGAAAGGATATTTTCTATATCAAGAAAGAAATCGATTGAAACATTTAAGCTGTATACTCTTTTTTTTAAAGATTATTCTAGAAGATTAGCTTAAATTTTGATGCTATTTTTTATTTAAAAAGTTTTCCTCTTTTATTATATGAAGTACCTTTTATAATATTGTTGTTACTTTTTTTAATATAATTTTCATTTTAAAAATCGATTAAACCCGACTAAATCAAAATGTATTGAAAAATGTGGCTGTAATTATGAAAAAACCAAATACGACATAAGTGTCTCAATTATCGTTACAGGGTTAGGAGAACTAGACATAAGTTGATATCAAGACTTGTTCTTTCTATTAAGTCGTTCAGATACGAGCACGATTTCAACAGACGAACAGAAAGATGGACGTGCCTAAGACGAATTATAATTACTCAATGATCCAGAATATTCATAAATGCTCTATGGGAAGCCACTATTCACGATATTTATTTTCTAAATATTTCTTACCACTAATTCCATTAAGAAATCTGGGCGTTCTAGCGATCTTACCTGTAAAGAATTAAAAAAATTTTAGTAAAACTTTAGCAAAAATCAAAAATTTATTTAAATCACAAAATTTTTAGAAGCGAAATGTTTTATTTGCAAAAAAAAATCATTATATTGATTTCAAAATATTGTAAGCATTGAAAACTGAATTTTTTTTCAATTAAAAAGAATTTTTTGGATTTTATTTCGTTTAACCATCGAATCAAAAATTTACAAAACTACTACTTATTTTCGCTCTGCACACCACATTGTTGTGTTCTTCCCAGAACACATTATTAAGCTTTGTTCACAAAGTAAGTAACAATTTCGTTTTTCCTCTATGTTTTTTACCCCACAGAAATTCATATTTTTTCGTTTGATTTTTTCGAACAAAAATGTAACTTAAGTCTTTTTAGAAAATTTAGACTACTTCAGCAACAATTTCCATGAAATTGTAAATAACGTTCATAATAATTTTATTTAGTTGTTAATGAACAAAACTCTCCCACAGATGGAGCTCCTGCAAAGCGCGCCTGTGCGAAGCAGACAAAGACCCAAACGGTTCATATGCCAAAGGGCATCAGAATGGGCTTTGTCTCAGCATTGGAGGCTCCGTCACTTACCGCCGACCAGATCGAACGGGTCAAGGGTGCAATTTTGCAGGCGGTTATCGAAAAATCCGGAAATTTCAAACCACAGTTTGAGAGCTGTCTACGGCGCACTGATTGGTTGATGCTTGTGTGCGTCAATAATGAGACGGCGGAGTGGACAAAGGCCAACCTTGGATTCATCCAAGCCAAATCAGGTGTTGACTGCAAGATAGTCCCTGAAGAAGAATTCCCTCGCACGCACTTCGTGCGCGGATACTTCCCACACAGTCTGGAGCTGCCAAATGAAAGGGTGTTGGCCTTCATATCAGCTCAAAACGACTTGGCTGCTGCACATTGGGCGGTGGTACAGCGGCAGACGCATGGAGAATTCCTTCACCTCCGTCTGGCTGTGGATGGCTGCTCCTACCAGAAGCTGGTTAAGCTGGGAGGTAAGATCAGCTATTGCTTCGGGCAAGTCAGGCTACACCTCAAGAGCACTGGCTCGAGAGACGTTGCCAACAAGCAAGAGAAGCCTGCTGGGGCCAAAACTGAAGGAGTTGAGGAACCACCCCAGACAAAACAAATACCCACCCCACACGATGGCCCGTCTACCAGCAGAGCGGCGATTGCTCGCGAGAGGAAACGGGCAGATGAGGGGGAGAAAAAACACACGAAAGCCTCAGCCTTCGGCCAAACGCAGCACAACCAACCCTCAGGAAAGGCCGGAAAAACCGACCAAAGGTTCAAGAGGGAAGGGACCCCGACGCAACAGGCTAGGGGATTTGGTGCAGCGTTCCATAAGAGATGGAGATGAGCACCATTAAGGTGCTACAGGCGAACCTACACCACGCCAAAGGGGCGTCGGCCACACTGTGTAGGATATTCGCCGAGGAAAACATCGGTCTTGCGCTGTTGCAAGAGCCGTGGGTCAGTGGTGGCCTGGTCCGGGGACTACAATCCCTCTCAAGTAAGTTGATCTATGATCGGTCAGTGGACAAGCCTCGCACTGCGTTACTTGTCGACAAGAGTGTTGATATAATTCCATTGACAAATTTTATTTTCAGAGATCTAGTGGCTGCACAGATCAATATACCCACAGAACGGGGGTCGTCGGAGATCGTCGTAGCGACGGCATACTTCCCCGGCGAAGATGAATTTGCTCCACCGAAAGAGGTGGTGGACCTGGTACGTCACTGCAGTATGCACGGTAAGCAGCTAATTATTGGCTGCGATGCCAACGCTCATCACACCGTTTGGGGTAGCAGTGACATAAACAAAAGAGGTGAGTTATTACTAGACTATCTGGTAGGTACTAACTTAGATATAGCTAACGTCGGCTGCAAGCCGACCTTTATTAATGCAATCAGAGAAGAGGTATTGGACCTCACACTGGTCAGCGGCGCCCTGCGAGACTCAATTCGTAACTGGCGGGTAACGGATGAGGCCTCGTTGTCGGACCATCAACACATACGGTTCGACATACCGGGTAGGGCGGATCTGCGCAGAGGCGCTTTTAATCCTAGACGAACGGACTGGAAGGAGTTCCAGTCCCTCGTCAGCCGAAAGGCTGGGCTCCTAATGACCGACATAGGGTCTGTCGATGATATTGAGCTAGCAGCCAACCTTGTAGAGGATACACTGATCTCATCCTTTCGGGAGAGCACGACCATACGCAGCTTCAGCTCCAGCCGTAGAACTCCCTGGTGGAACGACACGCTCGAGCTGAAGCGACGACAGGTCAGAAGGTTATTCAACAAGGCAAAAAAGACTAAGAATTGGCAGGAGTACAAATATGCTCTTACTGATTACAACAGATCCTTACGCAAATCCAAAAGGGATACTTGGAGGAGCTTTTGCAGTGGCATAGCAAACCTCCCTGATGCGGCAAGGCTTCATAGGGTAATGGCCAAAGGACACTCAAATGGAGTGGGCCTGGTGGAGAGAACGGATGGTACCTTCACTACAAATCGTAGGGAAACTCTGGAAACCCTGCTACAAGTTCATTTCCCAGGCTCTACAATTGTGACTGGCAATGAACACGCTGAGATCGAAGCGGCAATCCCAGGAGCTGGACGAGCCACGGGATTGGCCGGTAGAATTTTCGATAAGGATAGGGTTCGCTGGGCAGTTGGTTCCTTCAGCCCTTACAAGTCACCAGGTGGTGACGGGATTTTCCCGGTATTACTACAGGAAAGTCTTAATATTATAATGGACCCGCTAATTGGTCTGTTTAAGGCTAGCTTCACCTGGGGTCATATTCCGACCGCGTGGAGGGCGGTCAGAGTAGTGTTCATCCCCAAATCTGGCAACAGGCCGCTAGAGAAGCCGAAGTCCTATAGGCCTATTAGCCTCACATCATTTCTGCTTAAAACTGTTGAGCGGCTACTAGACCTGCACATCCGGGACAAGCTGAGAATCTCCGCGCCATTGCACGGAACGCAGTTCGCCTATCAGAAGGGCAGGTCGACGGAAGTAGCATTGCACCAACTGGTTGCGCAAATAGAGAAGGCACAGAACAACAAGGATATTGCACTATGTGCTTTTCTTGATGTGGAGGGTGCCTTTGACAACACAAGTTACGACTCTATCACGGATGCTCTGTCGCAAAAACGGATAGATGATTGCACCATCAATTGGATTGGCGCCATGCTGAGACAACGGAGAATTACCGCCTCTTGGGATGATGCTAGCGTCAGCATTAGTGCTGTTAAAGGTTGTCCACAGGGGGGGGTACTTTCTCCCCTGCTATGGTGCCTTGTAATTGATGACCTGCTCGTAAGACTTGAAGAATACGGCCTGCGGGCCATTGGGTATGCGGACGACCTGGCCATCATTGTTACCGGGAAATTCGAGAGAACAATCACTGAGGTGATGCAGGGTGCTCTCGACAAGGTTCTCAAATGGTGCCATGAAAGGGGGCTGAACATCAACCCCCAAAAAGCGGTCGTGGTCCCGTTCACGAGAAGGTATAAACACAGACTGGGTAGGCTGTCAGTGAATGGGACGGAAATCGAGTACTCCAATGAAGTCAAGTACTTGGGAATGGTTCTGGATAAACGGCTGAATTGGTACTCGCACTTGGATGCGACCCTGAAGAAAGCACTTAGGGCCTTCTGGGCCTGTAAGAGCTTCTTTGGGAAGACCTGGGGCTTTGGCCCTAGCATGATTAAGTGGCTTTATTTTATGATGATTAGACCGATAATCACCTATGGATCCCTGGTATGGTGGCCTAAGATCCAGCAGGTGTCGGCGATCCAAAAGTGCGGAAGGCTACAGAGAATGGTCTGTGTAGCTCTGACGGGGGTGATGCGCACATGTCCAACAGCAGCACTTGAAGCTATCTTGGGCATCTTGCCACTACACATTCATATAAGGAGGGTCGCAATATCGAGTCTCCTTAGGATCCAACAAACATCCGGACTGTCAGATGGGGTCAACGGACACGCTGGTCTGATGAAATTAGCTCCTGGTCTATCGGTCTGCACAAGGGCGGACATTAAGACTACGGAACTGAGCTTTAACAGAAGGTTTAGCACAATCCTCCCAAATGGAGGAGCCTGGGACAGTGGAAATCCCTGTGATGAGAACCAGGGACTACGCTGGTATACTGATGGATCCAAATCGAAGCATGGAGTGGGTGCTGGGGTATTTGGACCTAACACGCGAATCTCGATAGCCATGGGAAGATCATCAAGTGTATTCCAGGCTGAGATCCACGCCATTGAGGCGTGCTGTATCAATATTCTGAACAAGGGAATGATAGGAAACAGCATTGCGATATTTACCGATAGCCAAGCGGCCATTAAGGCACTCTCTTCCTGGAAATTGTCCTCGAAGTTGGTGGCGGAATGCCGGGGTAGGCTACAGGAGCTGGGCTCAAGAAACAGAGTGACACTCTGTTGGGTGCCGGGACACTCAGGGGTCCCGGGTAACGATGGGGCTGATGAACTGGCTAGGGCTGGAGCAAACGCCCAAATGGTGGGCCCCGAGCCCTTTTGTGGGTTAAGCTGGGCCACTACCCAGTCCCTATTGGGGGAATGGGCTCTCAGCGAGCACAGGAAATACTGGGTATCGCTACCGGGAATGCGTCAGGCGAAGGAATTTGTATTTCCCGGGAGTACATTGGAGACAAGGGGTCTCAACAGACGAGAGCTACGGCTATTGGTGGCTTATTTGACGGGCCACCATACGGTCAAGCGCCACCTGTTTCGGATGGGCCTGGCAGAGGACCAGGAATGCAGACTATGCCGTGAGGAGGACGAGACTACAAGGCACCTACTGTGTGACTGCCCGGCGCTGGCGTGGGCAAGAAGGAGACACTTGGGGCACGGTACGGTGGGCGCGTCCCGAGTCGGTGCAATACCGGCAAAAGACCTTCTTGGATTTCTCTGGGAGGCAGAAGGTCTTCTGGCCAACTAAAGGGGGGTGGGTACAATAGACCTGGTTGGTCGCGGTACCGTCTCCGTTGGGAGAAATCTCCCCGCTCTCTCTCAAAAAAAAAAAAATAATGAACATTTTAACAGAAAGTTTTAATATTTTTTTTATGTGAAAAATTTGCAAACATTTTCTTAATTGAAAATTTGTGTGGTTGTGGAAAAAAATTGTTGCTTTATTGTGAACACCAATTGAAAATGTTGCTGCCATTGTCAACGAGTATTTATTGTGCATACCAAGTGCAAATGTTCAATTTAATGTGCAATCGAAAACGATATATTTTTAAGAATTTTAATTTCAAAATAAATTCAAAATCGACTTGAAAGAGTTCTGCAGCTTTATGCAAAAATAATCCAGTGCAAGTTTAAATATGGACAAAAAGTTTTTAAATATTCATGCAAATGTTACCAAAATACATTTTAATTAGTTTTATTTAAAGAAATATTTATTACAAAATATAATCATATGTGTTTTAGAGTTTTTGATTGAACTCTGCGATAAAAAATGGCGACTTTTCTTAAAGAAATTCAAACGCCAAGTACACCTTGTTGGGATTGTTTTTGAAAAGTTTTTTGCTTCTCCTGTAAAAAATTAAAAAGTGTTGTAACGCCCTTTTGCATTTTAGGTGACGATATTGAAAATATAAGTTCAACACCAAGTAGGGATGGGCAAATTGAAAAAATATATCGATATATATCGTATCGATGTTTTTTAATAGTATCGATATTTATTAATTAAAAATATCGATATATCGATGTATCGAACGTATTAAGGTGAAATTATTACCAAATTTAAAAACGAAATATACCTGATGTCAATACATATTGACATATGTACAAACATATTACATGTAACTCTATTGTAACTTTTTATAGTTTCTTTTAATTTAAAATTTACTGCCTGTCCCTCGATTTCGAACGAAACTATCATTCGCTTAACTTTTATTTAAAACAAAAACCAATTTTAAAATTTAGTTTTTAAGGTAAGTTAATTCTACAATAACAAAAAAATAAGGAATACAAAAAAATTTTTATTTATTCGCCATATGAAATCTAAAAAAAAAAAATTTATTGGGATTATATAATGCCGGATTATATACTGCCGGTAATACTTAAGTAATGTTTAGTTCTAATGGTGATAGTATGACAAAAGGTTAGTTGGTATCGCTTAATTAAAAGAAACATTGTAGTTTTTTTTTTAGCTTGGCCAACGCACAGTGGGTTCGATGGTAACCAAAGTGGCGATTAATTTATAAGAACCGTAGTTTAAAAATATTAAGGTATATATTAAATATTAAGTTAAGTAAATATTAAGTATTTAATTTATAAAAAAAAATGTATAACCCGTTACGCGCATTATTGTTTTTTTTTTTTTTTTTTTTTTTTTTTTTTTTGGAAAAAGACCGTATTTCACAATTTATGCTGTGACTTTGAAATGAAAAGCAATGTGTTAATAAATGAAATTGGGAATTAAAGCATACTTAATGTGCTTTTAAAAAATTTAAATAATAAAAAAAAATTAGTCTGAAAAATAAAAAATTTTAAACTTTTTGGGAAATCTTTGTTTTCAACAGTTTTTACACAAAAATGAAAATAAAAGAGGGCTGGGCATTGTATGGACATTTTTTTTAAATATAAGCTGATATCCTATACTTCTCTAATATCCATATAACTTATTTCAACTCTTTCTAACATAATACTTGTGGCCCGTTAAATGCGGAAATTTTCCCAATTATGTACCTTTTATAAAAAAAAATATAAAAATATTTACACATAATTTTTCCAAAAAAAAAAAATAAAAAAAAAAAATTGTACTATATACTTGCATACCTGATGTTGAAGGTTCCATTAGAAAAGATATACTTTTATTACATTTAACACTAATAATAATCTCTTGAATTTTAAAAATTTCTAATTTTTTCACTTTTTTTTGAACAGCAATAATTTGCTAACTTTTAGCCCTCATTGAAAAGAAATTAAACAACTTAGTTTTACCCTATTTTACCCTATACCAAAATTTATAATAAAATCTTTATTTCTAAATTTCAATTAATCCCCACTTTGATACCATTTGAACCAGTGATGCCAAGAGAAATTTCAAAAAAATCCCTACGTGTCTAAATAAAATTCCCTCTTTTTCCCTACAAACAAAAAAATTATCCCTACACTATTCCCTACGTTAAAAATGTATTGGTTTTAGCTTCAGGCAAACAAATACATACTCTGTTAACATTTCGTAAATATTTTAATTAAGGGATTTATTAACATTTATTAAAAAAAAAGCATTTATTAACATCAAGAAAAAATCAAAATAAACATTCTCACACATGTAAAAAATCAATTAAAAAAAAATACTGTGTGACAAATTTAATTTAACTTAATAATTTAATTTGGCAGAAACGCCACTGTATATCCTTCAATCTAGAGTCAAAACTAAGTCAAACTGCGTGTTTGATTTTCATCTCCTCATCTTTTGTCCTTTTTAAAGGACTTAACCTTTTTCAAGAATACTTTTTTTATTAATATAAGTATCTAATATTTTTTACCAAACTCGGTTCCAAATAAAAGGGAAGGCTTTGTTGAATAAATTGTTGAAAAAAAAATCTTTTTTTCAAAATTTTAAAAAAAATTCCTTTTAAATATATATCCTTCCACATGCTTAAAAGTTTTCATTAAAATTTTTTAAAAATTCCAAATTGTATGACTTTATTGTGAGAGCAAATGCAAATAACAAAAATAAGCGATTAGTTCGCAAATGTGAACCCAAATATTCGGCTCCTCTAATATATACGTACATAATTGTGGCACTTGTTGAAGATTGCCAGGCTATTAGGGCTCTTAGTAAAATACTACATTTGTACCTAAATGCTATCGTATATGAAAAATTTTAATTTTTAAATGAAAATAATACGAATATTAACGTATTTTAACACAATATATTGAAAATGAAACAATATTTTGAAAATTCCCTACATTTTCCTTAAAATAAAATATCTTTCTTTTTTCCCCTACGCCGTAAATTTTCCGAAAAATCCATACAAAAAGGGAAAATTCCCTACTATTGGCCCATGAAAGAGAAGGACAGATATATTTTTAGTTTGTAATCGCAACAGATTGACTGAACATCAACTCTTTTGCTTAAAGCGGCTACTGACCTGCATACTCCAAACTTATGCGAAAAATAATAAAAAAGTTTTTTCTTTTTGGGAAAAACTTAAGAAAGATGCAAAAGCATATTTATGATGACGAGCTATAAACAAGTATCTGAGGTATTATTAATATTTTTCTGTAACATCACTCATACGTTGTGTATGCGTCCTAATAACGTTAACCATCTGTTCTGTATTACACATAACAGTTCTGTATTTTAGAGCTTTGTTCTGTGTAATTTATTTTTTACTTTTTATTTGTTCTGTTTTTCATTTAATATTTTGTATTTGTACTGTATTTAAGAAAATAACTACAACTAATACATTCCTTATAAGTCCGACATTTCTCGTTACAGGCAACTTGTACATTTTTTCTATCTTTCTTGAAAACTCAAAAAAATTAACTTGAAAAATTTTAGATTCTTACATTATGCCTAATTTATTCTTAGGGGCATTCCAGACTTAAAATCTGCAAAAAAAAAGTACTGAGGTTTTCAGTTCAAATTAAACATTTTGTAAATTTTGTGCTGGGTATTCATTTTTAAATATCTTTTTTTTATGTTCTTCTTTGATTTTCGACAAATCTCTTCTTGATAATTTTCTAACTTCAAGTTTATATTTGTCCAATTCACAAGCGCTGTGGTATGGATTATCGTTTAAAAAATACGACTTTTGTTGTTTTCTTCTTCTTTAATAAAATGTGACATTCACATTATTCGATACCATGAAATTAAGCCAGGTATGGGAGTATTAATTGTTTGGAAATGGTAATGAATATTAATTGCTAAACAATTTTAATTAAATTCGTTAAACAAATAATTTGAAATGAATTAAACATATATTAATCATTAAGAAGAATTGTATTTGATTCAGCAAACAATTAGAACATTTCCAGGCCTGGTAACAATATAGCATTTTTCAAAACGCATTAAAATCAATCGTATAATGAGACAACACTTTTGTATGAAAATAACCAACTACAAATATTCAATTTTGAATAATTAGACGATTTTACAACGAATACGGCACATGCATAACGTAACAGTCCGAACTTGCACAAGCTTACCCAAAAGTGTTCCAGATAACAATTTTTGTGCAACTAAGATAGTAATTGAGAGAGAAATATTTTTCATTTCCTTACAAATTTACACGAACTTTTTCTTATGGTAAGTTCTGACAAGACTAAGCTGTTTTTGTTTACATATGAAACTGATAAATTAATCAGAAAATTTACAAGCAAGAGAAAAAGTCTAAAAGCAAACTGTAAGGTGTTAATGAAAAAATTAAAGTGGTTAATACATTATTGCATAAATATTTCACTTAGGCCCTAAACTTGTAAAACGCAACGAACCCCAAAGAATTATATTGAAAGCAAAAACAATATTATAAATATTTTGTAATTTTGTTGTTGATTTCTACAGAAACTCACATTGCGTTTTAAAATTTTAAACTCTGCATAGCTTCAGGCGTTGACATTTTTAAAACGGTACATGAATTTCTGTAGAAAGCAACAATAAAATTATAAAATATTTATGACATTGTTTTTGCTTTCAATGTAATTCTTTGGCGTTGCGTTGTGTTTTACATGATTAGGGCCTTAATCCAAATCGGAAGACATCGATTTCAAAAGTTGGGTCACTTGACATGAAATCCCCCATATAAATAAAATTGTAACGACGAACGACGAATTTTTGACCGCGAATATTCGTCGCCAAAAATAAAACATATTGGTGTATATGAAAATACACACAATAATAGCGTCCGGCGAAATTCGTCACACGAATTTTTACTGAAAAATTCGTCGTGTTGGGCGAAATTCGTCGTTCGTCCCAGTTGTGTTCCTAGCATGACTGACTGACTGACTGATTCATCATCGCACAGCCTAAACCCCTGAAGCTAAAAACTTGAAATTTGGACCAGGGGTTGGTCTATCCACAAATCGATCCACTAAGAAGGGATTTTTGGAAATTCGAACGTTTAGGGAGTAAAAAAGGGTAAAAACGGGTAAATTCGGTAACCTTATCTCTCCAAAAGTAAAAGAGATACAAAATAAAATTTAATACTTATCGTTGTTTTTTAGAAAAATAAGCAGACAGATATCTGGTACTTTTTGAAAATTCAGCCCTTTAACGGAGTAAACGGGTAAAACCTGTATTTTGGTACTTTTTGTCACCCCATCTATCTTTTAAACCCACAAACATAGAAAAAAGAGTATATCACATTTGAAACCTATCTAAAATATCCAAATATGAATTTTTGGTACTTTTTTTTACAAAACATTTTTTTTTATTCATTGACATATACGTATTAAATTGTGGGCTCCTACTACAATATTAAAATTGTCTATGCTTCAATGGCGAGAAAAAAAGTACCAAAAAGGGTGAAATACGGGAAATTTATTTTCTTACTTTAGCTTTTTGGTTCTACAACTTGCAATTATTTTTTCGTTAATATTGGACGTAGAAACATCAACTTCAGCATGCAATGTCCTGAATGGATAAGAACATATGAGGGTACTTTTTGGTACTTTTTGCTCTTCAACTGGTACTTTTTGAATTACCGTTAGTATTAGACCTAGAAACATAAAATAAACATGCAAGGTTCTGAGTAAATGAGAATCTGTAAGAAGGACTTTTTGGTACTTTTTTTTCTTTACCTGGTAATTTTTAATTTACGTTAATATTGGACCTAAAAACATAAAATTAAACGTGCAAGTTCCTGAGTGAATGAGAATATGTATAAGAGCTATAAAGTTCTTTAACTGGTACTATTTGAATTTCCTTAAGTATTGGACATAGAACCATAAAATTGAACGTCCAAAGTCCTGAGTAAGTTAGGATCTGGAAGAGGCACTTTTTGGTACTTTTTTTGTTATTTACCTGGTAATTTTTGAATTTACGTTAATATTTGACCTAGAAACATAAAATTAAACATGCAAGTTCCTGAGTGAATGCACCATAAGCTTTAGCGTAAAAAAACAATATATAAAAAATGATAATATTCCACATATTGTAGTTTTATAATGTAATGACTTTTAAGCGTCCTAAATCACTTAATAAAAATGAGCAAAATGATTAAATTCAAATCTTCGAGCATTTTCACACAACGCATCTCAACTCCAACAAAAGTACGATGTTAGCTAATTTAAAAAAATATAAAACCAACATCAATATCTTCTTACTTTATAATAATGTATTTATGAAATTGAATCACATTTACAAATAAACAACTTTACTTATCTTATCATTTCAACTAAAACTGCAGTTTTTCGTAATATAATGCTAATGTTATTTACATCATTTACAGAATATAAAAGTTTTTCCCCGTTCAATTTTTATATATGAAAAGGTAAGCAAAAATTCGGCCAATTAAGACACCCAATCGGTCAGTGGACTTGTGGGTGACTTCTTTGGTAAGATGGGAGTGGCGGATGATGAGGACATCCTTCTGGAATCGGACGACGATCCAGAGGATGCCAACGTCACAGTCGTCCATAGTGATGAGCTATGATGAAGGTTACACAAATCAACCTTCATCATTCTAAAGCGGCGTCAGCTGCCCTTCTCCTTCGATTAGCTTCAGGCACGGAGGAGCTTATATGCATCCAAGAACCATTGTTGTATAGAGACAGGGTTTGCGGACTCAGTTTAGACGGTTACAGTACTCTGTACGCAGCCGATCAAGGTAAGACCAGGGCTTGTGTTATGGTCAAAAACATCCTTAAAGCTTTCATTCTTTCTGATTTTAGCGATAAGGACACATGCACTGTCGCAGTAGAATGCAAAACCAGTACAGTCTGGTTTATGAGCTGCTACATGGCACACGACCAGGGTGCTAATCCTCCAAACTCCACAACCAGGAAGGCGATGTCGTATGCTAAAAGGCGCAACATCCCCCTAGTAATATGTGCTGATGCTAATGCACACCATACCGTCTGGGGAAGCTCGGATGTCAATCCACGAGGTGAGTCGCTTTTGGACTTCATAGTAGAGAACGAACTAACAGTAGTTAATAGGGGTAGTGAGCCCACCTTTATTGTGACTAACAGAAGGGAGGTTCTTGATATTACGCTTATTAGTGATAAGTTCGCGGATATGATTAGCGATTGGAACGTGTCTAAGGACTGTTCCTTCTCTGATCACATGTATGTTGATTTCAATTTTTCCTTTAGAGTTGATTCAGTTAAACCCTACACGAACAGAAGAAGGACCAACTGGTCTATCTATGCGAGTGTACTCGGGGACAAGCTGCCTATGTGCCCAGTTCTCATAGACAGTGTGTCCATGCTCGACTCCGCAGTGGAGTCATTGACCGGTGCCTTAATGGAGGCAACAAACGAAGCCTGTAAAATAATTGACAGGAGGGGCAAAGCTAAGCCCATATGGTGGAATGCGGAAATTGCTGAAAAACGCAAGGAAAGCAGGAAGCTCTTTAATGAGGCAAAACGTAATGGTGTTTGGAACAATTACAAGTCCTCAGTTAATGGATTCAAGAATCTTATTAGGAAGGCCAAGAGACAGTCATGGAGGAAATTCTGCAGTGACGTGGAAAACTTTTTGGAGACAAGTCGGCTTCGTAAGATTTTATCCTCTAATCCAGCTATTCCATCATATATACGGAAGATGGATGGATCCTGGACCACAAACAGTCGGGACACCCTTGAGGTCCTGATGAATACACACTTCCCAGGTTGCACTGATGATGTGCAGAGGGAGGAAACTTTTAGTGGCACTCGGGATATCTCTAATATTCCGATAGCTCGCCATCGTGTGGAATGGGCGGTCAAAGGCTTCCATCCCTTTAAATCTCCAGGCCCGGATGGCATTATCCCAGCGGACCTACAAAATAACCTGGGAATATTGATGCCATGGCTCTTGGCAATATTTAGAGCCTGCCTGAGTCTCTCACATGTCCCATCAACGTGGACATCATATAAGATCGTCTTCATCCCCAAGAGTGGGAAGACATCTCACACTATGGCTAAAGACTTTAGACCAATTAGTCTATCCTCCTTTCTACTGAAAACACTGGAGAGGATTTTGGATATTTACATTAGATCTTCACTAGGACCCAATTCCCTGTCACCGGCTCAGCAAGCCTACACGAAGGGAAGGTCCACTGAAACTGCGCTTCACTCATTGGTGGGCCACATAGAGAGATCCCTGCATTACAAGGAATTTGCTTTAGTTGCATTCCTGGATATTGAGGGCGCTTTCAACAACGTTAAACCTGAATCGGTTATTAACGCTAGGAGACATTTGGTGATCGACCCAGCGATCATTCAATTTGTCAGCAGTATCTTGCACTTCAGGCGTATCGAATCCAACTTGGGCGCCTCGAACATTTCAAAAGTTGCGACTAGGGGCACCCCGCAAGGTGGTGTACTGTCACCTTTACTTTGGAATCTGAATATAAATACCCTACTCAGAGCCATGGAAAGGACGTGCTGCAGAACGGTTGCATATGCGGATGACGTTGCAGTTGTGGCTATGGGTAAAGATCCCAGACTTTTGTCGGAACTAATGGAGTCCGCATTGGACGTCCTAACAAAATGGTGCCAGGGATGTGGACCGGATGTAAATCCCGCCAAAACAGAACTGGTACTTTTCACAAGGAGATACAATATTCCCAAATTTAATACCCCGAGAATAAAAGGGGTGTCACTGGAACTGTCTGACAGCGCTAAGTATCTTGGGCTAATATTGGACAGTAAACTGAACTGGAGGATGAACACCAGCTCCAGGACTAATAAAGCGGCTACTGCATTATATTGCTGCAAAAGGGCCATTGGCCTAAACTGGGGAATTAACCCGAGGAATGTATACTGGCTATACGAATGTGTCATTAAACCCATTCTCTTCTACGGAGCAGCTGTTTGTTGGCCGGCGCTCAAGGCGAAGAGTCATCAAACCAGGTTTGAACGTACAATAGAATGGTGGCGATAGCGGTAACAGGTGCCATTAGAACAACCCCCTCTAAGGCATTGTTTACGATTCTAAACTGGTTGCCACCAGACATTTTGGCGAAAAGGTTAGCTGCGAACGCGGCGGTAAGACTAAGGGCCACCGGAGCATGGAGGGATTATAAAATCGGACATGCTAACATTCTGAATGATATTAATTGGCACATGGATGTTGATTATGTCACACCCGAGCCAATCTTTAATCCTGGCTTCACGGTAAGCATTGTGGATAACGTGGTCCACTATGATGACCTGCAAATTCCCGCGAATGCGATTCGAATCTTCACGGACGGGTCTAAAACACTGTATGGTGTCGGTTCTGGCATATACTCCGAGCAGCTAAACTGGAGCATTCCTATAAGGCTGCCGGACCACTGCAGTGTCATCCAGGCCGAGATAATGGCCATCCATACAGCCGCGAAACGCATCCGGTACGGTGAAATATCTGGAAGGGATATTCACATTATTACCGATAGCAAGGCGGCCATAAGATCCCTGGAGAATGTGTTCATCGCATCGAGAATTGTCCGAGAATGCCGGATGTCTCTGGAGGAGATAGCGAGACATTCACTGGTCACCCTTAATTGGGTCCCCGGATACGGGGACATACATGGGAACTATGGCGGATTCGTTGGCGCATGCAGGTACCACCTTGAATCGATACGGTTCCACATATGTAGGTGCTTCACTCCCAAGGTGTAAGCAACTTATAGCGCACAAGTTTCATCTTATCGCCAGTCAGAGGTGGCACGATGAAACCACCTGTGGGGAAACCAGGAAAATCTGGCCCATCATAGATGAAAAAAGGACACGGCGGGCATTACAGCTGTCCAGACATCATCTAAGAAACCTAACTGCGGTTATAACTGGCCACTGGCCAATTGGGAGGCACGCCCAGAGGCTGGGGCTCCCTTATAACGACTTGTGCAGAAGTTGCGGCGATGAAGAGGAGGAAGAGTCAACGGAACATCTTCTCTGTAACTGCCCGGCTTTCGGAGACTTAAGACTCAAAATGTTTGGTCGAAGAACCCTTGGGGACAAAACTTGTCTCTCTGATATTGATGTAAACAGGATCCACTCCTTTATTGAATCGACCGGTTGGCTGCATGGGAATACTAGCAACCAGATTTCATAGGACCCATGGGAGACGGCGTGATGGTAACACAACGGGAACTAAGTAATGGACCCACGTGAGCTGTGCTTGATCACGGCTGCCAATGGAACCTAACCTAACCTAAGCAAAAATTAAAAAAATGTTAAGTTCGCATTTGAAAACCTGAATTTGCAATGCTTTGAATAAAAACCCATCGAACAAAATGGCAATGTTGCTTTAAGAAACATTTAGGAAATTTAATAAGCTTTCTAATGGCTGTAATTTGGTTCAAATCCTTTTAGAACTGCTTGAGTTTGAGGCAAATTACTAATGTAAGATTTTTTAATTTTTTGGAAAAAAGGCACTTTGTCTAAAAATATGAAAACAGGAATTGAGAGACCACTTCCCGTTCATCAATATTTAAGTGTTCTACACCAAAATTCTTGGGTTTTATAGTAGATAAAGAAAATCGATGTTCATGAAGAAATTTCGAAAAAAGTATAAAAACTGAGAGGGTCTAATGAACATGCTTTTTGTTTAAAATATTTGTCAATTCGTCGAACACAATTTAAAACCTTCCATGACATTGTTTGATTTTTTTAATTTAGTTTTTTAATTCTTTGTGTTTTAAAAAATAAAACTGATGAATTTTTTGCATATCATTGATTCCGCCGGAATGTTTTTACTGCCTTAACGGGCTTTCCGTCCTCAGCAACCTTTCAAACTTATCATTTTAGGGCATGTCAAATACTTTTGTCTTTAAAACCCGTTCGAAATATCTCCAGAGATGACATCTGTATAAAAATATATTTAATATTTTGATATTTTAGTCAGGCTTAAGTTCATTGAATTTCATTTTAATTAAATAATTTTTATGAAGAAAGGAATTTTACAACATAAAATTTATTGATAATTTTTCATTTTTAACTAAGCTGGGAATTGAACTCAAGTTTTCACGGGCAGGCTGCCCAGACTAGTGTCGATTGAAACCACACAATCTCTTCAGTGGGGTTTGCCTTTTGGCTCTCACCGCCATTGACGACGGATGACTTCATTAGTCAAACATCAATCTTTAAACCAAATAGTATTTTACCTTGGTAGATCAAAATTTGCTTTGAATGAATGATTACCTATTTTAATTGATCTATATTTTGTCAAGAATTCTTCTTGAAATCCAAAGTACATATTTTGTTTTTCATGTTTTTGTATTTCTATAATAATTTAATGAAAATTAAATTCAATAAAAACCATTAACAGTTCAATAAAATAACCACAACACTAATTAATATATTTAATATTTAGAATACCCTCACGTAAATCGCTAATTACTTTCTAAACTGAACATTTTTTTGTGGTATTTTGAATTTTTTTTTAGTTTTTTTTTTACAAGAACGCTTTTATAAGCAATTTGCATTTACATAGTTTTAAATCGATAATATTGTATTCAGTATATTTTAAAGTTTATTTCTAATACATTTTCCTCTTATTATCAGTAAGATTTCTTGGAAATTTTATATTATATATGTTAATTGAACTGTTGTTTCAACAAAAATTAAGTCCTTTATTCAGAAATAGATTTTAAGATCCCACGAAATTCATCGCATAACGATCAAAAAAGATCCATTTGAAATCGACCGATTTTCATCACACACCTGAATATTTTTCAACTTCTTTTAAATTTTGCTTTGAAATGCTCCAAAAATTTTAAATTTGCCTAATGGTCAATAAGAAAAATACGTAAAATACTGGTATATTACAACAAGTAAGGAAAACGTATATAAATTACATATTATTAAAATAACTGTTTATCATACCAAAATCACCGGTTTATTCGATATTAGAAAAAGGGAATTTTTAAATAAACGGCTTGGGCAAAACTAAAATAATAACCGTCCACACGCAGAGAAAAAACATGATTAATGAATGGTCACTACGACCATTTTTGTTCATACTGGCCTAATAGGTTTACCCTCATAAATTAATTATAGCCTTAATATAACTTAAAAAATTGTTTTTTGTCCTTAACATTTTTAAATTCACTATACTCTGGTCCAGCTAAACATATTATATTTTTTGATATGTTAGCTACTATAATATATATATATATTCAACTAAACAGTTAAAATCATAATATTAGTTGAACACAAAAGGTATGTTTAATACCATCATTTTTGTTTGCTTAAAAACACATTCTCTTAAGAAGCAAAAATTTATTGTCAAAACAAACAGTGTGTGCTTATAACGAAAATTACATTTTCTCCTTCCGCGCGCGTCAGTTAATCGGGAAATATAAATATGTAATTAATTACTTTGTCTTTCTTGCAGCCAAAAAAAGCTTCAATAAATTTTGACACATATAAATAACAAACACATAATTTTGTGATCAGCCCCGAATTTTTTCAAAAACTTTTCAACAGTTTGTTAATATATGTAGTAGATTTCATAAAAGAAATAAAAGATAAATTTGTGTTTTACTTTTTTTATAAGTCTTAAGTGAACGGAATTCTTATTTTTTGGATATATTTGTACCACACAGCGTAAATTTATAAATCAAAACATACACAGGTATACAAATATATGTATTAAATTTTATTTTTAACATATGCTTTATTTTATTTATTTAAATTAAATTTTTTATCGTTTTTATTGTAAGAACCTATAAAACGTTGAAGTAGACATTTTGCATGGTGTTGGGAAATATAGAAAAATGGTTTGAAAGATCGTGCGCATTTTTCTTCTGAACATAATAATATGTTTGAGACAACAATTATCTAAAATCATTATTACTGAATATATATGGTTGCTTAAGGTGTTATGATACTTGCTATTTTTTGTATTGGATTTTTTTAGGATTGACTGAATGAAACAACAAATGCGAGAAAGAACATGAAATACAATACAATATAAAATGTAAGCAAAACAAACAATATTGCCCACGTTTTGTTCCCACAAAAACCGTCAAAAAAAGCTATAAATCACAAAAAAAAAGTTAAAACCCGCTACTTTCGATCAAAACCTAAAAAAGTTAGCAGCAGTGCTAACATTTAATCTGGAAATGTCAATTTTAAGTTCCAAATTTTTATATTTTTTTTGACAGTCTAAGATTATTTATCGATAACACACGTATACTTTTTTGACATTTCAAGATTTTTTATGGTATAATCAAACTCTTTACACTTAGTCAGTTTTCCTATGCAAATATATTTGCACTGTTCTCCAATATAGAAAAAATACAAAAAATAGCAAGTATCATAACACCTTTAAGAAGTGTTTGACACAATCATAACCTCAAACATTAATGATAGTTTGCGATTGTGATTGTATCAACCATGTTTTTTCTTTGCGTGCAATGTCCCTAATGTTTATAGACTGGGTTCATACAAGCAAAGTATATAATAGAAAATAATTTTCTTTATAATTAAAAAATAATTAGAACATAATTTTCTAATACCTTACCAAATTTATTATGTTCTCTTGCCCTTCTTTAAAATTTTTTAAATTAGTACCAAAATAGCTATAAAGTAATCTAAAATATACTTTTCAAATTAGTATAAGTATAATTTTGTATGTGTTAGTATACATATCGCACTAATTCAACAATAGTGTATTAACTCAAAATTTATATTTTTAATTTTTTGGAAAAAAAATCGACACGTAATATAAATGGGGGATTTCATGTCAAGTAACCCAATTTTAAAAATCGATGTCTTCCGATTTGGTTAGTAGTTTATTTGATAGTAGTTTAGACACAAATTTTCAACAAGATCGGTCAAAAAGTTTCTGAGTTAGAGGAGGTCAGAATTTTACATTTTGGCTAAACAGGTGTTCTTTCTCATCCATGTAACTAATTATCTATTGGTGTTAGCAAAATTTGTCCAAAACAAATTAGATAGCTATTTCTTCAAGCTTTCGAAAAAAGTTTTTTTTGTTCGTTTTTTTAAATTTTTTAAAAATTTTGTTTTTTAAATTTAAAACTTTTTGTTTATTTTTTTTAAGCGGGTTTTTTTTTTTTTTTTTGCTTAAAAGAAAGCACAGGTCTTTTCCTTTAAGTTAGTTCTGGTCGCTATTTGGGTCGCGAGTGGATTATGAATAAAAAAAATAATTTCTAAGTCAAGACGAGGATTTTTCAATTTTGAGCATATGCACTATTTTTAATTATTTCCTATTTGTGTGTAAGTGCTTCTAAAATCTTAAAGATAAAACTTTTGCTGAGAAACTAGACAAATTTACCTTTCCGACGGTATATAACATACCTAACTATCATATCATACCCTCGATACTGTAATACCCACAATATGTGACAGCGCATAGAGAAAGGGACCTAAGGGTAAAAAAAAAATCAATTTTCACTTATTTTTTTGATGTGGACAACATCTGAGCGCGTTTTTAAGGTTGACCAACACGTTCCTGACGTCATGAGATGTGTCGCTTTCAAATGAGACCAATACCAACACGCTCAGTGATGGTACACCAAAGATACACGTATTTAAATCTTTAAAATGATTTTAAATGGTTTTTACCCTTAGGTCCCTTTCTATTTTGCGCGTCACATATGTTAATCCCAGGAATAAGATCACTTTTTTTCTATAGAGATGTTGACAAATTAAATTTTTTTTTATTTATTTGTAATAATAATTAAATTAATATAAAATAATAATAATAAAAACAAAAAGATAAATAATCTAAAAAAATTTAATCTTAATCACATAAGATCCTTTTATACCTTGGTGCAATTTTCATCCAAATCGGAAGACATCGATTTCAAAAATTGGGTCACTTGACATGAAAGCCCCCAAATATCTAACTGTTGTAAAAATATCGTTCTATATTGTCTACTTTTTGGTAATGAAACGGTTGGCTTAAAAATCCTTTTTCATATGCCTTTAATGTTAAATTAAAAATTGTTTTGCTTCTACTAAAAATTGTTGAATTTCGAGTAAATACAGTATTGTTGAACAAGTGCGATATGTATGTCAAATACATATGTACATATGTATGTACCACATTTATAATTTTATTTATCCATACATGTGTTTTTTGTTATATAATACGTGTTAGCCTTTTCTTGCATAAACAATTTTACAGAAAACATGTCTATTTCAAACAAAAATAAGAAAAAAAAAGAGCAACACAACAAAAAAAGTTAAATAAGATGAAAAATACGCATTTCTGTAAAACATTAGACGAAATTATTTCGAAATGAACCCTGAATATTAAAGTTTCTAGAGAATTAAAAAAAAATACAATAAGAAATTCTAAGGGGTTTTTTTTAATTCAAAAGTAAATAATCTAATTTTTATTTTAAAAAGTGTTACTTTATGAGTGTTTTTGTATTGTAATCATTATTAAACATGTGTTTACTACCGAGTCACTCAGTGTGAGACTCTAAAGACACATACACACACACATTTCATACATTCTAATCAGGGCTGTCAGATGTGGTGATTTCTCGCCAAACGTGGCGATTTTCAAACTTGTTTGGCGACCTAAATTTCGATTTGGTGACATGGCGATATTTTGGCGATTTATAAAATAGTTGGCGATTTTGTTGGTTATTTTTGATGAATTTGTTTTGAAATTTGTTAAATTGGTGTATTCAGGGACTTATAGTAAAAACATGTTAACCCCTTAAATCCATGTTTTAATGGTGTTTTTGCGTATTTTTTAAAAGAAGGACAAAAAAGACCCATACCTTGAGGAGTTAAAGGGTTAACATATTCTACAGAAATGTTATCCGTAACATTCTACATAAATTTGCTGAACACACTTTATACCTAAAATGTAAGGGTCACATGGTTGCTTATGCCGATTGACAATAAGAATGTGCCAGAGCTGGGAAACTTTAACCCCTTCTTAAATCAAATTCA
The DNA here is from genome assembly GCA_943735925.1 of Pollenia amentaria. Lineage (NCBI taxonomy): Eukaryota > Metazoa > Arthropoda > Insecta > Diptera > Polleniidae > Pollenia > Pollenia amentaria. The sequence continues at coordinate 161,570,025 of OX031008.1, forward strand.
GATGTAAACTTTCAAAACGCCGATACACGTGTCTTTTTTTTTACCATGTAATTTTGGAAAAAATTTGATTTTGTTGTACAGTGTAATTAATATATTTAAAGCTTATGAACATTTTTTCATTATAAAATGTGGCAATTTATTATCACAGATAAAATTCGTTGTTGGTAAAGATATATTACAGATTTTTTTGAATCCTAACCTACATATCCATGTTTGTTAAACACAATAGAAAAAACTACCGTTTGTTAATTGGAAAGAGAATTTTAATAATGATATTCTATCTAATTTAAATCAGTTTAGGCCAACATTGTATAGCTACAAGGATACGGAAGGTACGTACCATTTTCAAAACCTTGCTTTGGCTGTTCTTTATATGATGGTTATTACATTTTGTAATTCCTGTATTTATATAATGAACTCCACTAAAGCTCGCCTTCGAAGTAGAATACGATATTAACTCTTAAACGCTTTATTACGAGTTAAAAGTTCTATGAATTTTAATAGTGCTTGTTGCATTTTAGACCTTCACAATATATTCAAAAAAAGAAGATAAAAAGGGAGTCTTGTCGGTGAAGTTTTAGATATATAATACATACAAATGTATATCCAATATTTGTTTACTATAAAATATTTAATTGTAAAAATTTTGCCTTTTTTGTGTTCACTAATCATTTTTACTTTGTTCTAAATATAAATTTAAAAAAATATAGGTATATCATGAAGACTTTTTTTTTTTGATTTTTTGGCGAATTTTAGCGATACGGAACAAATTTTTTTTTTGGACATTGAATTTGGCAAAAAATGCCAAAACCAATCTGAAGCCCTGCTTCTAATATAAATCTATTTAAGTTTGACATTTGTGTGCGTATGTTTGCATACGTGTATAGCATGTTTGTTTGTGTTTTTTAGTACGTGTGTTTAAGATTTTTTTTTTATTGTTGTCTCGTTTGTATGAGTTGACATTCTTACCTGTCGATTTCAAATTAGAAACATGTTTTATTTGTTATTTGTTTTGTAAATGAATAGAATAGAATTTGGCAAAATTATGCAAAGTAATTATGTAAATGACATGTTAACAAATACATAAAACATTTATAGTAGGGATGTAAACCGAAACCGCACTTCAGGTTTGTCGATATATCAGTAGCGGCGGCGATATTTTTTTTATTTTTTATTTTTTAAAAAATAATTTATTTTCATTGTTTTTTTTTATTTTATTTTTGATAACAACTAAAAAGTAGAGCATAAAATGAAAACAGAATATTTAATTGTTTCCTTTAATGCCTAAGTTTGAGGTCCACACCACGCGTTCTTGGCGTTTGATGCTTTCTTGACATTTTTCAAAACACTTGCGAAGCAAACAAAAGTAGAAAGTAATTCTACCAAACGTATCGAAGGTAAACGTATTCCACGCATTCTACGTATTCTACGCTTTTGCTGTGTAACTTGTTGTGACTTTTGACAGATGCATAAATGCATTGAACGGTTGGTCTCAAGGCGAATTCATGTATACGGTGGTGTCGATACTACAACAAGTAACAACACCAAAAACACAGCAATGTATTTTTTTGTTGCTTTCGTTGATCGATATGTCAAAACACAAGCAACTTTTGACATATCTCTCTCTAAGTAAGAAAAAAAAGTAAAACAGCTGTGCTTTCAACGCCACCTAGTAAATGAATTCGCCTTGGTTGGTCTCTTTCTTTAGCCGTTTTGCTTTTCTTAATTGTTTATTATAGTTTCTGAATATTAAAATTATTTTGTTTTACGTCGTAGACGCTTCAAAATCCAGAGTTCAGAGTCCCAAAAATTTGCGACTTGCTAAGCATTAGCTCTGAATGAAAAACTTGAGGGTTCTGAGAGTAATGAAACCTATTGTTTATCTTTAATACAAAGCTCGAATATTTCCATCCAAGCTCCCGGTTTTGGTTATTTCTAACCAAAATTGGTATTTTTTTTATCAATGTGGAGATGTGAATCATTTTTTAATTTTGGTTACTTTTTTCTCTAGAATAATACTACGTATGAATACGCTTTCCTTAATACACTTTCAATGTACGTTTTTTAAACTTTTTTACGTTTTTATTTACTTGTTTGTATTTCGATTCGTAGGAAATTATTTAAGACTTCGAATAATGTGTACTTCAAATGAACGAAAGTTTTTCTATACTTAAGCGAAAACAAGAAATCCCTTTTAAAACAGCAACCAGATATTTTTTTAAGATTTTTGTTAAGAAAGAAAATTACCAAATGTGATTTTTATATTAAAAACGGTCATGTTCAGAAATTGATATCAAATGAAATTTTAATCGATGGAGCTTTTCCATGATTTTTTTTTAATGAGCGTAGTTTTTCCTAATTTTAAGAGTAGTAAAGACAAGTGGTACTTAAAGTATAAAGTGCAGGCGGCATGAAATAACCCCCCAAAATATAACGCCCCAAAAAAAATATGAAATAACCCCCCAAAGTGTGGGGCGTTATTTCATATGCAATAAAACCCCAATTTCAAAAATGAAATAAACCCCCAATGAAATGAAATAACTCCCAAAATCAAAATGAAATAAGTCCCCAATATTTAGGGACTTATTTCATATGAAATAGTTCCCCAATTCCAGAAATGAAATAAGACCCCAATATAATACATATTGTTCAGTTTTGGTTGGGCGCAAAGACTTTTTCCTCTATGGTATAACAAACACCGGCTTCGCTAACTAAAGCTTTTCTGCATAGCCGGCCTTCGGCCGGGCGCAAGGATTTTCTCCTCTGTAGTATTCCAAACACCGGCTTCGCTAACTAAAGCTTTAATGCATAGCCGGCCTTCGGCCGGGCGCAAGGATTTTCTCCTCTATAGTATTCCAAACACCGGCTTCGCTTACTAAAGCTTTTCTGCATAGCCGGCCTTCGGCCGGTCGCAAGGATTTTCTCCTCTATAGTATTCCAAACACCGGCTTCGGTAAATAAAGCTTTTCTGCATAGCCGGCCTTCGGCCGGGCGCAAGGATTTGTCCCCTATATTGTATTCCAAACACCGGCTTCGCTAACTAAAGCTTTTCTGCTAACCCGGTCTTCGGTCGGGCACAAGGCATTAGTTAGCGAAGCCGGTGTTTGGAATACTATAGAGGAGAAAATCCTTGCGCCCGGCCGAAGGCCGGCTATGCAGAAAATCTTTAGTTAGCGAAGCCGGTGTTTGAAATACCATAGAGGATAAAATCATTGCGCCCGGCCGAAGGCCGGCTATGCAGAAAAGCTTAAATTAGCGATTCGGGATTTTCGAATTCGAAATTATAAAGTTCGGGACTTAGAGATTCCGATTTCTGAAATTCAGGACTGAAAAATAATCCCAATTTTTTTAGGATTCTGAAATTATAGTTTTTGATACTTAGTCCCTTTTTTATGTTTGGTAAACGTATGCAGTGAATATAACAAAACACAATTTGTCATCATTATGACTTTTAAAATATGTAATTTAAAAATTAAATAAGTCCCCAAAATATTTTTAGGGACTTATTTCATTTCAGATTTTTGGGGAGTTATTTCATATGAAATAATCCCCCAATTGAAAAAATGAAATAACACCCCAAAAAAAAAAGAAAAAACCCCCCAAAAATCGTTTTTGTTGTTCTCTGTACAAATTTTTGGGGGGTTATTTCATATTTTTTTTGGGGCGTTATATTTTGGGGGGTTATTTCATGCCGCCTAAAGTGCATAATATCACGCTGAATAGATTTCAGAACATGACTGAAAAACTACACCAAAGTAGCTTTAGTGTTTCTAAAAATTTCAATAGAAGAAAAATGTTTTAAATTTACATTATTTCCAGTAGTACATATTAATATGTTAAAATACACATAGAAATTTTAAAGGTTTTTGAAAAATTGGAATTTACTGTTAGAAGACGTCGTGAATTTAAGAAGTTTTAAATTTTACTTTTTATAACCTGTCGGTTTTTATGTACATTTATTTAAATTTTTTTTGCAGTATTTTTAACTGATAAAAAAAAACCTTTGACAACAATCGCCATATCGCCAAACGTTAATTTCCATCAACAATTTCTATAGTGTAAATCAATGAAAGGGCTTTCAATATGATTAAAAAAATGGCAATTTTAAGTTTTGACATTCTATGAATCTGACATGAATAAAAAATATCATAATGAAATTTGGCAGTTATGTACATGGATTAAAACGGTGCACTTAAAAACAGCCCATCCCCATTTTTGAATAAAGAATACCACAATTCGCAATCTCAATCAAGAGCATTTTCATACTAAATGCTAAAAGGCATAAAAAGTTCAATTTTGACCTTAAATTTCCCAACAACTGCTAAGCCGATTTCAATCAAGTTAAAATTGTAGGAAAGCTGAAAAAGTCTTCTCTATAGAGAAATTTAATAATCACAAGTATCTCCATCGGTTCAAAAGATACAGATTTTTGGCCGATGAAAAACGATTTTCAGCTGTTGTGAGGCGGTCATTAAAATTATATTGCAACGTCGAAGCAATGAAATGAAATAAAGTTTTTATACAAAATTACAGCTTAATGTGTGATTTATTAATCTTTATTTTTGAAACCAAAAAATGGATAACCCTTTATTTCTAGAAAAGCAGATCCCCTTGTTTACTGGCGCAAGACATGCTATGCCCAAACGCAAAAATACTTAAGTCTTCAAATGAGTTCTGTCGCATCTAAAAGCAACAATTTTCTTCTGCAGGTCTGGTTCAAACGGATTTGCCAAATCGTATATCTGCGTTTTGAACAAAAATCATATTTATATTAAAAAAATAATATAATTAATTTTCTTGTTAGCTTTAGCAAGAAATCAATTTTAAATTCCTTAATTTAAATCTTATATATATGAATTTTAAATATTAACTATCTCTTACAATGTAATTTGGCAAACTAATAAAATAATTTTACTTGAGTTTTATTAATTTTAAGTTTAATACAAATTGCATAAGCGTTTCGGTATCTCCGATATTTTTTTTCATTTTTTTTATTATTATTTTATTTATAGTATAGATATTAGGGTATTTATTAGGATAACCATTAATCGGTTAACCGATTAATTACAACCCGATTAACTGATTGGTTAATTTTAAATTGGCTATTCTCGAGTAACGATTAGGCCGGTTAATTTCAGTTGATTACCCGATTAACCGACGTAACAAAATTTTTAATTTTTTTTGTGCAATTATATTTTTTGAGTTTTTAATTATTTGTATCGTCTCATATACAAAAGGTATGTGTTTAGAAAATATTTTTTCATACAAGCAAAGAAGGAGTTCTATCAATCATTTAACAGAAATAACCGAAACAATTAGAAGAGTTAACATTAAAAAATAAAAATTTAAACAGGACTCTATACGTTAAGAGAAATCCAGGAAAAGGACTGAGAAATTAGATATTCTATATTATGGGCTGCTTTCGATTTCTTCAACATCTACGTTAAGTGAAAGAATTTTTTCTAAGTCAAGTTTTATCAAATATAAAGAAAAAAATCACTCAAATCCTAAACATTTAAACCAAATTATTTTTCAAAAAGATAATTTTTTAAGATCTCCTTAAACTATTGAAATAACTAATCAAATTATCTCACAGTGTATTTTTTAATAACTACATAATATTTATGTATTAATTAAAAAATATGTATAACATATTAATGAATTATTCTCTTGTTTGCTCGTTTTAGTTCAGGAATTGTTATGTTTGCAATGTTATAGATTTTTTTACTAATAAACTCTAAATAATAAATAATTTATGCATTTTTATTTATTGAAATTACTTAATTTATAAAAAAGATTTATTAATCGGTTAACCGATCAATAACAAAACTAACCGATTAAAGCAAAACCTCGGTTAATTAATCGAGCAATTAATCGATTAAAGCAAAAGCCCGATTAAATGAATACCCTAATAGATATAGTAACAGCGCATCGTTACCACCCTAATTTATGTTATACAAATACAATACGATTACTTAAGAACCCAGTAAACATTCACATGCATATTAAAACCAAAATACATCAAAATGTACGCTTTTGAAATATTTCTCTTAGTTTAAAATTTTTTCACAAAAAGCTCTGACAAGTCATCTTAATTTTCTTAACAACAGTCTATTTATAAAATTTTTTTAATAAAAAAGTATGGTCAGATTTATAAGTCTGAATTAAATGTTAATTGCGGCATTTTTTTCTTATATTTTACATTTTGTGGGAAACAAAACAATAGCAATTTGTTCACAAATTATTTACAACTTACAGATTATTACTGTTGAAAATTTATAAAACAATGTCAAAAGAATTGGGTTAAACATGCGACAGGTATAAAAATATAATTTTCTCTCTGATACATCTGTGTTTGATGAGTTTTTGTTTTGCATTTTGTGTTTAAAGCTCTAGTTTGTTCTAGAAAAATTTATGTTTTTAAAAAATTTATTTTTGTATTTAAAGATTTATTATCAGACATACAACTTGGGGCTTATTTTAGCAGTCGTTGTCGAATACTTTTTCGATTCGAAAGCAATCTTTTTTCTAATTCTTTCAGTCGATACTAAACGAATTGAAATTATTTTTTAGTGTTGTAAAAACTCAAACGCTGAAAAACTAATTTCGATGCGTTCAGTATTTACTGACAGAATAAGATAAAAAATTGCTTTCGAATCGAAAAAGTATTCGATCACGACTTCCAGAATTAGCCCCCTGGTTTATTTTATTTAGCGAGCAGATCATCCGATAAAGTCAAAAAATGTCGGTTTGCCTTGTTAACTCAAGATCGTCAGTAAGTCTTTAGAGAAGTCGAAGATTCAATCAGTCACCATTAAAACTACAATAGTATGAAAGCAATTATGGACTAACTTTCTCTCATAGATCGGCTTTCAACTGCTGTATCCAGCTCTACCCATTAGTGAAAATGTCCACTAGGAGCAAGAATTTGTCAGAAAATGTCTTATACACATATCGCAATTGATCAGTAAGAGAGTAAGAGGGTTTGAAAATAGATGGACACGTAACATTCATATCTACCAGTTGTGAAAATATCGTGGTACTTTGTTTACTTTTTGATAATAAAATGGTTGGATTAAAAATTACTTTGCCTACGCAGGGAAACCGTAAATTTGCAATTGCTTATTTTTCCTTGTGCGATCAATGAAGCTAGAAACAATATATTTATCCGTTTCATAACTTTTTATGAATTTTGGCATCGATTTGTTAGTGCATCTTTTTGCATATTTTACCCTTTGCCGCATTTTTTTTTTGCATAATTTCGATAAAAGAGTTTTTGCAGCATTTTTTTGGTCAAGAGCGCATATTTTACTTTATTGAAGTATATTTTGATACATGTTGGCTTTCGCAACGTATAAAACTTTTATTTTTAAATCATGGTTAATAGATGGGGTTTCTGTTTTAATTTTTTTTGTTTTCCTTTTTTTCCCAACGTGTTGTTTGAATTTCACTTTGTATGTATGTACTTACATACATTTAATTTTCCCTCTATAATTGTAAGCTAATAAAAGTTGTCATTAAACAAATTTTATACATAAACAAAAATTATGCAAAAAGCAATTATATACATAGATATCTACCCCATCTTCCAGTAAACCGATCGAGTCAGAATCAGTTATTAAAGTGATAGTAGGGAGATCGAACGGTTATTATATGTCCGATCTCACTTCTGCAATATTCTCACATCTGGTGAAAGTTGTTGAAGATTCGGCCCAGCTTTTACTTATTGTCTCACTTAATTTCGAAATCCAATCTAATGTATTTTATTTTATTTTTTCTTAAACATTTAATTTGTCTATTGTATGCGTAAACTAAATTCATGTGAAAAAATTTGGAAATTATATGTATTCCGATGATATATACTTTCAATTCGGCAATCTAATGATCATGTTAAGTAAAATAGTGGACTGATTTGGCCCATTTTCCATACCAAGCGAATCTGTAGTTCAAAAATTATTTTTACCAAATTCTATATTTCAAAATATTTTATGCAACGTACGGGCGGACATGGGTAGATCGTGTTAGAGTTTCACAACGATCCCGATACTTTATATGGTTCCATGCAAACAAAATAACCAAATCAATACTGCACAGCCCCCCCCCCCCTCCTTGTTGAAGCGTATAAGAAATAGATAAATTTTTACCCCCATATTCATAAAAATTATTTTAGATTTATAGCAGGTTTAGTTTAATAAGCCTTTTATTAACAAAAATATTTTTTTGAATATGGGGCTTATAATTTTTTTTACTATGCTACATTTCAACTTATTTTATTTTTAAGTATTAAACATCTGCATGAAACGAAATACTGTTGTTCATTAAACCTTCATTAGTGTGATATGATTAACTATGAAATGAAAGCAGCAAATACTCGATATTTAAGAAACGAGTAAGACAAGAGAATATGAAAATTAACAACTCTGAAACAAAACAACTATTGAATAAATGGCGTACAAGTTCATAGAAAAACTTATTGATTAAAAAGTCAGTGTTGCCAACTCAAGGCTAAGAAAAACATTTAGGTAAGATAAAAAACAAAAATAACCATGATATTATAATAACAAAAAAACAAATTTGATTTTGTTATCAACGTAAATAAATAGCATTCACTTAATTCAAAAACACATTTCAGCAATACGTTTTGCTTCGAAGAACATAAAAAAGTGATTGGTAAAAATATTCGAAGTGCTTTACATATTAGAGGGAGTGTTTTTAGATTGACAAATTTTTAATTTTAGTCTGATTAAAATATGATTAATCTATTGACATGCTTCATATGTTAGGCTCCCACGAAGCCATTTGAGAAAAATATTAAACCCACACTCTCAGAGGAATATAAGAAAATATTGCAAATCTCATTAGAAACGACTTTAAAAAGTGTGCGGGTAATGTAGTACACCATATGGTAATGTGGTATAGTGAACTACTTTACCAAATCATAGTATTTTCTTTAAAATTAGTCGTGTTGTATAAACATTTTTACTTTATTGCAAAAAAAAAACAAGAAAACAAAAACAATTTGTAAACAAACAACAATTTCATTAATATTTTAATTGACAGACAATGTGGTACACTATAACCAATTAGCTGGTTTAAGGTATACCACATTAGGCGCACTTGAGGTTAATGCTGATTTTATTAATTTTAAATTATATACAACAGCTATTGAGTAATTGCATATATTGTTCACTAATTTGGTACTTCCCAATTACTTAAGTAAAACACACTAAAGAACTTTAAAATGCACCTTTACAACAAAACCTTATTTTTTAACAGCCCCCAAAAAAAGTCGACTTCGCAGCTAATCGAATTTTTCTACACTCACACTAAGAATGACTTGCAAAAATAAAACAGATCAAAGTTTTCTTAACTTTTTGACCATTAGATTTTTTTCATTAGGCTCAATTTGTTAGTATAAGAAAAAAGGCACTGTACCACATTACCAGCCTATACCACATTACCCGCACTTACTCTACCAGTGGGACCAGATCTTAAAAAGTTTTACAGCTAAATCTGGCATTAAGCTGGGATCACACGATTGCCGCAATGCACCAATTTTCACACTTTTTAATACCCCAATCCTGTGACTGCACAATCAAATGCCTTATGTACCAATCGATGGCAATATTGTGCGTACTTTTACCAATAAAATGCAACTCTGGTGCGGCAATCGTGTGACTACTTGATATGCAACAGCGCGTCCATGATGGAATAAGGAGGTGGCCTCAGAAAGCCAGCTGGTCACAGTGTTTTTCGCCTCGGTGTGACGGCAACTGTCATTTTTTTGTTTATTTACATTCATTTTCGCCGTATAGCCAGCGTTACCGTTATGCGACTAAAGGCCAGTATTCACTATCCTACATAATCGTATTATTCATTCCAACGAAAATCTGATCCAATTCTACCCGACATTAAACAATGTTTGCCAAATCTGCTGTCAATGACACACTATCCCACAAAAAAGTGCAAAAAGAAAATCGCATAGAATGTATTATTTTATGAAAATTTTCATAAACAGTCAGACTTGTCAAAAATCTGTTACTCAATTCATTATGAAGCCACACTATCATTCTTTATTAGTCACACGATTTTTTTTTGGCAAATCGTACGACTGAATAGGATACTGTATCGCCGCCTTAAAGTCGAATTTTGTCTCTCTTTTGACTGTCTTTATTCTTGTCTCTTTGTAAGTAAAGTTATACTACTTTAAGCTCGTACTATTAACAAATGATCAGTTTGTATAAATGATTAAATAAAAATTATATGCAACAGTGGCACAAAATAGATTTCTTTATATCTGATGAACGGTATTAGGTGAAGTTTCCAAATTTGTACCGATACTTTTGCAACTACACCTGATCCAAAAAAAATGACAGCAGGCAACATGCTTCCAAGAAGAATTTATTTGGTATTTTAACTTGTTGTAGTCATTTGTTAAATTTTCAATTGTATCAGCGACAATAAAAACACAACACACCATCTCAGCGTTGCCAAATGTGCCGATATATCTTTTTTTTTGCAGTTTCTTACTTCAAACCGCGTGTTTTTAATCAATTTTATTCGAATAATACAAAGAAGTATTTAATTACACAGGCCTGCGAAATTATAGTTTTTGCAAGTTTTTTTCTTAAACTATTATTATATGTAGTTATTGTCGTAAAAGTAACGGGAAACGATATGGATATGATTCATTGCATGCACCGATGTAGTTATACTTCTCTTCAAGGCGTCACCCGGTTAAAAAAAAATAGCTAAGTTATATCGGGTTTAATCTAGGATTTTCTGAAATGTTTTTGTTTTTTGACAATTTTTTTCCTTTAATAAATATGTTTTTTTCACACATGTAATTACAAAGTCAAGGGTCTTATAAATTAGTTGTATAGTCCAGTTGTTGATTACAAAAATTTTTAACCATAATGAGCCGAAATCGGATAAAAGCTAAGAATCTTATAATAAAAATACATTTATTCTAATGCAACAAAGTTATAACTCGTGCTCTCATGTAAAATTTAAAATGTAGAGTAACTTCGGGTAATATGGACTATGCGTCTAATGTGGACCAACGGCTTATTTTAGAAAATGAGTGAAATATGACAACACCGTCTTGATGTGTGTTCTGCCAATTAATAAAAACAAACGTTAAATATGATTTCGTGTACATAATTGCAATGTTAACATTTTAGTTAAGTGCCGATTGTTGATGCGTGTGGTCAACATTTTTTTAGTGCAAAAGTCGAATAGTGTTTATTTAACATATATTGGGGATTCAACTGGTCCGTTATTTTCTATAACAACAATATACATTCAGTCGCAATTTCAATTGGTAAGTTTGTATATTCAGTTAGTTTTAAGAATTAAAATAATATTTTCAATAAAAAACTGAAAGGCGCCTAATGTGGACCACAAAAGGACGTATATTGTGGACCACAAGTCCACATTACCAGACAGAAAATTAAAAGAACTTTATCCATTTCAGTATATTTTTAAACAATGCCTAAGAAAGGAGAAATTCGTAAATATAGACAAGAAGACATGGAAAAAGCTGTAGAAGCCGTCCAAGCCAAAACAATGGGATTTTTATTGGCAAAAACAACTATTATTAGAATGTGCAAGAGTAAAGCCAAAACTTCAGATCTTCTCACTGAGCCTTTGGGACGAAAGCCTGCCCTGAATAAGGAGATGGAAAAAGATTTGGTTAAGTATGCCAAAGAAATGGAGGCACGATATTGGGGACTTACTGGAAGGGATATTAGATCTCTTGCTTTTCAACTGGCAAAATCAAACAACATCAAAAATAGATTTTCTATTCTGAAGGAATGTGCTGATAAAGATTGGTTGTATAGTTTTATGCGACGGCATAAACATGAAATAAGTTTGAGGCAGCCAACCGGCACTTCCTTTGACAGAGCAAAAGGCTTTACAAAAGAAAATGTAGAATTGTTTTTTAATATTTTGGAAAATGAATACAAAGAGACAAATTTTCAATATGGAATGTTGATGAAACTGGACTTTCTAGTGTTCCATCCAAAATTCCAAGAGTTGTCGCCGCTAAAGGAAAACGTCAAATTGGATCAATGACTTCTGCTGAACGCGGGTCATTAATAACGGTCATAACATGTATGAGTGCTGCTGGATCTTTTATTCCTCCATTCTTCATATTTCCGAGAAAAAACATGAATGCCCAGTTGATGAAGCTTGCCCCACCTGGCTCCGAGAGTGCTTGTCATTTATTAATTTTAGATGGACATTACAGCCACACTCGAAATATAGATCTACTGAATCTCGCCCGTGAAAATGGGGTAACTATAATTTCTTTACCCCCCCATTCAAGCCACAAGATGCAGCCTTTGGATAGAACATTTATGGGTCCGCTTAAAACTTATTACAGTGAAGAAATAAGAAGATTTGTACGTGAGAACGCAAGAAAAATAACCCATTTTGACATTGCAGAACTTTTCTCAAAAGCTTACCTTAAAGTCCAGTAAGGCCAAATTGCTGTGAATGGACTTAAGTGCACGAGCATTTATCCATTCGATAGATATATTTTTGACGCCGCAGATTTTATTGCCGGAGAACAAACTGCAAATGAAATAAATGTGCTACTCCACAAAGTGCTAGCCAATTAGTTGAACAGGAAGTAAAAGATTGCGCAGACATATCCCAAAACAAGGACACCGTTACAATAAGTGAATGTCAACACTCAACAGATAGCACTAGAACCGATTTTTCATTAGATTTACAGCCAAGCACAAGTAAATATGTTACACCCTGGCAATTATCCCCAGTTCCTAAAATTAAAGCTAATTTGGCCGCTCATAATCGAAAGAAAACAACACCAACTGTTCTGACAAAGTCCCCATATAAAAACAATTTAGATGAGTTTCAGTCAAGAAAAATTAAGAGGGAACCAAAAGTGATGAAAAAGCATAAACAACAGGAGAGAAAGAAAAATGATGCAAGAAATAAAACTCATGTTAATACAGAGAATTTAAGAAAAAAGAAACGAACAAAATTATATAATACAAGCATTCTTGTTCAAGCGAGTCCGATTCTTCTCTGGTCTTGACAGACTCTGATGATGACTCCATTATTCAAAATATTCCACACAACAAAGAAACACAGTGTGAATTTTGTAATATTTCATATAATGAAGACATTCAACCCAAAACGTGGTCTCAATGTTTGCAATGCGATTTAATTTGGGCTCACGACAAATGTCTTCCTAAAAACAATGCCATTTTTATTTTTAAGTCATGTACTATCTAATAATCTTTAAGACAATATTTAATTTTATTTTTCAAGTGTTTTTTTTTTTAATAATTTCAGCCAAGGAGGCCATTTTTAAGTTATTTTATGTTTTGTGTTATTTAGTTTTTTATTTGCTTTTATTATTAGACATCCAAAATTGAAATTAATAAAAATTTACCGCAGTTAATTCTTAAGTTTTTTTTTTTTAAATTTTCTTGCGGGTAATGTGAACCAGTGTTACACATCCGCAACACATATACCATGTTATGGAAAAAATTTCTTTAATTTTCTACCGGTATTGTAGCGATAATAAAAAAAATATAAAATGGTAGTCCACATTACCCGAAGTTACTCTACATCAGAACCATTTCCGAATTTAATAAAAAAATAATATTTTATGCAAGCCAAGTGTGTATCAACCATAGTTGAGGTTAGTGCACTAAATGTTGATTTAAATCAGCAGTGCACTATCACTAAATAAAACTGCAAAAAATTTGTTTGCACTCTTTTTTACCAGCTTTAGTGATGATTGCTATTTTTTTTAACTACCACTAAAATAATTTTGCGATATTGCAAATTTTTTTTACTATCACTAAACGAAGATTGAATGCAAAAATCTGCACTCAATTCAAATATTGCAAAATTTGAACTTGCAATCAAAAAAGCTGCATATAAACAGCCTCTCACTAAAATTTAAGAAATGTAATTTTGTATTCGCATAGTTTTTGATTCTTGTAATGATATGCATAAGCAGAGGAAGTTAAACAACGTAAAATTTTTTTATAACGGAATAATTATTGGCTTTGGTCATGAAAACATAAGTTTTTTGTTTGTAAATTTAGTGTAAAATTTTAAGTGGCACTGGAACGAGTTAAGAACAAAAAAGTTGCAATAAACTTATTATTGCTTTTTCTTAAATCAAACAATTTTTTTTTTTTTAGTGCAACATTTTCTACCATCACAATCACTCATGTTTAGTGAGGCTGCTATTTTTAAATTTATCACTCAACATCTACAAAATGATTACAATAATTTTGCACTATCACTAGCTGTGAGTTGAAACTGCAAACTTAGTGCACTATGGTATCAACAGCCAACGTTTTTAATTTTTTTTTTTAAGTTTTTTAAGTCCTCGTCCATATTAAGAAACATTTTCTAAAGAAGCTGTCTTCAATCGTTTTTTGAAACTGCATTGGTGTCAATACAATAAAACTTTTGGTTTGCAGCTTTTAAACAATTTTTATGCCTTTTCTCTTTGTTTGTGATGAGGACTAAAGGCTAGTTTACACTATTATACTTTGTATTAATACATGTCAAAAACTCAAGTAATATGTAAATGTGTGATAGTGTGACATTCCATACGACTTCATCGTTTTTTGAAATTTTTCTAAACTTTTCATTGGATCAGAGTTGCATTTTAATAAAAGCATGACAGTCACAACAAAACTCATTAGATTTATATCTCACAAAGTATACGTAAGAAATGTGTGATGGTGTAAACAATCCTTAAGGTGCATATAAACAGATTTTTTTTTGTGGAAATTGTCAGTTTTATTTAAACAAATATGGCAATACTGCACCATCATGTATTAAGACATATTGAATTTTATGTAATTTTTTAAAGCAAATTGGCTATTTTGACAGCAAAAATAGGCGAATTGGCTTTTTGTTAACATTCAAATCAAGGCGAATTGGCTTATTTTGTCATTTGCCGTCACAATTCTAGCAACAAAATGCCTGTTGTTTTTTCTTTTGCTGCATTGTTGTAGTAGTAAGGCCACTTTATAAATACATTTTGAGCGCGTCAATAAAAATGACAAAAATGTACCAATATTTATTGGGTTCTTGTGCGGCAATTAAACAACACAATACGCGCCAATATTTGCCTTTGTGTGTTTCTTTTAGTAGGAATAAATTAAAAATAAACATTAAATTTATCAAAAATAAAAATTGGGAATTTAGCAACTCATTAATAAAAAAATTAATATTAAATTTTGTATTCCCGAAAATAACTTTTGATATATATTTTTTTTTTAAATTAGTGCAAAAGCTGTTCAGGACAATATAAAAGAATATGTTCAGAAAAACGGAGCAAAATGTATTTAAATTCCTTAAAGCGAATTTATTTTTGAATATAAATATTCTCTATTTCTTTATACATTTAAATTAGAATTTTACTTTGTTTAAATTTTGGAATTTCAAATATTTTACTTAAAAAATTTTAAATAAAACTATTCAACAAAAACTTGTTTGAAAATATGATACAATTAAATTTTTTTTTAATGAACAAGCCAACTAGATCTTTCAAACAAGAAAAAAAAGCTACCACAACAGCTGTTTTCGCAGTTGACACAAGTAAGAACAATCGTGTGATTATGATGCGGCAATTATTGTACACATTTCGCTTTGTACCAACTAGCAGCAATTAAATTTATATAAAACAGGGCAGGGCTATCGTGTGAATTCAGAATATTTTATTGGGGCAATTTCATTATTGTGCGTCAATAAAGCACAATCAAAATTGTGTCATATTGGTGCATTTAGGGCAATCGTGTGATCCGAGCTTTACACGTGACCAAATATTGTTGAAAATGATTTTAAAAAATGCTAAACAGTATGAAATTTTATTCGAAACTAAATACATTTTTGTTACTTTTTTTTTTAACGAAATTGGAATAGAAGGTTTTATTTGAACAAGTGGGTAGAATTTGGTAAAGCAACAGATACTTATAAATATGTAGCACAGATTATTGATTAAATTTAAACTTTAGGGGGTCCGGAAACCCCCGAACCAGTCAAAATTTCCATGCTATACAAAATTTTTCAGATCATTTTTTTCTTTTAGTTTAAGAAAAGTTGAAGTTTTAAAATTATTGCATTTGCACTATAGAATTTTTAGCGAAATACAAAGTGAAATTTCCTTGTAATTTAATAGCGTAATAATAAAGGGTTATTAATTTATACAATCATCATGATGAGGGCATTTCTTATTTTCCCATTCTTAACATAAGAGTTCTCCATTTTCATACGAAATTTAATTTTTACTATTTTTAGTAAAAATTTATTATAATATTTAAGAAAATTTAAAGAAGATTAATAAAACTATTCGTCAAAATTTTTAAAATAATCTTAAAAAAAATAAAAAAATTTTACAAAAATTATTATTATTAATTATTTCAATAAGATAATTCATTAAATTAACAATTGAATTGTTAGCTACAGATTGCTATCAATGGTCATCTTGTAAGGCTCCAATGTTAGAGATAGACTTGTTATACCTTCGGCTTAAGCAGATTCGCTTTGTTCTTAATCGAACGAAACATATAATAGCCAAAGGTTTAAATTTTTCCTCCAAAAGATTCTTTTTAAAAATTAGTGTATAAAGGCGCAAAATTAATTATGTAAAAAACTAAAGCTTTTTTGCTAAAATGTTTGGTAGGTTTTCATGGATTGGTCTCTTCAAACAAATCAATTGGTTTCCGAAAATCTCGTGTCTAGTAATGCAGATTCACAGATTCACTTAAGTACCTCATAAAACAAAATTTACTCGGTGGACCCTCTCAATTTCGAATTGAACTTTGAATTTAAGTATGTAATTATATACATGAGAGATTAAAGCCCCCGCCTTTTTTTATGTCCCACACTGGGAAATAAGCCCAATTTAGCGGCGGTAAAATCGTCACTTCTAAACTGATAGTCTGATCCACAAAAAAATGCATGGATGAAGCTTTTATGTAATAGAGTGGGTGCTATAAGTTGTTGTATAAGAGCAATTGTTTCGATAAAAGTCTTAAGTCGGCGGAAAATTTCATGTCGTCCAAACTAATAGTCGAATCCGCAAAAAAATTTATAATAGGTATTGAAGTTCGCTTTAAGCACAGAGAAACAACTAAATGTAAAACTCTGTTGTCAAAAACCTTAATCTGTTGTTAGAATGTGTTAGAAAAATCTTATCACAATGTTATTATGAAATAAATTTTACCCACTTTCCCAACAAACACATATTAAAGGTTTGAAAAATAGTATAGGTTTTATTTAAATTTGAGTTCTGTTGCCATCCGTCATCGATCCATAAGATTCATGTTCTTCTCACATTTTTTTGTGCCGAATATTATCTTAATATCGACATCTGTATAAGATTTTTTAAAGGCGTTTGTAAGCGACCTATGATCAATTCTGGACCTACATGACATAGAAGTTATCGTCACCAAATTTTATGTCAATAACAATATTAATAAGGTTATTATGGCATTCAAAACTATATTCGAGGATGTTATTTTTATGGAACCTGTGTTGAAATATGGACCGATTTAAATAAAATTTGGTTAGATGATACGATTGAAATAAAATATATTTGGTCCAAATTTAATAGAAATACCATAAAAGGGGCTATATGAAGTTTTGGGCTGACTCTTACTATGTATTAGTCCTTATGAAAATGTAATCATTGTAGCAAATGTTAGCAAATTGTCTGTAAAAGTATGAACTCTGATTTTAGTACGAAGTTTATGCAGCCAGCTGGAGGTAATTCTAAGTATTCTAAAAGAACGGTCGTGAGCCAATATGTTTATGTGTTACATACATCAGCACAAACCCATAATACCCACTCCACGTATGGTGGATTGCGTATAAATAGACCTTACTGGTTACCATAGTGCCAGACGGGACTGGTCAACGGCTATTTGTTTAAGGTGTACCAAGTTTATGCTATATAAGCTTGAGGTATTGACTGCTTATTAACACAGCGTGCTCCCTCTGTCTTAAGAAAGGAGCTCTGCAAGACGTATACGAACAAACCACGGCCATACTAAAGAACAGAAATGTGACTTGTGTCTTTTCGTATTTTTGCTTTTTATTGTGATAAGGAATTAGCGCCAAGGACAGTACAGAAAAGTACCCTATATGCAGTATTATTCCAATATAAGTTATAAATTAAAGACAAATAAGCACTTAAGTCACTTTCGAATTCTGAATCTTTTTGGATACTAGATTTATATAATACATTTTTACGGCTTGATACTATAAATAAAGTTATGAGATGTCTTTGAAGATATCCATGATACATCGAGGTCTGAAGGTAACGTATTTAATAGATTCGTCATGCTAAATTCGCGAGACACTTTTCTAGTGTACAACTCGGCGATAAAATCTTTCGATTTTAATCGAGAGATCGCAATATACGAGTTGTTGTAGATGGGTTTTCATCAAACGAGTTCAATATTCATTAAGTGGTACCCAAGGCTCCGTTCTTTATCCTGCCTTATTTCTTATTTTTCTAAATGACTTTCTATGTCAAATTTCCAAACCTGTCTACTCTCTTGCAGATGAGAGCAACCTTTGCCATTCGTATTCATTTGATTATAGACCAAGCGTACCCGATGCTGGTTAGATCGGTGTAAGATATGCTTCACTCCATCTGATCTCCTTACTATTTATTCCAACTATATCCGACCACTAGTAGAATACAACTCTCATGTGTGGGCCGGCGCTTCAGCCCTTTTTTGAGTTTCTTGACCGCGTGCAGGAGAGGGCAAAGGTTCTCATTGGTGAGAGAACCTTGAGAACCGTCGCAATGGGGTTTGTATTTGCCTGTTTTATCGTTATTACAATGGGATGTATTCTGATGAAATTAGGGATTTAGTTCCCGAAACCCTTTCGTTTGTTCGTAATACACGTTTTCCCTCAAGAGCCCATCCTTTTGGGGTCGATTGGACGGTGAATCGTACAACGCATTACAGGGAAAATTCGTTTCTAGGCCGGACTGTTTGTATTTGCAATAAATTTCCTGCTTAAGTCTTCCCTCTCACTTTCAACATGAATATATAAAAGTCGTTGCCAAGTAGGGTTGCCAGACGGCCTGTAATGGCCTGGATTGTCCAGGTACCAGGTAAAATACAATCTATCCAGTTAAAAATTACTTTCTGATTAATAATATATTTTATTGGGAATTATTTATTTTTCATAAGCAACTTTATTATATTTGGAATAAATTTCCTGCTTAAGTCTTCCCTCTCACTTTCAACATGAATATATAAAAGTCGTTGCCAAGTAGGGTTGCCAGACGGCCTGTAATGACCTGGATTGTCCAGGTACCAGGTAAAATACAATCTATCCAGTTAAAAATTACTTTCTGATTAATAATATATTTTATTGGGAATTATTTCTTTTTCATAAGCATTTATTATATTCAACATTTTTCGAATTTATTCTATGAGTTAAATTTCAGTTATGTATTTTATAAAGCTTTTTGTAATAGCTCTATTCCTTAAATTTTTTTTTTCTGGTAGTTTATAAAATCATTTCTAAAAAAAATTATACAAAGCTTTATATTATTATTAAATAATTATAATCTTAATTATAATCTTATAAGACAAGTTCACATTACTGTTCATGTCATAGAGTTACAGCTCTTACTAAAGTTTGTTATTACAGCGTTAAAGCAAGGCACTTGAGAATCTTACGCATTAAGCGCTGATTTAGGTTGGTCATTATTTCTTAGAATTAGGAAAAATCAATATTTTAAACGTCGGTAGTGTTGGCCATATACTCTGATTACATCCATTAAATCCTAAATTGAGATATTCATTAAAACTTTGTATCTTAAGGAGCATTTAATCTACAATAATTGAATTTTTCATTATTTTTGTTTTTAATAAATTATTGCTGAAAACGGAAGTCCTACTTTAAAATTTCTTGATAAATATTAGGCGCAAATAAAATCTTTTCCTCCATTGTTATTTGTTAAACACTTATCACGCTCTTAAATTCCATAAATTACCACGGCCTTGACAAATATTGTGACATCTTTATGATATCCCCAATTTTATTTTCGTTAAATTGCTTGTGCTTCTTTACTTTAATTTCAAAAATACTTATGCCTACTCGCCAAAAAGGTGTTTTAATTTATAAAGAAATCTTGAGAAAATATTTTTCCCTGCTATTTTTTTTTGTTGCTCTTAACCAACGTGTTAGAATTATTTGTTTGTATGTGTGATCTCATGCACAGGTAATTTACTTGATGTTATGATATTTTCCTTTTCTGCCGTTTTTCTTTCGCGTTCACTTTGTTATTTCGTTTGCCTTCTTTTTCCTTTTTTTCAACATTTCGTTAATTTATGACACTTACCAGATTGTTGTAGAAAGTTTGGTGTTTGTGTTAATATGTGCACTGAACAAAATTTTCTTGGTTTTATTAATAAAAGCAAATAAAACAACTTAATTATATAAAAAAGTAAATATTGGGATTTCAGTAATTTGGTCATAACTCGGGAATTTTTCAACCGATATGATAGATTTATATACCGACGTCTTTAGGAAGAAATTTACCGTCTACTTTGGTAATAAAACTTGGACTGGAAAAGATCTACGGTTCCCAAAAATAGGTATTTTTCTTAAAAAAAAATAATATTTTGGTTGTTTTTATAAAAAAATTTTATATACAGATTTATATACCCACGTCTTTAGGAAGAAATTAACCATTTACTTAGATTATAAAACTTAGACTCGGGAAGATCTATTATTCCCGAAAATATGTATGTTAAAAAAAAAAAATTATTTTGGGCATTACTCTTACATTTCTGAGAAAAATCTTTCAGGGTTTTCGGGAAGTATATTCTGCTAAAAATTTCTGATATTTTGATATATATAAAAAATGTTCATATGTCATACTAGAGACCTAAAATTAAAAATTTTGAAAATTTTCAATAATGTCTTTGTACGAGAGGTAACACGTCCAATTTTCCAATCCCGCCCATATTTTGTGGGATGCTGTGTATTGATAACCGATATGTTTTTACCTAAGTTGGGAACTTTAGTTCGTTTCGTTCTCCAGATATACAGAAATGTATAACGTATTTGTATGGGAAGTGCCACACCCACTTCTCCAATCGCGCAATTGGTGTATTGGCAACCAAGATGTTTGTACCAAATTTGAAAGCCCTAGCTCTTGCGGTTCTCCAGATATACTGAAAAAAGGGTTTAAAAACAACAACAACATGAGATTTAGGGGAAAACTTGAGGTAGTCGTGGTTTTTTGCTCATATCTCAGCCATTTATGGACAGATCTTCCTAAAATTTCAATAGCAAACTATTCCGGACTATATGTGACATAAATGTATAACATCCTAGCCTTAATCATAATTCATTTCAACAGTGCGCCTAATAATATTTCTGAAACATACAGCATATTTTATTTAACTTAGGCAGCGAATTATGCTACTGGAAGGTCAGGTTTTATGAAAATTGGCTTATAATTTATAAATCCTACGTAAAGCCCACTGCTGAGTTATTTGAATTCACGGTGGAGGGGATTAAAGATTCGGTATAGCCGAATATAGCACTCTTAATTCTTTTATATTTAATTTTCAAATTTAATTGTAAAAGACTACAAAGTACTAACGGCCAATTTCACCAAGTTTAGTTATAATTAACTATCAGTTATTGCTGTCGAAAACATATCGTTAACTGGAAGTTAAAGTAGCAGTTGATTTTAACTGAACATGGTAAAATTAACCGTAATTCATGTAATTTTATACCATTCTAATTATTTTAAAATTAATGTTAACTTAAATCGTTTTTCTTTTTATTTTTATATAATATTTATTTAGCATTTTTTTTGGCATTTTTTAGCATTTTTTTCACAAAAATCTAGCATTTTTTCTTCATTAAGTTTTGGCAACACTGGATACGACAAAAACTGCTTATCTTGAAGTATAAATATTTGATGTCCACATTTTTTGCTACCCAAATGGCTCTTCCTGCCAGCCACTTGTGATTTTTGTATTCTGTGCTTACCGTATTCAGTCCGAATCTGATGGGCATGACGAAATTCACCCACAATTCACACTAATACTACCATATATTCTTCCTCACATAACTCATCTGTTTAACACAATTATCACAACATCCACATTTCCTTATATTTGGAAACATGCGAAAATTATCTCCATACCCAAATCTAATCATGAATATCGGCCAATTGCAATCTGGCCATACTTGTCAAAAGTTTTTGAACGCATAATTCATTCACAGATAAGTTAATATCTACAAGATATATCCTTGCTTACTGATTAACAATCTGGTTTTAGACCAAAACATAGTTGTGTTTCTGCTTTATTTGAGGTCTCTGAGGAATTAAGAACTAAAGTGGATGATAATAGAATATCTTTTCTAGTTTTACTGAAACACTCAAAGGCGTTTGACACCGTGGAACACTCTGTTCTTTGCTTAAACTTAAACATATGTGAAATTGTTTACCAACTGCGGTCAAATTAATATCATCATGCTTACACGATAGATCCCAGGCAGTCTACAATGGTAATGACAAATCAAATAGTTGTTCAGTATCGAGAGGTGTACCACATGATTCTATACTTGGTCCACTTTTATATTCCGTATACTCAAAAGATTAACCTTTTCAACTGAAGCATTGTGGAATACAAATGTATGCGGATGATGTACAACTTTATATCAGTTGTCAACCATCCGAGACCACAGAATGCATAAGTAAGCTAAACCAGGATCTAGACAGGATTAACACATGGGCTTCAAGGAACGGTCTTTGCCCTAACGCTGGGAAAACTAAGGATATGGTAACTGGTAAGAGGAAACTAATCCCCACATCTTTGCCGCCAATTCAAATATAGAAATAGTGGAATCAGCTAAAAATCTTGGTGTTATATTTAATTCTTAATTTGACTGGTCTAACCACATAAATGCAATTTGTGGTAGAACGTTTTCTATGTTGCGCAATCTGTGGATGACTCAATAAAAGAAAACTTTGATCGTGTAAACTTTGACTTTGTTTTTCCCATTTAAGTTAGGCAAAATAAAGAAGAAGAACAGGATGATGAATAACAGAAATACATTTTGCTTTAAGCGTGATTACAATTTTGGGTGTATCTCTTAAACTTCAATATCTACAGACTTTTTTTGTAACTCTCCAACATTTGAATTCCACGTTAAAATAACTGTTAATTTTTGGGCCAAACAGGTTAATTTTTGATGAAAACACTGTTTTAAATGGAAACATATTACAAAGACAGCGTTTTGCGTCCATCGATGAAGCCAGGCTTGTACGATTTTGTGAGATAAAACTTCCCCAAATATACTTTTTAAATAATTTTTAAAGATTTTGAGACATGTTGTTGTTGGTTGTCGTAATGAAATAATTTATAACTTCGACCCACAGCCCTGATTTTATATCCTGTCAGTGACTGACGAAAGTGTTTCCCTGCACGGTTTCTGTTCACAAATGGTGGTGCTTAGCGCTCTCCTAATGGGATGAATCCTGCAGTATCTCTTCTCCTTAAGCGAGTGTGGCCGCCGTCATTTTAAATATTTCCTCACGCAAAATGAATGAGCAAACAAAAATTTTTAGCAAAGCTCCCTACTAGTATGTTGTTGTTGCTCGACAGCTTGCGCGCACGAATAGCATGTGGAGAATTTTATTATAAATAAATCAAATTTTTCATTTCTGAAAAATTTACTTGTAGATTTATTTAAATAAAAAAAAAAATTTAATTTTTGGCATGACTATTTCTTCTAATTTTTTTGGTTCAGTGTACAGATTTATAAGTTGTTTGTTTGGCTGTGTATATATGTGTGTGTACGTTTCTGTGTTAATGCTGTCTGAGGTCATAATGCCAATGTCCATGGACCATAAAAATGACCCTGTATACTCCTAATTCTCCATAAATTAAGTGAAGCAGAAATATTCTAGATAAGTTTTTTTTTTGTTCGTTCATTAAAGTGTAAATTTTACACTTGTCAATATAAAATTTATGAAAAAGAGCTGAATACGTTTTTGGGTATATCTTTTTATTTATTTTTTATTTTATATTTATGATCTTTATAAATAAACGAGTAATAAACACATTTGCTGTAGTAGCAAGTTTATAATGTGGCTTAAATCATTTAGATTTAAAGTCGGATTATTTGTAATTTATTGCACCGAAGAGATTAAGAAGTTGTAGTTTGTGGTTTAATGTAACAATTTAATTAAGCAATAAAATTGTAATTTACGTATATTTTTTGTATGTTTTTCTGAATTTAAATAAACTTGTATTTATTCCCTTTAATTTATATTTTCCCCATCATTCCCCATAATTATTGTCTGCTTTCAGAATTTTAAATTAGATATTTTTAATTAACTCTAACTATATAATTGTTGAATAAAATTTTTGAATTTAAAACTAAACTAGCCATTAGATTTATTGGACAATTAAACAAGCGATAAAAATGATTATTTATTTTAATCATTTTTATCGCTTTAGGCTACAAATGTAAAATTAAGCATTAAAATAAATAAAATTTATAAATTTTATACATAACTTATTGTTATTTAAACATTAAATTGTGATTCAAAACAAACAAACGAAACAAATTTAAATAAATTAAAACAAATTATGACAAAAAATAATAATATGAAAACAAGTAAAAAAAAAAACGGTTAAAATGACAAGATGTCTTTTAGTTTTTGCAATCACGAAAAAACACATTTATGATTAGAAAAGCAAATAACAAAAAGTTAAAAACAAACAAAAAAAAAAGGAATATTATTTTTAAATGAGTTTTACAAATGGCAGAAATAAAATATTTTGGCAGACACTTACTTACCATTCCCCACACCTCCACACTGCTCGTAATTACTAGATAAAAGTCTTCGAGTAAGTAAATCTAAAGCACATGCATCTACAGGGTGGTGCAAAAATATAAGACTTAGATCTACCAACCGACTGAAAATCACTTTTTCAAGTCCATCCTTCTTTCTGTGTGGATTGTTAGATGAATACTAGTTAGGAAATGACGAGGGGCGAAGCTCATTCAAAATAAGTCCAGTCTTTCACTGAGCCCCCATACAAATGTTCTCTCAGACTAGCAAAGTTTCGGGAATTATACAATTTTAGGTAAAACTTTAGTCATTTTGTCCAAAAATCAATTGAAATATCAAATTACATTCATAACAAATCTATTTACTGACAGTTAGTTTGATAGGTTTACATTTGGTCATAAAATCTAGTCTGGGACTAGTTTATCAAATTAGTTAGCAAACCTTTTAAAACAAATTCTATCTCAAGATTTCTTTTAAAATACTTTAGGGCTCAAAACATCAAATCTATGCCGATGAATATAAAAGACTAATTTAAAAGTAGAAATATACTTTAAAAAAGCTTCATCTTCTAACAGAGATTGAACTGTCATACGGTAAAAAATTTACTTTTTTAATTATAGTTATACTTTGGAATGTTAATCTAATTGTTTTATCACAATGTTCTGTCAAACCCTTTATAAAGTAGTGATTAGACTCATTTTTTGGTTTTAAACGAAAGTAAGCCAACTAAATTGCTGACCGAAAGATAATCCAAACGCCTCGACATTGCAGAATCTTCTTTGAAAAATTTTATTCATAATTCATTATTCAGATTTTTCTTTAGATTCAAGGATTAAATGAAAAATATTTTTAGTAAATTCCCGGATAAATAAAAGTTTGGGAAATCAACTCCACTGTTGCCAATTTAGCTATTTTCTCGTCAAATCTAGCGATTTTTTGTCAAACTTTGCGAAAAAAAAATTGTGTTTTAGCTATTGGCGGGAAATCTAGTGATTTTTTTATTATGGGTTTTTGTTAAAAAGTTCCTTTGATATAAACAAAAGGACCAAATAAACCACACAAACTGTTGCACAAACATATAAAAAAGCATGAATCGTGCTTCTGTGAAAATTACAAATTTGTTATCTTGTTATCCAATTCTTATATCCAGTTCCTATTTATAAAAAAATATATTGACTTTAAAGCCTGATTCACAATGGAAGCAGATGCAGATGTAAATAATGTAAAAACAAAGTAAAGAAACAGTTGTTTCATATTTCACAAAATTTAAATTAAATTAAAAATTCACAAAACTAACAATAATAAAAAAATATAAATAATAAATTAAAAAAAAAACAATTCAAGCAATTCATTTAACATTTCATCACAGTATTAAATTTTTCTAAGCAATCCTTTTCGGAAGAAAGGCACAAATACACATCGCATTTTTCGCACCGAGTTCGAGTGCGACTGTTACATTGTTGGAAACGGCAGGACCATATAAACCAAAAACAAAAGGACCAAATAAACCACACAAACTGTTGCACAAACATATAAAAAAGCATTAATCGCGCTTCAGTGAAAATTACAAATTTGTTATCTTGTTATCCAATTCTTATATCCAGTTCCTATTTCTAAAAAATATTCACAATGGAAGCAGCCATTTCGTTTTCCATATGGCTCATATCTTTTCAAGGTGTTTAATATAAATTACTTAAATTTCAAGTACAAAAATGTAACTGAAGTTGTGTTAAAGAACTGAAAAACTTTTTTACTTCTTTCTTCTACAACAGCACAAATTTATATGAAGTTCTAAATGACGATTATGATAATTTTCATAAGTTTTAAATAAAATTTAGCATAACTTCGTCAATTAAATCCTAGCAAATCTTTTTTTTTATTGATTATTTTAGACTTGAGGGTGTATTTGAAATTTTTATTAAAATTTGATCTCAGCAAGGCCTATAGCTAAGCTATATTATTTTATATTTTGTTTTATTTACCTATGTATGTATGTATGTATGTATGTATGTATAAATGATTGTATGTTCTACATGCTTCCTGAAATTTGTTCTTTAAAATAGCATTTGATGATGCATTAGCAAATCGTTTCATTGATAATTTAATAAAAATTTAATAAAACTCAACATAAGTTACTGATTTTATTTGCAAAAAGGCGACTTGTCGCTAAATTTTTAAATATTTCGAAAAAGTTATTTGCAAAAACGTGTTTTTAGCGAAATATCGCAAAATTTTTTAATAAGTTAAAAATTTAGCTATTTTTCATTCTGTTTTAGCGATATTCTTTGGAAATCCTTTGGCAACAGTGTCAAAAACCTTAAAGTCCATAAATATTTGACTAAAGCTCCAATACAACTGCTACTTTCAAAAATCGCCTTTGCTGCCATGAATTTGTTTTATTAGTATTAAAGAAAAATTGGCAACAAAAAAATAGTTTTTCATCCTAAATACACTTCCCTATATAAAGCCCTATATAACACAGCACTGAATCAACACGGTATGGTTCTAACTAGGGATGCCAAACGGGAAATCCCGAAATCCCGGGATTTTTCGGGATTACTAAGTCCCGAATCCCGGGATTTATTTTTATGAGTCCCGGGATTTTTAACATATCAACTTTTATGTACAAAAATGTTCGTTTTTTTTTAAATTTTTATACTCTTTCCAAAAATTTTTTTAAAAAATTATATTTAAGTTTATTTTTATTGCAAATAATTCTTATTTTTGGGTTAAATTTTTGTTTTTGGAATACAGCGAGCATTTAAAATTTTAATTTTTTGCTTGATATATAACGACAATTTCTGGATTTTTGTATTTATTTAAAGAAGAAACGAAATTTGCAGATTCACATCTCAAGCCTGTTTTACAATTACGTTTAGCAAGTTCAGCTTTGGCTTAAGACATAATACCAAAATAAATATGATTATTTTTATGCAAAATATAGAAATCATGAAACAATTGTTATATATCAAGCTAAAAATAAAAATTATTCACGTTCCGATAAAAATAAAAATAATTATTTTTATGCAAAATATAGATCAATAAATAATTGTTATATTTTTTTTTTTTTTTTTTTTTTTTTTTTTTGTTGGGACCAGCACTCAGGGGATGACCCCTACTAATGCAATGCATTGTGTTGGAACTAGGAAAATAGGTTATGGGAAGGAGGAAAGAGGGAGTAGTGTTTGTGAACATTCGACTTGAACTTTTTCATGTTGTAAGTGAGAGGGAAGACTTCAGCAGGAAGGTTATTCCACATACGAACAGTCCGGCCAAAAAACGAATTTTCCCTGTAATGCGTTGTACGATTCACCGGCCAATCGACCACAAAAGGATGTGCTCTTGAGGAAAAACGTGTATTACGAACAAAGCTATGGGTTTCGGGAACCAAATCCCTAATTTCATCAGAACACATCCCGTTGTAGTAACGATAAAATAGGCAAGTACAACCCACATTGCGACGGTGCTCAAGGGAGTCAATAGAATTGGATACCCTACTGTCGCCAATGAGAACCTTCGCCCTCTCCTGCACGCGGTCGAGAAGCTCCAAAATAGACTTTGAAGCACCGGCCCACACATGAGAGTTGTATTCCATTCGCGGTCGGATATAGGTGGTATAAATAGTAAGGAGATCAGATGGAGTGAAGTATATCTTACACCGTTTCAAAAAACCGAGGCACTTGAATGCTTCTTTCGACACCTTGAATATATGTTCTGTCCATCGGACATCACATTGTATCCTCATGCCCAGAACATCAAGAGATTCTGTTTCCTCAATATTTATACCACCCATACATACAGATGAGGCACCTTGATCCGTCGCGCGTTTATGCGTTAGTACGCAACATTGGGTCTTTCGGGCATTAAATTCGACCCTATTCGCACGACCCCATTCTGAGATTATGTCTAGGTCACGGCCAAGCGTATCATTCATGTTCTGTCTCATAGCACAAACATCGGACACGCCTGGTCTGTAACCAAATGAATACGAATGGCAAAGGTTGCTGTCATCTGCAAAAGAATAGATAGGGTTGGAAGTTTGACATAAGAGGTCATTTAGAAAAATAAGAAATAGAGTAGGAGAAAGAACGGAGCCTTGCGGTACCCCTGAATGAATCTTGAACTCGTTTGATGAAACCCCATCTATAACAACCCGTATAGTGCGATCTCTGAGAAAGCTCGATATAAATCGAGAGAAATTATCACCGACACCAAATGCAACAAGTTTAGACAAGAGTGCACCATGCCAGACTCTGTCAAACGCCTTGGAAATATCTAAAGCAATTACCTTACTTTCGCCAAAATGGTGAATGGAACGACACCATTTTTCTGATAACAGGGCCAGTAGGTCTCCAGTAGAACGACCTCTACGAAAGCCATACTGGCGGTCGCTTAGTAGGTAATTAGACTCTAAAAATTTTACAAGATGGTGATTTACCATACTCTCCATAACTTTGGAAAGTGCCGAACAAATTGCAATTGGGCGGTAATTTTCAGGGTTATTAGCCACTCCTTTTTTAGGAATTGGTGTTACATTAGCAACTTTCCAGCAGACGGGAAATTCACCAGCATGGTATAGAGTGCTAAAAAGATTTGCTAAGGGACGAGCTAGCGTCGAAGAGCACTGCTTCAAGACCAGTGCATGTATACCATCCGGGCCAGGAGACTTGTTTATGTCGAGATCCGCAAGAACCTTTTTAACAGCTCGAGCCCGAAAAAATATTTTAGGCATAGTTACGGATACTTTTTCGAGTTCGGGTAGTGGTTGATTGCTATCTGGTAAGTTGGAATTATTTGCAAATAATTCGGCAAAACAATTAGCCTTATCAACCAGGTTCGTGAATGTTTGGCCATCCTTTAAAAGAGTTGGTATTGAAGAACTAGCATTAACCCTTACTCTTTTAACGAATGACCAGAAACTTTTACTGCCCCGGGGAGCAGTAAGAACTTCAGCACGAAGACGTTGCTCGTGAAGAGTTTTTTCCCGTCTTAGCACTTTGGCACACGACGACCTTGCCATTTTGCGTAGCAATTCAGTGTCAGCGGTTTTATTGACACGCCAATTTCTGAATGCTTCCTCTCTGGATCTGACTGCTGATTTGCACGTCTGATTAAACCAAGATTTGGACCTAGGTTTATTCGAAGTATTTTTAACTGGAATGAACTTGAAATCTGTTTTAAAAAATATTTGTTTAAACATTTTGTTTTAAAATAAATTTTAAACGTACTTAAATTATTGATAATGAATCTCGCCCTCGCCCTGGAGGTGTACTGCACTGCAGTCGACATAGTGTTACAGTTTTTAACTCAGCTATCGAGATCGATGAGGGACTACACTTTGCAGTGTACCCAGGAAAATCTTTTTGAATTTTGGTAATAGGTCGTAGTTATTTCATACGTTACCTGGTAAGTAGTTGTCATTACAATTGTCATTATTCCGAAAACCTCAATAAGTACTTGCTAGAAATGACCTCAGTAAGTACTTTTCACTACTATTATTTTCAGTTATGAATATTTGCTTACTAATAATAAGCTAAATAACTACTTATTAGCTGTCTTGTTTTCAGTACTGAATATTTACTTACTGGTAACTAGCACCATAACTATTTATTAGGTCTATTAACTAGCGCCAATTAAATACAAACTAGTTATTTTTTGGCTTCTAGTAAGTATATTGTAAGTACTTACAATTCAACTTACTGGTAGTTCAATAATAACTAGATATTTTGTGACTTCTAGTAAGTGTATTGTAACTACTGAATTCTGTGGACAACTCGAACAAAAATAAGTAGTTATTCAGCCGAAAAATAAGTAGTGTTCATATGTCTCCAATATTACTTGCTAACTTACCAGGTAAGTAAAGTTTTGCTGGGGTATTAATGTCGTCACAACTTAGTTCACATTAAAAATTTAATTGCTGTCAAAAAACCGGAATGAATTGATCTAGAAAAACTAAGAGATACGTATATTTTTTTAAGCTTTTTTCAGAATATGATCAGTTTGATCATGGGTGAGGCCAGTGTTATAAACATATTTATAAAATAAGTTGTTTTGTTGTTTTCATTTTTAAAAATTTATGCTACGTATATAAAACCTTTTGAATATTCAAAAAGTGTTGTTTATTAAAAAGAAGTAGCATCTTAAAGAAACACATTGATCCCGAAAAATCCCGGAAAATCATGGGATCCCGAAATCCCGGAAAATCCTGGGATCCCGAAAATCCCGGAATCAAAAATCCCGTATCCCGGGATTTTCAAAAATCAGTCCTGATTGGGACAATTAAAGTACTCGTATTACAAATCATTTTCGTACAACTCGGTACTGGAACTTCTACAAAAATTGTTAAAAAAAGAAACAATTTTCAAATTCAAAAGATCACAAGTTATAATGTCGTAATCTTTGTATAATCGTATAATTATACGACATTGTATTTTGTTGTTGGTATATTTCATACAAAAGTGTACAATTGATTTTAATAGCGGAGTTCAGTGTTTTGTGCATATGGTCTTGCGAAAGAGCAAGTGCAAAATTTCATAGCTTTTTTATGAAATCTAATGGGAACTCTGTGTATTTTGTTGTTGGATTCAACAAAAAAGCTATGATATTTTGCATTTGCTCTTTCGCAAGACCATTTGCACTTCACACTGAACTCCGCTAATGTGTTTTGAAAAATGTTGTATTCATAACAGGCCTGGAAATGTTGGATTTATTTGGTGAATTTGGAATCTGATCATTTTAGAATGTGATATTAACACGACAAATTTAATTCTTCTTAATGATTTATATATGTTAGATTTATTTCAAATTATTTTTTAAGCAAATTTAATTAAATATTCATGCCTATCGCGAATACTTATTCCCATGAAATATTTACCCTTTTTCTATAATTGCAATTCTGAATAACTTTTCCCTTGATATGTTTCCCCATTCTTTGATATGTAATTCAGTGGGAAACCATATCACAAAAATATTTACATTTAAAAAAATTTCCCATGATCGTGAAGCTGTTTATTCCCCTTTTCGTGTTAGTTTGTTCACTTTATTTTTTCTAGCGAACTGGATAAAAAATGTAAATAATTTTCACTTTTTAATGAGTATTTAGATTATTTGAACCTACTTTAGATCGAAATCATAAAATTAAATGCAAAGCAAAATACTTTTAAATAGGATGCTAAATAACAGATCCATTGCATGTGTCTTTGTAAAGGTTTCCAAAAAACGAAGTGCTTTTCATAAACAATTTACTACATGTGCAAACACTTGAGTTATGAAAACAGCACATAAATAAGTTGGATTTTTAGATTTATAATTCTTTTTATATTTAAGCTGTTATGTTTAAAAGTGGTATAAGTCTTTTTTTTCATATATAGAGATATTTAAGAGTTTGCGTTTGAGTTAATTTAAAAATATTGCTGAACGATCATCAATAAGAATAATGTTTTTACCACTCAATACCCTTTAAATTTTATTATCAAAATTTAATTATAATTATTAAGAAAAATAGTCGATTTTTTAACCTCCAAATGGACTTATACAACTTTCAAAAATAACATATTATTAGAAATAAAAAAGAGCACATATAAGCCCATATTTTTATAGACATTTGCGCTACTCAAATGGATTTTTAAGGTAAATAATAATTAACATGAATACATTTAAATATATTTACGAACAACCAAGTTTATTAAGAGTTAATTTAATTAAAATATCGCACTTAATTAACAAGAGGCCATTAGCTCAAAATTTAAAAACTTTTAGTAGAAGCAAACAACTTTTAATTAATCATTGTAGCCATATGGAAAAAACTTATTAAAAACCTTTTTTTGCACCGAAAATTTATATTTATTTGTTACCATTTGCCATCAAATTAAAACTCCCATACCTGGTTTAATTTTATGGTATCAAATAATGTGAATGTCAACTTTTATTAAAGAAGAAGAAAACCAAAGTCGTATTTTATAAACGATAAGCAATAGGACAGAAATTGTGAATTGGACAAATGAAAAATTACAGCTACAAATAGGAGATAAACTGTCGAGTGTGGTCTAGAAACCGAATTCACTCGAAAGTGGATTACTTCAGCATTTTTCACATCCATATGTTTTTATTCATTTTTAATCAGAGTAGTAAAGGGTTGTTGAAAGAAAAACGAATCGACTTTAAATCTTATATTAATGCATATGTAATATTTTAAACAAAATCCAAATTTTGGGTTTGAGTTTGAAATGTTCTTTATTTAATTTATGTGCTGTTTTCACAACAGAAGTGTTTGAACTTGCAGTATAATTTATATGAAAAACACTCC
Source organism: Pollenia amentaria (assembly GCA_943735925.1). Lineage (NCBI taxonomy): Eukaryota > Metazoa > Arthropoda > Insecta > Diptera > Polleniidae > Pollenia > Pollenia amentaria. The sequence goes on from OX031008.1 coordinate 161,603,189, forward strand.
AAACACAGTGTTTTTCATATAAATTTTACTACACGTTGAATGACTTGTGTATATTTTTTGAATAACCCTTTAAATTAAATTTACATGTTTTACGAATTCACAGTGTAGCGACTTCGCATTTTAATCGAAATTAGAGTAGTATATTATATATAAGATGTTTGTTAAAAGTGTATTAAAAGATCAACTGCCTGTTTTTCAAAATAAAATAAAAATTTTCACTTGGGAAAATATATTGAAACAACAATAAAAAAACTCAAATTTGTTTATGTTTTCAATATTAATTTCTAAACGAAAATTTTTATTTAATTTGAAAAACCGGCAGTAAGACATTTCAATATTTTAGTAGTCCAATATTCAGAAAATGTTCCTACCAAAGACAAAATATGTTGAAAAATTTCTCCAATATTGAAAGTAAAATTTTCGTAACAAAAATAGAACAACACTGTAAGTATGACGACACTATTAAATATTTAGAAAATAATAAATGAAAATGCGAAATATGTCACGTTTTGTGTAAATTTAATCACACACTAACAAATATATACCAACACACATATATACGCAATCATATGTTAACGCATACACAAATATTTATGCACATAAAGAAAAAACTCATTTTCATTATGATTTATTTTTATTTGTGTGTGTTTCAGAAAGGACTCCTCACATTAAGTTAAACATATTTAAACAGGAAACATTTTGTATGATAATTTCATATTTTTTTTAAAACAAAAAAATCCATTTACTGTATGACAAGAACCCGTCGAGCGGTGTAATTATTTGTAGAAATTATATTGTTTCTTTCCTTGTGAGTTTTTAATGATTTTGTAAAATGAACTTTGTAGCATTTAATAAATCTTGAGTGGGAGTGTGTTGGCGAAAAAAGCACGAGAAGTTAAATGTTTTTATTTTTAAACGTATAAATCATGTTCAAATATGAGATTAAATATACTTAAATAAATGGTGACTTACAAAACAAAACGATATAATACCATTTGAGTAATTTTTTTGAATAAATCAGTTTACTTAATTTGTCCAAAAAATGTATAAATATACAATATACATTTATTTAAAATATTTAATTTTTAATTGCCTAGAAACTATAGAAATAATTAAATCATTTATCTGAAGTTAAGTTAATAATAATGAATTAACTATTTTGGAAATGTTGCACGGCATTTACATGATGATTTTTTGGACGTCTGTGTTTCGACATTTTTTTTGTGGTCGAACGGTGTAGAGATGCAAGAGGGACAGACAAAAAGACTTTTTCCTTTCACAAGTTTCTGTTTTTCATAGTATGCTTTATTTATCTCATACAGATATCGCTCATTTGCTGCCACATCGTCATAACTCAAAAATAGTAGTTTTACAGAAAACGACATTAAAGTTTAAAATTTAATGAAAACATAATCACAGAAAAAAGTTTTTTATAAATTAAAAAAATGGTTTCAAAAGTATTTAAATTTAATTAATGTGATAATAGAATCAATTATTTTTTTAGTTGAAAGAAAATTAAAAATTAAATTTTGATTTAATTAACATTTTAGTTGTTTTGAAATAAATTTTTAATTAAATAACAAAAAGCCTTAATTGACTTTTTTCGTTTCAAATAAAATAATTTACACTTGTAGAATTGTTGTTGGGAATTGTAAATATTTAATTAAATAAATTAACACATTGTTTGAAATGGCAAAGTTTTTTGAACATTTTTTTAGATTTAAAGTAAAAATGTCATTTATTGAAAAAAAGTTCACAATTTTAAATTTTTTACAATTTTTAGTAATCATTTCGTTAATATGTGCAAAATAAACAAATTGTTTGCTTGATTCTATGAATTTGGTGATTAGAAATAATTTTTAATTTTTTTCTGTGTTTTTATTTTTGATATTTTTATTATACATACATATCGCACTTGATAAAAATTAAAAATTATTTTGCTTCTACTAAAAATAGTTTTGCTTCTACTGAAAAGTTTTAAATTTTGAGTTAATACCTTTATGAACGAATGCGATATGTAGCATTGGGTTTATTTTAATTTTCTGAACTGTGACAAATTTGAAATTTGAAATTCCAATATTACAATATTTTATCAGATATCCCACTACCTGAATCCTCTTTTCAACTCCCTTCTCCCAATTCCTTTAAAGAGTTATATATGTACCTTAGGGTGGGTCGAAAAAAAAAGTTGTACCAGTCACCCCCTAGAATGAAAGATATGCCAATAAAGTTTCTAAAACAGAAAACATTTTTTTTTTGCCACGCCCCAAAATACAGCACTTTTGGTTTTTTATATGTAGCGCTGCCATTTAAAGTCCGATCTTATTATATCACATATCGTTGTTCATGGGTTGACAGTGGCTTAATTTTTGCCTTTGGTGACTTTTCAATCCGACATCAAACTCTGGGCGCCACTTATGCCATCTCGGATACTTCCCCCAAATATAAATTTTTTTAAACGTGCCAAGAAAGTCCTTGTAAAACTAAGTTTGTCTAGCTTTTATTATACTCACTTTTATGCCACGCCTCAAAATTGAGCCCCTTTTTTGTTTTTCACAAGCATATTACATTAAAGCAGGTAAAAGCCAATACAAACCAAAACAATTTTCATTCTCAAAATACGGAACGTTTTGTGCGTGTAGTAAGCGAATCCGCAAGCAAAGTAACTGATGAAAAGCGAATGGGTTATATTTTTGCTAAGATAAGAATTCGAGAGAAGTACAGCTACCTTGAGTTCGTAAAGATTTACGTACACCAGCTATCTAATTTATAATTTTTCCTATATGTATTTTGTTAAGAATTCATTTGTATGTATGTAAATAGTTTTGTACTTTTTTGTTTCCAGAATAATGCAATTTCTTTATTTTTTTTAGTTCTTGTTTAAGGTGTCATAATTGGCATTATGTTTTCTTTTAGAAATGTCTTTATTTAGATTTTGAAATAAATATTATTATTTGTTGTATTGAGTATTAAAAAATAAATAACTAAGAAGCAGTTTCAGAAAACTTTGACAGTACAAATACCGAAATTAAAAAAATTGTATCTACGATACAATCATACAAATATACGCGATATTTTTTGATCATATTACAAGGGGCGATGTAATTGCTATGTGAGGAAATAATAAAAGGAACATAATTAAAGGGCTTGTGTAAAAAGTGAGTAGTTAAAAAACTTGACTTACAAATAATCAGAAGGGTTTCTCTTCTATTTATAAAAATTTAACATAAGAACGGAATGATCTCAAAAATGAAGCCATATTCTTGCCATTAATAATGATATACGATACGATGAGATTGGACTTCAATTGGCGATGCTATATATGTGTATAAAACAGAAATGGCTGCATTTTAGGGCATGGTAAAAAAATTTTGTAAGCTCTTGAAATTTAATATATATGACTTTTATTATATGAAGTCGCTGGTGGATATTTTTTTGGTTTTTGTATTGGCTTCTACCTGGTTTAATGTAATATGTTTGTGAAAAACAAAAAAGGGGCTCAATTTTGAGGCGTGGCATAAAAGTGAGTATAATAAAATCTAGACATACTTAGTTTTACAAGGACTTTTTTGGCACGTTTAAAAAAATTTATATTTGGGGGAAGTATCCGAGATGGCATAAGTGGCGCACAGAGTTTGATGTCGGATTGAAAAGTCACCAAAGGCAAAAATAAAGCCACTGTCAACCCATGAATAACGATATGTGATATAATGAGATCGGACTTTAAATGGCAGCGCTACATATAAAAAACCAAAAGTGCTGTATTTTGGGGCGTGGCAAAAAATTTTTTTTTCTGTTTTAGAAACTTCAATGGCATATCTTTCATTCTAGGGGGTGACTGACACAACTTTTTTTTTTTGTATGGAAGTCGACCCGGTCTAATGTACCTCCATCATTGAACATTTTCAAAATAGCATTTTTTTTTAAATTAAATTTTCTAAATTTCCAAAATTATTTCATATATACCCCTTATATTGTCCTATAGAGGACCCATTAGGCCACTATGTCTATAAAGTGTGTTATGTGCACCACTAAGCATTTATCCAAATTGGTTGGTAATCCCCTCAAGAAATTTTCGTGATCAATTTATTTTTTCAAATCTGAATATCTGAAATTTCAAAATTACTTTAAATATCCCACTAACATCATCCTTAGAACTATTTTTTATGGGCAACCAGTTCCATTTCCCTGTAATATCCTCCTTAATACACTTTTTAATATTTGTTTTAATATTAAGTCGATTTAGCCGTGTCCTTCTGTTGAAATCACGCTCAGGTACATATGTATCAAAATGTGGAATAACCACCCTATAGAATTGATAAATTTGTTACAAAAACTAGCATAAATAGTGGCGGACTGAGCATATTGCTATAACATATTGCCCAAATTCGTTCTATATGGCTAGAAGTCATGCCACAAAATTTCGTGCAGATCGATCCATAATTTACCGCAGGCCCCATATAAAGTCCCCTCTCGAAAAACACGTAATTGCATTAAAATTTAGTCTCTCATAGTTTTATATGACTAGAAATCACATTGTCAAGTTTCGTGAAGATCGGTCCATAATTTACCAAGGGCCTTTAGTATGCGTAAAGCCGTTACCATTAATGTATTATACTAAAATTTTGTCAGTCATAGTTTTGTAAGACTATAAATCACTTCTTTTAATTTGACATATAGACCCATATAAAGCTCACTCCTGAAATATTCCAACTGTCGGTAGAGAGCTTCAAAGATTCGGCACAGCCGAATGTACCACTCTAACCTGTTTCTATTGCAGTAGTACTGTTAACTGCATACAGTGTGCTGTTATGAAATTATGGCGGATGTCTTTACTAGTTAAATAGGTATTTATCTTCACACACATTGAAATCCCATTTTAACTAACATACGGACAGACGACATCTTTAAATCAACTTAGAAGGATTCGGAATATATTTATATATAAGCACTCCGCATGTGGTAAAGGGTATAAAATTAATTAATTTCTTTAAAATCATTTGGGTTGTTCACGAAAGGCGGATTATCAGATTATATGGTTACATAGTTATTTTAGCAGCAACAAAATATTTAAAAAAAAAATTGAATAAATGTATCTTGTTGTTGTGATAACCAGCCTTCCGTCAACAACCCAATTGCCTTAGTACTAAAAATATTTAATATATTTAAATACAACATTAAATTATAGAGTAAGTACTCGTACATCGACCAATCCTTTGTATGCAAATACTTTCTGCAATTTGTTTTTTTTTGCCCGTAAATTTAAATAAGTACTCTTACTCTCTCTTTTAAAGTATTTGAATTAAAAATAAATCAATAAATATCTACAAAAACAGCAAAATATTCGAACTGTCTGTATTTGCTTTTACATTTACAAAAAAAAAAAAAAAAAAAAATATTTACAGAAAAATAGTATTATTTGTATGTGTTCTTTGGAGAATACTACCTTTCTTCCATATTATCAGTATATTCTTGACTATTTTTTTTTATTTGCACTATATTTTATATAATAGTATTATTTATGTAGTGAACTAAGAGGGTTAAGGGAGAACCAACAAAAACAACACCAGGCTGCTGCCGAAAATATTTACGTTTTCTTCAACAGATGTCTGGATGCTATTTACACACAAAGACTTTAAAGAAATGCTTGAATAAACTTAAGACAATATTTGTTAATGAAATTAATAGAATAGCAATTTCAAAAAGTATTAATATCTACAATTGCAAAGGATTTTGTTAGCAAATAGACATAACAACACCCAGGGAAAAAATATTGTTCGATAATGTGTGAATGGGCAACTCATTCATTATCATTGCAGAAAATAAGTATACAGGGTTTTAAATCAAAGCACCTAAAAGTTATTTCAAAGGCTATTTGGGACGCTAAATTTAAATTGTTGTCTTATTTTTTCATTATTTATTGATTGAACATGCATATATTAAATATGAACTAACTTTTATCAATCAAATCTTATTCTAATACGCTTTTCTATGTCCTGCAAGTGCCGGACGAAAATATTTCCCTTTACGGTTTCTGTTCACATTTATAGGTGACTAATGGTCTTCTAATCGGATGAGTCCTGCACTATCTCTTCTCCTTTAGCGAGTGTGGCGCCATCATTTAAAATATTTCGAATTAGTGGATTCGGATGCAGTTTAAGCCTTAAAAATATTGCACTGCATGTTTCCTAGTTATAAAAAAACTAGGGGGCACCTGTGATTGTTCGAAGAAGTTTATTTTTTCACGCCATTGAATTTTTTGGCTTTAAGATAGAGTTTTACAGTAGAAGTTTGAAATCGAGAACAGAGTTTCTTCCAATAAGCCAATAAATTTGAAGTGCTTTTAGTTTAATTTGAGTAAATTTTGTTTCTATATGCCATTACCACGTCAAACGCCGATCTAAATGTAAACCGAGGTATTTTACATGCGAGTGTTATGGTATTATTTGATTATTGATTTGAATATGGGGGCATGTTTCAAAGTGAATGTTATATGTACGCATTTTTGCTCATTGACCTTTATCCTCCATTGTTTTAACCCTTCAAACATATGATCCTGTAAGTAACGAGATGCTTCATGACAGTTTTCGTGTACGTTTAGAAAAGCTGTATCATCCGTAAATGTTGAAATTTGGGTGTAGTTGTTTGTTGGCATGTCCGAAGTATAAATAAAGTTTAATACAGGGCCCAGGACGCTGCCTTGTGGGACTCCAGCGTCAAAGGCTGAGAGAACTTTAAAAATCGCCTTCTTTAATAATAAATTTACGACCGACTTAGTAGATTTCTAACGGCTTGGGTGTATTCACTGGTAAGTTTAGCTTGAATTTATGTATTAAGCCTTCATGCCAGTCTTTATCAATTTGCTTTCAAAGACTCTTCTTATGACACTTACTATTCGATGCGTTTGTTCTAGGGTATTCATTCGGTTAACTGTTAATCGGTTAATTTTAAATTTGCTATACGTCGATTAGCCGACGTAACAAAATTTTTTGTAGTATTATAATATACTTTTTTGAGTTTTTAATTATTTGTTTCATCTCATATACATAAGGTATGTGTTAAGAAAATATTTTTTCATACAACCAAAGAAGGTGTTCAGTGATCTTCATTTTAAATAAGTGTTTGCTGGCAACAGCTTTTTGTTTCTTCTCATATCTTCTCTTATCAATATTTTAACAGAATTAACCGAAACAATTAGAAGGGTTAGAAATTTAAAAAAAAAATTACACCAGGACTCTAATGGTATAATGGAAGATTTTATACGTCTTGAAAAAACCAGGAAATGGACTGAGAAATTAGATATTCTGTATTATGGGTTGCTTTCGAATTCTCCAACATCTACGATAAGTGAAAGAATTTTCCAGTCAAGTTTTATCAGAACTAAAGAAACCGCATAAATCCTACACATTTAAACCAATTTTTTTTCCAAAAGATTATTTTATAAGATGTCCTTAAACTATTGAAATAACTAATAAAATGATCTCACGCTTTATTTTTTAATTACAGTCGAACTTTCCTATAATGAGTATGCATGGGACCAAAAAATCACTTCATTTTATAGAAACTTCATTATGAAGAAATTATATTTTTTTCCATTTTTATTTAAAATAATCAGGTGTTTTAGCTTGGATTGCACTCTTTAACATGCGCCGGTTATCCATTTTAACATTGCTTCTCAAAAAGTAGGATCGGAGCCTTATGTGTTTGTAGTGCTTAACAGCTTGTCCTCTACATTTTGAGAATAACTTTTTTTATATAGTATATAGAATAACTTTATTCATTTAATCGGGCTTTTGTTTTAATCGGTTAATCGCTCGATTAATTAACCGAGGTTTTGGTTTAATCGGTTAATAATCGGCTAATCGGTTAACCGATTAATAAAGTTTTTTTTCTATATTAAATAATTTAACCCTCCGATGAGTGAGAAGGTCTCTAGGGACCTTTTTGCCTTTTCAAACTGAAATTACTCCTACTTCGGCCACTACAATTTTATAATTGACAAATTCTAAGAACAAAAAATTCTAAGAACTGGTTTATTGCTAGTAGTATAAAATTAGAATATTGTGCCTTTCCTTGAAAACAAAAAATTGAAAAAATTATTTTTGTATGTAGAATTTAGTTATAAACAATAAAAACAAAAACAAAAATCAAAAAAAAATTTTTTATATGAAAAAAAACATGATTTACAAAAAAGGTCCGTAGGGACCTTTTCACACGGCCGTGAAGTTCAGAACTGTCACTCATCGGAGTGTTAAATAAATAAAAATGCATAAATTATTTATTATTTGGAGTTTACTAGTAAAAAAACAATAACATAACAAACATAACGATTCTTCAACTAACCCCAGCAAACATAAAAATAATTCATATATCGCACTTAATCAACAAGAGGGTATTATCTCAAAATTTTTATTTTTCCACTTTTTCGAAAATATCTACACGCTATATTCATATCTGCCCGCTGTAAAAATATCTTGCTATTTTGTCTACTTTTTGGTAATGAAACGGTTGGTTTTAAAATTAATTTCCATATGCCTTCAATGTTAAATTAAAAATTGTTTTGCTTCTACTGAAAATTTTTAAATTTTGAGTTAATACCCTCTTGTTGAATAAGTGCGATATATGAAATACATATTTTTTAATTAATACATAAATAGTATGTATTAATTTAAAAATAAGGTGTAGGATAATTTTATTAGTTATTTCAATAGCTTAAGGAGATCTTATAAAATAATCTTTTATACAAATAATTTGGTTTAAATGCTTAGGATTTATGCGATTCTTTTCTTTAGTTTTGATGAAACTTGACTTGGAAAAAATTCTTTTATATATCGGAGATGTTGGAGTAATTAAAAGCAACCCATAATACAGAATATTTAATTTCTCAGCCCTTTTCCTGAATTTCTCTAAGCATATAAAATCTTCTATTATGCCATTAGGGTCCTGTTAAATTTTTTTAAATTTTTAACCAGTGTTTAAATTGCTTGCTTTAAAATAGCAACAGTCGCACATTTTTGCTTTGTTTACATTTTTTGCAGCAAATTAAAAAACTGTGTGTCTAAGTGTTTACTTAACTCTTTGATAACGAGTCAGCAAAAGCAAAAAAGCAAAAGCAAAACAAAGAGAGTAAATAATTTGTTTAAACTCGCTATGTGCATGTACTCTGCTAAATCTGTCAGCAAAGAAGCCACTTAAGAAAACAAATTTTCTGTTGCTGTAAGTATTAAGTTTTTGATTGTTTTTTTTTTTGCTTTTGATGCGCTTAAAGTCAGCAAGTTAACTTCTTTGCTGTTGCTGGAACTTAATATATTATGAACGAATTTGTTTCGAATTTTTTTGGTATTTTGCGTTTTTTTTTTAATAAATAGGTACATACATACATAAATGAAACTACACGTTTTTTTAAACTAATTTGTTTATTTTGTGTTATGTAATTATGTATATACCTATTCTATGAAACTAACGCCTGCAACAGCAAGCAACAGCAATGAAGTCAAAAACAGCAAAGAAGTTAATACTCGCTGAATTTAAGCACATCAATTTACAGTTAAGCCAAAGCAAAAAAAAAAATAAACAAAAACTTATTACTTACAGCAACAGCAATTTTTTTTTTCAAGTGGTTGCTTGGCTGGCTTTTTAAGCTGAGAACATAAACATGGTGAGAATAAATAAATTATTTACTCTCATTTTTTCTGCGTTTGCTTTTGCTGTGTTCTTTTTCTTAAGTTAAGTTAAGCAATTACAAAAACATTAAAAATAGTCAAGCATTTTTAAACACTGTTTTTAACACTTCTAATTATTTCGGTTAATTCAGCTAAAATATTGACAAGAGAAGATATGAGAAAAACAAATAACTAAACACATACATATAAACAGTACGTGAAATAAAAAGGTGTTGACAGCAAACACTTTTTTAAAATGAAGATCACTGAACACCTTCTTTGTTTGTATGAACAAATATTGTCTAAACACATACCTTATGTATATGAGGCGAAACAAATAATTAAAAACACAAAAAATATGTTATAATACTACAAAAAGTTAAAAATATTGTTACATCGGTTAATCGACTGAAATGAACCGGTTTAATCGTTACTCGAGAATAGCCAATTTTAAATTAACCAATCAGTTAATCGGGTTGTAATTAATCGGTTAACCGATTAACGGTTATCTGAATAAATACCCTAATATCTATACTATAAATAAAATAAAAATAAAAAAAATGAAAAAAAAATTTCGGAGATACCGAAACGCTTATGCAATTTGTATTAAACTTAAAATTAATAAAATTCAAGTAAAATTATTTTATTAGTTTGCCAAATTACATTGTAAGAGATAGTTAATATTTAAAATTCATATTTATAAGATTTAAAATAAGGAATTTCAAATTGAATTCTTGCTAAAGCTAACAAGAAAATTAATTATATTATTTTTTTAATATAAATATGATTTTTGTTCAAAACGCAAAAATACGATTTGGCAAATCCGTTTGAACCAGACCTGCAGAGGAAAATTGTCTCTTTTAGATGCGACAGAACTCATTAGTATTTTTGCGTTTGGGCATAACATGTCTTGCGCCAGTAAACAAGCTGATCTGCTTTTCTAGAAATACAAGGTTATCCATTTTTTGGTTTCAAAAATAAAGATAAATAAAACACACATTAAGCTGTAATTTTGTATAAAACCTTTATTTCATTTCATTGCTTCGACGTTGCAATATCATTTAAATGACCGCCTCACAGCAGCTGAAAATCGTTTTTCATCGGCCAAAAATCTCATTTAAAGTAGTAATGATATTAGTAATTTTTCAAATAGCTTTGATATACTAGGTAATTATCGAATATGCCTATATGACTCAACTTTTGTATGATCTTTACCTGGCTTTGGTGTCATGGTAGCTAAGGCTACGGTGACACTTGGAATATAATTGACGAAAAAAGCGGGACCAATAGAAACAATAATATATAAATTTTTTTTAATTCCCATATTTATTTTAATTCTACTACCACATCTTACAAAAACAGTATTTAGCGATGGCTAGCAGTATAATCAGTTTTATTTTTTGATTTTTAGACCATGTTAAATCTCACTAACTATTAACAAAAGTAGTGGTTATGCTTATTTGGTCAAATAATTAATAAGTGCGTCCGTAGTTTAATGAAACCTTTCTGGCGTTTAACCCATTTTTTGCCACCGGTCGATTATATCTTGAAAGTTTACTATAGTTTTTTTGATCTGTTTTCACAAAAATAAATTCTGGACTAATTTTGAATATATTAGTAATAAATGATTTTCTAAAGACTTAATAAATTATTTGTTAAGAGAATTAAAAAAAGCCCATTTGTAATACTTTTTTCAATTAAAAATATATTAACTGCCTGTTTTCCAAAAGAAAATACATATTTTCGTTTCGAACGAAATTTATATTGACAACAGAAATAAGTTTGAGTTTTTTTTTTGTTGTTTCAATATAAATTCACAAGCGAAAATTTTTATTATATTTTGAAAAACGGGCATTCAAAAATAGAAAATAACTGCCAGTTTTTCAAAATAAAATAAAAATTTTCGCTTGGGAATTTATATTGAAACAACAAAAAAAAAACTCAAATTTATTTATGTTTTCATTATAAATTTATAAACGAAAATGTTTATTTTATTTAAAAAAAAAACAGGACGTACATTTTTTGTTTTTCAATATATTCACAGAAATAATTATCAGTAGTTTTTTATCAATTAAAAAATTGGTTAAAAAGTGTTTCAATTTAATAAGTGTGTTAATTTAATCAATTTTTTTTTAGTTAAAAGAAAATTAAAAATTTAATTTTGTTTTTGTTTTAACTTTTAAGATGTTTTGAAATAAATTTTTAATTAAAATATTAATTAAATAACAACAAATTTTAATTGATTTTTTCGTCTAAAATAAAATAATTTGAACTTGTACAATTGTTGTTGGGAATTGTCAAAACTTGAGCTATATTTAAATTAATCAATAAACTCTTTGTTTTCACCATTTTCAATCAATATTAAAATATTTTGGCATTGATATATATGCATATATATATATATATTTTTTTTTTTGACACTTTACAATTTTGTTTAATGCACTCGTACCTACACTTTCTTTATTTCTTAATTTCTTCATTTTTTAATGGTTTTTTTTTAATTATTTATCCACTGAACAACAAATAATTCGATAGGCATATGTAAAACAAATGACACAACTGATGCAAAATTATTTTAAAAATGGCGTTAACAAAATATTATTAGAGTAACGATATTTTGTTTGCATCTTTAACATATTATGAGTATGTGTGTAGAAAGTTATCACGTTTTGGCTATTAAATATCATAAAATAGTCGTGAGGAATATAATATGTTTTCAACGATATAATTATTTAGTTGTTATTAAAATGATTCTTTTTCAGTGAACCATACTTAAATTTATAATTTCGATAAACATTGACATGCTTACAGTAAGTATAATATTGTTGGTATTAAATAAATATAACAATATTTTGTGTACGAAAACAATATACTCTTACAATAAACATAGTGTAGTTGCCGTAACCATGCTCAACTTATATGGTTAGGGCCTAAATAATAGCATTGATTGCGATAAATGTTAAGTAAGGAACGTTAAAATTTGCAAATATTGGGTGATTCAAGTAGAGATACTTTTTTCAATAGCCTTTTTATTGACAGATTACGTGTGAGTCGTGTCATGCTGTCATGTTATTTTTGTTTAGTATTGTTTGCCATTTCATTATGAGAAGACTTACGCCTAAACAACGTTTACAAATCGTTCAAGTTTATTACGAAAATTCACGTTCTGTGGGAAATGTGTTTCGTGCACTTAGCTCAACTTATGGTCAACATAATCGGCCTACTGAGCGTACTTTTCGCAACACCATCACCCATTTTGAGACCCAGCATTCATTATTGGATAATATTCGACCGAATAGACCACGTCTAGCACGCTGTGGAGAAAATATAGCGGCCGTAGGTGAGAGTTTACACGAAGACCGTGGAACTCGGATCGTTATCGTGCCATGATATCCGACTATTGGATGCCTGAAATTGAAGCTCGTGATCTCGGCGACATTTGGTTTCAGCAAGACGGCGCCACTTCCCACATATCGCATCAATCAATGGATTTATTGAGAGAACACTTCGGTGAGCACATAATTTCACGTTTTGGGTCGGTCGATTGGCCACCAAGATCGTGTGATATCACACCGTTATACTTTTTCCTGTGGGTATATGTAAATTCTAAAGTTTATGCGGATAAACCCTTTAACCGATTCTGGCCTTTAAGGAAAACATCACGCGTGTTATTCGCCAGTTACCAGTCGAAATGTTCAAACGAGTCATCGTAAAGTGAACTCAACGGATGGACCATCTGCGACGTATCAACAGCCAACATTTGATATACAAAAAATAAATGTCAAAGAATGTTCTTTCAAATGATAATAAACATTTCCCATTAAATTTGAATTTTCTGTGTTTTTTTTTTTCTTTAAAAAAGTAGGGAACCTCGAAATGGATCACGCTATATATTTCGCAACAATCGCATACGATTAAAAAGAATATTCTTTAAAATTTTCTATGGAATTGAAGACTATGCCTTAAATCGATTTAGCAGCGATAATCTTTCTGCTTCCCTACAACATCAAAAATTTCGCTTATTCAGGAATAGTATTTCCACGATCAAAATAAAAACAATATAGTATCGTTTCGCTAAAATCTTGTATTGGCAAGTAAAAATAACAATAACAATCCCCCCTCTCCGATTGAAACATTGACAATTACACCCCTAAAGAAATTTAAGTAAATTCTAAAAGTCTGAACAATATGTGGACAAAAAAGAATTATTTTGGTCCGTTAGGTTTATTTAAGATTTAGAAGATAACTCACATGCTCAATTTAAAGGAATTTTAAGACACCTTAAGCATGTGGGAAAAGGAATACCGTGGAGAAAGTTGTAGGAGGGAATGCAGTTAAGCCATGTTTGTTTAAAAATTAGCTACTTTCGATGTCAAAGCAATTGGAAAAAACATATTTGCCTTTGCTTAATAAGAAGCAAAGTTATATGGGCACCCATCATAAGGACAATGTTGCCTCTACAGGACACCGTGATGTCTTGAGGAGTAAACTCTACAAATAACTTAAATTCCAACCCAAGGTACATATCTTACAAATTGCCCGATTTTCTACAGCCTTTTCTTGTTCCTCTATTTAACTTAATATACATGAATAGCAGATTAATTGAATATTTAAATATTTTTGAACAGAAAAACTATTTTCCAGGGGTGAATATTCGTTTAAATAAATTTTTTATATATTATTTTATTTTATTTTTGAAGTGAAAACAGCGTTTGAAAAAAGCAACAATAAAAAGGAAAATGTTAACAAAAACAATATAAAATGTATAATGTGTGTAGACATCACATTCAAATTGCCTTGAACTTAATGTCCTTAGTCAATGCTAAAAATTGAGGCAACGTTTTTTGCAGGAAACACGAATAAAAACAAAGCAGACATATCCTTGTAAAAGAAAGAGAGAGAGAGAGAGAGAGAGAGAATGTTTACAAATTAATAACCGGTTAAAAGACCAAGAAGAGAGCAGTAAAAAGAGCAAAAATAATTTTTAATAGAGAAAATCTACCAAGCTCTTAAATTTGTCTAACAGCTGAATCTGTTAAGGGTGTTGCTTGGCAACATGTAATTAAACTTTGAAAATGTCTAAAACAAAAGTTGCTCAACATTTTCCTTTTAAATTTATGTACATTTTTAGTTGAGTTCAAAACATTACAGAGGTGTTGAGACATGACCAATGAACGTCTTTGGCCTTTTGATAGAACAAATTTACCGCCGATGAGATGGACTACGACGATATTTATTAAATAATGGCAATGTTGATTGAATACGATATGTTAATTTTGTTAGGTGAGTTGGTGTCTGTATGAGAAAGCGTATGTTAGTGTGTGCATATGTGTGTGATAAAAACTAGTAATTTGCAATACACACTTACCCCCATATTCATAACAAATATTTTAGGTTTATAGGAGGTTTATGAAACGAATTGTCTATGAAAATTTGTTTAATAAACCTTTTGTTAATCAAAAATATTTTTTATGAATATGGGGGTTAATGTTATAAACAACTCATTAAAGTAAACGATGTTATTGAGATTTTGTTTCAAAGTAAGTAAAAAGTAATGATTACTTTCATGATATTTAATCCATTAACTTTTATTGATACCGTGTGTAAGGAATAACGAAGTAAATAGCTTTAAATATTATAACATGTAATAATCTTTGTTGCTTCAAATTTCAAAAATATGGACTTAACACCCATCTTACATTTAAAATTATAATCAAATCTGTTAGGAATCTGCTTCACAAGCAAAATAACCACGTATGTTGTGTGAATGATACTCTTGGTTTGAATCAGCTGAAAAAATCATTTGTAACAACATTTTCTTATTCCTTTTTAAGCAGTTTAATAGTAGTTTTTATGATCACAACTGAGTATTTTTTATCTCATTTTGCAATCGTAAGATATATAGTTTTTGATTATATTGTAAATAATTTTTTTAATCGCTTTCCTAATTGCTGACACAGAAAGACAAAACTCGTACTTAATTTAAGTATTTTCTACTTACTTAAGTGGGAGTCGTACTTAAAAATTTAAGTACGACTAACACTAAAAAGTAATTACAACAATTTAAAATAAAATAACTTTCGAAATCCAATATGCGTGCATACGCCCAAATTTTTACAAGTTTGTTGTAGAAACAACAACAACGCTACAAGAAGAAACCCATAAAATATTCGTGGTTAAAAAGCAAAATAAGAAGCAAAAATTCCCAAATTGTATTTGTTAAAGTTATTAAGTTAAATCAAATTTTTGAATTAGGATTTGTACGAAAACCATATTGGGCATGCTGCTGGTGTCTTATAACTTAGAGTTCTTCTGTAAACAAAGGGCGGAAAACAACAAAAGAGAAACAAAAATGTGTAACGGATAAGTTTATAATACAATTCTCTTTGGTACTCTGGGGTAAGTGTTTAGGTTGGAATCTAGCTCACTTTCGGATTATTTCAAGTACGAGTTCGAGATTTAACCAACTTAGAAATTCTTGAATCAAGCACAGTTTGAGGTTAACTTTTATCTTACTTTTCGGATTATTCAAAGTACGGCGCACTTGAATAATCCGTAGTTGAACCAAGCATTCTGTAATGGATTTAGGGAAATCCGTACTTACCGTACGATTGACACCGCTTTGGCTGGATAGATTGATTTTTCTTTTCAGTGTATGAGCCTTTTTTTTATCACTTTTCTTTCATATTCTGTTTACTTGCAAATCAGTCTAGCATCATAATTTATTTTATAAATGTTATCATAAAAATGTTGGTCATGACTCTGTGGTGTCTGTGGTGGCAAATAACATAAGTAACGTTGGTCCCCAAAGCATCAATCGTAGCTGGCTTATTCCTTAAGACCTCAGACTTTAAATAGCACGATCTGGGTGGCCAATTTACTGTAGCAAAACTTGAAATTAATTGTTCATCAAAATGAGTTCTTAACAAGGTCATTGTTTTACGCTTCATCACTGAACAAAAATGATAAATTACCGGATTTTCTTTGAGTTTTTCGAGAGTCCATTCACTGAAGATAAGACGCAAATTTAAGTCGCCTGGCTTCAATACTTACACAAGTGGAATTTTGTTTGCTTTAAGGCCGAGATGCTTATGTAAAATACGCCAAGTTGTTCAATACGACAAGCGAAGCTGCTGAGAACGACGCCGAAGCGATTCGGCATGGTCTTCGCGTAAACTCTCAGCTACAGCTGCTACATTCACTTCACCACGTGCTGGATGTGGTCTAGCCGGTCTAGTATCATCCACTAATGTAAGCCGGGACTTACATTTGTTCACAGAACGCTGATTTTCGTAAAACAGCGGATAAATTTGGAGATGATACTGTGCTGTAAGTCCTTCCAGGATGACTTGCCAAATGATACTGAACAAAAATGACAAAACAGTTTGACAGAAATTAGTTGCGGCAAAATCGTTTTTTATTCAAAATTAATGAAAAACGCATAAAAAAGAATGACAAGGGCAAAAATTTTACCTTTTTTTTAAATTTTTCAAAAGGTGGAGTATTTTGTTGCAAATAAAAACAAATGTTTTTTGGATGAGTTAATAGAAATTTATTCCTTATCATTTGAAATGTTTTGATCAAAATTGGACAAATCGTTCTCAAGTTATGATGCAATGTATTAGCAAAACTAGACGTGATAGAAAAAAAAACGGATTACGATTCAGCACGCTTAAGGAAATTAAAGTTACATAACGAAATCCTTGCTCCCTTTATATAAATTGCAATACATGAACTCCAGAAAAATAAAAAAAAAACATTTAAGACGTTTCTGTCTCTCTATTTCGTCCGTTGCATGCATAAAATGCTTTTGAAGCACATCATTAATACACTCATAAAATTATTACAGTAACACATTGTAGGTTATTCCATTCGTTTACTGTTAAAATTTAATGAAAATATAGTTATTTTACGAATCAATTTATTTTTTAAATTTTATGTTTGTTATTCAAAAAACAAACTACCAAAAAATACTGCTTCTCCGTACTAATATTGTTATGTAGTTTGATTTTTTGTTAAATTATATTTTTTTTAAAGCAATAACTATTAAATTTTACAGAATATTCTGTTAAAAAAAATAAGCTCAAAAATTTAAGGTGCTGTTTTCACAACACAAGTGATTGAACGTGTAGTAAAATATGTATGAAATACACTCAAAAAACTGAGCGTTTTTCATATAAATTTTATTACACGTTCAATCACTTGTGTTGTGAAAACAGCACATAAGTAAAATTCATTTATTTTAAATGAAATGTAAATGATCCGTTTTTTAAATAAGTTTTTAGTTGTTTTAAATGAATTTTTTGTGGGATTTACCTACATAATATTTTGAGTGTATCTTTATCAGTAGAGTTGAACTTGAGATGACTGATATCTAAGAACAAATCCAATTGTATTTGCTGATAATAGTAATACCTCTACTCTTTATTGTTGTAATTGAAAAAAAATTTCAAGATTTGGTTTGGTTTGGTGTTATTTCCGTTCTACTTATATGGGGAAGTATGTTCATCCTTAAAAACATTTCGCACAGCAAATCTAATGCACCCAGAGGTTCCACCACCCTCTGCCCACGCAATGAAATGTTTCTAAAAATATTATGAAAATCGATGGACAAATGCTTATTTTATTTCTTATTATAGGCATGCATAATATTTCTCCCGAAATAAAGCGCTTATGCTAATAGATTTTATCATAACTTGAGAAAGATTTCCCCGATTTTTATACAAAATAAAATTCACTTAAGTCACATTACAAATATTTTTATATTTGTAACAGTTTCGGATATATTCAGAAATTAGTTGCGGCAAAATAGTTTTTTATTCAAAATTAATCATATTTTTTGTTTTCAAAACCGCATAAAAAAGAATGACAAGGGCAAAAATTTTACCTTTTTTTTAAATTTGTCAGAAGGTGGTGGGTATTTTGTTGCAAATAAAAACAAATGTTTTTTGGATGAGTTAAAGAAAATTTATTCCTTATCATCTGTAAACGTTTTGAGCAAGTTTGGACAAATCGTTCTCAAGATGCAACGTATTAGCAAAACTAGACGTGATAGAAAAAAAACGGATTACGATTCAACACGCTTAAAGGCAGAATTAATTTGTACGTTCTGTTCTGTTACGAATCAGCTGTTTTGTTTATGTTCAATTGAAAGTCTGTATGTGTGGTTTGTTTTTACTTTTTTGTTCTGTTCGGTTGTAGACAAATCTGTTGAAAATAAAATTCAACGTTAAGTTACGGCCAAAGTGTGTATGGATTAGTTTGTTGTGATATGAAAAATCTGTAATTTTTTGTTTAAAGCTAGAAAAATTGGTTTTAATTAATGTTTTTTTTTAAAAACTGACTTATTTTTGACACTAAATATTAGTTTTTTAGTTTTTACGAAAGATTTTTTTTACAATTTCAATGATTTTCTTTTTGAAAGCAGATGATTCCTTACACAGAAAAAGAAATTACAAAATATTTGCTACAGAAAGGAACGAAACAGAACGGAAACGGAAAGTAACAACTAATGATGCCTTAAGGCAATTAAAGTTACATAACGAAGTCCTTGCTCCCGACTTTATTTGTTTTTTGCCAACCAGTCTTATTTTTCAAAATATTTAACGGGGTTATTTTATAAGTCCCAAGGCGAATTCATTTTTCAGGTGGCGTTGAAAGCACAGCTGTGCTACTTTTTTTCTTGCTTAGAGAGAGAAATGTCAAAAGTTGCTTGTGTTTTCGACATATCGATCAACGAAAGCAACAAACCAATACATTATTGTGTTTTTGGTGTTGTTTCTTGTTGTAGTATCGACACCTCCGTATACATGAATTCGCCTTGGTAAGTCCCTTCACCTTGCGTTAGAAAATATTTCATATTTAATTTTTAAAAATATTCATGAAAATTTTCTTTAGGTGAGGCAAAGTTTTTTTTACAAAATAAGAGAGTAAAAATATTTAGAAATCATTAGTTGAGCATATGAATGAACCATATGTGAATTAAGAATGAATAACTTCATTCATGAATATACTAAAATTTTTATTCAATGAAGTTCGCATTCAAATAAAATTCAGACCACTGAACAAACTGTTGTTTTATTCATGCTACTAGCAAACACATTTCGTTTCATATGGCAAACACAAGGACTTTGTTCAATGAAACGACTTTTGCTTTACAGTTTTCACTCTCTCTCATTTTTTTTTTATATAAATACTCAATGGCAATGTTGCCACTTAGTTAATTTATGTAATTTTTTCTTTTTTGTTACCTTTACAATAATATATGTAATTTTTTATATTAAATTTTTTTTCCTAACAACTTTTTTATGAACTTCCAAGCAAAACACATTGCCAAAAATGTTTTTGAATATAAAATAAAATTGTTTTGAAGTTTAAAAATTTTCATTAAAAACAATTAATTTACATTGAAAACAAAGTCAAATCTGTATTATTTTTATTATTTTAATGTTAATGTACTTCCTTATCTTGTTGCTTTTACTCTTCATTGTTATTTTTTTTTTTTTTTTATTTTTCCTAATGTTTTTCATTTCTTTCAACTGACCGACTTTAAAATAAATGTGTTTTTTCATGAACTTATTCGACATTTATTCAGAGGTTGTTTTGTTTCAGAGTTGTTAGTATTCGTATTCTCTTGTTTAAGTAAACAAAAAAACTGCATCTTACTCGTCTCTTAAATTTCGTGTGATTGTTGCTTTCATTTCGTAGTTATTCATTTTATTGAATACAAACGAAGCAAATACAAAATTATAATGTAAGTTTCATGAACATCATTATTAAGTTTCATGCAGATGTTTAATGTGAATGCCTTTTCAATCGTTCAAGTTATAAAACTGTTTTTAGTCATCAAAACTGATCTCAGAAGGCTCATTTTAATGATTTTTGCAAATAGAATCTGGGAATTTAGTACTCATGGTGAGTAGCATTTATTATTAAATTTAATTAAATAAGTTTTCATATTAATTTGAATGTGTATTCTAAGGCAAATTACAATTTAAAAAGCTTTCATACTTTAATAGACTCATTCCTTAGTCATAATACACATTCGAATTAACATGAAAATTAATAATAAATAACCAACAAAGTGCTAGCTGCGATATTATCTATATGTTGTTATTTCGTGTGAAAAATTTAAATTTAAGGCCCCATAAAGTATATAAATACAGTTCAAAGTCGATTTTGTTATATCCCTTTGTCTGTCCGTCTGCTAAAATTACGCTCACTTTCGAACGAGGCATGGTTTAAATTTTCCCCAGTACAATGATGAAAGTTCAGAAGAAAAACAAATTTTTTTATAGTTCAAACTTATAGATTCTCTATCAATTAACTATTGAAATTAATAAATCTGGAATAAAATCTTTTTCGATTTTAGTTCTGTTCGATTATGCTCTAAAACTTTATTAAATATCTTAATTTTGATCAGCAGATGATTCACTATCACTAAAGCCAGGGAAGTCTTAATAATTTTTTTGTTCAATACTCGGCTCTGTACACCTTAAATTAATCAAAGTTAGAATTCAGAAAACACAATTTTTTCTAGTTCAACCGTTACATAAGCTTCGTTTACTTTAATAATGCCATAACTCAAAAAATTCCAATTCGAGATAAACGCGTTAAGAGATTCTGATTTCCTCTTACCGCTAAGAAAAAACAAAGACACATTCTTCTCAAACGGGGAAATTGTAAAAGATGTAAAGATGAGCTTTTTACACCATATAAAGCAAAACATAGCAAAAAATTCTTATCACTATCTCCAAAATTTAATTTTGTGAATAATGTCACTATTGCAGTCAATGAGCGATATGTTCACATACATATGAATCGCTAAGTGCAGAAAGGGAACTATTTCGAAACATTCATTTTGAGATAATCCGTTAAAACATTGTAGTTCACAATAATAAATGAAAGTTGTATGTTCTTAGCTCGTAGAGGGGAGAACTGACTTTAATTTGACGTTGTCTAAGATTACACTTTTTATACTGGTTTCTTGGCAGTGCTTAAATAAGGTACATAAAGTAAATATCGGTAGTTCCTTTTTTGCGCTTAGCGATTCATATATAGTAAATGTTTTTCATTTAATTTCTTGTTATTTTATCTGCAGTAAGCCAATAACTAAGCGTTAAAACTAATATATTTTTACCACTATTATTTGATTCAAATCTTGTTTGATATCAGTGCTTTCATTTTCCTTAAATTAAGGAATTATTTCGCGGACACAATTTGCTGATTTTGGAAAAATCGTCCAGCCAGAAAACCTTTTCTAATTATTATGGAAAATTATCGATATATCGATAGTTAAATAATATCGAAAATGTCGACTGCCATTTAATCTAGCGATGGTTAAAAAAAAATACAATTAAGTGGCCGGCTAACGATATTTAAATAGCATTACAAAAATGTTTTCTTAATTTGCTGATTAAAAAGGTTTTTGTCGTTTTTTTTTCTAAATTGTCACGTGCCTACAGGTGTATTGCTGCTGAGCTAGTAAAAAAGGAAACGTCTTCTAAAAGCGGAGGATTGCTTTCGTTTATACCAAAGAAAAAAAAAACAACATATCCATTTATAAGCGTAATACATAACCGGTTAACCAGGAATCAACTTACAATATATTTTTGGGTTGAGAATAAATGCCAATTTCAATATCTATTAAACGTGGCTTAAAGTATCTACCAATCTTTGCTACTTCACTGCCTTCTTAGAAGAACTTTACAGCTGCCGGCGAAATTTTAAACGATAGATAAAGTCGCCTCGTACATATAAAGGTGATATGCATGTAATGGGGAATTCAAGTAGAGATACTTTTTTCAATAGCCTTTTTTTGACAGATCACGTGTGAATCGTGTCATGCTGTCATGTTAGTTTGTTTAGTATTGTTTGGCATTTTATAATGGAAAGACTTAAGCCTGAACAACGTTTACAAATCGTTCAACTTTATAACGAAAATTCACGTTCTATGAGGAATGGGTTTCGTGCACTTCGCTCAACTTATGGTCAACATAATCGGCCTACTGAGCGTACTATTCGCAACACCATCACCCATTTTGAGACCCAATTCAAATTTGGATAATATTCGACCGAATAGACCACGTCCAGCACGCTGTGAGTGTACAAGAAGACCGTGGAGAGTCGATTCGGCGCCGTTTGCAGCAACACGGACTGACGTATCGAACGAATGGCGCATTTTACGTCGAGATCTTAAATTGAAAGCGTACAAAACAAATCTTGTGCAACCTCTGAAGCCGCTCGACCTTCCTGAGCGACATCGCTTTGCTCTATGGGCTCTTGAAAAGCTCCAGAAGATCCGACGCTTTCGAGGCAAATTTTGTTCAGCGATAAGGCCCATTTCTGGCTCAATGGGTATGTAAACAAACAAAATTGCCGCATTTAGGACGAAGAGCCACCTGAAGAGATTCAAGAACTTCCACTTCATCCAGAAAAAACAACGGTTTGGTGTGGTTTGTGGGCCGGTGGAATCATCGGTCCATATTTCTTTAAAAATGATGCCGGTGCGAACGTTACCGTCAATGGCGACCGTTATCGTGCCATGATAACCGACTATTTGATGCCTGAAATTGAAGCTCGTGATCTTGGCGACATTTGGCTTCAGCAAGACGGTGCCACTTCCCAGACATCGCATCAATCAATGGATTTATTGAGAGAACACTTCGGTGAGCACATAATTTCACGTTTTGGGCCGGTCGATTGCCCACCAAGATCGTGTGATATCACACCGTTAGACTTTTTCCTGTGGGGATATATAAAATCTAAAGTTTATGCAGACAAACCCGCTTCGATTTAGGCCTTGAAGGAAAACATCACGCGTGTCATTCGCCAGTCATCGAAAATTGGACTCAACGGATGGACCATCTGCGCCATAGCAACGGCCAACATTTGAATTATCTGTGTTTTTTTTTAAAAAAGTAGGGATCCTCGAAATGGATCACGCTTTATTTGTACAAAAAATAATTATTTTACCGATTAAATCCTTTTTTTTTCTTAAATAAAATTAATATAAAAACGTTATCAATAATTAGTATTGTGGTTATTTTATTGAACTGTTAATGGTTTTTAATCCAAATTTAGATATTTTTTTTTTCACGAATTATAGAACTAAATAATTTGTTCTGCTTTTATTTTAATTTTTTTTAATAAAATTAAATCGACAGTACAACCGATGTTACCATTAGTTGGTAAGAGAATATCAATACATATCGATCCTGGTGACTATCGATAGCTTCCCATCACTGTTTTCTATTATATTCTGAACTTGTCTTGCAGTATTTCTGTTCAAAAGCCAACAATGGACAAATTCTTAGCGTATTAAACCAATAACATAAAAAATTATAAACCAACATTCCCTTATTAAATCACAAAAACTGTGTATTAATTACATGCAAACGTAGACAATCTTATGCCCTGTAAAAGGATTGTTTGCATATTCATTTATAATTATGTCGAATTATAAATTTCATTAATTTTATTTTATCATAAAAAAGCCAGCATGACGTATGAGTGACACTTAATTAGTCATATTAAGTAAAATTTTAATTAAACAAGTAAAAGTGCCTATATTCGGCAGTGCCGATTCCTAAATTCCCTTCACCATGATTCGATAAGAACACATACATATATGTATGAGTATAAAGATATAAAGATACCCTGAAGGGAACCTGGGTGCAAGTGTCTCCAAGTCCCCAGTTTATTCAACCATTTTCGTAACTTTTTGGCGACATTGTCAACAAAGTCTCTACACTTCTTCTATATAATCGTTTTTTTTTTAATTAAATATAAGAAAACTAAGTAGTTTTCAATTCGAAATCGTCTTTAAAGAAGTACCAAAGTTGTACACTAGATTTACTAAAATGTTCTAGTGATTCTCTGGTTCCAGTATTCACATTTGGTCCCTTAAGAAATACCTTGTCAATAGTACCAACGTCAGCTGTAGAATTCCAATAGCATGCATTTCACATGTCTATATTAAATAACAATGTCTGGGGTAAAATAAGCCGTTAGTACTAGTGACTTTGTCAATAGTAAATAAGTACAGATTCACATTTCCTACAAGGTTACATACTTGTATATAAATATATATGTTTTTAAAAAAAAAAAATTACTTTGAATTTGGGTTATACAATTTGGAAGATCTTTGTAGCTTGTAAAAGAAAATTTTTATTTGGAGCGATTTTTTTCGGGAACTATTTTCTGCTAAAAATATTTTAATATACAAAACGTATACAGGAGCCTTAAAGGTAAATTTTTAATACAAAATTTTATGTTTTTGAGATCGTTTGCTCTTAGCCACTTATAACGGATTTAGCTGTTTTTAAATAGCAAAATTTTCGAAAGTATTTCCGATCGAATCATACATCATGCATATATTGGCGTTGCAAAAACCTCCATGAAATGAACATATCTTCTTATAAGGACCCAGATTTTATATACTTGTTCGGGTCTTAGAGCAATATTGTAAAAATTACAAACAGAATGACAAACTTATATATACCCTTTTGCATGCGGTGAAGGGCGTAAAAATAAAATTAATCATAAGCGAAGTGTGGCCACCAATTCTACACACAAACATGCAAACAAAACAATCTGGTTGTTATGCAGCATTTTTAAATGCTTTGGTGTTTTTTTTTTAATCAATAGGTCATGTGGGAGAAGATAAATATGTCGAACTAAATATATTT
Organism: Pollenia amentaria; assembly: GCA_943735925.1. Lineage (NCBI taxonomy): Eukaryota > Metazoa > Arthropoda > Insecta > Diptera > Polleniidae > Pollenia > Pollenia amentaria. Next base: position 161,628,540 of record OX031008.1, read on the forward strand.
CGACGATACTTCTAACGGCTTCACATATTTTAAATACATTTTTCGTATTTGGGACATTTTTCCAAATATATTTTTGATAAACTCTTAAATATGTTTTCGTAGTTGTGGCATTTTAAAACATCAAATTATTAAATATCTTTGTATTTGTTAACTTATCAATTGTTTTCTGGGGGATCAACCCGAGGAATGTTTACTGTCTATAAGAATGTATCATTAAACCCATTCTATTCTACGGGGCAGTTGTTTGGTAGCCGGCGCTCAAGGTGAAGAGTCATCAAACTAACTTTGAAGGTATAATGAGAATAGTGGCAATAACGGTAACGGGTGCCATTAGAACAACCACCTCTTAGACACTGTTTACGATCTTTAACTGGTTACCACCAGATATCTTGGCGAAAAGGTGAGCTGCGAACACGGCGGTAAGACTTGGGGCCACTAAAACCATGTTTGAGATAAATTGGTACAGGGACGTTGACTATGTCACACCATAGGCCAGTCTTTGATCCTGGCTTCATCACAAGCATTTTGGAGAAGGTGGTTAACTATGGTGACCTACAAATTCCCGCGAATGCGATTCAGTTATTCACTGGCGGGTCCTAGACACTGTATGGTGTCGGTTCTGGCATATACTGCGAGCAATCCGAAATAATGGCCTTCTATATAGCCGCGATACACATTTGGTACGGTGAAATATTCGGCAGGGAAATTTACATTATTACCGATAGCAAGGCGGCCATAAGATACCTCGAGAATGTTTTCATCACATCGAGAATTTTCCAAGAATGTCAAATGTCTCTGGAGGAGATAGCGAGACATTCAGTGATTACCCTTAAATGGGTCCCCGGAAAAAGGGGCATACATGGAAACTGTATTGCGGACTCGTTGGCGCATGCAGGCACCACTTTGAATCAAAACTATTCAACACATGATATAGGTGTTTCACTGCCAAGGAGCAATCCACTTATTTCACACACGTTTCATCTTGTTGCCGGCCAGAGGTGGCTCGATGAAACCATCTGTGGGGAAACCAAGAAAATTTGGCCCATCATAGATGAAAAAAGAACTAGGCGGGCATAACAGCTGTCCAGACATCACCTCAGGAACCTAACTGCGGTTATAACTGGCCACTGGCCCTTTAGAAGGCACGGGCAAAGGCTAGGGCTCCCTTACAACGACCTATGTAGCAGTTGCGGTATCGAGGAAAAGGAAGAGTCAACGGAACATCCTCTGTGTCATTGTCCGGCTTTCGGAGATCTGAGACTTAAACTGTTTGGTCGAAGAACACTTGGAGACAAGACAAGTCTCTCTAATATTGATTTAAACACGATCCACTCCTTTATTGAATCGATTGGGTGGGTGTGAGAATCTTAGCAGCCAGGTAACATGGGACCCTTGTGAGACGGTGTGACATGGTAACACAATGGGAACTAAGCAATGGACCCACGTGACCTGGGCTTGAGTACTGCTGTCAACGGAACATAGCCTAACCTACGAATTATTTTAAAACTACAGATACTTTAAGGAGTTTTTAGAAATCGTGGACAAATTTTTTTAGAACAAACCTCTGGTCTATTTTTTAATATTTTTTTAAGTTCTCAGGTGTACTAGTACTGATTCTCTAAGCGATTTTTGGAAATTTTGAACAAACTGGAAGACATTACAGGTTGGGACACACGACATTTTAAAGCGAATTGCGCCCACATTTGTAATCTATTTCGCTTTTTGAGAAAAAGAGCCTGTGGACTATTTTTAAACAATTTTTTAAGTTCTCAGATGCACTAGTACTGATTCTCTGAGGGATATACTGTTACTCATTGTCCGTAAATTCGAATCATTTGACAGAAAATGCTAATTGCCAATTGTGTGTGTTTATATTAAACAGAAAAAACCAATAACAAGAATTTAAACTCTTTGATGTTTTTCATTAAAATTGCCTTATTTTGCAATATTGAACTTTTGGTTTTTCTTTTCACTTGAACGTATCAGGGATGGAAACTATGGTGGAATTGTACTTTTTTTTTGATAAATTTTATATAAACTTAACAACACATTAAATCTGAAACTTCATTTTCCATCCCTGATTCTTATGTATTTGCATCGCTGCTGATAGAAAATAGTCTCTGACAATGATGCCATTGTTGGATTTATAAACTTCGCACATCTAGCAATAAAAAATTAGCTTACAACGTCTGACAATGGCAACGAACGGTGTGCACACGATTGTAAGAGGTCTGACAACATGAGTGTCCTGCTGGCAGTCTTACAATAAACTGACCATGCTTTTCTAGCAACGTTGTCAGATAAAAATTACCAGTTTAGAGTGGTAGAAAATCTCTTGATTGGTACTCTTTAATGAATTTGCGCATTTGCCGTTCGAATCTTTTTATTTTTTTTCGCAAATCATCATATATATTTTCTTAGAATTTTCATATATCAAATTTTTTTTACATATTTTGACATTTCATTTCTGTCAATCTGCGCCATCTTTAAATTTTTATTGCCAGTATTGCTCCATTTTCAAAAAATTTTGGCGAAAGTGAGAGAGAGTACCAAGTAAACATTTAGCATTCGCATCGCAGTAGAGATTAGTCCTAAGGCAACCGTCCGTCTGGATCTTAACTTAAATTTACTGTTAAATGTGATACAATTAACTCGTTATTTGATTTTATAACTTGCTGGTATTGGTGGCGTTTATTATTTTATTTTATAAAAAAGTTGTTGCTACATCCATTTGATTTTTTTGATTTTTTATAAAGCAGACTTTGGTCTTTAATTCGTTTTTTTCTGCTCTTGCCTCTTCTTCATAATTTTAATTTCTTAACACTTTTAATGTAATTTAGGTCTTTTCTTTTCTTTTTTTTTTCTTTTTTTTACAAAGTAAATGCTAATGTGCAGACAGCCTAAAAAGCCCACGTATTTGTCAAAGTCACACCAAAAAAGAAAAAGCAACACTGTGACCCAAAACATCAAAATAAAAAAATGGTCTCAATTCATTCATTGAAATGCAAATTAAGTTACGTGTTAGAATCTTGAAGTTGTGTTTTCAGGCGCTACAATGAGAAGGATGATACCTGACGTTTTTATAAACAAGTGATATTCTTAAAATTACTTAAAATGAATTGTTATTGAAATAAAGAAATATTGTGAAAACAATTTCATATTTCTTTACACTGGTCGGGTAGCAAAATATTTATCGGTATTATGAAAGGGCAACGGGACAATAGTTGTATTTTCTTAGTCATTATTGAAAATAATCGATTTATATTGACAGTTAATTAGTATTTTCTACGCCGCTTTTAAGCGGTCGTCGAGTAGAATTGACTATGTTTCAGTCGACAAGTAATTTTTCTTCGAATCAAACGAAAGTTATTTAAGTTTTAAGTGAGAAAGTAAATATATTTATTAAAGTCATTTAAAATTACCAAAAAAAAAAAAAAAAAAAAAAAAAAAAAAAAAAAAAAAAAACAGAACTTATATCGTTCGTAATAGTTATAATTAAGAGTGAAATTAAGTCCAACAAAAGTTTACAAAACAACTTTGTTTTAACCCTAGATTAGTACACATTCGTCGAATCGACGAACACTTTTTTTATATTTATGTTTTCTTTTCTCTCTTTACACGTAATCCTCTGATTTTTCTGTAGCTTTTGTTGTGTGTGGTCATACATTGTTGTTCGATGCTTAAAAACAAGTCTATTTTTTAATTTCCTGAAACTCACTTCGTCGCTTCGACGAAGAATACCATTTCAACTAACGAAAATACTGACTATTCCTAATTTTCAAACTAATTAAGGAAGAAAAGTACAAGATGTTTTTGGAACCTGAAATTCCAGAAACACTTGCAACAAAAGAAGCGATTTTAAGCTTTTTCTACATAAAAAACATCGAATGTCAAAAGTGCCTGCAATTTCTCCAAAAAAGCATATGTGGTGAGCATAAAATCGAAGCTTGCAGTTCATGTACAAAGTTAATGCAAAATTCTTGGCTTTTTCTATTTTTGTAATACTTAATGTATATATTTAAAGAAGAAAAAAACATTAAAAATTATTTTTTTTAACAATAAGTTTTATTTCCGTTCTTTTTTTAAAAGTATCAGTGAAGCAAAGCCAAATGTTATGTTTATTTTTATTACAATAAAAATAAAATATATCTAACAAAAATTTATGAAAATGTAGATCATTATCATTTAAAACAGCTTTAGATAGATAATAAATTCGTTTCCTTTAACAAAATATGCATGGTTACTTATTGATGTTGGTCGATTCGACGAAGTTTACTAACAAAGGGGTACATCTTAGTGTACCAATCTAGGGTTAAGTATGTTTGTCTATGTCAGAAGTTGAAATTTTAGGCCAAATGTAGCAATACTTGAATACCTAAAGCAAGCAAGATGAATACTTTTCTTAAGTTTTGCCAACACACTTTTAAATTTAATAAAAACAAATTTTATTTCAAGAAAAAATTGATTATAGATGATAGTTTCTTCTGTCAGTCAATGTCACAACATTCTTAGAAAATATTTTTTAATTTCCTGAAACTCACTTCGTCGCTTCGACGAAGAATACCATTTCAACTAACGAAAATACTGACTATTCCTAATTTTCAAACTAATTAAGGAAGAAAAGTACAAGATGTTTTTGGAACCTGAAATTCCAGAAACACTTGCAACAAAAGAAGCGATTTTAAGCTTTTTCTACATAAAAAACATCGAATGTCAAAAGTGCCTGCAATTTCTCCAAAAAAGCATATGTGGTGAGCATAAAATCGAAGCTTGCAGTTCATGTACAAAGTTAATGCAAAATTCTTGGCTTTTTCTATTTTTGTAATACTTAATGTATATATTTAAAGAAGAAAAAAACATTAAAAATTATTTTTTTTAACAATAAGTTTTATTTCCGTTCTTTTTTTAAAAGTATCAGTGAAGCAAAGCCAAATGTTATGTTTATTTTTATTACAATAAAAATAAAATATATCTAACAAAAATTTATGAAAATGTAGATCATTATCATTTAAAACAGCTTTAGATAGATAATAAATTCGTTTCCTTTAACAAAATATGCATGGTTACTTATTGATGTTGGTCGATTCGACGAAGTTTACTAACAAAGGGGTACATCTTAGTGTACCAATCTAGGGTTAAGTATGTTTGTCTATGTCAGAAGTTGAAATTTTAGGCCAAATGTAGCAATACTTGAATACCTAAAGCAAGCAAGATGAATACTTTTCTTAAGTTTTGCCAACACACTTTTAAATTTAATAAAAACAAATTTTATTTCAAGAAAAAATTGATTATAGATGATAGTTTCTTCTGTCAGTCAATGTCACAACATTCTTAGAAAATACCAAATAAACGTCAGAATACCGAACTTACGTCAAAGTGACAACGACTTAATTGTTACACCTATTAAGTGCAATTTTAAGACAAACCTGCAGTTAACATCTTCAAAATTGCTTTAAGATACCAAAAAATCTAAAATAGACGCTTTAAAAAATAGACATCGGTTTTTATGACGACATCGAATATCCCTTTAAAAAATTGCAAAGTTAAAAATTGCCTTCATTTTAATAATCAGGGTAAATTTGGTAATAGGATTTCGATTATTTGCCAGTCCTTCAAATATGCTTATAAAGTCCTTAATGACATAATTTTGTATAAAAATTATTATATTATTTGTTTATATGCAAAAACCAAAAAAAAAAAAAATTTTTTTTCAAAATCCTGCGAACTGTGCAAAATCATATTTTTTAAGCAAAACCTTAAAAAAAACTATTCTTCTTTTAAAAATTATACCCAACATTAATTAACAGCCTGTTTTTAGAAAATGAAAATATTTGTTCGTTCGTAAAAAAAACGAACGAAAACTGGTTAAGGTTTTTATAAAATTTAACATTTTATCGGTGAGTGACAAAACAAGCTTTAATTTTTTCTACATATTTTTGGTTCTTATAAAATTAACATCTTCGTTATAAATGCCAAATCAAGACGATAAGTAAAAGGCATTCGTTTAAAAAAATAAAAAAAAAATCGAAAATAAAAAGGAAAGAACCCGAAATAATTAACAATATTATAATAGGTTCATGTATCTATCTACATATATATCGAAAACTGTAACGTTACTGACTGAATGATTCATCATCACATTGCCTAAGCGCCTCAAGCTAAAAACTTGAAATTTGGACCGGAGGTTAGATTCTCCTTAAATCGATCTACTAAGACGGGATTTTTGGAAATTCGTATGTTTAGGGGGTAAAAAGGGTAAATTCTGTAACATTATATCACCAAAACTTAAAGAGATAAAAAAGAAATGTAGTTCTTATTGTTGTTCTTTAGAAAAATAAGTGGACAGGTGTCTGGAACTTTATAGAAATTTGTCCCTTTTAGGGAGTTAGCGGGTAAATGGTGTATTTGGGTACTTTTTTGTCACCCCATCTATCTTTTAAACTAATAATTATAGAAATTAAGGTTATATCACATTCGAAACTTATCTAAAAAATACAAATACAAATATGGTACTTTTTCGAAATTCGAACGTTTATGGAGTGAAAATCGTAATATCTTTTTTGGTACTTTTTCAAAACCTTTTTCTTTATTCTTTGACATTAATGTACTAAATAATGGACTCCCACTAGAGTATTGAAATTTTTGATACTTTAATTGGGAAAAAAGTATCAAAAAAGACAAATCCGGAAAATTAAATTTTTTTTCTTTTACTTTTGTGTTCTACGTGTGGTACTTTTTGAATTTGTTATTATATTGAAGTTAGAGAAACAAAATTAAGCAACAAGGTCCTGATTGATCATCAACCCATAAGATAAAAAAATGTTAGAAGTAGAACCATAACCTTTGGCATACAAATATGTTCATGAAAAAAGGACCTGCTTACAAAGTAGTGGGTCAAATGCTAGTTAGCATTTAAACAAGCTAAGATAAACTTTGGTATTAAAATATGCTTACGAAAGAAAAGTAGTCGCTAATGAAGTAGTGGGTTAAATGCTACTAATTATATAAATATGTATTTAAGGTTCAAAAAATTCTAGAAACAAGTATGTACATAAGTATGTATGTATGTTTGTATGTATGTTCTTCCGTATGATCCAAAAAATTAATGCTATCACGCAAATACCTTTAACATTTCTATATGTTGATGTGCAGCAAAAGATCTTCTTCATTAACATTTTAATTCAACATTTTTAGTTTTTACCAATTTACTTACATTTTTTATATCAGGTTTTGTTTTTTAAATTAATAATTTATTTTTTTAAACAAAAGCCAGGGTTAACCGTGACCAAAACTTTATATGCGAAACGCATGAAAAGGTACGAAAATAAACGTATTGGCAATAATGTTATTTAACGATAGAAAAAAGCTCCATTTATGTCAAACATGAATAGGAGAAAGCTTTTAAATGTTTTTTAAAAACCAAATTTTAAACGTTTTCGTTTTAATACGAAAGCTTCAAGTGAGAACATTTGTGTTTTACAAAAACAGGTTGTAAATGGGCAAGTACAGCCATACTAGAAAATAATTTAGTAACAAATAAAGCCGACATAAAAGTAATTTAAAATAATTTTTCTATCGATACCGATATCTTATCATTTTAAATTGATTTTAAGAAATTGAGCTTATATGGGAGTTCCAGTAACGTATGGACCACCGACTGGCTTAGAAATGTGTAGACCATTATTTTTCAAATATAAAATTTTATATGAGAATGAAGGGAAAACTTTTGCATGTCAACTTTTATAGAACATTTGTTGTTCAAAATATTCACTTTGAATAGGCCTTTCTTAATGGGTTAGATTAATAGGCCCTGTTCAAAATTTTCAATAGGCTCTGTAACGAACAACCTTATAAAAAAATAACTATTATGGCGTTTTCTTTTCTACAAAACAAATACCACCTTGTTAAAAGGTACATGTATAAAATGTCTTGCCGACCCTGTAATAATGCAATTTTTTATTTGGCGAGAAGAAAACACAAAATTGGAGCAACCTGTTTTTAACAGCTGATAAAAAGTTTGTTCTTCAAAATATAAAAAATATATGTATGTACATAAATTAAAAAGTTTGTTCTTCCAAATATAGAAAAAAAATATACATAAACCAAAATTTGTTAATAGATTGATATTAAATAAATGAACAAAATGAATAACGAAATTTCAATTTCATTAGTTTGCTTTTTATAAAATATGCAAACAAGAAAATGCATTTGCAAGATTGATGGTTTATTAACACGAAGTTTTTCAGATTTATTGATTTGAGATTTTTTTTAAAAACAATTTTATAACACCGAGTCCACTTAAATTTTATATCACTGACAACCTATCATAAACAATGTAATGCTTTCTTATGTTTTTACTATTAAGTAAAAAAAAAATTACTATTTAAATTTTAAATTTTAACTGTCCTGATTAGAGGCGATTTCTTCCCAACTTCGTCTGGTAACCCTATATATAAACAGAAGCCATCTTTTTACAGGGCATTATCAACACTGTCGATTTACACGGGGCGTTAATTGCAATGCCTTATGCCATTAGTAAGATTGCATTTTTTAGAATAAAACAAGCCACCCTTTCAGAGAGCGAAGCATTTTTAAGAAACAAATACCAAATTGCATTTTTTTTAAATAAAATGTCACATTTTTTGTAGAAAAGAAAACACCATTAGATTATTCACAAAGTGCTTTATTGTGTAATATTGGTTGTATTTGCTATATCTTTATTAATGTCACATTCATAAAATTATAGCATATGCAACCAATATGACATAATAGAACACTTTGTGAATAGCCTCAGTGGTTTCAATTTTTACAAATTATTTCTAAAATTTTGATCTAAGATTTGCGCAAAAGACGATCAGTGAGCTAGTTGAATGGATCGACTTTATTATTTCGCTTTAGAATCTGATGCTGCAATAATTTGTTTACTGTTGGGTTTATAACCGATATTTCTTTGTACTACGAAATTTAAATTCTTTACGAAACACCAAACCTTATTAAAAGTATTAAGAAATATAAAACTAAAAAAAAGTAACCATTTTCAAGGAACCCTTAAAATTTTCATGCAAAACCTAAGGGTTTGCAGGCTGTTATTTGGGAACCTTAAGATTATAGTAGAGATTATGTAAGGCGATGTATATATTACCACTTAACAAAGAGTTTATCTATGGATCCAGATAACAAAGATCAACTTCTCTCTGATTGGCTGACGCTTTACATTGCATAGTTTCCCTTTCGATATGTGTAATAATTTAACTAAATATTCAGGCCGTCTGCACTGAAAAAGAAAACAATCCATCCATACTTAACCCGAATTAAGCCAAGCGTTCTCAACAGCTCGGTAAGTACGGATTTCCTTAAATCAAGTGCAGAATGCTTGATTCAAGTACGGATTATTCAAGTGCCCCTTACCTAAAATAATCCGAGAAAGGGATTGACTTAATGAAAAGTGAGATAAAATTAATCTTAAACTGTGCGCGATTTATATTTGAAATAAGCCAAAGGTGAGATTAGTTTCTATTAGAGTTTTTTTATTTCCGCACTTTTTGGATTCCCGGGAAAGCGGGAAATAAAAATCAAATTCCCGGGATCCCGGGATTCCCGCCCAAAATTTTGTATTTATTTATTTACTTATTTCTCCAATGAAACTAATATTTCTTATTGGCTATTACGCGTAAAAGAATTAAATCTGCTATCTATTATATAACAAAAATGTACAACTGTAATACTCAAATTATTTTAACACACTTAAGAGGTTTTATAAATGGCAATAGGATAATAGAAATCAATATACGTATATACATTGTCAAATTCAGAGCTTATTTCCATAATTAGAATGAAAGTATTAGTCTTACGCGAATAAAAATTCTGGAAGGGCGATTAGGAACTAAAAACTCAACATTACGAAGTATGAATTCTGAAACAATTTTACCGTTTAACAAATTCAGTAGAAAGGAGAAATTTTATTTACTACATATATTTAATAACATATTTTTTACAACATTCAACATTTTTTATTTTTCGAATTTGTACATTCCTAAAAATAAAAAATAAAAAAAATTTAAGGAATAGAGCTATTACAAACAAGCTTTATAAAATACATAACTGAAATTTAACTCATAGAATAAATTCGAAAAATAAAAAATATAATAAAGTTTCTTATGAAAAGAAATAATTCCCAACATCTATTTTTTACAACTCTATAACCCTTAATCAGCAGTGTTATATGAGGGTATACTAAGTTTGTCATTCTATTTGAAGCTTTTTTTTAATATTCATCTTAGGTCCCATTAAGTATTTTTATGGGACCTAACTAACATAAATTTGTGGCGAAATTCATACAAATTTCTACTTTCTGCTTTTATAAGACTCAATATTACTTGAAATGCCGCATATGAAACACAATCTAGGAAAACAATTTACAACGCCCTTAACCGCAAAGCTTTATAATAATGTTGTAAAATTTACGCTTCAATTTGCTAGGACAAGAAATAAAGTTTCGTGATGAAAGGCGTTTAATTTATCATAGGCCCTATATAAGGCCCATTCTCAAAAATTAGTTTAACAGCCTCAAACTGTAGAAAAATTAGATATTGTGGTGAAATTAAGTTGGATAAAACAACTAAAGACACAAGTCTGATATAAATTTACTAAAGTTTTAAAAAAATATTTTCTTCAAAATTTCCCGGGAATCCCGCCATAAATTCCCGGGAAAGCGGGAATTGAATACAAGTGAAAATCCCGGGAATTCCCGGGACGAGAAATCCCGGGAACAAACTCTAGTTTATATCCTAAACAGTTACCCCAGCGAACAAGAGATAGACAGTATATTATTATTTTGTTTTATTAAGCTCTTTGTTGATTTTCATAATCATTCTACTTTGAAACTTTATGTATTTGATTTATTTTATCAAATAGAATGTGGGAATTATTGCTTTCTATTTTACTTTTCAAACATGAAAACAGTCTGTATTTTTCTTCTTGTAGTAAAGATTTTGTTTCCACACAAAACAAGTAAACCCTTTTTTTTGTTAATTTATTTTTAATGTTGTTGTTGTTGGTGTTTCTACAACAAGCTTTTTATTTAACTGTTTTAAGTACTTTTTAGTATTATTCGTACCTAAACTGTTCAGAACAACTAATACTAAAGTAGGAAGGTTTTTCTTTCCATAAATCGAAGAAATACTTAATTGTAATGTCTAACGAAATCAAAAAATTAACTTAAGCCTGACTCATGAAAAATAAATCTGTAAATTCTAAAATAATCCTTAAAATCACTGTACCGCAATTTAGTGTGTACTTTTTACATCAAATATTATTTAGGCTACCTTTTCATTTATTCTTTTTTTTTTCCTTTTTCCTTATTCCTCTTTTAACCAAGAAAAGTTGAAAAGTAAAAAAAAATATATATATAATTACAAACTCAAAAGGCTTATTAGTACAAAAAAAAGTCACTAAATGAGGCAAGAAAAATCCACCAAAAAATGCAACAGTGGTCTAAGAAATCGCAAAAATGAGTGAGAAGGAAGGACAAAAGCTGTAAAGGACATTTAATTAATTAACCCATAAATAAAAGCAATATACAACAAAAACAAACCAACAAAAAAATACACGAAAACAAGCACAGATACACACAATAAAAAAAAATGTTTTAAAGACCCAAGAAGTGAAGAAAAATGAAATAAATTCAACTTAATTTAGCAGCGGCAACAAACCTAAGTAAATGATAAAAGTAGCGGGGAAAAACGACGCCCTTGATATATAAAATATTAAATGAAAACTGTAAAATAAAATTAAAGTGATTTCATTTAGTTGTACGCGCCATAAAACCATGATAAAAACCCAAAATGCGGTAAATTGCAAAAATGTTTTGCCTCTTCGCCATTTGTTGGGGTTTCGTTCTTGTTAAAAACGCGCGTCGTCTGTGAATTTTTTTTTCTTCTTCTTTTAGTTGCTTAAATTCCTGCACTATGACTCAATATTTGCTTTCTTTTTTAATGGTTTCAGAAAACATTCAATGTATATTTAAATAATTTACCCCTGGTAGGAAATTTTAAGCAGATAACATAATTCGAAAATTTTTCAGACGGAATTTTTTTTATATTTTATAATACAGTTAACATTTCTTAGAAATATTTTCATACACATTTTTGAAATTCCAAAAATTTGTATGAAAATTAAGGTAAATGGATTTACAAAATTACACCATAAACTCAGAAATAGGGTTCCTAGTTGATTGAGAACAAAAATGCGTTCAAAATTTATATAAATGTTCATTAGGGCAGTAACAAAAAATTTATTTTTGATTTTCCGTTGGTTCGACCCCCCAAAGAAAAGGTACCAATTGGCTTGAGAATGTGATTGGCAAAGTTTCAGCTCATTCTGATAATAAAAACGTGTGCCGCATTGAGGTTAATGTTACGAAAAGCAGTTTTAAAAAAAAATCTTAATTTTTCTCTCTTAAAATTGAAACCAATTTTTTAAAGAATAATACTCGAGTCTTATTTGATAGAAAATTTTATTATGATTAATTTTTATTTTAATAATTATTTTGCTAAAACTTAAATTTTCAGTAGATTTAATGGCACTTAGCATTAAAAATTTCAGGTCGTAGTGAATATCCTCAAATATGAATTTCCATGCAAAGGTTAAAGAACATTTTAAAAATCCATTATATCTGTTTCAAATATATTGTATTAATTCTATTGTTGAAAGTGTTCAAATAAATTTTATAATTATAATTTTAAATTCTATATCATAACATCACAGAAAAAATTATCAGTAGTGGTTAATCAATTAAAAATGTTTTTTAAAAAGTATTTCAATTTAATTAATGTGAATTGCATTAACTATTTTTTTATTTGAAAGAAAATTAAAAATTTAATTTTGATTTAATTATAATTTTCGTTTTTTTGATATTAATTTTTAATTAAAATATTAATTAAACACCAAAAAATCTTAATTGCTGTTGGGAGTTGTTAAAACCTGAGATATATTTAACCCTCTGCGACTGACGTAGTTGTCTAACAAACACCAATGAAAGAAAAAAGGGATTATCAAGTTATTTTTCAAACATCGGCTTTCACGCATTCAGTACCTTCTTAATACGTTTTCACGTGTACGATCGCGACCAAACGGAGCGTACGTGTCGCGCTTTTTGTTATATTTGTGTAGTGTCTCCTAGACAAAACGTCAAAAAACTGTTTCAATATTTTATACCTTTTATTATTTTTATATTGATGGGTCGCTCCAACACGAGCCAAATCCTTCATTGTTCTAACAGAACGTCATCTGGAACTTTTAAAAGCCGTGAAGAGCAGATTCTGAGCTTTGGATCAAACAATTTGTCATATCCATGTTAGAGTGTCTGGTTCAATGCACTAGATAAAATCAGTTGTATCTTTTTATTTAACCATTGACGATTTGTTCTCAAAAATTATTTACAGCAAATAACAAGCTTTATCATTAATCTAAAATAAAATATAATTTCAGAAGGTTTACAAAACAGAATTTGGAAAATATAGGCCATCAAAATTATGTCTAGCGTACTACCACGTCATTGGAATTGTTATTACAAAGTCTCGTCAATGTGTTAAATCAATTAACACATTGTTTGAAATGGCAAAGTTATTTGATCATTTTTTTTAATTCAAATTAAAAATATCATTTATTGAAAAAAAAAATAAATTCACAATTTAAAATTTTTAAAATTTTAAGTAATCAATATAATCATTTGGGTATTTGGTGTAAAATCAACAAATTGCTTGCTGGATTGTATGAATTTGGTGATTATAACAATTAAAATTTTATGGTGGTAGTGTCTTCCACACGGTAGCTTTTGAAGAGTCCAGAAAAAGATGTCTACATTCAGATACAATTTGTAATAAAAACTGTCGTTGCTTTTCATCTTTTCTAAGATTAATTTTACTCCTCTCTCAGATGTGTCAACAACTACTCTTAAACCGTGCATTATTATTTTTTTTTTTTTGCTTTTAAATAATATTGATTTTCACAACCAACATCAGGATCAGTAAAAAATATGTATCGATTTCAAATCTCTTAAAAACTTAAAGACCGAGAATAAACACAATAATCAATTTGTTTGTCCAGCAACCGATCAACTTCTTGGAGATAAAGTTTTGCTTTTAGATTCCTGGTATCAGAATTAACTTCATCATTTTATTCTTTGGCCCATATTCCAAAGGATCATCGAGTAATTAAAAGGCAACTTGTTCCGAATTGAGATGCCATAGATGGTTTATTATTTTAGACAATACCTTGTCTGCAATTTTTCTATCAGTTATTCTGTACTAAACTAAGACTTTTAATAATTGTAGGTCTTGGTTAGGGGCCAGGGTGGGTTAGTGTGCATTAAGCCACGCTTTTAGACAAATATTGATTATAAATAAGCATTCAATAGACTTTCTCTCTAAATCACTTAATGAAGATTTATCCCTGAAAATATATTACCTAGGCAATAAACTGCCTTTGCCATACATCTGGCGTGATAAATTGCTCCAGATAAACAAAAAGAAATTTTTTGCCGGTGGTTGACGTCTTAAATAAATAAGGCAAAAATGGATGAATTTTTTATAAACATCTCTGGGCTGGCGAATTTTTAATTGCTCAAAAAGATCATTTGAAATTTGTTCCGCATTACTTATTTTATTTCTAAGATTTTAATCTTCTATAACTGTTTTGTATTTATTTTTGTCTAGCTTAGACTAGGAGCGGTTGATCTGCCCATTTTGCAATTAACAACTTCCTTTAAAACAATTTCTCTAATATGGTGGCGAAATTCTAAGTAAAGAAGGGATTTCTCTGCTGGTTTCCCTATGGCGACCAGTATTTACTGCATTGGTATCAAAACACATTGCCTGAATTCTTCCAGCTGCCCTCCACTACTTAATTGCTGCTAATACTGCTTTTGCCTGAGTAACCTCCGCACTATTTCAAAGGACTGGAACCTTTATCAATTGCTATTCATAGCTACAATTAATTAAAATCGCTAGCCTCTCTATATTCACTTAAGAACTCTGGAAGCAATTTGTCATTCCATTGCACAGGAATACCCTCTAAATCGGAATTTTTGAATATACTTTTGATCAGATTAGTTCTTTGTTGTCGAAATTGTTGTCTGCGGTTTCGTGTGAAACTTCTGCTTAAAGGCTGTGGGTCACGCCCTAATACTTCTGCTGTAGCTGCTATAATTAGTCCCGCATCTCTATTAGAAAAAGTACATATATCCAACAATATAGACAACTTACCAATAATAATCGGCTGTGGGAAAAATCGCCCAAAGAAAAATGGCCCAAAAAAAGAAATGAAAAATCGCCCAAAAAAATTCCATGTAAAATTGGGCCTAAATTCATATTCACACCGGCTTCGCTAAGTAAAGCTTCTAAAATCTGCCTTGTTTCCAAACGAAAGCCGACTATGCAGAGAAGCTTTAGTTAGCGAAGCCGGTGTTTGTTATACCATAGAGGAGAAAATCCTTGCGCCCGGCCGAAGGCCGGCTATGCAGAGAAGCTTTAGTTAGCGCAGTGTCCATGGACACTATGACACTTTTAGGAGTGTCATAACGTCCATGGACACTATGACACTGGACGTTATAACATGCCACCGGGAAAAAATTCGTTTTTGCTTTTTGGGTCATTTTTCATTTTTTTTTGGGCCCTTTTTCGTTTCTTTTGGGCAAAATTTCATATATAACTTTTTGGGTAATTTTTCATGTTCTGTTGGGCGATTCTTCATTTGGGCGATTTTTCATTTCTTTTTTTGGGTCATTTTTCTTTGGGCGATTTTTTCCACAGCCATAATAATCTCTTCGCTACCTCGACAGTACGGCCCCTTTTTAATTTCTGGTCCTACTTCTGAATCTTAGTCTTAATCTTCTTGCATGTTGCTTGTTGTACATTCAAGTTTTACACATTTTTCGCCTTCTTACAACAAAATCGTGCATAGAAAGGAAAAAACACTAGGGATGAATTAAGCTTTTTATACTTAATTGTGAATAAAAGCGAAACGCGTTCATCGATTTTCATAATTTATGTCTCATTTTGTTCATAGGTTATGCGACTTTACGCGAAAGTAATAGGATTTGACAGTTTTTTACAGTTTTGGATTTTTTATGAATTTAAAATAAAAAATTTTAATTTTTTGGGCAAAAAATATTTTTTTTCTTCATACATTTATTTATAACTGCGAAACTGTTGCTTATGTAGCGAAACGTTGTATGAACAGATTAAAGGAATTAAAATTCTTAATTTTTTAAAATTTGTTTCAGCTAATTAGTGGTTCTCGAGTTATGACAAAGAAAAGAGCCTAAAACGTGACAAATTCCCTTATACGATACTTACTAACTTCAAATTAATTTTTAAGTTATTATTTGAAGTACCTTGACCAAACTAATGATGCAGAAGTTCTTCTTTTTGGGTCTACTTTCATAAGCATTTATCAGAATTGAGTCCCGAAATAAACATCTGCATGAAACTTAATAATGATGTTCATGAAACTTTCATTATTATTTTGTATTTGCTTCGTTTGTATTCAGTACAATGAATAACTACGAAATGAAAGCAACAAACACACGAAATTTAAGAGACGAATAAGATGCGGTGTTTTTGTTTATTTAAGCAGGAGAATATGAATACAAACAGCTCTGAAACAAAACAACCACTGAATAAATGTCGAATAAAATCATGGAAAAACACATTTATTTTAAAGTCAGTATTGCCAGTTGAAAGAAATGAAAAACATTAGGAAAAATAAAAAAAAAACAAAAATAACCATGAAGAGTAAAAGCAACAAGATAAGGAAGTACATTAATATTAAAATTATAAAAATAATACAAATTTGACTTCGTTTTCAATGTATATTAATTGTAAACAAATTTGGCTTCGTTTTCAATGTAAATTAATTGTTTTTAATGTATATTTTTACACTTCAAAAAAATTTCATTTTATTTTCAAAAACATTTTCAGCAATTTGTTTTGCTTGGAAGTACATAAAATAGTTGTTAGAACAAAAAAAATTAAATTTAATTTAAAAAATGCTCTACAAATTACATATGTTATTGTAAAGGTAACAAAAAAGAAAAAAATTACATCAATTTACTAAGTGGCAACATTGCAATTAAGTATTTATATAAAAAAATGAGAGAGAGTGAAAACTGTAAAACAAAATTCGTTTCATTGAACAAAGTCTTTGTGTTTGCCATATGAAACGAAATATGTTTGCTAGTAGCATGAATAAAGCAACAGTTTGTTCAGTGGTCTGAAGTTTGTTTGAATACGAACTTCATTGAATAAACATTTCAGTATGTTGATGAATGAAGTTATTCATGCAGCCCTTTATCCCGAAATCATGTGTTGTACTGTGTTATACAAAAGGTGGCCTATATAAGAACGTTAAAGTTAAAATTTTTTTATCACCCCTATTATGCAATTCGTTGTCGACATTAACTTTCAATTGTTGTCACATCAAGGCGACGACTGCGTTACTTCGACGTTAATTTGGTATTTTGATAAGAATGTTGTGTCGACGTCGGCAAGTTTTCGAAAATCTGACAGAAAAAATCCCATCTCTAATTACACTATGTTAGTTGAAAAAACAGACAAGCCGGGCACATGACGTTTTAATATAACTCGGGTATGCTGAATCCAGTGGTGCCCACGGTTTTTTAAGATTGTCTCTGGTTTTCGAGATATACCGTTATTTCGAAAATGGAGGAGGTTGCACAACATATGTTCGCGTAACTCAAAAACGGTTTAGTTTATTGAAATTACTGAAAAAACCGAAATTCCGCAATAAAATTTTATTCTAACATTAGTAGTCGTTATTGAAACATAATTTTTTTTTTTTGAAAAAAAAATTATTTTTTTTTATCAAAATTTCGAAATTTTTGTTTTTGAAAAATTCATAAATCATTAAAAAAATGCAGCTAGGCTTCGAAGCTGCAAACAAAACAAGCCATAAATAAAATATGTATATTGAAGAAAAAGTCCCACAAATTCCAGAAGTCGCCCCTAGTGGTATATAATGTATGACCGACCTCAATTAATTTTTTGTCCTTAACATTTTCTCAAGACATACTTGCCCCTTATCACCACTTCTTAGGGGGGCTCCCATACAAATATTGCGTTTTATGAAATTCTTAAATTAATTGAAATTTGTCGACTTTTGTGAATAAAATCAAAAGTTGCTAACAGATTTTAATCATTTATGGCTTGTTTTGTTTGCAGCTTCGTTTTTTATATGTCTGCAAAAAATTAGAGCTGCATTTTTTAATGTTTTATGAATTTTTAAAAAACAAAAATTTCGAAATTTTGATAAAAAATTATTTTTTTTTCAAAAAAAAAATTATGTTGAAATTTTACTTTTCTTAAAGGAAATTTTATTGCGGAATTTCGGTTTTGTAAGTTTTTTCAATAAATTAAAGCGTTTTTGAGTTACGCGAACATATCTTGTGCAACCTCCTTCATTTTCGAAATAACGGTATATCTCGAAAAACAGAGCCAATCGGAAAAAAACCGCGGGCACCACTGGATTCAGCGTACCCGAATTATGTTGAAACGATAGGTGCCCAGCTTGTCACGAAAAAAAGTGTAAATTTCGTGCACAGTGTTATTTTCCCACCATTTTCAACTTGATTTATGCTATTTTCCGACATTTTTTTTTAGCTGATTTAGCGATTTAAACTAAATTTTAGAGTTTGTTTCCGATTTTACACTTTTTTCTCGAATTTTTGCCATGTTCGCGATATAAACAATTTCTTAATATTAGATTATTGATTTATAGCTTTAACGATTATTAATAAATATAAATCTTTGCTACAATGCCGCTAATTTTGTACTCTTTACCGAATTTTAGCCATTCCTTATAGTTTAAGGGACTTAATAAAATATTTAATATTCCGAATTTTTGCAATTTTCGCGTTTAATTTACTAATAAAATTGGTGTCCATAACTTCTTCAAATTTGCATTTTTTATTTTATACGTTTTTAATAAATATGTTTACATTTTGTTTAAAATTCCTTTAACTTTCATTTGAGTCGTAGCAAAATTTCCTATCGACTAATACAGACACAATTCTACTCGGCGTCGACTTAAAAGCGCCTTAGAAAATATTAAGTGAGTGTAAATAGTAGGGTATTCATTTAATCAGGCTTTTGCTTTAATCGGTTAATCGCTCGATTAATTAATCATTTAATAATCGGTTAATTTAAATATATTTAAAATGCATAAATTATTTATTATTTGGAGTTAATCAGTAAAAAAAAAACCCCTAACATAACAAACAACAATTCTTGAACTAAAAAGAGCAAACAAAAGAATAAATCATAAATGTGTAATATATTAATATGTTTTAATTAAAAAAACACTGTGAGATCTTTTAATTAGTTATTTCCATAGTTCAAGAAGACCTTATAAAATAATCTTTTATACAAATAATTTTTTTTTAAATGTTTAGGGTTTAAGCGTTTATTTTCCTTAGTTTTAATAAGACTTGACTTTGAAACAATTCTTTAATTTATCGTAGATGTTGGGGAAATCAAAAGCAACCCATAATAGAGAATATCTAATTTCTCAGTTCTTTTCCTTTCAAAAAATAATTGTTATTTTTGTTCAAAAAAATAAAAATCATAAAATAACTGTTATTTTTGATCGAAAAAATATAATCAAAAAATAACTGTAATTTTTGATCGAAAAAAAAAAATCAAAACTTTAAAAATCATAATGTTTTATCATAGAAAAGTTCATTAGGATCAATATGGTATACTTGAATCAGTTTGCCGGCATTTACTTCTATATGCTTTTTTTGTATTAAAATTTCAAAATAACTGTTATTTCCGGTCCCTGGAGTTTTGGTATCCAAAACCCATCTTATTATGTTGTATTTAAAATATATATTTGGTCAAAGCTTGTTTTGTTGCAACCTAAATCAGTACCCATGTTCTGTAACTTTGGTGAGAACTTCTCGCATCGGAAAGATGTAAAACAAAATATTCCATCGTTTCTCAAAAAGTGAGAAAAAAGTGTGTCTGTAACTCATGTCGAAAACTATCAAAAGAGATTACGTCGGTACGTTATAAATGTCATAATATTCAACTCGTGGCCGATGTGAACATGTAGACAAAATTATGCGGACAAAATTATTAATATTGAAAAATTTACAATGACGGCGGCGAAAATACAACCATCGGCTGTACCAAAAAATGTAAAGTGCGACTTGAATGTTTGTTGGTTACAAAATTGCTTTGAAAACATTCGTATAATTTTCAAAAATGTTAAAAGCAAAATAATTAAATAATGAAAAAATCAGCCAAAAACAAAATACTTATCTCTTCCATGTTATTATTCATTGCATTTTACATATTTAATATTTTTTAGTGGTAATATTTTTTCTCACCCCGTTTTTATGCGTGAGTATATTTGACAGTTCAAAGCGGGAACTTTCTCACAAAAATTTTGCAGACACACTTTTTTTGTAAATTGGCGAATAATATCCTTACGTGACAGCTATTACTCGCCAAAAATGTCACCGACGCAGTTAAGTGAGAAAAACAGTTGTTTGTTTCAATTTATGGCATTTTTGTTTTATTTCTCGCGTTTTAATCGAAAAGTTTCTCGAAGCGAGAGTTACAGAACATGGGCACAGCTTACCAAATTATACTTGAATTGGTCCATATTTGTCCATAGGTCTTATACAAATAACATTTACGAAAATAACTAGAAATGTTTGTATTGACATAAAAATTGGCCACAATAACATTTACGATAGACACTATGTCGCAGAACTGGTACCAGTAGGCCCAAAACTGACCATATGTACTATATAATTCTTCTCTAAAATCACTTAAAGACAAAAAATTTCATATAGCCGAAATATCTAAATACGATTCGGCATAATGAACTTAAAAATAAATCCTTACCTCATAACATAATTTTGTTTTGCCGGATAAATGTTTACACATGGGCCCCAAATGGTAACCGACTATACTTTCTTACGTATTTATAATGGATATTTGTAACCAAAAAAATTTATTATTTGTTAAAGTGGTTATTTGTAACCAAAGAATTAATTATTTTTTATAATTGATATTTGTAACCAAAACACAATATTTTTCACTTTAATTGGCTACGATAACCAAAATAAAATATATGTATCAATAATGTTTAAAAATAACCAAATGCGAATAAAGAAAATTTTCCCGTAACCTTTAAAAAAAAATAAAAAATATCCATTATTTTTGGTCCCTGATTTTTTTTAACAAGCTCCTTCTCCAGTTTAGTTATATTTCGCTTAAGGAAGTTGGGTATTTAAACTTTTTTTACTCACAAATTGATATGTTTTATTCTTTGTTAAAAAATAAACTTGTAGATTTGTATATATATGTTTTTGTTTAAAAACTATTGAATTGGACGTCATAAAATTCATCATGTAAACTTGGTGTTAGTAATTTTGTGATGTTTAATACATAACTTAAATATTGTTGATACCCAAAATATATTTCAAATACAATTAAAATTTTATTTTTGACATCAATGGCTTAGGACCAATATTTT
The DNA here is from genome assembly GCA_943735925.1 of Pollenia amentaria. Classification (NCBI taxonomy): domain Eukaryota; kingdom Metazoa; phylum Arthropoda; class Insecta; order Diptera; family Polleniidae; genus Pollenia; species Pollenia amentaria. The sequence goes on from OX031008.1 coordinate 161,650,104, forward strand.
CTTGCCAACCCTTTCAACCTATAACGGTAAAGGATATAAGGAGTGGTTTGTGTTGTCTTAAATTTGACAGCTGACTTGACAATTTTTAATTGTTTTGAGGATAATTTGGTTTGGTAATTTATCATGAAAAGACTCACGCCAGAGCAGCGTTTGGAAATTAGTTAAATCTTATTTAAAGATTTTGTTCAGTGGCAAAGCATACTTTTGGTTAAACGGCTATGTCAATCAATTGCAGCACTTGAAGCGATGATAACTCTCAAGCCATTGTCGACATAACATTCATTAATTCTCAATGCTTGGTCAATGAGCTTTATAGGCCGGTAGAATCATTGATAAACATGTAACAAATATCGACGGTCAGAACGTTATAGACAACGCTAAAAGGTTTTTAATTAGCATTCCACTGCCTGGCATGTGGTTCCAACAGAACAGAGCCACATACCACAATGAATTCACTCAAAGAAACTGATAAATGAATAATTTCGCGTAATGGACCATTTATTTGGCCCTCAAGATCGTATGATTTAACCCTATTGGCTTATTTTCCCTTGGGTAATTTACGTCCAAACAGTTTAACATCCGGAAATCAATATTAGGCGAGTTGTTGGCGAAATACGGCCGCAAATGCTGCAAAAAGTGTGTTAAAATTGGACTTTCAGATTGCGCCATGTATGTCCCAGTCATGGCGGCCACAAATCCTAAATCATAATTTAACATCTTAAGCCAGTTTAATTGATATTAAACACTGTTTTCTTAGCTTTATTTTAATTTAAAGTTCTATAACTCTTACTCTAACACCCCGTGGGATAGGATCTAAAGGAGGTGGAGATGAGCGATATTTCTGTACCTGTGATTTAATCACAGTTACTGAAAAATTACGAATCACAGTTGTGACCAAATTTGTTAAGAAACAGGTACTTGCTAAGTCGTTATTTCCTCATTTCGTTACATAAACAAATTTATGATATTTCACTGTTTGTGTGGGTAATACCGTTTTTTGCATGCAGTAACGAATAATGTTGCTATTTTTTTATTGACAGTAAGAAAACCACAATGTTTTTGTACATGATAAAAATACCTTGTTAAAAGAACTTTATTTGTAAAAATACATGTGTTAGTGCATATCTTGTTGTTTTTTTAGGTTCTGAATCTATTCACTTGATTCGTGCATTAAAAAATTAAACATATACTATAAATAATAGTATACTTGTTTTATTTTATGATATCTATAAGAGAACTTAAAACTAACAAACCGTGATCACAATCACCGTTATAAAGAACAGTGATTTTTAAATCGCATTCGCTAATCCCGATGTTCATTAAAAATCACGGGATCGCTCATCTCCAAACGGAATGAATACATCTCCTAAAACTGTGCTACAATTACCGAGCAACAATCTTAGAAGCGATATCGATATTTTTGGTGGAGTGGCTTCTTAACTGGATAATCGCATTAATTATTTTTACAAGTCAGGCGACTAAAATATTTACTTCATAAGAATTAGTTCATTCTTTGCTTTAATTTTAAAAGAAAAAAGATTATAAAATATTATAAAACAATTTTTTTTGTTCTATTTTAAAATATGAAATAGTGTTTATTCCAAAAAAATGGTCTATATTGAACACAAAATTAATTATATTTTTAAATACAATATTTAAATATAGGAAAAAAATTTTTTTAAACAAATTCGAAAAACTAAGAGTAATGCGTTAATTTCTTTAGCCTTTATCCATAAAAAATAGTTCCGATGGTGACAAAATAATTTTTCTATGAAAATTTTTTAAATAAACTCTCGGAGGATGACTCGGAGGATGACACCTAAAAATGCATTAAATTGTGTTGGAACTAGGAATATAGCTGATGGGTATGAGGATAGAGGAAGTAGTTCATATGGACATTCGACTTGAACTTATTCATGTTGAAAGTACAGATTATTCCATATGCTAACACTCCGGTCATAAAACGAATATTCCCTGTAATGAATTGTACAATGCAACAGCCAAGTGACCACAAAAGGATGGGCCCTTGAGAAGAAACGTGTATTTCGAACAAATGACGAGTTTCGGGAACCAGACTCCTAATCCCATCATGACACATCCCATTTCGCCACATTGCGACGGTACTAAAGAGAGTCCGTATAATTGGATGCCCTTCTGTAACCAATCAGAACCGTCGCGCTCTCCTGCACGAGGTCGATAAGCACCAAAATAGATTTTAAAGCACTGGCCCACATACGAGAGTTGTATTCCATTCGCGATCGGAATTTAAAATGTTTATTACTATTTCTTTTATATTTCTTTAAATAAAATCAGGAGTTTTCTTGTGATTTGGAACTAGTTATATGTAGTGGCGAGCATTTGTGGATACATGTTACTCATTAATTACTTCAAAACGCATAAAATTCTACAAAATATGTCAAACTCAACCGGATTTTATGCTAAAACTATTTATAATGATCTAATTAAAGGGCATACACAAAATTTTTTTTTTAAACTTAAGTTAAACCTCAGTTTTGCTCATCTTCGTGCAAAAACTCAATGAAACCACTTTTGTTCGTTCAGGTTTTTGTTATCTGGCAGCACAAAGAGTAGTAGCAAAAAACAGTTATTTGTTCCGTTATTTTTTTATGTTTGTAAAATATCTAAAGCATTGACCTTACGCTAGTAGCCACTTTTTAATTATCGTAATTTTTGCAAAAAAAAACTTTAAATAAAAAAAAAATTAGAAAGATTTTTTAGAAAGAATATTTGGAATTTGCCACAGAACAGTGCTTGAAGTAAGAAAAAGAAAAAATATTAACATTGACAGTGCAAAACAATCGCGACGAAGTTTGCTTACCGAGAGAGATGCACGACGGGCCATGGAACATTTTTTGGTTACGAAGCAGGCAAAAACACCAAAAGAGGCAGCAGCTGCGATCAACAAGCCAGTTAGTGAGTGGACAGCCCGTAGGTCGCTTAAAAGAATCGGTCTCACTTCAGCTATAAAGCAAAAAAAACCTGCACTGTCGGAAAAAAACGTAAAAGCACGACTTAAGTTCTGCGAAAACAATAAAAACTGGTGTGTAGAAGACTGGAAACTGGTAATATGGTCAGATGAACCAAAATAAATCGTTTTCAGTCGGATGGCAAGGAGTACTACTGGCACCATCCTTATGAAACCCTAAAAAAACCCCAAGTAAAAGAAACCATGAAGCATGGAGGTGGAAGCCTTATGGTTTGGGCCTGTTTTAATTGGTGGCACCTTGGTCCAGTGGTAAAAATTGAGGGAATAATGAAAAAAGAAGATTATCTTCATATCCTAAATGATAATTTACCCGCAGGATGGCGATCCCAAACATACGGCCAAAATCGTTAAGGATTGGTTGTCAAATCAAAAATTGCATACAATGCAATGGCCAGCGCAAAGCCCAGGTCTCAATCCGATCGAAGACTTATGAGCTTTGCTAAAAAACGACTTTCACGGTACGACAATGCGCCAACAAATTTAAATGAACTTTGTGACCGAGTCCAAATGGAGTGGTCAAATATTCCAAGGTATCTCATTGAAAACTTGGTCGAAAGTATGCCAAGACGTGTCCGAAGCTTGATTAAAGCAAAAGGGCTCTCGACAAAATATTGAAAATTAAAACAAGAAAGTTTTTTTTTCAAACGTGCAGAAGTGGATGCATAGAACTTTTCATTAAAAAACCTTTATCTTTAGTTTATCTTTAAATATTATTGAATTTCACCTTCTGTTCTTAAATATTGTTTAGTTAAGTAGTGTAAATAAAAATATGAACTGGTTATTCTTTATATTGCGTATTTTACACGTTTTTAAGTCTTTCGAAGCAAACATGTATCCATAGGTGCTCGCCACTGCATATTTAACATTAATTTTCAAAAAGTTAGCAATTGATTTTTGTGCAAAATAGGTAATCAGAAATTCGTACACGTTGCTTTTAATAATAACTTTTACAGTAAATATTTGCAGTCATCCTTGTACAACTTAAATAATTAGTTATTTTGTTACCTCTTACTTTTGTGATCTAATGTAATGTGTTTGGTAATGAAGGGATTTAAATTGGCAACCAAAAAATTAAGTAATTTCTTGGTTTTAATCTGTAATTTTTTGCTAGTTGGGTTTTCTGCTATAAACCAAAAATATTCCTGGGGAACTTTAATTTCGATATCGCCTAATTTGCAGTTAATAACATTTTACATCAAATAATTTTTAATTCAAATCAAAAAATTACCAAAAAAAAAATATCTGATATTTTCGTTAAACCTTAATTAGAAACCATAATTTCAAATTAGAGTTCTTTTCAAACGATCCTATTAAAGTGTTATTAATTGAATTTCCTGTTAAATAAATGAAAAAGAAAAAATATTCAACAAATAAAAGAGACAAAAAACAAACAACACAGAGTTGGGCGTATTTTGTACTCACTTCCACCAGAAGCATGAAATTGTCTTTTCTTTTTCGTCTCTATTTATTTGTTAAAGTGTATTCATTTTTTTTATACCCTCCACCACCACTGTGGTGAATGAGGGTATACTAAGTTTGTCATTCCGTGTGAAACTTTTTTATAATACAAATAAGACCCCATAAAGTATATATATATTTTGGCTCCTTGAGTAATTCTAAGTCGATTTAGCCATGTCCGTCTGTCTGTCCGTCTGTTCCTCTGTCCGTCTGTTGAAAACACGCTCACTTTCGAAAAAAGCAAAAGAAAAGAACAAACTTGGTCTTAAATTAATTTTAGTTATCCTAAGCAGTTTGGGATTGAAATTCAGCAATATCGGTTCAGTAGGATCAGAACTATGAATCAAAATGTGGAACCACTACCCAAAAAAAAATTGATAATTTTGATACAAAAACTATCATAAATGGTGGAATAATGCACGGAATGACATAATTATTTTTTTTGCACGAATTCGCTTTATACAGCTGCAAATCATACTGTTAAATTTCGTGAAGATCGGTCCATAATTTACCATAGGCCCCATATAAACCCTTCTCGCGGAAAACAGTTTAGTACGCCTAAAACCGCAATAAATACCGCTAGCATACTTAAATTTGGTACGTCACAGTTTTATAATACCGCAAATCACACTGTAAGCTTTTTTGAAGATCGGTCCATAATTTACACTAGGTCCCATATAAACCCTACTCCCGGAAAACAGTTAAATAGGCCTAAAACCGTAATAAATAACGCTATCATATTAAAATTTGGTACGTCACAGTTCTATAATACCGCAAATCACACTGTAAATTTTTTTGAAGATCGGTCCATAATTTACACTAGGCCCCATATAAACCCTACTCCCGGAAAACAGTTTATTGCGCCTAAAACCGTAATAAATAACGCTAGCATACTTAAATTTGGTACGTAATAGTTTCATAGGACCAGAAATCACACTGTAAGGTTTTTTGAAGATCGTTCCACAATTTACACTAGGCCCCATATAAGCCCTACTCCCGGAAAACCGTTTAGTACGCCTAAAACCGTAATAAATGATGCGCTCAAATTGAAGTTCGGTACGTCACAGTTTTATAGGACGAGAAATCACACTGCCAAATTTCGTGAAGAGTGGTCCATAATTTACCCTAGGCCCCATATAAACCCTACTCTCGGAAAACAGCTTAAAACCAAATAAAGCCCACTTTGGTAAAATAATTAAATTCGCCTAAAACCATCACATATATAGATATTGCGGTGAATTTTTTTACCTTAATTCATATGGCAAGAAAAAATATCATGCAAATTTGTGAAATTTACTGTTAACGCTAAAACTAATTACACTGCTGTATTGAAATTTATTCTAATTTATTTTTTGTAATACCAGAAATCAGTCTTCAGAATTTTGGGATGATGGGTCCATAATTTACCATAGATCCAATACAAATAACGCTCCTAAAAATTATTTTAGTTCGGCTAAAACTTTTACGAATCATGATATTTTACTCAAGCCAGTTCTAACAAGAAACGCATAAAATTTTCTTATTGTCGGTCAATAATTTAATTCAGGTCAAAACCGCAACTAATTTTAATGCTAACGCTCGTTTTTGTGAAGAGTAGTTTATAATATATATGTATGTATTTATCATATAGAGCCCACTCCTGTCGGTGGAGGGTATCAAAGATTCGGCACAGCCGAATATAGCACTCTTACTGGTTTTTTTTAATTTTGGGTTTCTCTTCTTCATTTCATTCACAAAATGAAAATTTTCAAACATGTTTCTATTTAATTTTTAATTTAAACTAATACCCAGTATTGTTCAAATTAGTTTTTATAGTATTTTATATTAAAACATTTTTATAATTTACAATGAATAGAATGGAACTGAAAACATTTTATTTGTTCGGCAAAATTAAATCAATTTTGTAAAGTGAGTAGAATGAAAAATGTTTACAAGTACCCAGTAAAAAATGTGATCCAAAAGGAGCAGGTTTAATATATGAATTCATAACTCAAATCGCTTCAAGCCTGCTGATGGGATGCCTGATTTTTGTATGCGGGGTTCCCGTTTTGGAGAACTATATTCTGCTGACAATAAGCGCTTCTTTTAACATAATAAAACATGCAAACAAAGCACTCCTAAAGTGATTTTTTAAGGGCTAACTACAATAACATAGGCGCATATTCATAAATAATCACCAAGTGTTAACTTTTTTAAGTACCTATTGAAGTTATTCACAGTTGGTTACTTTCAGCATAAAAAGTTTAGACTAAATTATGGGTAAAGCTGTAACTAAATGCTAACTAACTTATACATTCAAAGAAAAGCTGATTGATTTAATTTTATAATTTATTTGAAAAGAACAAAATTTTGAAGTTATTATAAAAAAATAAAGAAATGGAAAAAATTATAAGAGATTTTCAAATATTATCAGATGAAAACATCACGAAAAAAGTTAAGACATATAAACACGGTGCAATCCATTTGAAATGGATGAGGAAGACTTACGGACAGCTGTCAACTTTGTTTTTGTTTGAGCTTTCATCCTGTTCCATTGTTGCTTCAAACGACTAGTGTCCCTCATATAGCCGATTGACATGATTTGTTCGTTAATGTGCTACCAAGCTTCTGTTTTCTTAAAACTCATCTTTGTATGTTTCTCTTAGCGTCGATGACTTTAACATATTTGGACACCAAATCTTTAAATACCGTTTTTTCATCTGGCGACCAATTTGTGTCTCTCTAAAATGAACAAAATAATAAATACTCTTATAATTTTCTAAATAATAAACTTACCTTACTATATTTGCAACTTGCGTCCATATCTACTGCGTCCAAAAAACTTTAATACAAAAAAAAAAAACATAAACTAGAGATGTGTTTTTGGTCAACAAAATTCTATTAAAATTTTTTTTACAGGACCTTATACTAATTATAACCAAAAAAAAAACACTTTTTTAGAGTTGGTATTAATTTTTTAAAGAACAGAAATGTTTTTTTAATAGCCTGGTAAGTTTTTAATTAATTACAAAATACATCGTTCAAAATATTATCGACATTTAATTTTCTCATGCCAATATACTCTGTTGCATTTCTTCTATCAGCTGAGAGCAGTTGCTACGTTAGTAATGAATTGTGAATAAGAAATATAACTATCTATGAACTATTTTTTACTTTCTGTTTTGTTAGTTCCGACTTTAGTTATGACTTCTGAATATGCGCCATATTCATTAATGTTTTGCTTTTCCTTGTTTAAATGCCTTTTTTAAATAATTCTCGTATGAATATCATATTTTTTTTTCGCTTTAAAACCTTCTTCGTTGTCAGCACAAAAATAGCAACTTTTTTGTATATGTATTTAATTCGTTATTATTTAAATGATACAGCAGTAATTACTGCTGTATAAGAGCGCTTGATTATGCGCCTTTTCTCTTAAGTGCTTCAAAAAACACAAATTTTTTTACTGGGTAATAAAAAGCTGATTATGAAATATATAGAAGTATTTCTTACAAACTGGAATATCCCTAGAGGGAAGCGAACTGACAGCAAGGTAGTCCCGTGATAGCTCTTTGGTGAGACCGGTTCTAGTTCTAACACCTTATGAATGGGACCTATCACTTTTACATGGGGTTGTCATTGGAAGGGGCCAATGGACACCTATAAGACACCATTTGACAAGTACCACATCTAGCTCAATGATCGTGTTAAGTGTTAGTTACTACAATGGAGTATTATTTCAATAAAACAAGTCCTAGAACTAAGTTTAAGAACTAACATTTAGAAAGCCCCAAAAAAATGTGTCTCACCACCGTTGAATACTGTACTGTAATTTATCACTTTGTCTACCTTTTGGTTCTTCATATACCAGTTAAATGATTGGTGCTCCTTTCACTTGTCATGAGTTCTTTCTTATTGTACTTGTTGTAGTTCCACAAATTCCAGCACCAGTCTGTTGGAACCATTGACAAAAATTTCCCGAAGGGATATAACACAATGTTTGTTTATAAAAGACTGCCATTTGATTTTTAAATTTCCCAAAACTGACTTCGGATCTAAAAAAAATATAAGCCCTATTTCCTTATGAAATTGCTGAAATATGTACGTTTTCCAAAGACGTCATTTGAACTGCGGACCAGAATATTTAATATTTATGCCACAAATAGAACTAAGATTTTTTTTTTTAATTACAATGTAGTCAGATTAGTACATAAATACGGATCCCCACTGTGCGTAACCCTTTTTAGTATTCCTTTTGACGACCTGAGTTGCATCCTAAGTAAGAATAAGAAGATTCAACACTGAATTTATGCGGATGACCTTTCTGTAATAGTAAAATTTCAGGCAAAGGAAATTATTAAAAAAGAATTTCCCAAAGCCCTGATAACTGGGCAAAATTATCTGGTGCAGATATCTCATTTGATCAAACAAGTCATTTGCATATTTGTAGAAAACATAATTGCACTAAAATTATTATAGAGAATAAAAACATGAAGGTTCATAATGTAAATAACTTTTTGATTTTAGGTGTAAACATTGACTCTAAGTATAGCTTAAAGAACCATTGTAATTATTTAAAGACAAATTTTATGATTAGACTAAATATTACAAACATCTTTCTATACAAGCAATATGCACACGAATAGTCTCCTACTGCTACGTAGCCTGAACCTGACATGGTGATATGTATGGGCTGCACAAAATATCCTCTGGTTCGTGGTGCTTATGCCTTTCTTTCATTCATACATACATACATAGCCTCCTCCTCTTAGTTAAATCTTTAAAGATATTTAAAATAAACTATGCGCTAGTTGTCAACAGCAAGGCAGCAAAATCAACATTAAAAATGGTCGAACATATCATTAAAGCAGCCATCCGGACAAGCCTGAGAGTCTTTCGTACTACTCCAATTAAAAATTTAAAATCGAAGTGGATTTTGACTCCCTACGAATACACGACTCCCTGCGAATAGATACTTAAATTCCAACTTTGACATAAAATTTATTGGACCAAATCCTCTTTACTGCATAAACACATGAGGGCGGATCAATAAGTCCGTGACTTTTTGAATGAAAAACAGGTCCAATAAGTTGACATAATATTCGCCGTTTATTGTTTATCCCTTTTGAAGGTAATCGATGTGGATTATCCCTCGTGCATCCCAAAAAACTATTGACACAGTTACAAAACGCCGCAAAAACTCATTCGAATTGCGGTTAAACAACTCCAAACAATCGTCATTTGAGCTTGTGCGACCACAAGGACAGTCAGTAAACCACTTTTTTACCATTGAAATCGATGGTGCAGAGTCCCCATAGTATTTATCAAGCTTTTCCTTGGTTTGATTGACTGTTTTTTTCCATTTTTAAAAAGAACCACGAGGTTATATGTTTTTAACAGCTGCTAAACGCAAAGTAAATGACGGAACTTGCTCAAAACCTGACAGTAGTATATTAACAGGTGGTACTTGATGCAGTGTAGCATTTCATACAACTAAGAGGGAAGTTCAAAAACGGACTTATTATTCCGCCCTCGTAAATTCGTTAACAAAAAAAAAGAAATAAGGATCTCAAATGCCAGTCAACTTTATCCCATATTTTTAAAGTTACAAGAAAATTTAACTTACAAAAATATAAACCACGCCTGCAAATACACCCGCCTGGGTTACTTAAACCCAGCATATTTCGCAAAATTTTTCAAAGTTTTGAGAAACACTCTACACCAAGTTTTGAGAAAACATCTACATATTTAAATCCGTATTTAACGATTTGGTTTCAAAACACAAAAATTATAATTGGAACTTTTTATGCAACGACGGATCAAAACCTATGAATTACGTAGGATTTTCCGTAGTGGACGAAAACTGCTCTACACAAATAAGAAGATTGCTTACTCTTTGCGTAACTGTATTTGAACCGGGGCAGAAGCAAGTATTGAAGAACTCCTCTAACAAACACATAATCTTCACTGCCAGTCGCTCTGTTTGCGATGCAACATTTAACCAATAAAACAACACCCATAGCATAATTATAATTCAACAACTATTAAAACGAATAGTTAAACAAGTTAAGCTATGTTGGATTCCAAGCCACATTGAAATAAAATGGAACGAGACTGCAGATAAAGCAGCTAACTCAACTGTTTGCCATCCTTCAGACGTACATATACCTCAATCAAAACATTTTTAAACAAAAAAAATACTTTTACAAATATTAAATCCTCCGATGAGACAGATATAATCATCTTTACAAACAAGTTAATCCAAGTAAAATTACAATAACTCATCCAACTTTTACCAATTGTCAAAAAAATAAATGTCTGACCAGGCTTCGCTTAACACATACCAGACATCAATATTTGATATCCAGAGATCCCCAGCCCATGTGTACTTTTTGCAATAACTCAATACATATTAACAATTCTCCATATTCTTGCTGACTGCCAAGCACTAGACACAAGGGTATTCCTTTAATCGGGCTTTTGCTTTAATCGGTTAATCGCTAGATTAATTAACCGAAGTTTTCGTTTATTCGGTAAATAGTCGGATAATTTTTTTATAAATCAAGTAATTTCGATGAATTAATATGCATTATTTATTTATTATTTGGAGTTTATTAGTAAAAAAAAACCGAAAACATAACAATTCTTGAAGTAAAACGATCAAACAAAAGAATAATTAATAAATGTGTAATACATATTTTTTAAATTATACATATTATGTATTAAAAAAACAATAAGCTGTAAGATCATTTTATTATCGTATAAAATAATATTTCATACAAATAATTTGACTTAAATGTTTAGGATTTCAGAGTTTATTTAATTTAGTTTTAATTAAATTTGACTTTGAAAATTTTTTTTCGAGAAATTAAAAGCAACATATAATACAGAATATCTTATTTCTCAGTCCTCTTCCTGGATTTTCCTGTTTTAATTTTTTTAAATTTTTTAGACTTCGCATTATTTCGGTTAACGCTGTTAAAAGATTGATATGAGAAGAAACACATACATATAAAAAGTACGTGAAATAAAAAGCTGATGACAGCAAGCACTTATTTAAAATAAAGATCACTGAACAACTCCTTTGTTTGTATGAAAAAATATTTTCTAAGCACATGCCTTTTGTAATATGAGACGAAACAAATAATTAAAAACTCAAAAAATATGTAATATCGCAAAAAGTTAAAAATTTGGTTACATCGATCAATCGAATGAAATTAATATTTTTAATCGCTAATCGAAAATAGGCAATTTTAAATTAACCGATCAGTTAATCGATTAACGGTTAACCGAATGAATACCCTACTAGACACAACACGTTTAAGGATATGTAAAAAAAACACATCATAAATCTCTTAATTAATACATCAGAAGACAATGTTGACAAAATCTATGATTTTTTTAAAGTGTATTAAGTTACACAATAAATCTAAATCTAAATAATTTTACTTATATTTTCTGCCTGTTCAACGATTTCGAACGTTAACGTTCGCATAGAAAATAACATTTAAAACAAAAACAAATTTTGTTGCTGTTTTAAATGTAATTTTCTATGCGATCTTTAACGTTCGAAATCGATGAACTGCAGTTTATTTAACGATGGCCGATAGCCTTAAGGTAGAGTTAGCCGAACGTCCACGTCCCCTAACGAAACGTCTGGTCCGTTTTGTTATTTGCTTACAATGTAAATGCTTACCGAATTTAAATGTCACGTTAACGGAACGTCTCAATAATTATAAATTAGAATTTCATGCCGTCGTTACGTGACAGTTGTAAAGCAGTGATGGCCTGCTTGTATATTAAATTGAATGCAGGCATTTTCGCTCTTTTTTTGGTACTTTTTTCCAGAATATCTATGGACTTCCGACAAAACGAATTACAATACAACATATTTCCATATATAAAAATATACATATGCTTAGATGTACAAAATAAACAAATGCCTATAAAAGGCTTTAAATGGTTACAAAATATTGTTTTGTCTATGCACATTTACAAAATAATACATGTAAATGTGTATGTATATGTTAAAATATATATTTGTTTATTGTAAATCTATAATATAAATATCAGATATTAAATTATTACTTACACTAAATACTGTTTTAATACCATTTTAATCGCTTGGTACTTTTTCTGCACAGCGGTAAACATTTAAAACTGTTGATTTCCCATCACTGTGTGTATTGTTTTATGTATACTATTGCTTTTTTGTTTATGTATGTGAAGAACATATGACACGTTTTTAGATGTTCTATAAGTCCACCAACGTGAAAGCAGTCCGTTACAGTAAGTTACGGGTACAGCAACGTTCGCCTAGCTCAACCTTTAGATGCTAGTACTTAAATTATATAATTTATTGTAATTTTATTTATAATAAATATTAAAATAATCAAATAAATAACTAAATAAATTAATCAAATAATAACACAAAAACTATTTTTAGGCCCTAATCATGTACAACGCAGCGCAACGCCACAGAACTAACGCAACGCCAAAGAATAACATTGAAAGCACAAACAATGTCATAAATATTTTGTAATTTTGTTGTTGCTTTCTACAGAAATTCACATTGCGTTTTTAAATTTCAAACGCTCCATTGCTTGTGTCGTTGAAAATTTTAAAACGGTACATAAATTTCTGTTGAAAGCAACAACAAAATTACAAAATATTTATGACATTGTTTGTGCTTTCAATGTTATTCTTTGGCGTTGCGCTGCGTTGTACATGATTAGGGCCTTAAAGTTCGTGAATAATTTAAGGACTTTGTTAAAGCAATTTCCCATTAACTAATCTTTGTCGATTATTGGTAGAAAAAAAGGTCTATTAAAGCCCTTAAGACACTACATTTTTGAAAGATTGTTCAAGGTTTGGTGAACAGTGGAAATATGTAATAGAAAATTTTACCAAGTGCAAAGAGTTCAGCTGTATTAAGATAAATAGCAAACTGTCAAAAAGTGTACTAAAGTTATCGATAAAAAGTTAAGTGATGTCAAAAAAAAAAAATTTAAACTGTTTAACTTAAAATTTACATTTCAAGCTAGAATTAGCAGTTTATTGGCAAATTCAGCGGTTTGCCGCATTTTTGTTTGTCTTGTTTTTATGTTCCTCATAAACACAAAATTTACAACAACATTTAATAAAATTAACACAACCATAACAAAAGAGAAAAAAAACTAAAAAACTTTGTTTACATTTTTTATAGTTTGCACTTTCTGACATATAATGATTCTTTCTATGAATTCTATATCAATTCAATGAATAACAAATGTAGTGTCATAAAGGCTTAACTCAATAAAAAAAATGGAGCTTTCAACGGAACAGGTTTGTAGGAGAGAAACGTTAAAGTTTCGCTTATAAAATCGCTTACGGAAGACATGAAATTTATATGGTGAGTTCCCACTTTAAAGCAATACATTTTTGACACAGAAATCGCGTTCTTCAGCGAAAATAAAAACTGGTGAATGTAACGTGAATGTAACGTACTGAGTTTTTTGTTGCTACCGTTATTCTTTAATATGCTCCCTTACGAACCTGCTTCTTAGTGAGGGAATGACGCACAGTGGTCTGTCCCCATATAGTGATTCGGCAAAACTAGAGTTCTTATCGCAGAACGACAAAATGAGGTATACTGATACCTTCCTCCCATATGGGTAATTCCATGTCAAATCGACCAAGAGTGGGACCCGACCTCTTTCGATTTTAATAATATTTGGTATGAAGGTTCCTTTCATCCTATAAGGAACATATATTAACGAAAAAAAATTGAAATTTTTTTTTTTCTAAAGTTACGTCATATTCAAAATGTCATAATTTCGCCGAATTAGCCGAATGGGTTGATTTTATTTTTTCAATATCTCAAAAACTACAGCACATACGAAGATGATTTGTATGTCATTGTAAAGAGAATACTTGGGGCTACAAACAATATATTAAAAAAAATTTATTTATTAAAAAATATAATATCTACAAAATATTAAATTTTAAAAATGGACTAAGACAAAAACCTAATTTTTTTTAATGTAATTTCTCAAACTGCCAAATCATGGAACTTTGAAGGAGGTGTTTTTTTTTAGATATGATTTTTTTCTTCTGCAGCCTGTAAAAAATGATCCTAAAATAAAATTTTATATTGTTCTTTTGAGCAATAAGTATTTATTAAATCTGATTTGTGTGATTTTAGGTGTTAAAAAAAAGTATCGACATTGATAAAGTTTTTGTGTTTATTTGTAAAATTTTTTGTTGGAGCTCAATGTGGGAACTTTCAAAGAAAAGTACACTTTATGTCACGTTACGTCTCCAAGAAATTAAATGAGTCTTAAACATTATTTTAGCGAAGTCGATTTTTCTTTGGCTCTTTTCATAGTGTTCGTGTCATGCAGCCATTCCTATTTCGAATGAATATATTAATATAAACCCTCCAAGCAATTGGTAGAGTGTTTTTCGATTGTCTACGAATTTTAACTACTTCGTCACATTTGGTAGTTAAACAGTAGACTTTTCGGAATTAAACAACAACAAAATACGGTAGAATCGCATTATGAGTTCTTAAATTATACTTTTTCGTCACTTTAGTGAGTTGTTCAGATAATTGTAACAGTTATACAACTGCAACAATGGCACAATTGAATATTTCACATATTATATTGACTTCTTCGCAACGATTTGCTGTTTAATAGTGAATATTACAAAAGCAAAATACGTAAAAGAGCACAGTTTGTATTTAAGTTGCCATGTGATCGGTGCTACGTGCGTGTAAAATAATATTAATATATAAAATTATGTAAAATAGAGTGAAATTTTTAATATTTGAAAATAGAAATAGTTATAGTATTGTACTTAAAATTGGGACTCCGCGGAATCCAAATGTTACCGAAAAAAAAAAATGTTCACGAAAGTTGTATAAATGAGTGCACAAAACAGCCCAAACTTATTCATCGGTTAGATTGGTAAAAGTTTTAATAATTTCTCATGCATATTTTTATAGAGCAAATGAAAAGGAAATTAAAAATAATAATTTGATAATTATCTTTTTTTAAAGGATATTAGTGATTTTTTTAAACTGTCTGTTTATTTATTGACTTTAAAAATTTTAGTGTGAAAATTAGTGTTTTTGTTAAATTTTTCTAGTGAAGATCAACAATAACGTTGAGTGAAGAAAATTTGTAAAATAAGTTATGTAAAGCAATAAAAATATATGCTAGTTATAATATGATGAAAGTTTACAAAGTTAGTGCTTGAACAAATCTGTGATTTTGTGTAGTTTTCTTTAACAAAATTTGTCCACATTAGGTTTTTAACTTTAAAACATTAACAGCTATTTTGATTAAATGTAGCGTAGATTTTTTAATATTTGTTTAACTTTAAGCTCATTTATTTTATATTTTACTTAGATTTCCCTTACAAAATCAAACAAAGATAAACAGTAAAATGACCCACTTTTTATTATAAAGAACAATAAGAAAAAATGTAACTTCAAAAGAGTGCTTTTTGGAGCCAACAGCGATACTACTAAATTTAATTGATATTAAACTTCCAAAGCGCTCTAATTCGTCATATAATATAGACACTAAGTGGATTCTTAAAGTAAATATTACCATAGTGGGACACTTCTTCCCGAACGATGTAACTACATCAATAAGAATTGAATAGCAAAAGCGATAGGTTTTTGCTAAATGGGGAAACTATTTAGATTATTTTTCGATCGAAATTGTTTGCAGGGAAAGCTTTATCTTCTTCTAGCGATTAACAAGATGTTAAATTAAACAATACTCTGAAAACTTTTGAAAAAAAATTAAAAAATTTTTTTTTGTTAATATGTATATGTTCCTTATAGGATAAAAGGAACCTTCACACGAAATTTGATTTAAATCGAAAGGGGTCGGGTCCCGCTCTTGGTCGATTTGACAAGGAATAACCCATATATCCTTAATTAAAAATTTGATTTTTAGCCAGAATTTATATCAGAATATAGCAAAAACTGGTGTCCGTCTGTCAAATTGCACGTTCTAGCGTGTTTGTAAATATTGCTGCTTTGGGTGCAAGGACTTGCCTACCTCACATATACTATTTTCTTAAAAAACTACGTTTTAGTTGTATTTATGATTAGAATACACTTAATTAATAAGGGATTCTAAAATAATGCGATATAGAGCTATTGTCAATTTGGTTTCATACGGTGCATACATTTCTATAAAAATGCGGAAATATGATGGTGGTACTAAGTAAAATTTAAGTTCAATGCTATTGCCTTTATTTTCTTATTACGTATTTACTGTGGTACATCTTCCGAAGTGACAATAATTGGTGATAAACAATAAAATTTTCATAAGATCTTAGCTTTGGTCCACTACAGGCGCGGATTCAGGGGGGTGGTGGAAAAAGGATATTCCCCCCCCCCCCTAAATTTTAAAAATATGTTTTGCTTATTTCGATAATATACGAATTTCCGAATGTGCAAAATTTTTTTTTTTTTGTTTTTTATAGAATCTCTAATCAAATTTTCAATAAGTATCCAAGTATTTATAGTAATAGTTATTTATTATATATTTCCAATGAAACATCTAGTCTACTGTATTTAAATACATATTATTATACATTCAATCCCAGCAAGTGCCATCTATTTCCGAAAAATAAACGTTTGGGTTGAATATGCGAGCAGTTGAATTATTAATAAGCAATATTTTTATTTGTGCTATGATAATTATTTACTATATACATTTGAATATAACCGTTTTTCGTATCATATTTTCATAACAGTAGGATTTGAATTGGAATTTTATATGCATTGCCATTCTACCTTCCCATATATGCATATGAATATATGTATTGGTCTATTAAAAGTTCACCAAAGAAGAATTATATAACTGTCAAATTTCAAGTGCATTAATAAGAAAAGTTCTTTGATATACAAAAATACATAAAAATTAGTGAAACAATGGCGAGTCCGTAAATTTTTTTTAATATAATGTACCTATATAAGTATATATCATTACCTTTAGTCGAAAAGGATGTAGTCCAATGTATAAATTTTATAAAAAACTGTATAAAAAACTTTATAAGGTCCTTAGTTCTGAATATATTTGAAGTCTGTAAATCCAGTTTTGCTTCATTGATGACTCTTTATTGGCTTGCAAACCAACTAAAAATAATACATTTATGTTTTACGTAGCTTTTTATGATTTTTCACCTTTTCTATTATATATTTTATACTTTTAATGTACATTTTAGCATGTCAATTTGCAAAAAATAAAATATACTATAAAATTATTTTATTTATTTCAATGTTGACAATTAACAAATTTTTTTTTAAATGTTCACATTTCAATGGGCCCTAGCGCTTTTTCTTTAGCATTTTTGGAATTACATCTTAAGCATTTGGATATAAATATCGTTGCAAAACAAGAACTAGAAAAAAATATTTGTATTTTTTCTGCAAACGATGTTTTAATTTAACTTAATTTTCAAAAATTGTGGCATTAGCACATTTACGGCTGAAGGTACATATGTACGTATGTATGTGCAGCCAAAATTATTTTTGTCTTTCCATTGTTATAAGCATTAAAATTCCTTTCTAAATAAAAATAATTTATTATCAAAGTTGTTTTTGGGAATATTATTATTTATTAAAAGATTTTGTTTATTGTGCTTAATTCCCTTTTTAAATAATTGATAAAAAATACTGAAATTTATTGTTGGAGGATAAGCTGTTCTTATGCGCATTTCACTGGTTGCTTAGGGAATTGTAAGAAAAGATAAAAACTCATCACTGATTTATTGTTTAGTATTTTGTTTAAGCTTTGATATCGTTGCAAAAAAGACTTTTTGAGTCTTTGTAGGTAATTCTCATTCCCTCTGTAGTCTTTTTTGCTGATAGCTTTGGCTTTTCTAAAATTATTTAGGAGAACGTTTCCTGATGATCTGGCCTAAGCAACCAGTGAAATTCGCATAGGAACAGCTTATCCTCCAACAATAAATTTCAGTATTTTTTATCAATTATTTAAAAAGGGAATTAAGCACAATAAACAAAATCTTTTAATAAAAATAATTAAAATAAAAAAATAAGCTGTAATCAACTTAAACCATAATAATTATATATTTATCTTTAGATTAAAACCCAAACAGTTCGACTTATATTCATTATTTAATCTTAAAATTAGTGAAGCATATTCCTTCTTCCAAAATTTTGTTAACAATTGCATACGAAAAATTGGTCAAACAATTTAATATGATGTAGACAAATAAATTGTTTCAAATAAAAAAAAAAACATTAAAAATAAATAAAATTATTTTTATAGCCAAAACGTTATTTAAAAAGATTAATTTATTTTAATTTATATTGAACTGATCTTATATTCTATTTTACCTTATTGTTGAGTTTTTTTTTTTAATATAATATAAACATATCGTTTTTAATAAACTTTTAAAAACAAATTTTTTACTTGTTTTGTACCATAAAAAATTTCCCCCCCCCCCTAAGGCTCAAGCTGGATCCGCGCCTGGTCCACTATAACTCAGGTATTTTCTATCCAATTAGCCACTTTTCGGCGTGTAATTTAGCATCCCTTAAAACAAGAAATAATTAATTTTAATTGAATCAGCATTTGATGCTGAATGGCGGCTGGGAGAGAAGTATAAATCGAAAAACACACATGTACCGTTATGTGATATATGTGACGTGGTATATTTAAACGAAGTTTATATTGGCAACATATAGACCAACATTTACTTATTTTATAAGGAATTATGTAAAAAATCTTTTCATCGCAGTCCTGTGTAATTAATCTGTTTTCTGAGAGTGTAAAAAAATACAAAATTTCCATTTTCCGGCAGAAAATCTTGAACTTTTTTCTTAATGGGCGAAAGACTTCCTAATAATGTATCTAAATAAAAAATAAAAACCCACTCATTTTTTATTTATATATAGTTTTAGTACCGTTAAAAAAATATTGATTACTTTAAATTTTTTTTATATTTTTCCTTGTTTTTTTTTAAACTTCAGTTTATTTTTTACAGTTAAGAAGAAAAGAGAGATTTCTAACTTAATATCTTCCAATTTTGGCTGAACCATAAACTAACATCGTTGTAATTTCGTTGCAGATTCTGTTAAAACACTCCAAAAAGTACTAAAATCTTAAAAACAAGATTTAGGTACTCTGAAGAAATAGTTAATTATACTCTACCAAACGTTAGGCTAAAAGTAAAAATTAAGGCTGTGGAGTCGTCAGAAAAAAGTACTTACTCCGACTCCGACTCGAAACTCTGAAATTTTTTAAGTGCGACCCCAACTCCGACTTACGACTCCGGCTCCAACTCCTACTCTAACCATAATGCTATATGTATATGAGACTGGTCCTTAATTTTCCCTAGGCCCCATATAATCCCTACACTCGGAAAACATTTTAGCACATCTAAAGCCGTAATAAATCATAACAGACTTTGTTACATGACAGTTTTATAGGACTAAAAATAATACTGTAAAATTTCGTGAATATAGGTCCATAATTTGCCATATGCCCCATATAAAGCCTACCTCCGGAAAATAGCTTAGTAAACCCAAAACTTTAAAAATTATACTATCATAATAAAATTTGGTACGTCACAGTTTTATTAGGGTCGAAATCATCCTAATTTCGGCCGCATATATAACCGACTCTCGGAAAAAAGTTTAGTTTCTTAAAAAACGTAATAAAAATGCTATTGCAATACAATTTGGTACGTCAAAGATTTATAGGACTAAAACTCACACTAAAAAATTTTGTGAAGCTCGGTCCATAATTTAACATATGTGACCCGGTCTATGAAGAGGTGGCTTATGACTCAAAAACAAAATTTCGTAAAATCAGCTGTTAGAGATAAACAATGCATTTCGTCAGTTCTCCTTCGTTCTGTTTCTGTTGGTATTTTCCTTTATAAACTACACTCAAAAAAAAAGTTTTGCTAAAATTAGTGAAGTTTTGAGGAAAAAAAACAGTGTACGGAAACCCAAGTCTTGATCCTCAAAACATAAACCGAAGAAGCCTGTGGCTTCATCGTCAAATCACGATCCAAAAATGAAAAAACTGAAGAAACCTGCGAATTCAACTCCAATAAAAAAGTCAGGAAAACGTAAGGTCTCTTCTTCAGAAGAAGATTAAAAAAACGAGCAACTTTAAAGGTTTCAACAAGGATGGCGACGAAGAAAACTACTTAATATTGCTAATTAAATATTTTTTTGTGCAAAATAGCTTTTTTTCATTTTCAATTCCATGTTTTATCTTCATTCACGATTTTCAATAAAATTCTGTTTTTCTTTTATTTGTGCTTGTGCACTTCTAAGCAAGTTAGGACTTTCTGCTTTTCACCATGTTAAAGAGCGTCTTAAAAACTATACGAACCAAAAAAAAAAAGTGAAAAATAATTTTTTGAGTCATAAGCCACCTTTTCATAGACCGGGTCACATATAATGTCCAGTAATATTCAGACTATGGGAAATTATTTAAATGCGCCTAAAACCGCAGCAGATTAAGATATTGGCCAGAAATAGTGTCATGAAATTTTCAGATTATCGGTCCATATTTACCTTACATCCCATATTAAGCTGCCTTCTGCAAAGCACTTTATTTATTTTATTTCTTCAATTACATAACCGAGCTCTTAGGGCTTTTTATTGCTGATAAAAGCTACTAATTAAAACTTTAAACGCTAAAACAAATTTCACTGCTGTACTGAAATTTTTTTCATTTAGATTTTGAATAACAGAAATCACTCTACAGGATTTCGTGATGATTACTCCATAATTTTCCATGGGTCTAATATAAACTCTCCTCATGAAAATCATTTTAGTTCGGTATAAACTGCTACGAATCATGGTATTTTATTCAAGACAGTTAAGAATGCTAGAAATAAAAGCATAACACTGTCTTATTGTCGTCCAATTGGTTTAAGCCGGAACCAATTTTTATATTGACTTCCGTTTTTATAAAGATTAATTAATAATTTATAGTTCTCATATCTTCTAACAGTCGGTGGAGGGTACCAAAGATGCGCACAGCCGAATATAGCACTCTAACTTGGTGTTAATGCAGTTCTTTCTAAATTGTTAAATATAGCAAGAAAATTATTCTTTAAAAATATCAAATAGATATTTGAAATATTACATCGCCAATTTCGAATAATTTTTATTTTGGAAAATATTAGAAAAATTTTTCAAATTTTTTATGCCGAAAAATTTTGAAGTCGGAAACAAAGACCTCAACTCCGACTCTTCCAGTCAGACTCCACAGCCCTGGTAAACCTATGAGTCTATGCAATCATCTCTAAATTTGCTAGATACAAAAGTAATGAAGTTGTGCGAAAATGCAGAGACGAGTTTATATTGTTACTATTTTCATTATTAAAAATCGAATTCAAAATTAATACACAAAAGTGCATTAAAAAACGCTTTTAATGAATTATTTTCTAACTATTTATATCGTTTGAATTGGTAATTCCTTTTTTTGCTAGTTGTGTTTTTTGTTTAATAAAATTCTTAAAAAAAAATGTCAGACTTTAATTTAAAAAAAGAAAAACAAAAAGAAATTTTTGTGCAACTTTTTGTTTTAAAAACGACTTTTTGCACCTTCACGGTAACTTTTTTTTAAATTTATTAAAAAAAAAGTACATAAAAATTCAATTGTACACCAAAAACAAAACTGAACATTAACATACATTAATTTATGAATAAAATAAGGTACATGAAAGTCTTATAAATATGTATTTGCAATTTTGACATTATAGCAGCATCAATTTGTCGATCTTAACCAATCCTTTATTTGTATGAGACTTGATAATGTTGGCACATGTAGTCTTCTTTTTCCTTAGTTTTTATTGTATTTTGAAAAGAAAAAAACTCTTTCCACTTTTGCAAGCGAATATGGAATGGATTAAATTGCAGCAACGACTCTAGAAATGTCAGGAAACATATGGACATTCAGATCCTTTTATAAATGATCTACTGCCGACCAAAAACTACAAATGTTTTCATTTTTTAACGACTGCAGTTGGTCGACATCAGCTAAAGCTCTAAATTTATTATTGATTGAATCAAAATTTGCAATTTCACTTCTACTTGTTTTACCTGAAATAACATTTTCAGGAGTAAATTTATGAAACCACATTAAAACTTCGTTATTAAAATTGACTTTATATCGCAAAACTTTAATATTAAATTGTTTTGCATTTTTTTTCATTTCTTTAGCAATATCAATATTGATATTATTTGTAGAGATATAAAAATCCACTTTTGTTCTGCAATAAATTTCTTCAAAGGTCATGTGATTTTTGTAAAGGTCTACGATAGATATATCACATTCATCAAAAACTTTTTTATTCATGAAATTACGTGAAATTTTTTTTTATGAAATTACGTGCTTATTTAGCGGAACAAAAAAGTTATGCTTTATAAAAATACATACATTCGAGCATCTTCTGATTGCATTTCTAAATTAACCATGCTTATAATTTTAAGTGCATATTGAATAAATAAAAATTGCAATTTAAAAGAAGGATTTTTAAATCCTGATGAAAGAAATAATAATAAAAAAAATACATGCAACGAAAAGGACTCAATAATTTCGAGCCCTAACCGCCAAAAAAAACTCAAGCGACATTTTTTTCGATTTTGACTTTTTGATGAAAGTCGATTAAGAAACATAATTCCCGACCCCTGTAAAAATTTCACAGCTGACAGATGTGCCGTTACGAAAATAAAGTCAAAACAAAAATAACTTAACCGACATTCACATTTTGTTTACAAATTTCCTGACTGCGTGGTGTGGTTTAAGTTTAATTTTCAGTCTTACATTTTTTTGTGCGGCGTTGGGAAAGTTTACATTTTTGTGTTAATTGCTTGCTAATATTTATTAAAATGGCATCTGGTGAAAGAAAGGTAACTATGTTTTTGTTGATTATAGAAATTTCATCGAGTTTTGCAATGCACATGTTAGTGATATGTACAATAATATAAGAAATGCAAATGATTTATGGCTGCTTTTTCCTAAATGTGATTTTAGTGTAAAATTTTTTTTTTTTAAGTTGCCAACGAAAAGTGTTCTTGTTCCGTATAGCAGCAGCGACTCCGAGCTAGACATTGACGAAGAAATGTGTGTAGGAAAGAGAGGATACAAAGCTCCTAAAGCTGTTCCTAATCGATTGAAAAAAAAAACAGCGAAATACTACAGTTAAGCCAAATCCCTGTATTCATAACAATTGTGGAAGAAACTGCAGCTCCAATTTCACTGAAAGGGACAGGGAGTTATTAAACGAGCATTTCTGGGGCATGGGCAACAGCAATAGACAAAAAGAATGGTTGCGCTCATGTATTAAACGTAAATCTGTTGCCAGAAAAAGATCGGAAAGTGCAAAAAGACAATTTACTTATGAGTACCACATGAACTACAACTTCAAACATATTGAAGTTTGTCAACAATTTTTACTTAAAACACTAAATATATCCCAACAAATGCTAAGAAACGTCAGAAATAGAAAAAACATAATGTGTGCTGTTGTGATATTAAAACGAAAGCAAAGCCACACAATAAAACTGATGAATCAAAAATACTGGTATTGAAATCATTTATTGAAAATTTGCCCGCAGTTCCGTCGCATTATTGCCGAAATAAAAGTAATAAGCTGTATATTTCAAGTGAATTTCGAAACATTTCTGGTTTATATAAGGCCTTTACACAACATTTAATAAGTATTCATAAGGAATCGTCTCAGTTGTCCCTAAGAGTTTTTCGTTCAGTTTTTAAAAATAACTTCAATATTGGTTTCTACTTGCCTAAAAAGGACAAATACGTTACATGCGAAAGCTACAAAAACTTGGAAGAGGAAGAAAAAAAAACTATGGAGCAGTTCGAAAAATACAAAAATCATATAAAGGACAAGGAGGAGTGTAAAAAAATATTTTTGGAGGAACAGACACAAAGCAAAACAAATTCATCGTTTTTATGCGCTAGCTTCGATCTACAAAAAGTTTTAAACACGCCCCATTCAAAAAGTGTTACATTATTTTACTCAAGAAAATACTCATACTATAACGAAAGTGTTTATGAAAATGGTACAAGAAATGGTTATTGCTTTTTGTGGGGAGAGACTGACGGAAAAAGAGGATGCAATGAAATTGCAACAGTATTGTTCCAATATTTGACACGTGTTGACCAGAGAGGAACCTGTTCTTCAATAAACCTTTACTGCGACAGCTGTGCGGGTCAAAACCGAAATAGAGCAGTGCTTTCAGCTTTGAAATTTTTTCTTGAAACTGCTGTTTTTATAAAGAAAATAAAAATTACATATTTATTACCTGGACATACAATGATGCCTGTGGACTCCATTCACAGCACTATAGAGTCGTTTATCCGTGACAGAAGTGTTTGGGCTCCAAGTGAATGGTATACTGTGATTTCCAATGCAAGAACTCGACCAGCTGGTTATGAATGTGTTCTGATGAATAATGGAGACTTTAAAGACTGGAAAGCTTTTGCACATGTACTGTTTCCTAGTTCAATAAAAATTTCTTTTAAAACTCTACGCTCTGCCATATTTGAAAAATACAGTTCCATTATCATACTTAAGTATGGTTATTTTCAAAATTCCGAAACAACAAAAATCGATCTCAGTACGATATCACGCTCAAAACGAAATTTGCCCATAACAAAAAATGGACCAATTCCTGCATATAACGATTTCTTAAAAATTTCATCTGCTAAATACAATGATTTAAAAAAGCTTTGTGATAAAAATGCAATAAATAAAAAATTCCACAACGAATATTTAAGCCTAAAACACGCAAATAATATTAAAGATACATTACCAGAAACAGATGAAGAAGACACTAAAGAATAAACCTTATATTACCATGAATTTAATTTTTTTTTTATTACATTAAATGTTATGTTATACTATGTGAATATCCTTTCTTTTAAGTTGTCCACATTTCGAAAATAAATTAAAAAAAAAAAACTTAACCGACACAAATACATCACTTTAGCTTGTTACAATGACAGCGAAAAAAACTTAAGTCACAAAAATCCTACTTCTTATTTAAAAATGACGAATGTAACGACTAAGATTAGTTAATTACTCAAAGAAAAGCATAATTTGAAAGTTTCATGCTAATACCTGCACTGAGTACTGAGAAAACTAAAAAAAAAACTTCTCCTGAAAAATTCAGTTTTTGTCGCTTAAGTTTTTTTGGCGGTTAGGGCTCGATTTGTTTGCTATTCTATAAATTCAAAAAGGGGGATACATATATGACAAATTTTGAAATTGTACCAAATCAGTCATGGTAATACCACGGTACTTTAGAAGGTCAAAATGTACCAAAAAAGTACAATTGTACCAATTTTAACATCCATAATACATACATATGTACATTAAAGCATATCGTTTGCCCAGCCCTGCCTATGAGTAACATTTAATTTGAAAAGAGTTTTTTATCATACGCCACCGTGTCCTTAATGATTCTATTTAATTTTGCACCCAGCTCATTTAATTTACCAACGTGTCTTAATATTTAACAAGAAAGAGAGAGAGAGAGAGCGAAATTTAAATATTTAATTTTTTTATTGCTTATGTTGTTGTTTTACCAAAAAATTGCAAATATGCTTACCAGCATACTTTAAAACATACAATCACACATACATTAAAAAATAAATAAAAAGAAATATTCGTAAGTATGTATATAAAAACATCGTTATGGTAAAATAAGAAAAAAAAAAAGAAAAACTTGAGTGCATGTGGCATTATGCAAACCATGTATGTATAGGTATCTGTGAATATGAATTTATTTGCAACATACTTTATGCTTTATCTTCTTTAAGAACATAGACTCACACACAAGCACACAAACACTTATATACAAATGTACACATTAAAATTTTCAAACCCAACAACTTTAATTTTTTTCTCCTTTTTTATATCTTAAAATTGTTGCTGTTGTAGTTGGTAATAACGATGCTGCTGCAGATGCCTGCTACTGCCTCCAATGTCTTCATAGCTGTTGTAATGTTAGTGTAGTAGTGCATTTTTTAATGACGGCAAGGTGCATCTTATAAATTCTTTTGTTTTCTTATATAACTTTTTTATTGTTGTGTTTTAAGTTTCTTCCTTTCCTTGTATTGCATTTTCTTGTTTTGGTTAATTTTTTATGTTATACAGCTGTTTATATTTTGTTTCTTTATTGAAGCCTGTTTAAAAATAAACAACGTTGGAACAAAGACTTCTTGGAACACTTGCTGCAAATGATGGCAAACAACCAACTAAGATTGTGGTTAAATGCAACACTAAAACACTTGCTTGCTGCTCGCTGCTGAAGCAAATGTTTTTCCTGCTACTTTTGTATGCCTTTAAAAGTGCCAGCTAAAATTGTAAATTTTTTCCTGATTTTTTGTTCGCGCTTTATTGTCTTCGTCTTTAAAGTTAAACTGTAGAAAGTTGTTAGTTTTAACTTTATTGTTGTTAAATTTTTTTTTTTTTTTGATTATAAGAAACCTCAAGGGTGTAAACATTGTTGTTACTATTATTTCTTCGTAACAACTTCGATATTTTGCTTTTGTAAGGTACTGTCAAGCAGGGTGGGACTGGGTTGTATAAATGGAGAATTGTTAATTAAGCTAAATTAAATTTTAATATTATTTTTCAAATATAGTTTGAAAACAATATTAAGATTAACAAAAAACTTTCGAGATGTAAAGACACGGTATCAAAATTAAAGGTAAATAGTGTCAAATAGTAAATGCAGCAAAACAATTAGTCAATTCACAAGGTATCCTAACATGTCATATTATCAAAATGTCCTAATATTTCACAATGGTTTAAAAATATTGTTGTTGGTTTGTTAACAAAAAGTGTCTTAAATAAATTGAACGTTGCTTACTGTGTTTATTGTGCTGCCGAAATTAATCAGAAAAGTCCAGCGCTGAGCGGCTGAGCCGTACAACAATCTTTTTAAACCATTGTGAAATATTAGGACATTTTGACAATATGACATGTTAGGATACCTTGTGAATTGACTAAATATGTTTTGAGGTTGCCATATTTTATGAGCCAAACATGCAATAGTTAAATTTTACCAATATTACTGTTTGCTGCTACACTTACAATTGGGGGATTCACAAGGTGTGATAAAGTCATATGTCTTAAAATAATAACATGAAAAAATACGACTGTTGTGAGCAACCCCTCATAATTTAATGTGCTATTAATTACGACAGCACAATAAACATAGCAAGCAACGTTCTATTTATTTAAGACACTTTTTGTTTACAAACCAACAACACTATTTTTAAACCATTGTAAAATGTTAGAACATTATGACAATAAACCATGATAGCACACCTTGTGAATACCCCAAATATTCTGTACGTAAAATTAACTGAAATTGTAATATAAAATAAACGAATATTCAGTTAAAAACCGGTCTACTCATTTTCTGTCGAAAATGCAACTGGGAATTCCGTAAATACAAATGAATTTTCAGTTATTTTATATAAATTATTTATTTTTTTAGTTATTTTATGTAATTTAGTAATTTTATATAATATAGGTTACTCGAATTTCTAAAAAAATCCCAGACACCTGTCCGCTTATTTTTCTAATGAGGGAGAGAGAGGGAGAATATTTATTTTTATTCACTAACCGCGTTATACATGTTTGTTTTACTTTTGTTGTACTGACCACTTTTGTTTACAAAAGAACTTTTAACTATAAGGCACCAGCTGCATGCTCGATATGGTATTCGTAATTATTTTACTTAAAAAATTTGATGTATTTAACTAAATAATTTTAACAAATAGAATATGGGAATTTTCTATAAAAAACAAGTAAACCGTTTTTACTTTTACTTTTTGCCACGGATCCATAAATAGATAACTAAAAATTTGTTTTTTGGTAGTTTAATTATATAAAATAACTAAATATTCATTTGTTTTTACGGAATTTGTCGGTTATTTTTTTGATAGTTATATTTTAGGAAATAACTGAAAATTCAATTGTTTTTACGGAATTTGTAGTTAATTTTTAATGGAATTCGCGGTAGAAATTTTGACAGTAAATATTAAATTAACTTTTCGTTAAAACTAAATGCAAAATAAGTAGATCGGATTTTAAGTAAATTTACAATTGTCTTAAATTTCATTTGTATTTAATTTTACATACAGAATACTTTTACTTAATTAACTGACAATATTAAATGCAACCAAAAATCCGTATTAATGTGTTAGTTTTTAAAATAAATGTAAGAATCAGTTAAATAAAAATTTGCTTGGAATTTTAAAGCCTCGTACACAATGGTAGCAACAATTATGTTTTGTCTTCTAGCTTATTTCTTCCCAAAGTATTTCATATATTTTCCATTCATTTTTCGAACAAAAATGTAACTAACGGAGCTACCTAAACAAGGGCGGCAAGCGTTTTTTTAAACATGACAATTCTATTTCAAATACATTTTCAATAAGACAAATCGACATAGCGACTTGTCAAATAGGATTTTCCAGCCGGGTGGTGTCGAATTCGCGTTCTAAAGGTTTTTTCGTATAAACTTTATGCAAATGAAAAGTTTTGACATACAAAAAACGCTTGCCGCTCTTATTTAGGTAGCTCAACATTTTGTATGAAAATGTATATGACGTTTATAATAATTTTATTTACTTTTGAATGAAAATTTCAACAAAACGTTTTGCAATCGGCTTCCTAATGGAAAGTGTGGTTATGAAAAAAATTGTTGCTCTATTATGAACACCAATGGAAATGTTGATGCCTACTGTGTACGAGGCTTAAATGTTTATTTATTTAAGAATGACAAAACGGATTACTTCTTGAATAACCTCAAGTCTGTTACTGTAATAATATTGTCAGTGTAGCTATTATATGGCTAAATATAACCATATAACCATTATATGGTAAAAATTAATAATAATTTGGTGGAAATTAATTATAATTTAGTCGAAATTATCAATAGTTTGTTCAACAGCAACTATATTTTTATTAAGTTTTCTCTATGACGCGCAAAATTCCCAATTTTTATTTTAGATAAATACACAAAAATTTATTGTTGAGGAAAAGCAAGTCTCTATGCGCACTTCCCTGGTTGATTAGGCCAAGTCATCAGGAAACCCTTTTCCAAAGATTTTAAAAAAGCTGAAAATATTATACAGTGGTTAAAAAGGAAAAGCCAGTTTTTACCCACTAACAACTACACTTCTATTTGTGGTTGTTGTTGTTGTTATTGCTGTTGTCATTGTTTGCAAAATAGAGACGAATATTTCGTTGAATGAATTGAAACGATGAATGTAAAATAATGAATGAAAATCACAAAAATGTACGAGTGTATGTGTGTGAGAGTATGTTTTTATGCATTTAACAAGTAGAGAAATCTTAAAATAAATTTTAAATGCCCATTTTAATGCATTCAAATGCATTTAATAATGTATGTAAGTGTGCGTGTCTTAAAACTGCCTGTGGTTTCTGTGGCCAGGACTTAAAGGATTTCTTTTGTTTTTTCTTTAAAATTGTAATATCCTTGAAAACAAAATCTTATTTTTAAAGCGCTGGAAATTCTTTAAATTCTTAAAAGTACTTATGGATTTTATGGCAGGAATTAAAGAGGAAGGGAGAAAAATATTAGGATTACATATTAAGAAAAATATATGCTCAAGTAAATTATTTTGTATGCAGATAATCCAAATTTTCTAGATATTTTATACATAAACTAGGATTTAAACACAGTCCTTGTAAAGAAAGTTACTTTAGAATTTTTTTTTTTTAAAGTGCAACTTTAAAAATTCAACGTTTTTAATAAAAAGTGTAAAAAAAAATTTATGGAAAAAGTAAATATTTTTAAGAAAAAAAAAAAAAAAAAAATACAGCGCATAATTATTGTTAAAAACAGATGCTATATTTCTTGCTAAAATTATTCTTAAAACTATCACTTTTCAAAAAAGGGGTAAAAAAAAGTTTACCTATTGACAAAAAGTGCAACATTCTTAAAAAAAAAAGTTAAACCTTTTGTACAAAAGTGCAACCTTTTGAAAAAATGCAATCTTTTCTAACATTATGTTCAAACATATCTTTAGTTTGATAAAAATAAACAATATAATTGTCATAAATAATAATAATATGAATAATATTATTATGGTTATTTAATGTGTTTCTAGATTTTAGTTATGATTTTATTTCGTTTTTTTTTTTATACCTGTTAGATGTTTCAATTTTACACCGAAGTGTAAAACCTGTATGTACACCTGTATGTAATATATTTTCTAGTCCAAGACGACGTTTTTTTTTTTTTTTTTGGTTTGTTATAATTCGTAAAATTCATGTTTTTTTAAAAATAATGTTATAATTTTTAGCAAACCAAGCAAGTGAATGGTGTTAAAACTAGCAATAGTTTGTTTGTGGACTTCCCCTTCAGCCTTCTCCAACAAAAATCGTAAGTTTTTCCTCTTCTCCCAAGAAAAAAAAAAAACAAATGCATCCAGTTCCACAAAATTTTTATTAAATTATCTGAAAGGTTTTGCATACAAATTAAAAAGAAAATTAATATTTAATAAAATTATCCAATCTTTTATGAAATTTCAGGAAAATGGACTTGAATTCTTTTAAATCCATTTTTAGCTTTTTATACCCTCCGCCATTAGTTGCTGTTGTAGCAGCGAGTCCTGAAGAACAGGTGTTGCTGAGTTGAAAATCCTTGTATACAAATTTCTCATTCCATGTGAAACTTTTTTAATATTTATCTAAGACCCCAAAAAGTATAAATATATTCCGGGACCTTGAGTTATTTTTAGACGATTTTCCATGTATGTCTGTCTGTTGATAACACTCTCACTTTCGGACAAATCAAAATTTTGGAACAATATTTGTATAAAATTGTTTATATTTATCCTAAAGTGTTATGATACTTGTTATTTTTTGTATTGGATTTTTTTAGGATTGACTGAATGAAACAACAAATGCGAGAAAGAACAAGAAATACAATATGTAAACAAAACAAACAATATTGACCACGTTTTGTTCCCACAAAAACCGTCAAAAAAGCTATAAACAAAAAAAAAGTTAAAACCCGCTACTTTCGATCAAAAACTAAAAAAGTTAGCAGCAGTGCTAACATTTAATCTGGAAATGTCAATTTTAAGTTACAAATTTTAATATTTTTTTTGACAGTCTAAGATTATTTATCGATAACACACGTATATTTTTTTGACATTTCAAGATTTTTTATGGTATAATCAAACTCTTTACACTTAGTCAGTTTTCCTATGCAAATATATTTGCACTGTTCTCCAATATAGAAAAAATAAAAAAATAGCAAGTATCATAACACCTTAAGCAGTTTGGGATTAAATACCAGCAAAATTAGCTTAGCAGAATAAGAGTAATGAGTACAACTTTAGAACAACCACCCTAAAAAATTGATCATATTGTTACAAAAACTTACATAAATTTTGGTGGATCGCAAAAATTCGTTTTATATGACTTGATATCATACAAATTTTCGTGAAGATCGGTCCATAATTCACCTTAGGCCCTATATAAAGCCAATTCTCGGAAAACACTTCCCCGTATAGCCCATTCCTAAAATATTCTAACTGTCAGTAGAGGGTAGGCATTAAAGACTCTGCTCTAACTGTCAGCAGATGGTAGATATTAAAGACTGCACAGCCGAATATAGCAATCTTACTTGTTTTGTATATAAAAAAATTCTTATTTGGTTTAACTAAAATTTGTAGGTAAAATTTTTACTTTTTAAAGAGATCTGTTTATTTTTAGAAATTTAAAATCATTTTGTGCCATATGCGTGTAATGTGAGACCTATATCTTTAAGCATTTTCGTGAACGTTTAATTCTGATCAGAACAAACTTGTCAAACACACACAACTTTCACTCAATGCCAATTATCATCAAGAGAAGGTGTCGTACTGTCAACTTCTACGGGTTTTTTGTTTAAATGAATATTCAAAGTTCCCCTAGACATGAGATAACTTTTAGAAAAGATAAATTTTTGGAACTTTTTAATGTCAATTCAATTTTCCTGGTAAGAAATTAAATATTGTCACCTTCTATTCCTATTTCCAGCCTTCTTCACTCTATAAATTGTACAGTGGTTTCCCGATTTAGCGAACTCTCGATTTAGCAAATTCGGGATTTAACGAACAGGCAAACATTTCACCTAGCTACTGTGTATAACGAATTAAAATCCAATTTGGTACTCGATGTAACGAACAAATATAAATAATATACAAAAAATTCGTAAAACTTATTTAAATACATAGATGGAGCAGTCAGGCAAACAGTTGTGGTCTTGACACACACCTCCAGACATATATTTTATTTTCTTTACAATGAATTATGTACTACTGCCATCTATTTTTGATTTTTTTAGTTCCTGATAAACAAATCGTAAATAATTTACCCCAAAAGGCTTTATTAATTTTGGATAACGCTCCTTGCCACCCACCAGAAGATCAATTAGTTGAACAAATACGTAATGGAAAGAGTTAGGTACTTTATATGCCACCAAATGTTACGCCTCTAATACAACCGATGGACCAAAATGCAATCCGTCTTGTAATGCTGCATTATAGAAACAGCCTTTTGTCTAAAATTATTACATCAAGGGAGGTCGACATTATAAAGTGTTTAAAACAATTTAACTTGTACGAAGCCTCTTTAATGCTCACATTGGCGTTGAAACGTGTTTCAGAAACTTCAATATCAAAATGCTGGAATAAAATTTTGTACAGAAACGGTCAACACTTTGATGAAGAGGGCCAGACTTTTACGAGAAGATGAAGATCTCCTTATAGTAAGAAATAGCAGTTTAAGATTGCTCAATTCAATTTTTTTAATACTGGATTTAACGAACTTTTCAATTTAACGAACAGGTCTGACAATCAATTGTTCGTTAAATCAGGAAACCACTGTATTTCTTTTGTTAGACTAAGTGAATAAATGTGCGAGTGAGTGCTTCAATGGCATTTTGTAGTAGTTGTTAAAGTAAAAAGAAGTATTAGTTATTTTTTTTTATATTTCACTTAAGTTATTTTGTTTGTGTGCTTCTTTGTGTGTGTGTGTGTATGTGTGTGTGTGTGTGTGTGTGTGTGTGTGTGTGTATGTGTGTATGTTACAAAAGAAAAGACTATTGTCATCGTAAGCGTTGTTTTGATGTCATACAAGACGTCTGCTCATTTTCATAATTGGATACTTAAGGGAATTTTCTAATTTACAGAGTGAACACAACAACAACACAATACGATGAACTATTAAAACTTTTGCTTAACGCACTTGCATGAGAGAGCATATGTGTGCAAAAAGTTTTTTTTAATATTCATAGATTTTTTTTACATACAATTAAAACTATAAATTATGTTCTTGTCATACATTGAGACTTTTTGTAAGCTAAAACAAATTTTATATTAAATGAAAAAAAGAATTTCATTTAATATTTTAGCCACAAATTTTTTTTTTTGATTTTTGTTTTTGTCTAAAATTTTTTGGAAATTTGTTAAATTTTGCAAAATTGTGTGTATCAACAAAAAAATAATTTTTGTTTTATTTTTTTTCCAGTGTACGCAAGTTTTAAGTTTTCGGTACACTTTCCTTTTACCGTTTTAAATAAATTAATAATTAATGTTTTCATTGTATTTTTTTTTTTTTTTTGTCGATAAAACGAGGGTTTGACATCAATTAATTTTTTTTATTTTTATTATTCTTACACTAAATCCCGCGAAGCTTTTTGCTTGTCTGCAGGAGATCAGAGTCTCTGGCGGGAATCGAACCCGCAACCCCGGAACTGATAGATCAGCTCACTACCAGGTAGCCTACCGGGGCACCCTAAATATTATATGATTCTTAACCTAATAATGGGTCACAAATAGAGCGCACTCTCGAAAATTTATTTTTAAATACTGTGGTGTACGTTATCATATGGTCGGGCTGGACCGACTGCGCTTTCTTACCTGTTTGTTTTTAAAGTTTTTGTAAACATATATTTACAAAACATTTTCGCATATTTTAAGATTCAAATCTAAACCACTTCCGTTTTATGTCACATAAGATATGCATCTATTTTGCTCTATATTTTGGACAAAAAGGTTCCGAATGTGATATTTTTTTTATCAAAACTAGTACTCTTTAATTGAAACATAATGATAAAACTGTTTCAAGTTACTACTATTTCTGCAAAACCTCTACCTCTCTGAAAGCGTACGATGCGTACGCCTTTTACCATAGTTTTGAAAGGCCTAATTTTTTCCAAGCTCATATGGTATGGCTGCTATCATATGTGCTAGGTGAAATAATAGGTCGAATTGACTGATTTTTAAAACTACACAAATCTCATGTATAGAGAATATTTGAGCTCAATTTTATCAACATGCCTTGTTTTTATAGACTCTATCGTACCAAAGCCTTAAATTCGGGAGGGCACTTGTATGGAAGCCACGTACAATAATGGACTCGTTTGAACAACTCATTTTGTTTGTGCTTAAGAAATCTCTGCGCCAAATTTGATTCCCCTAATGCACATGATATTGGCGCTATTGTGTCGAAATCAATAATTGGGGAAGAAAAAAGTAGTTTATTTTATAACCCGGTCAGCTTTAAACCGATTTTGTTACTTCCACCACTAGTATTCTGCTAATTTAATTCAAGGTTAAACTGACAAAATAAAAATAATAGCTTATATGATGAAAGTAAAGGGTAAAAATTAGAGGCAGTCGTGGTTTTTGGCTTATTTTTCAGCCATTTGTTAACCAATCTACGTGAACTTCATACTGTTTTGGCCAATATGTGATATAACTGTGTAAAAACCTTGTCTCCTTCATATCTGGGGTCTTCGGAAACCATATTTAAAGAGAAGGACATTCATCGGTGAAACAACTTTGCAACTTTCATATAAGGTCTTCAATTAATTCATCGCCAAATAGAATACCAAAAATCGCCAAAAATACATTTTTTAGATTTTTGGTGAATAAAATTTGGCACAAGTGTATTTTACCTTTATTTAAATTTAAATGCCTGTATTAATAAAAATATTTTAAATTGAATAAAGGTTTTTAATACAAATTTTCTATGAAAATGTTCCTTAATAAACGTTTGTTCAATTAAATATTTGTTTATGTATACGGGGGTAAATATTTAGCATGATTCTAGTAGTGCGTTTAAATTATAGTTCACTATTGGGTTTTTATACAACATACAATCGATACGACGATACAAATGGTGGCTGTGGGAAAAATCGCCCAAAGAAAAATGGCCCAAAAAAAGAAATGAAAAATCGCCCAAATGAAGAATCGCCCAACAGAACATGAAAAATGACCCAAAAAGTTATATATGAAATTTTGCCCAAAAGAAACGAAAAAGGGCCCAAAAAAAAAATGAAAAATGACCCAAAAAGCAAAAACGAATTTTTTCCCGGTGGCATGTTATAACGTCCAGTGTCATAGTGTCCATGGACGTTATGACACTCCAAAAAGTGTCATAGTGTCCATGGACACTGCGCTAACTAAAGCTTCTCTGCACAGCCGGCCTTCGGCCGAGCGCAAGGATTTTCTCCTCTATGGTATAACAAACACCGGCTTCGCTAACTAAAGCTTCTCTGCATAGTCGGCTTTCATTTGGAAACAAGGCAGATTTTAGAAGCTTTACTTAGCGAAGCCGGTGTTTGTTATACCATAGAGGAGAAAATCCTTGCGCCCGGCCGAAGGCCGGCTGTGCAGAGAAGCTTTAGTAAGCGAAGCCGGTGTTTGTTATACCATAGAGGAGAAAATCAAAAAAATGGGCCATTTTTCATACAACATTTTCATATCTTTCATAATATCATTCATAATGAAAAATCACCCAAATTTAAAAAACGAAAAATCACCCAACAATAACGAAAAATAGCCCAAAAATTTTAGATCACTTTTCATATGAATTTAGGCCCAATTTTACATGGAATTTTTTTGGGCGATTTTTCATTTCTTTTTTTGGGCCATTTTTCTTTGGGCGATTTTTCCCACAGCCACAAATGGTTTTGTGAATACGGCAAATATATTTTTCATAATAAATTGAAAAATGAATAGCTTAGCGGTGGAGATCCGATGATTGGCAACTTCTGATAAGGCAAAAGTCTATAACAACAATTTTTTAAGGTTTTTTTCAGGCAATATTATCAAATTATCATCTTAAATAATTGCAAAGGTATTACGATATTAAAATTCGATAAAAATTCAAAGCAAAGACTCCACACGTACTCATAAATTTTTGCAAAGAAAAAAGAAGTTAAAATACGTTTAAGAAATCGCCAAAATAATCGCCAACTTATTTTAATTTTGTCAAAAAATCGCCATATCGCGAAAAACAAAATTTCATCGCCAAATAGGCTTATAAATCGCCACAGCTGACAGCCCCGGTAGGTTTTTGCAACGTTGGCTGGCTGAGTAAGTATGGTTTTTGTTAGGTTGTTTTCGAGTTGGCCCTCGTTTTATTTTAAAGCTTTGCTATAAGTTATTGTGAATGTGTTATAGTTAAAATTGCATACAATTAATACAATAAAAACACAAACACACACACAAACGCTTACTATCACAAAACCCAACCTTGTCAGCTTAAATATTTCCTTTTTTAATAAATTCTGCTAATAACTACGCAACAAGAAGATGAAAAAAGAAGAAGAGGAGTAGGCGAAAAGAAAACTTAGTAGATCACACCAGAAAAAAAACTTGAGAGATGCCGCGCAAGTTGATATAAATTTAGTGCAACACAAGATAATTTTTAATTTTTGCTTCGTTTTCTATTTAAAGGTTGCAATTTAAGTTGCTGTTGGTATGTAGTAGTGGTATGTCATTTTTAAAAATGTATGTATGTATGTATATGGTTTTTACTATATCGTTGCTTTTGTTGTATATAACAACAATATTTTAATGTTAGCTGATGAAAATTCCCATTCTTACTTCAAATATACATACCAAATACAAACAAACATACGAGACGTACCACCTGACATGTGGTAAGTCAGTATATGCTTATGTTTAAATTTATGTACTCATACACACACAATGTTAATAATTGGAGCATACAACATCACTCTTGACATTATGACGTTATTTCCCTGCAGCAAATTAATTTTTATCATACACGTAAATTGCATTTATACACACACCTTCAATTCTTGCTATTTTCCCTTTTTTGTATATTTGTGTTTTTTCTGTTTGCTTTTTATTTAATTCTGTGTCCTCTTCTTTTTCGTTTAAACTTAACATAGGTACGTTATTGAAGTGGTTGGGGGTAGTGCACTAAATATTAATTTAAATCAGCAGTGCACTATCACTAAATAAAACTTCAAAAAAATTAGTTTGCACTCTTATTTTACAAGCTTTAGCGATGATTGCTATTTTTTAACTAACACTACAAAAAATAGTGATATTGAAAATTTTTTCACTTTCACTAAAGGAAGATTCAATGCAAAAATTTGCACTCAACTCAAATAGTTCAAAATTTGTACTTGTAATCGAAAAAGCTGTAAAATAATTTTTGAAACTGCAAAATTAGTGCACTACCCCCATCTATGGTATGTATGTATGTATGTGTTTTATATTAAATTTGCCTGTTTTCAGGTGTTATTAGTAGTGTGTGTTCTTGCATGTGTTTGTGCGTGTTTATGTGTAAATGAAGGTAAGTTAATTGTGTACTAACAATTTCAAATTGAAATCACATTTTCAGAAGCGTATAATTAAAATAACGACAAGGCTAAAAGGGACAAACTGTTAACGTACTCGTATTTGTATTTATTTCACACCATTTTAACACATGTAAATGTAGGAGATGGCCTTTAATGCTAAAATTGTATTCAATTGTAACATTTTATAATTAAATGCTTAATAGTTATATTAAAGATAGAATAACTTTGTACTGATAATCTAAAAAAATTTGGTTTAAAAATATCGAAAACTATAAAAATTTTGGTTTGTTTTTTTCAAGAAAATTAATATTTTTAAATAAAAACTGTACCGCAGTTCTGTGACTTTTTGAATTTAACTACCGATATCGTTAAATAACAATAAATCTCGGTAACTTTAACGAAGTTTTTATTCTCTATTTTAAATGAACAAATATTTTCGTTTCGAAATATTAACGACAAATATCGGTTAAAATGTAAGAACGTCAAAGTTTAAATTTTTTAAAAATTAATAAAAAATATAAAATAATTTTGCTTCTAAATATTGATTATATTTCTTAAAAATATGTAAGTTTTAAATATTTTTATACATAGGGAAAAATTTCAAGGTGTCCGCGCCACTCTAGCACAACAGGTTGTATTACTTTTTTAAACCCACACTGCTGTATGTGGAGAGGATATTATGTTTTTAGTGCAATTTTGAAAATAATTTGATCAAATTTGACAGATATAAGTTTATGATCACAAGGTCGAAGCCTATTCAAAGTGATGAAGCCCGGTTCTTAATTTTACATAGCCCACGTATAAAATCCCGAATACCGGAATTTGCGAAAATCAGTCCCTATTGGCATCCCTAGTAATTATAGTAATAGAAGTAGATATTTAGATAACATTTGGCACAAAAATCCTTTATATTAATCTTAGCCCCACAACAAATTTTTGTCGTTAAAAAGTTACAGAATTTCAGTACTGATGCAGACAGAATAAAATGAAAATTTATTTCCATTTAAACATTTTTAATATTAATTAAAAAAAATATTAAATTTGCAGGATCTATTAAACTTTTAATTAATTTGATTAAACGTTTGAATAACTTGATTAATGTTTAATCCACTTAATTAAATTTTAAATTAAAACTTATTTTTTTTAGATTTACGCTTTAATTAGTGAAAAGAAATATGTTATGAAACAGAGGATTGGAAAATAGGGGTGATAAAATACTTGAGGGGTAGACAATGTCCTACGTAATGTTAAATCAACCAACAGTTTTGTGTTCGTCTTTTATATGCTTGATAAATTGTTTAAAATTTAATGGTTAAATTTGAATTAAAGACTAAACTTAAAATTGTAGCTAGTGAGAACAATTCACTGCAGCCTTTCCACACTCCGCCCTTACAAAATGTACTATATGGTGCACCATAATTATAAAAATTTAACCTCCGATAAGGTGAGGACCATTACCAGAATACGGCCCCGACCGAAGACTTGAAAGTCATCCAGGCCTCCATATGTTTTATTTTATTATTTATTTATTGAATCTTCATAAATTAAATATGAGCTAACAATAATTAATCAAATATTATTCTAAAACGTTATTTTGTGTCCCTCACAGTTTCTGTTCACGTTTCTAGGTGTTTAGTGCTCTTCAAATCCAATGAGTCAGTAGTGTTTTTCTTAAGCGAGCCGTCATTTAAAATATTTCGAGTTAGCCTTGTGAATATCTGAGTTTTAACATAGCAGGAGGCAGCTATGATTATTCGACGCCTTTCTAATTTTTGATATAAGAGGCCAAGGCAGTGCCCCATAACTGAATAACCATAGATTTTTATACCCTCCACCACCACTAGTGGTGAATGAGGGTATACTAAGTTTGTGAATCCGTCTGAAACATTTTATTATACATCTAATATAAAGTATATATACTCTGGCTCCTTAAGTAATTCTAAGTCGGCTTAGCCATAACCGTCTGTCTGTCCATTTGTCCGTCTGTTGAAAACACGCTCACTTTCGGAAAACGCAAAAGAAAAGAACAAACTAAGTTTCAAATTGCTTGTAGTTATCCTAAGCAGCTTGGGATTGAAATCCAGCAACATCGGTTCAGTAGGATTAGAACTATGAATCAAAATGTGGAACCACTACTCTAAAAAAAATTGATAATTTTGATACAAAAACAAACATAAATGGTGGGGTAATGCACGTAAGCACGAATTCGCTTTATGCTACTGCATATTATACTGTTAAATTTTGTGAAAGTCCATAATTGATCATAGGCCCCATATAAACCCAAGTCCCGGAAACATTTTGTTACGCCTAAACCGCAATTAATAACGCTATCATACTAAAAAAAAATTTTTGAAGATCGGTTCATAATTTACACTAGGCACCAAATAAATCCTACTCCCGGAAAAAAGTTTAGTACGCCTAAACCCGTAATAAATAATGCTATCGTAATTAAATTCAGTACGGTAGAGTTTTGTCGGACTAGTAATCACACTGCTAAATTTCTTGAAGATAGGTCCATAACTAACCCTAGACCCCAAATAAACCCTACTCCCGGAAACTATTTTAGTACCCCTGAAACCGTACTAAATAAAGCTATCTTAGTAAAATTTAGTACGTCACAGTTTTCTAGGTCCAGAAATCACGCTGCCAAATTTTTTAAAGATCGGTCCATAATTTACACTAGGCCCATATAAACGCTACTACTGAAAAACAGATTAGTACGACTAAAACCGTAATAAATAATGCTATCATAATTAAATAATGTACGGTACAGTTTTGTAGGACTAGACATCACCCTGCTTAATTTCGTGAAGATCCGTCTATAATTAACCCTAGACCCCATATAAACCCTCCCGGAAAACAGTTTAGTACGCCTAAAACTGTAATCAATAACGCTAAAGTGCTAAAATTTGGTACGCCACACTTTTATGGGACCTGAATTAACACTGTAAAATGTTTTGAAGATCGGTCCGGGGTCGGGGGGTGGTATCGGTATGGGGTTAGGCCCCATATAAAGCCTACTCCCGGAAAACCGTTTGGTACGTCTAAAACCGTAATAAATAACGCTATGATAATGAAATTCGGTACGTCACAGTTTTATAGGACCAGAAATCATACTGTAAAATGTTTTGAAGATCGGTCCATAATTAACACTAGGCCCCATATAAAACCTACTCCCGGAAAACAGTTTATTGCGCCTAAAACCAAATGAAGCCCAATGTGGGAAAATAATTTAATTCACCTAAAACCATAACCGATACAGAAATTTTTTTTTTTTAAACAAACAAAAAGTTTAGAATAATAGTAATAAAATACAATGAGTATTTTCATTTTTCATAAATTATGCACTTAAATGTGCAACCAAAACATTTGCAGAAACACAAAATTCTTAATATTTTTGCATACAATTTATCTATTTTTAAACCTCTCAAAATTTAATACTCGTATCATATAACCTACATATTTAAGTAGGTATATGTTTGTATACCAAAAACTAAAATTTCTTTAAATTACCGTATTTTAAATGAAATTACATTGCTACCTTTTAGGGCTCAAAATTACCGTAAAAAAGCGTAATTACCGAACGGTTAACAGCACTAAATTCACTGTTTATTGTTGTTGTTTTGTTGAAGCTTTGATGTTGTTACAAGTAAAACTTGAGTGCTTATAATTCTTATTCGCTCTACAGTTTTATTTGTTTAATATCTTAAGCTTTCCTAAAGTCTTTGGACAAAGGTGGTCTGATGTTCTGGCCTAAACAGCCAGTGAAATGGGCATAGGAAGCAGCTTATCCCACCAACAATAAGTTTAAGTGTGTTTATGCAGAGTACGAATTGGGAAATTAGCACATTAAAACGAAATCTTATTAATGAATTTTTGACTCCCAAGAAAAACTTTTCTAGCAGTTTATTGTTTATGGATCAAACAAATAACAACATAAAAGAACTAAAAATGTAAACCCAAAAACATGGTTTTTTTTACTTAAACGACAGCAACACAGGATTTTTTTTACCGATTTTACCTATTTTTACCCATTTCTAACCCCATAGGAATTGTATTTCCAAAAATCCGTACTAATTTTATCTACACATCGGGAGGGGAGTCTACATTCAAAATTATAAGTCTCTGGCTTAAGTTGTTTGAGCTGGGCGATGATAACCCAGTCAGTCACTATTATTTTATATAAACAAACAAAAAATGCTCTGGTTAGTAGGTTGCACATGGCGGCAGCTGAAATTTACACCCAATTTTCACGGGGGCTTTTACGACGTCGCTTTTTGTTTGTTGGCAAACGGTGTAGAAAAGAACGAGGGATAAACAAAAAAACTCGGTTTGTGTTTTTCATGTCGTTTGTTATATTTCTCTTTAAACTTCTTCTTGCTACTTTGGATTCTTTTTTTAACTTTTAATTGTCAGGTTGAAAAAACAGTGAGGCCTCGATTATCCATAACAGGCGGACCGGCAACATTCCGGATTATCAATTTTTTAGGTGTAAATATATATAATATAAATATTTAAATAATATGGGGAAAAAAGTAATTTTAATAGAGGTAATCGTTGCAAAAAAATGTAAATCGATGCCAACAAATTATTTTTATGTCCCGTGTAATTGATATTGCCGGCTAATCGAATAACGGATAATTAAAGCCCTACAATAAATAAAAAAGACATGCAACTAATAAAAATCATCGTATAAACGCAAGTGATTTTGGAAGTTGCTTCAAAAGGGAATGAAGAAAAAACGACTTCGTAAAACTCCCGTGAAAATTGGGTGTTATAATATTTACTTTTGATACTTAACAGTAGTAGATGTAATTAGCACTTTACATCCTCTACTCTCAACTTTTTGGCTATGGTCTCTTTAAATTTGGTCTTGTTTAGCTTTTGCATATTTTTAAAGTAACTCACAATAGTCACTTCAATTATCCCAAAAACTAACGAGCACAAAATCACAATTATCACATGGAGTGATTAATTACTAACACATAATAAATACATATATGTATTTATTCAAGCGTCAAATTAAGACATGAGTTGGAGTTTTGAAGTGTTAGCTATAATCTGTCATCACAAATTGATTGAAATTAAAAAAAAAATAATTTTTGCCCGGAATTGACCAGTGTGCATTGTGTGTATAACAAGGCAGACGATGGAGTAACTTCGGGTATTGTGGAATAGGCGGGTAATATGGAACGTTATCCCCTTTATTTCCCAAACTAAATGTTATTTAGAAACCCTCCCTGTATGTTAACATAGCTAACAGAAAAAAATTAGCATAGCGGCTTTGACTATGCAAATGGTCGGACTGTTAATGTTCTGTCGGTCTGTAAGGGAAAACAGGTGTTGACGATTTTTTCTCCAAATATTGATATATTATTTGTGGTTTTTTACAAGGCTTACAAATTGTTAACTAGAAAATATAATACTTTTAATTGGTAACTGTGGCACTTAAATAAGTTTAGTAATATTTATAAGATCTGTTTTGCAAATTTGACAATCGGCTAATGTGAAATAACTGACGGCGGGTATTGTGGAACCCTATTCCAGCAAAAGTCACAAATAAAACGAAAAAAATCAAAATATATTATGGTTTACGCAAAATCCTTTAAAAAAAGGCATTTAAACCAGTAGAAGCAAAACATTAATGAATATGTTAATATAGTTGATCCTTAAAAAAACAATCTAGGAGTGCTTCATTTGAATGTTTTATTATGTTAAAAGAAGCGCTTATTGTCAGCAGAAAATAGTCCTCCAAACTAGGGATGGGCAAGAAATATCGATATATCAAAATATAGATATTAAAAAAAATTATAATCGAGATATATCGCCGATATTAAAAATACCCATATATCGATACATCGATATTTATCTACGACTATTAAATTATATATTTTTTAGATCTCTTTATAATAACATTCAACATTTTAACCGTTGCTCAACTGCTTACAATACTGTTGTTTTTAAAGAATTGCATCATATGTTTTTTTGACTAATATTAAGAACATAACGGCGCTTTTCCATTGTAGATTTTTATAGATTACACAGTTCAGTTTTGTCTCGGGTTTTTAAGAGATGACAACAAAAAAATAAGCGCGGAAAAAATATTCTGGAAAGGGTTCCTAGAATTATGCAAAGAATCGCCTTAATTATGGCGTATAAGCAGCAATAGACTCATGAAAGTTGGAATGTTAATAATAAACAAAATATTTTGTTTTTGTTTTAATTGAGCAAGTTCTTATATATTAAAAATAAAATATTATACAGTTTAATTGCATAGTATGTGTCACAAGTTTCGTTTACCGGCAGTATATAATCCGGCATTATATAATTCCAATTAACTTTTTATTTGTTAGATTTCATATGGCGAATATATAAAAAAAAATTTGTATGCTTTACTTTTTTTATTTTTTTTTTATTGTAGAATTAACTGCTGGTCCCTCGATTTCAAATGAAAACTTCGTTCGCATGACTTACCTTAAAAACTAAATTTTAAAGTTGGTGTAGTTTTAAAGAAAACTTAAGCGAATGAAAGTTTCGTTCGAAATCCAGTGACAGGCAGTATATTTGAAATTTAAAGAAACAATAAAAAGTTAGAATGGAATTACATGTAACATGTTTGTACATATCGTCGGCTGATAATTTAATTGTCGTATGAGGATTCCGATAGTTTCGAGTAAATTGAGTTTGAACACATTTAATTTGAAAATTCCTTCAGCAAATACCACATACGA
Organism: Pollenia amentaria; assembly: GCA_943735925.1. Taxonomy (NCBI): domain Eukaryota; kingdom Metazoa; phylum Arthropoda; class Insecta; order Diptera; family Polleniidae; genus Pollenia; species Pollenia amentaria. Next base: position 161,694,958 of record OX031008.1, read on the forward strand.
CAAACTCAACACTCCATATCTCGAAAACCGTATGAGGGATCAAAAACTGATTACGCCAAATGAAAGATCAGGTCGGAAAAGCTAAGGAATCGATCTTAACTCAAAACCGCAAAAAATCCACATACGACATTGACGATATGTAAATATGTATTGACATATTTAGGTATATTAAGTTTTTAAATTTGGTAATAATTTCAGCTCAATACGTTCGATATATCGATATTTTTAATTAATAAATACCGATACTCTTAAAAAATATCGATACGATATATATCTATATATTTTTTCTATTTGTCCATCCCTACTCCAAACCGGGAACACCCCATACAAAAATCAGGCATCCCATTCGCATCTTTGAAGCGAATTGAGGTATGCATTCATATATAAAACCTGCTCCTTTTGGAGCACATTTTTTACTGGAGAATGTTGAGGAATAATCAAGGCGAATTCAACTACAGGTGGTGTCGATACTACAACAATCCAAAAACAACAGAAACAAGAAAGGGGTTTTTGCATTGCATTGTTAGTGTTTACTGTCCAAAATGTCAACCATTCCTAACAAATCAAAACAAAGTAGCTCGAACTGTCAAAATCAGATGGCGTTTCGACACCACCTGTAGTTGAATTCGCCTTGGGAATAATCTTAAATGATTAAACATTTCAACTTCAGGCAAAAATTCTTAAGCCCATAATTAAAACGTCGACCATAACTGCAAATTTACTCTCATTTCTTTCGTTTTCTTTTGTTCTTTTTTTCTTTGTTTACAAAATGTATGAAATTGAACGAAAGTATGGTAGCATTGTTGGTAGAATAATTGTCTCTATGTGAGAGCATAAGAAAAAAAGTTTTCAAAATAAAATTGATTTTATTTCTCGACCGCATTCTCTGGCATAATGTTATGTCAAACTGTATGGAAAACATCGTTCAGCTCCAGTTCTGTTTCATTATTAAATGGATTTTTTAACAACAAGTTATGCTTAGAAGGGAGTCTTAGGTTTTTAGTTAATTAAAATAAAAAAATTATACCTATGCTTAATTTAATTTTTATTTATATTACCATTTTGTTTCTAAAATGTAATGGTATTCCATTTTAGCCACCAGAGGGTTCCACATTACATTCCAATTTTTCAAATCAATGTGTTTTAGGTACCTCAGATTTTTCATTAATAACTTTTTTTAGTATTAAGAAAATATAATTTTTGTGATGAACTTAGTTATGCAATCGATTTAGAAACACATTCCAACTAGTCCGACGAAGAGTTTGCATATACCATTTTAAAGATTGTCAAAACAAAAATTGAGCTTCCGCAATAACCGAAGTTACTCTAGTTCAGAATTTATTTATAGGGCCGATTTCAAACAAAAAAAAGTTTTGACTGTACAAATTTTTTATTTGAATTGGAAAAATAATTGCTTCTGTAAAACTTATCATTTTTGGAGTCTGTAATTTATATGTTACTGTTATTTTAAAAAAAGGGAAACATTCAGGAAAAATTTTAAATAACTTCGTAATATATAGAGCCTAACAAGGCAGAGTTGCTCTTTCAAAACCCCGGCACGATTGTTTTCTTCACTTTTTTATCATCGTGTTACCATTGAATTAAATCTTGGTTTGAAATTAATTAATTCCACACTTTCTCTAGACCGATTGATATGAAAAGAATTTTCTTTGAAATTTTGTTTAATAAACCTTCTATAAACCTGTTTTTTTTTATTTTTTTATGAATAAGGGGGTAATGTTATTGAAAAAGTGTTAATTTAAAAATCTTGAAAACTATTTTTATTTTGTAAACAAAAACATGAAACAGGTGAATGAGTAATTCTTGCTATTAAAAATTTCACAATCAGAAATTTTCAACAAATTTTTAGGCCCTAAAATTTGTATGCTCTTTTTCACTCTCCCGTTGCAAGTTTTTCATGTGCGTGAACACTTACTAGATTTTCTTCAGTTGTAATTCAGAAAGCGTTAATTGTAATTCAGATTAGTCAATTGTAATGCAGAAAACATTAATTTGTAATTCAGATAAGTAATTTTTAATATTTGTTAAGGGTGTTAAGAATAAATTGGCTTCTCAGGCCTATTACAAAAGAAAATTTGGTTATGCGGCTAATGCTAAGTATTTTGAATGTAAGTAGTTCTCAAGAAGTTTCTGATATGCAGATTTTTAATTTCAATGAAATTTTGTTTTATGAAAATACCAAAGATGCTCCTATAACTAGATTCGTACATAAGGGTTAAAAGAATTCTCATTACTAAACACTTTCTAAATTATAAGCCCAACACACAAGGTCACGCCTCTGGCCTTTATGTACTCATACACTTACGAGTAGATAGAATAGAAAAATTCTAAATTTAACCAAAAGCTAAAATAAAATAAAAAGCTTAGAAAAACTGCAAATTTATTTCTCTTTGTTGTAAAACAAAATTTTTTTTAACACTTTCATTTGTAAAACACAGCAACAAAAACAACAGAAATAGATAAAAAGAAAACTTATTTGATCTAATTTTGTACTTTTGTACTCAAACAACATCATAAGCCTACATTTTATATATTTTTTTTTTCTTTTTTATAAGGCTACTGGTTCTTGTGATACAACAACAAAGTTTCTTATTTGCTACACTACCTTGAATATCAAATATTCTTTTTTAATGTAAAAAATAAAAATTTCATATATATCCGAAAAAAAAAAAACGAAATAAAAAAAAGGAGTAAAAATAACAGATATTAAATGTATAAATCTGTATTAGAAGTATTAAGTAAAAAAAAAACTGAAAAAAGAAGACGAATTTTCCCTTCTTCTGTTAGACTTTAAATATTTGTAAAGTGTTGCATAAAATTTTCATAAATTTTTTCCACTTAAACCCACTCTTTTATAAATTTCCCGGCATTTTCCTGCATTAATTCGTAATTTTTATAAATATATTGTGTTGTGCTCCTAAATATATGCTATGAAATATGCCTTTTGTATGATTATTGCGGTAGTGCAGTGAGTCTACTGTATGAGTTTTAGAGCCGCTCTTACTTCAGGCCTTATTGTAGGCCTGCTTTGAATTTTTTTTGATTCAATTACCATTCTGATCTAACTGATAAAGAAGGCCTCATAGAATCCCTCGGTTCTTCTGTATAAAAGATAAGATACACATTCCACACTCGCTTCTAAAAGAAGGGAGAAGAGAAGGAGTAGCATTTTTTTTTTTGCCAAAGCAAAAGCAAAAGAATTATTTTTCTTTATCCAGTTGCCATTCTTATGTACCTGTCAAAGAAGCGAGAGCGAAAGGCCTGCCTCTTAATGGCAGGTATGGAATGCAGCGAGCAGGCCTTGTACATCCAATATAAGGAGTACAGAGGCCTTCTAGAAGGCATCCTTACTCCTATTTTTCCCGATGGGTGTTTATCTGTTTGGTTGTGTTTGCCGTTGTGAATGTGTGCGCAATATTTGTATGCATGAAAAATTTTTTGACGTTAACTTTTTAATAAAGTTGAAAATGTGTTATCGTTATAAAAATATTTATACACAAACTGTTTCATTTACACAAAAAATTTTCAAAAACATGTATTTGTAGTTGCTTGATGATAATGATGATTGACGATGATGATGTATTTAGATATATATAAATACGAGTGTTTAGAGCAGTCGAGAGTTGTAAAACAGCACGTACTTGTTTTAATGGCGAATTAGAAATCATAACTCTGTAATTAGCCTTTAAGCTTAAAGTTAATCACTATTTAGTCTTCAAAAAATATAAAAGCAATAAAGAAAACTTAAGTTGCTACACTCGTAATTACTTTAAAACCCTTAAGTGGCAATTGCGTAAACAACAGTTTACTAGAAATGAGCGAACCATTAAAAAAGAAATGGTTCGCTAAAGAGGGTCTGTTAACTTAATTTTCAATGCCAGTACATAATTGTTTATGAGCTAAAAGAACCTCATAAGACTTTAGTCATGTTGCTCAAAGTTAGAATATGCCATCAGGTATTGAACTTTTCTTTTTGCAAGTGTTTGAAAATATTTTTAAGCAGCGCTCTCTTTTTGGAGCCCAGATGTTGAACTGTCTGACCTTAACTTGTTTCCGTAAATTCATCTTACTCAGCATGGAATACGGCTAATAAGTATTATTTGTAAACGTCTTAAGTTAAACGTGCCTCTTGGCTTTGCACTTTCATTTCATTTCATTTATTTGTTCGTTTTGGATCACAAGCCCATTGGGCCTAATTAATCCGGAAGATACAATTGGCTTAGCTTATAAAAAAAATCATACATAATTTTTATATATAAGTATATATCAAAAGATAAGTTACATTTTAATATATTAGCATTTTTTTATTTTATTATTTAGTTTTTAATTCTAATCATAGTGTATGTAAAACACCTCCCCCCATTTGCACAATTACTGAAAATGATAAAAAAAATAATAAACTAAAAGACCTGAAATAGTAGAAATAAACAACGTTTTCCACCCTAAAGTTGAGACAGCAACATTTTCTTAAAACTTGATAATGAATTATTGAATCTACGGCCCTCATATGGAATTAATAGATTTCACATTCTTATCACACGCACAACGAAAGATCTATTCATAGCAAAAGTTGAAAATCTCGGAAAATCTAATGGGTATGTTCGGTTAGAGTGACCAAAACTAACTCTTTCAAGAAGATAGGAGGGCGCCCAAAATTTAAATATTTTATAAAATTGTAACATAATCCTTAGTTTAATAAAATCTTCAAAGTCACAACCCAGTACCTTACCCACGTAGTAAGTCATATGTCTCTCATCTTTAAAAGAATGTCCAAAAATATAACGTACCGCCCTATTGAAACTTTGCTTAAGTTTTAAAATATTATGTTGTGATACCCCCGAAAATATTTCCAACCCGTATAAGAATATTGGCAGACATAGAGATAGAGCAACTTGCTTCCTTACCAAATGAGGCAAATACCTTCCCACGCTATACAACCGTCTCACAACGCAATTTACTCTAGCTGTTATTTAATTAATATGGATGTAGAAATTGAGCGCGTTATCAATCGTTATCGTCCACCAATATCTTGAAATTGTTACTCCCAAGATTAAATCTTGCCTAAATCGTGTCTGGTACAATGGGATTTTGTGACCCCAAGGGAGTAGGGTACTTACTTGGACCACGTGATTGATGTATTTATAGCAAAAATTGCCGGCACAGAAATCTTAAAATGCAGTGTTGGAGGTGGAATTTTGAACGTAACTCAGGATAAAGTTCGGCCTACTCTCCAACGTCCTTGTTTGAGACTCAACAGAAGCTGCTTTTCAATGGAGGTTGTGCACCTCCACCATCTTAGCAAGAAAAATTGTTCCCGGTATACTGATGTCAACATCCAGGGGCATCAGTAGACGCATTGTATCTAATGGGGTGTGTGATAAAGATTATTTTTTAAGGATCTCGTGAAGCTTAAATAACATCAAAAACTTTTGCTACTGAGGAAACGAGAATCGAGCTGATAATGTCTCAAATAGAGACATAAAAAAGCCATTGTTAAAAAAGTTAGAAAAAATTTGTTAAAATTAATAAAAATAAAAGTCATTTACTGCTCTTATCTGTAATTATTTTTTCTATTGCTGTTGTGTCTATTGTTGTTCGTTGCGATTAAATCCTATTAAAAGACAGGATTAGAGTATTACTTATTGACAAAATATTAAGACATATTAATAACACAGCAATCAAATACACACACATACATGATATGCAAACAAATTTGTTTTGATTATTACAAATTTAAATATGCATACATTTGCAAATGCAAGTTACAAAATTAGAAATTTAATTGCAATGAAAAATTAAAAATATTACGAAAATAAAGATATAATTTGTGAAGGTAAAATTTTTTGTCAAACATACAAAATACTTTAAATCGAAAAGTAGAAAGTGGATGTTAAAGCATTAAGTGCTGGAAAGATTACATCTTGGAAAATCATTGAGATAAATATAACGGAATTTCTTTCATTTGAATTGGAAATCACTTGTCAGGAAATAATTTTTATGAATTCGTTCTCAAGTTGAAAAATATGCATTTGAATAAAAAAAAGACTTCAAAATTTTTGGGTTCAATGCATAAGTGTAAAACTTTGAACTTTATTAAAATACTGTGATTAACAAAAAATAAATGAAACATAACATTAGTTGTATTTTATTACTTATTGGGTAAATTTTGGACAGGTAAGCGCAAAAGCAAATTTCACTTGGTTGTTAAAAAGGCTATATAGACATCACTAAAAAGAATTTGTTGCACATTTTAAACAAAGAAGTTCGTTTAATTTTTTATTATTTTAGGCATTATTTTTAAAAACGAATACGAATTAATTAACAATAGAAATGTTATCGAACTTTTTAGTTTCAAATGATGTCCCATTCGTTACTTCATTTATAATTTTAATGTAAACAAAAGACAGCTGATGGATTCATAATTTAACAAACTAGATCGAAGAAATGCTTTGGATCGGTTTGTTATAGAAAAGAGAATCAAATTGACTCTTACATTTAATCTCTCAGAAACAGGATTTTTGTGTACGAAAACGATTTTTGCTTAGTTTATAAAACTTTGGGTTACTTCGGTGTAGTACGGGAACACAAGTATTAAATTAAGGCACTACTGCCTTTTCATGATTTTGATTTTCGCTGTTTTAGAAACTTCATTAACATATTTTTCAATCTAGGAGGTGACTGGCACAACTTTTTTTCGACCCACTTTAATGGACCAACCTTAATCGAGCCAGATATTTCAGAAGTGGTATTTATATGGAATCTATAAGTTATGACCTCGCAGTATTCAAATTGTTTGCAATTTTAGCCGTATTCCAAAAGTACGTTTTTGAGAATTAAATTACGATGACCTCTATGTTTAATTACACAGAGGAACAAGATTTTTGTTAAGAACTGAATTCTGTTTTTAAATTTATCCAAATCTGAACTTACTTTTTTTCTATCAGCTCGACTTTTTGCGATATACAGTTATGTCGCAAAACACATCATTTGTTTTATTTTTAATTCTTAAAATATGATTAAACCATTTATAAAGCGTGATCCATTTCGAGGTTCCCTACTTTTTTAAAGGAAATGGAGAATGTTTATTATCATTTCTTTTTTGAAGATTATGTCTACCAAATGTTTGCCGTTGCTACGTCGCAGATGGTGCATCCGTTGAGTCCAATTTTCGATGACTCGTTCGAGCATTTCGACTGGTAACTGGCGAATGACACGCGTGATGTTTTACTCCCAGGCCGATAACGATAACGGTACGAGCTGCTGCGAACTGCGCCGAATCGACTCTCCACGGTCTTCGAGTACACTCTCAGCTACGGCCGCTATATTTTCTTCACAGCGTGCTGGACGTAGTCTATTCGGTCGAATATTATCCAATAATGAATGCTGGGTCTCAAAATGGGTGATGCTGTTGCGAATAGTACGCTCAGTAGGCCGATTATGTTGACCATAAGTTGAGCGAACTGCACGAAACACATTCCTCACATAACGTGAATTTTCGTAATAAAGTTGAACGATTTGTAAACGTTGTTCAGGCGTAAGTCTTTCCATTATGAAATGTCAAACAATACTTAACAAAAAAACCATGACAGCATGACACGACTCACACGTGATCTGTCAAAAAAAGGCTATTGAAAAAAGTTTCTCTACTTGGAATTTTTTAGTGAATATTTTTTTTTTTACTTTTGATACGACGATACTTTTTTACAGTTTTTTTTTAAAAAAAAACAATTTAATTTTCAGGAGGAATACTAAGAGGAATAACACATTTCAAAGCTGCACATAAAATCAAAACAGAACAATAAATTGTTTCTTTTTATTCTTTAGCTGGAGGTCCATATAACGCATTCTATGCGTCTGATACTTTCTTTACATTTTTTTTTTTGAAGACGCATGCAAATGTGGAAAGTAGTCCCACTTAATGCGTTCTATACTTATAAGCGTTTGCTCCGTTACTTGAAATTTTACACTGATTCTACTTTTTTGACAGATCATTAATGTATTTGTAGTACAAAACACGTACAAATTTTGTATATTTTTAGATTTTTGTGCTTCCTTTTAATCTTGGGTTATTTCGAAGGGGCTACAAAATCCACAAGCAAGGCCGCTGCTACATTTTCTGACGTTATTCCGCTAGTTTACAGTCTTTGGCCATTATTAGCAAATAAACTAAATGAATTAACTGAGATAGAGAATAGTTCAGAAGCCCAGTTCAGAAGCAGTAGTTCTGAATGAAAGATTTGGGGGTTTAGAGAATAATGAAACCTATTGTTTATCAATAATTAGTATTGTGGTTATTTTATTGAACTGTTAATGGTTTTTAATCCAAATTTAGAAATTTTAATTAGGCTTAAGTTAATTGAATTTGATTTTCATCAAATTATTTTTATAAAGACAGGAATTTTGCAACATGAAATTAATTAAAATTTTATTGATAATTTTTCATTCTTGACTGCGCTGAGATTTGAACCCAGGCTTTCACGTACAGGTTTCGATTGTAACCACTTAATCTCTTCAATCTCTTCTTTGATAAAAATTAAATTCAATTGTTTATCTTAAATTCTTCGAATATACAATCGGCTTCAATCGTATCGAAAAACGTCCTACTGAATTACTATGACTTTGCATTCTGCAATTGTGAAAAACATGGTCACCTCTACACTTAGTTAAAGTTCTAATAAGTCTAACCCTTTGAGGCCGTGATGCATCGATTGTGCGGGTGGATTTCGGTCTTAATATTTTCGCTTCTATTTGACCAATGTCAAATAGACCGGCATGCATCGATTGCGCTGATTGTCCTTTATGTTTGTTTCTCACATTATTTCGCTATTCGCTTGAATTATTGCTAAATTCTCGTGTCACATTTTACTTTTGTCAAAATGAGCCGCAGGAGTAACTTGTGTTTTCAATTACAAAAGTTCTAATCGTTAACAAATAGTGTAGTGGGCATATTTTAACTGAACAAAATGGTAAATTGAAATGTTTCAAGGCAATTAAAGTCATTTGATGCAATAAAAATGAGTTTTGGCTAAAAATGTTAACGATATGCATTAATTGTGCGTGTCCTAAAAATCTTTGAAGGATATAAAAATGGTAAGCCTATTATATTTTCATACGACATAGAGACCACATATTCCAAAAATTATGACAAAATTCCTAATAGTTTAGCGTCAGGTCTGAAAGGGCTAAAAATGGCATTCGTGAAAAAATTATAAAAAAGATAGAGAATAGTTCAGAAGCCCAGTTCAGAAGCAGTAGTTCTGAATGAAAGATTTGGGGGTTTAGAGAATAATGAAACCTATTGTTTATCAATAATTAGTATTGTGGTTATTTTATTGAACTGTTAATGGTTTTTAACCCAAATTTAGAAATTTTAATTAGGCTTAAGTTAATTGAATTTGATTTTCATCAAATTATTTTTATAAAGACAGGAATTTTGCAACATGAAATTAATTAAAATTTTATTGATAATTTTTCATTCTTGACTGCGCTGAGATTTGAACCCAGGCTTTCACGTACAGGTTTCGATTGTAACCACTTAATCTCTTCAATCTCTTCTTTGATAAAAATTAAATTCAATTGTTTATCTTAAATTCTTCGAATATACAATCGGCTTCAATCGTATCGAAAAACGTCCTACTGAATTACTATGACTTTGCATTCTGCAATTGTGAAAAACATGGTCACCTCTACACTTAGTTAAAGTTCTAATAAGTCTAACCCTTTGAGGCCGTGATGCATCGATTGTGCGGGTGGATTTCGGTCTTAATATTTTCGCTTCTATTTGACCAATGTCAAATAGACCGGCATGCATCGATTGCGCTGATTGTCCTTTATGTTTGTTTCTCACATTATTTCGCTATTCGCTTGAATTATTGCTAAATTCTCGTGTCACATTTTACTTTTGTCAAAATGAGCTGCAGGAGTAACTTGTGTTTTCAATTACAAAAGTTCTAATCGTTAACAAATAGTGTAGTGGGCATATTTTAACTGAACAAAATGGTAAATTGAAATGTTTCAAGGCTATTAAAGTCATTTGATGCAATAAAAATGAGTTTTGGCTAAAAATGTTAACGATATGCATTAATTGTGCGTGTCCTAAAAATCTTTGAAGGATATAAAAATGGTAAGCCTATTATATTTTCATACGACATAGAGACCACATATTCCAAAAATTATGACAAAATTCCTAATAGTTTAGCGTCAGGTCTGAAAGGGCTAAAAATGGCATTCGTGAAAAAATTATAAAAAAATCCGAGTAGGAAGAGGGTCTTTCCATCTTCGGCTGTGGTCTTAATATTTCTAGAGACACAGATCCGCTCAAATGAGTTCTGTCGAATCTGAGAGACTATTTTCCACTGCGGTCCGGTTCGAAAGAATTTGCGATCTACCTTGTTTTTTATTTTAAAAAAATTTTATTAATTTTAATTTTTAATATTTATTATCTCTACCACTGTTTTTTCTATAAAAACATTGTTTATTTTAAATCATAAAATCAAATAAACCATAAAATCAAATGGGTTGTTTTGTAAATCATATTTATAAAAATTTGTCAATGTTATATCTTAAAAAAATTATTTTACTTGAGTTTTGTCAATTTGACTTTGAGTTTAAATATAATATTCGTATCGGTATCGCCGATATTTCTTTTCGAGTATCGGTATCGTATCGGCAAAAAAGGCGTACCGTTTTGTGTACTTGTTGAAATACTATATCGAATTTTATGTATACATTTTTAAAATATTGCTTGAAAATCCTGCATTATTACAAAAATATTGTTCTATAGTTGAAAACGCGTATTTCAATTCAATATAACGGTACATCAGCTCTCAAGTTGTTTATTTTAAAGCGTTAGCCACACTCTATTCAAAACATTATATTCCATTAAAAAATAATTAATTTTTTTATATTCCAAAGTGTGGCAGAACTTGATTAAATTTATTAGTTATCGCTTTTTATAAAAATCTATTTTCTTATTCCAAATGGTTCCAAAAAAAAAATAAAATTATATAACGCTCAAATGAAGAAAAGTTCGTTTGTCTCAGACAAATTGTCTGTGATCGATTTAATATTTATTTTTATTTTCAATATAAATCTCCTTACTTCAAATATTATTTTTTTATGTATAATCCATTAAATTATTGCTACATAAAACAGTCATAAATGTCAAATATAATACTATTTAAAAATAATCCAAAATCTTTATTATTTTAAAACAACTTTAATTGACCGTGAATAAGAATTTTAAAAGTAATTTCTTTTTGTTCGATATTTTTCCAATTCATTTGTTACAAGAACTATTTAATTTTATGATAAATACAACAAATAAGCACACACACACACCCGTACTCGTAAAACTAAACTACCGTACTAATGCATTCTTAAACATATACATTGAAGAATAAATAAGCAACAACAACAACAACAACAATACTTGTTACCAATTTCAATTACATATAACAATTTTCTATTAAACCATAAACACAGGACAGAAAGAAAACGAAAACTTATAAATGTTTTTGTAACACAAGCACGCACCGACACACACACGCGCAAACCAACTGTTTATAATAGTTGAAAAAGCCACTGCAGTGGACGTTATAATTTTTATGGTGACGACGATGTTGTTGTTGTTACTGCTGATGGTCTTACAACAACAAAAGTGGCTTAAATTTGAAATTATGTTTGTTTATACATAAGTTTGTCTATGATGTTGCACAGAAACGCATTGGAGCTAGTAACTATAACGATGTATACTAGAGAACGAATGTGTGTGTGTGTGTGTGTGTGTATGTATTCAGGACTAGATACTACAATAATAATAGTAATAATAATAATAAAATTATTATACGGTCATTTTATGGTAACCAGCATTTATGCAGCCATTAAATCTGTCAGGTGAAATCTGTGCACTCAACTTCTGTAAAGATACGGACAGCATGAACATGCGAGTTCAGCCCCCTCTCATACTTCTGTAAAATTGAGTCGTTCAGTTTCTAGCAGACACAAAGCCTTAAAAACTAGACATGCCGGGAACAAACAAAATCATAAACTGCTATTTGTAAAGCAAAGTTAAATTTTTAGTGGTAGACAGATTCCCAGTAGGAACTTAATTTCATTGGACCGTATTTTAAGATCATCCTACCAAATTGGTTGGATAATGGTTTACGACTTCATTATTTTGATATTTATTATTTTTCTTATGGCTGTTAACAGCACTTAATAAATTGAAGTGTACACTAGACCGACTCAAGTTGTATGGAGCCGAAAAAAGTGTTTTAGTTACCCCCCTGAAAATAACGGCTGATATGTTTTATGATGATTCCCAAAATATTTTGGTTCTAGCGTTGACCATCCGTGAGCTGGACCATTTTTAAAAAAGGGGTTTATTCAGGTTTTCGAATTTTTTTTGTACTTTGCTCCAAGACGACATAAATAAAATTTGTTATCATCGAAAAGGGTTTTTGAAGCAGCATCGAATGGTATATAAAACTTGACCACTTGAGACCTACTTATTGAGATATTTAACTAAATAAATATTTTCGTTTCGGGTTTTCAAACAAATTCTACGTATGTGAAGTAATGTTCTGCTTTTCAAATTGAATCTGTTTTAAAATAATTTTAATATATATTTTTTTTGTAATTTTTCACATAAACCACGAAAATCGCGATATATTTTATCTTTTTTTCATATATAGGCAATATGGGTATAACATTTTTTCATTTTAAAATTTATCAAAATGTGAAAAATACAATAAAAAAAATATAAAATTAATAAAAAAAAATACGTAGAATTTGTATGAAAACCCGAAACGAAAATATGTATTTAGCTAAATATCTCAATTAGTAGGTCGCAAGTGGTCAAGTTTTATATACCATTGGATGCTGCTTCAAAACCCCTTTTCGATGATAACAAATTTTATTTATGTCGTCTTGGAGCAAAGTACAAAAAAATTCGAAAAACCGAAAAAAATACCTTTTTTAAAAATGGTCCAGCTCACGGATGGTCAACGTTAGAACCAAAATATTTTGGGAATCATCATAAAACATATCAACCTTTATTTTCAGAGGGGTAACAAAATCACTTTTTTTTTTTTGAGTCGCTCTAGTGTACACTTTTCAATAGCAAACAAAAATAATTAAATGTAAGAAAATCATTCGGTCGGAATAAAGTAAAGCATTCTACTGTCTTAAGCTTTATTTAAATTTAATGTCTTTATTAATAAACAAAATTGCGATTCATCAGCAGGATCATCTTAAGTGTTTTTGTGCGTTAGGAGGGCACCTTTGCCATGATTCAAACTACTGATAATGTTGCTATCGCATTATATTTGACTAAGTTCAGTTATATTTAACTTTAACTATAACTGTCAGTTAAGAATATCCTTTTTGGCAGTTATAGTCATAGTTCATTATAACTTAACTTCGTTAAATTTTCCGTAAATTAATTGAAAAAAATAAAAATGATAATTTCCTACAGCCCAGCTTTGGTTCCCAATGGATAAATTCGAAGTCAGAACTCTTGATCTGGTGTGTCGGCTTTGGGTGCGGAAGAGTAGGAGTGCGCTAATCGACGCATTGTATTGACCTGGTACTAAGAGTACAGTACGTGTGAGCCGTTAGGCAAGTACTCACTTAATCAATGGACACATCTGCCCAACATTCGCCCCTAATAGGAGTTATATATGGATACATTTTGGAAAAATTTCATCTGACGGTGTTACATCCTCTGGAAAAAAGAGGCTGCAAATTTCTAGTATGGTAGCTGTAGTTTATACCCACAATCGCAAAGTTTCTACCCATAGTGGCGAACTTCGCCTTGCTGGCGAATCTCTTTAGATGCTCGCAAGCTATGAAATAGCGCACTTGATTCTGTTAAACTCTATACGTTTACAATTTGCGTATAGGAACACCTAATATTTTGAAAACAATATAGAGAACATTTAAGCAAATTTTGATGGATTCAATGCTCGCCTTAAAAAAAATTGGACACAATAGACTGTATGAATTTAATTGTGAGTTCCATAGTGCTTACCCTGGGCATGAAATTCTCTTTTAGCGATCATTGTAATAAAGCGTGATCCATTTCGAGGTTCCCTACTTTTTTAAAGAAAAAAACACAGAAAATTGAAATTTAATGGGGAATGTTTATTATCATTTGAAAGAACATTCTTTGGCATTTATTTTTTGAAGATTGAGTCTATCAAATGGTGGCCGTTGCTACGTTGCAGATGGTCCATCCGTTGAGTCCAATTTTCGATGACTCGTTCGAGCATTTCGACTGGTAACTGGCGAATGACACGCGTGATGTTTTCCCCCAAGGCCTGAATCGAAGCGGGTTTGTCCGCATAAACCTTAGACTTTACATATCCCCACAGGAAAAAGTTTAACGGTGTGATATCACACGATCTTGGTGGCCAATCGACCGGCCCAAAACGTGAAATTATGTGCTCACCGAAGTGTTCTCTCAATAAATCCATTGATTGATGCGATGTGTGGGAAGTGGCACCGTCTTGCTGAAACTAAATGTCGCCGAGGTCACGAGCTTCAATTTCAGGCATCAAATAGTCGGTTATCATGGCACGATAACGGTCGCCATTGACCGTTACGTTCGCACCGGCATCATTTTTAAAGAAATATGGACCGATGATTCCACCGGCCTTCAAACCACACCAAACCACTGTTTTTTCTGGATGAAGTGGCAGTTCATGAATCTCTTCAAATTGCTCTTCGTCCCAAATGCGGCAATTTTGTTATTTACATACCCATTGAGCCAGAAATGGGCCTCATCGCTGAACAAAATTTGCCTCGAAAACGACGGATCTTCTTGGAACTTTTCAGGAGCCCATAGAGCGAAGCGCTGTCGCTTGGGAAGGTCGAGCGGCTTCAGTTGTTGCCCAAGCTGTATTTTGTACGCTTTCAATTCAAGATCTGGACGTAAAATGCGCCAAATCCGAGTTGCTGCGAACGTCGCCGAATCGACTCTCCACGGTCTTCGTGTACACTCTCAGCTACGGCCGCTATATTTTCTTCACAGCGTGCTGGACGTAGTCTTTTGGGTCGAATATTATCCAATAATGAATGCTGGGTCTCAAAATGGGTGATGGTGTTGCGAATTGTACGCTGAGTAGGCCGATTATGTTGACCATAAGTTGAGCGAACTGCACGAGACACATTCCTCACATAACGTGAATTTTCGTAATAAAGTTGAACGATTTGTAAACGTTGTTCAGGCGTAAGTCTCTCCATTATGAAATGCCAAACAATACTTAACAAAAATAACATGACAGCATGACACGACTCACACGTGATCTGTCAAAAAAAGGCTATTGAAAAAAGTATATCTACTTGAATCACCCATTACTATGTGTAAGCATTACTAAATTATATTAAGTTCAGTACCACTGTATATTAACAAAGTTTTTCTCTTAAAGAATGAGTTCAAACTAATACGAGTAATAATATGTATAATTTTAATTAGCTCATACATATTAATCCATAAATGTTTCATTAATGAATGTGCATTAGAAAGTAGACTATTAAAAATGTACTTTCTAAAATCTTTAAATACATTAAAAATATCTAATAACTAAAATATATCTAATACGTCTCTATAATATTTCCTAGATACCTTCACGCACTCAGGAAGTTTTCTTGAGCAAGTATTTAATTTGTAGCAGTGAGCGTATAGGAAAATTAAATAAACTCAAAACTTTAGCATGAGGGCTTGCTGTGTATAACCTGGGTCTAATATTTGCTTTATTTGCTTCAAAATATTAAAATCACTACATTAGAGAAATATGTATTCGCTCATA
Organism: Pollenia amentaria; assembly: GCA_943735925.1. Classification (NCBI taxonomy): domain Eukaryota; kingdom Metazoa; phylum Arthropoda; class Insecta; order Diptera; family Polleniidae; genus Pollenia; species Pollenia amentaria. The sequence goes on from OX031008.1 coordinate 161,710,791, forward strand.
ATTTTTCATGTTCCAATTATGTAATAAAACTAAATTTTTATTTCCCAAATTTTTATTTCGCCTTTAATGCAGTTGTTACAACTAAACTAAGTTACCTGGACACATTCGCCCAATCACTACAAAACATTCTAAAAATTTAGAATAACAACTTCTCATTAGACAAGCACTTCCCCTTATGTGGAGCATAACAACGTCTCAATGACGAGTATTGATAATGGATTCAGATTGTTTGGCGTTGGTATTTGTGTATCTATTAGAACATGAGCGAGCAAATATTTGAACTTAATTTTTAACACGAAAGTGGTCTCTTTGTAAAAGAAATAACAATAACATCAGTTTTACTAAAAGCAACAGTAACAATAACAATAAACAACTACAAAACAAAATTAACGTTTCCATTTTACCTTGTTCTAGCAAAAATAAAGCCATAGAGATTTTAAAATCCAGACAATGTCTGGACGTGTGGAACAGTCAGTGAAAATTTGCCCGACTTGAACTTTGCTTCCTGATGGTTGGGTAAAGAAAAATGTGCACATTAAATTCAATTCTTTTGTTATATTTTTTTTTTTTTTTTTTTTTATTTGTGATTATTGCGCTCTTTTACTTTCTACTTAATATTTTTTTTATTGGTCACGTCCGCATTTATGCAATAAATACTTGTACACGGTTCATAATAGTCGAATGGCCAAAACATAAAACGTCTTGAAAAAGCGCTGGGTATGTTAAGGACGTTGTAGTTCAAGAGGTTTTCGGTGAAATGAATTTTTAATTCAGACTGTAGAATGAAATCAATGTTTTATGTTGGTGAAGAAATTCAAACAAAAATTTTATATTTCCATTTAATTTGTGGAATTAGCTGATATTATTTTTGTTGCTGAAAAAACAAACAATTTAACATTTATTAGTACAATTAGAAATATTTCTAATAAATAAAATTTTTCTTTAGGAATAAATTTTTACATACACAGGAAATTTTTAGTAAATATTTTAAAATTCCCAATTTTTAAGATAACGTTTCCATAATTAAAACTATAAGCAAACTTTGCTAAAAAAAAATTAAATAATTTCCTATAATAAAAATTAAAAATTTTATAGTTACTGTAAAATACGGAATTTTCAAAAAATTTCTTATAAAACAAGAATGCACTATACTTTATTTAACTTTTATACTTCTAACTTTTTTTTAACTGTAGTGCGATTCACCAACTTTTTTACGATAATCGTATCGTTAAAATAAATATAACGAAAATTGATCGAATTTGCTATTCAGTAACATTTGTAACGACCCAGGAAAAACTTTTTGAATTTTGGTATTAGGTGGTAGTTATTTCATACGTTACCTGGTAAGTAGTTGTCATTACAATTGTTATTATTCTGAAAACCTTTATATTTACTTGCTAGTACTGACCTCAGTAAGTACTTTTCACTACTATTATTTTCAGTTATGAATATTTGCTTACTAATCATCAGCTATATAACTACTTATTAATTGTCTTGTTTTCAGTACTAAATATTTATTTAATTTTTTATGGTACAAAACATGTAAAAAAATTAGTTTTTAAAAGTTTATTAAAAACGATATGTTTATATTATATTAAAAAAAAAAACGATCAGTTCAATATAAATTAAAATAAATTAATCTTTTTAAATAACGTTTTGGCTATAAAAATAATTTTATTTATTTTTAATGTTTTTTTTTTTATTTGAAACAATTTATTTGACTATATTGTTTGACCAATTTTTCGACCAAAAAAAAATTTTGGAAGAAGGAATATGCTTCACTAATTTTAAAATTAAGTCATGAATTTTAGTCGAACTGTTTGGGTTTTAATCTAAAGATACATATATAATTATTCTGGTTTAAGTTGATTACGGCTAATTATTATACCCTCCACCACCACTGTGGTGAATGAGGGTATACTAAGTTTGTCATTCCGTGTGAAACTTTTTTATAATACATCTAAGACCCCATAAAGTATATATATTCTGGCTCCTTGAGTAATTCTAAGTCGATTTAGCCATGTCCGTCTGTCCCTCTGTCCGTCTGTCCGTCTGTTGAAAACACGCTCACTTTCGAAAAACGCAAAAGAAAAGAACCAACTTGGTCTCAAATTGCTTGTAGTTATCCTAAGCAGTTTGGGATTGAAATCCAGCAACATCGGTTTAGTAGGATCAGAACCATGAATCATAATGTGGAACCACTACCCAAAAAAACTGATAATTTTGATACAAAAACAATCATAAATGGTGGAATAATGCAAGGAATCACATAAAATTTTGCAAGAATTCGCTTTATACGACTGCAAATCATACTGTTAAATTTCGTGAAGATCGGTCCATAATTTACCATAGGCCCCGTATTAACCCTTCTCGCAGAAAACAGTATAGTACGCCTAAAACCGCAATAAATAACGCTAAAATACCAAAATTTGGTACGTCACAGTTTTATAGGACCAGAAATCAAACTGTTAATTTTTTTGGATATCGGTCCATAATTTATATATATAAACTCTACTCCCGGAAAACAGTTTAGCACGCCTAAAACCGCAATAAATAACGCTAGCATACTTAAATTTGGTACGTCACAGTTTTATAATACCGCAAATCACACTGTAAATTTTTTTTGAAGATCGGTCCATAATTTACACTAGGTCCCATATAAACTCTACTCCCGGAAAACAGTTTAGTACGCCTAAAACCGTAATAAATAACGCTATCATATTAAAATTTGGTACGTCACAGTTTTATAGGACCAGAAATCACACCGTAAAATTTTTTGAAGATCGGTCCACAAATTACAATAGGCCCCATATAAACCCTACTCCCGGAAAACAGTTTAGCACGCCTAAAACCGCAATAAATAACGCTAGCATACTAAAATTTGGTACGTCACAGTTTTATAGGACCAGAAATCACAATGTAAAATTTTTGGAAGATCGGTCCACAATTTACAATAGGCCCCATATAAGCCCTACTCCCGGAAAACCGTTTAGTACGCCTAAAACCATAATAAATGATGCTATCAAATTGAAGTTCGGCACGTCACAGTTTTATAGGACGAGAAATCACACTGCCAAATTTCGTGAAGAGTGGTCCATAATTTACCCTAGGCCCCATATAAACCCTACTCCCGGAAAACGGTTTGGTACGCCTAAAACCATTATAAATGATGCTATCAAATTGAAGTTCGGTACGTCACAGTTTTATAGGACGAGAAATCACACTGCCAAATTTCGTGAAGAGTGGTCCATAATTTACCCTAGGCCCCATATAAACTCTACTCCCGGAAAACAGTTTAGTACGCCTAAAACCGTAATAAATAACGCTATCATATTAAAATTTGGTACGTCACAGTTTTATAGGACCAGAAATCACACCGTAAAATTTTTTGAAGATCGGTCCACAATTTACAATAGGCCCCATATAAACCCTACTCCCGGAAAACAGTTTAGCACGCCTAAAACCGCAATAAATAACGCTAGCATACTAAAATTTGGTACGTCACAGTTTTATAGGACCAGAAATCACAATGTAAAATTTTTGGAAGATCGGTCCACAATTTACAATAGGCCCCATATAAGCCCTACTCCCGCAAAACCGTTTAGTACGCCTAAAACCATAATAAATGATGCTATCAAATTGAAGTTCGGTACGTCACAGTTTTATAGGACGAGAAATCACACTGCCAAATTTCGTGAAGAGTGGTCCATAATTTACCCTAGGCCCCATATAAACCCTACTCCCGGAAAACGGTTTGGTACGCCTAAAACCATTATAAATGATGCTATCAAATTGAAGTTCGGTACGTCACAGTTTTATAGGACGAGAAATCACACTGCCAAATTTCGTGAAGAGTGGTCCATTATTTACCCTAGGCCCCATATAAACCCTACTCTCGGAAAACAGCTTAAAACCAAATAAAGCCCACTTTGGGAAAATAATTAAATTCGCATAAAATTATCACATATATAGATATTGCGGTGAAAATTTTTACCTTAATTCATATGGCAAGAAAAAATATCATGCAAATTTGTAAAATTTACTGTTAACGCTAAAACTAATTACACTGCAGTATTGAAATTTAATCTAATTTATTTTTTGTAATACTTCTGGTATCAGTCCTCAGAGTTTTGGGATGATTGGGCCATAATTTACCATAGGACCGATACAAATTACCCTCCTAAAAATTATTTTAGTTCGGCTAAAACTTTTACGAATAATGATATTTTACTCAAGCCAGTTCAAAGTTCTAACAAGAAACGCATAAAATTTTCTTATTGTCGGTCAATAATTTAATTCAGGTCAAAACCACAACTAATTTTATTGCTAACGCTCGTTTTTGTGAAGAGTAGTTTATAATATATATGTATGTATTTATCATATAGAGCCCACTCCTGTCGGTGGAGGGTATCAAAGATTCGGCACAGCCGAATATAGCACTCTTACTTGTTTTATTTAAATTATTTTTATTTAGAAAGAAATTTTAAAGCTTATAACAATGGAAAGACAAAAATAATTTTGGCTGCACATACATATGTACATATGTACCTTCAGCCGTAAATGTGCTAATGCCACAATTTTTGAAAATTAAGTTTTTGATGCAGTTCAATAGAGTTAACAAAAATACATCGTTTGCAGAAAAAATACAAATATTTTTTTCTAGTTCTTGTTTTGCAACGATATGTATATCCAAATGCTAAAGATGTTATTTCAAAAATGCTAAAGAAAAAGCGCTAGGGCCCATTGAAATGTGAAAATTTAAAAAAAAATGTTGTGAGAACCATATAACATGTTCAAATAGACATTTTGCATGGTGTTGGGAAAAACAGAAACATGGTTATGAAGATCATTTATGTTTTTCTTCTAAACATAATAATATTTTTGAGACAATAATAAGCTATAAACATGTCTGAACATATATTGTTACTGAAGGCGCGTTTGACACAATCATGACCACAAACATTAACGATAGCTTCCGATTGTGACTGTATCAACCATGTTTTTTCTTTGCGTGTATGTATGTCTAAAATCACTGTCGGAAAATGAGTTAGCTTAAAGTTAACTCATGGTTAATCAGAAGTTAGTCACTGGTGAGACTCAAAAACTAACTCATTTGCATTGTTAAAGCTATTCAGTTTTTACACGCAATGTCCGCAGTACGAGGCAGTACTCACTCACACTGCATAACTTTCAGATGACCATAAGTTAGTTAATTTTTAATTAGTTCCTGGGCGATAAAATTTTAGTGCACTTTAAGTTAGCTGCGAACTGGCTAACTAATGGTTGACCCATTATTAGTTAGATTATAGTGCTATTTTATGCCTCTAATAAAAAAATAAAAAAATTTACGTCTTTTTGTTTTATATATTTTTTAAATCAAGATTGTGTTTCTTACACTAACCCCTCCCAGAGAGCCAGAGAATATTAATATTATTAAATTACCCTCGCCGTTATACAAATGTTTTCTTTCACTTTTGTTGTATTGCCCCTTTGTCTACAGAAAAACTCTCAATTATAAGACACCAGCAGCATGCCCGATATATATATATATGTTCCTATCGTTCGTATAAGGAGCATAGGGCCCGATATGGTTTTCATAAGAATAACTTTGAAAATGAGATGTATTTAACTAAATAATATTTACACATAGAATATGGAAATTTTTGCTTCTAATTTAAATTTTAAAAAGTACACAAAACAAGCAAAACGTTTTTTACCAAAGTGTTTATACAAATTTGTATTTATATCTGCATCAGCTTTGAGTTAGCCAAGAGGTAGTTCAAAACTTATTGAGAAGAAGTTACTTGCACAAAAAACAACTGACTCAAATCTGTAGCAATTAGGAGTTAGTTTAGAAACCAGTTGTAAATAAGTTAGCTAAAAGTCAACTAAATGTTGAGCTAGCTAATAAAAATCCGACAGGGTGTATGTATTTACAAAAGTTTATACTTATGAAACTACATAAATTACTCGTACTTACCCCTTTTGACAAAGTTTTTGCACAGTTTCAGTTTTTGACCACATACATATTTTTTAAGTATAAAATTAAAATTTTTTTTATATTATTAAATGTTCTTCTGTTCTCACAAATTTGTTTATTATTTTTTGACAGAAAATGCAGTTTTATATGAAAATAATTTAGGTTAGTACTCACAGTAAAGGCCGTGTCAGATACAACTTTGTCGCTTTGCGTGACGTTTCTACCTTCGGCAGAAAAACGCAAAGCAAAAGGTGTATGCCACAATGAAAACTTTGACAACACTCACGCATTGTTTGCTTACTTATAAAAAAGGTTGGTAATTTGTACATTTAATTATTTGTTACAAAAATAAAAGTTACAAATTTAATTGGACGGTTTTTTGGAATTGAATTTGGCAAAAAAAATTTAAAAAAAAGAAAATTATACTAGCCAATTGTCAAAGCGCGCAAAAAGATGAGAGTTGGCTAACTTTTTGCTTTGCTCCGCTTTGAAAGTACTTTATGTGACATGTTTCGTATAAGTACGTATATTTTATCTTAGATGTCAAAGCGAATCGGTAACGCAACGCGAAGCAAAAGTTTTATCTGACATGGCCTTAAAGGTGTTATGATACTTGCTATTTTTTGTATTTTTTCTATATTGGAGAACAGTGCAAATATATTTGCATAGGAAAACTGACTAAGTGTAAAGAGTTTGATTATACCAAGGCGAATTCAACTACAGGTGGTGTCGATACAACAACAATCCAAAAACAACAGAAACAACAAAGGGTTTTTTGTATTGCATTGTTAGTGTTTACTGTCCAAACAGTCAACCATTCCTAACAAAACACTAACAAATCAAAACAAAGTAGCTCGAATTGTCAAAATCAGATGGCGTTTCGACCCCACCTGTAGTTGAATTCGCCTTGGATTATACCATAAAAAATCTTGAAATGTCAAAAAAATATACGTGTGTTATCGATAAAAAATCTTAGACTGTCAAAAAAAATATAAAAATTTGTAACTTAAAATTGACATTTCTAGATTAAATGTTAGCACTGCTGCTAACATTTTTAGTTTTTGATCGAAAGTAGCGGGTTTTAACTTTTTTTTTTTGCGATTTATAGCTTTTTTGACGGTTTTTGTGGGAACAAAACGTGGTCAATATTGTTTGTTTTGTTTACATATTGTATTTCTTGTTCTTTCTCGCATTTGTTGTTTCATTCAGTCAATCCTAAAAAAATCCAATACAAAAAATAGCAAGTATCATAACACCTTTAGCAATTGGGACTTATAGCTTTTTTTGGTTGTGAATTCCAAATAATTATATTTTCATTTGTTGTACTCGAATTAAAACTATACATACTAACAATGCTCGTTGACCCAAAAAAAAAAAAAAAAGGGCTAGCACCATTGGATTCAGCGTACCCGAATTAGGTTAAAACGCCAGGCGGCCAGCTTGTCTCAAAAAAGTGTCAATTTCTAGCACAGTGTAATTAGCTGCTGTAAATGATATTCGGTTATATTATAAAATTTATATTATAAGAAAGTAAATTATTGATTGTAATGACCAATAATCAGTATTGCACTGTATTAAATTTGGTTGTGATTGTAACCATTCGTACTAATTTTTAGTATTAAATGAAATTACTAATCATAACTAATAATATAATTGAAAAAACCATATTTCAGTTAGAATAACCTTTTAATATTCATTAGTATTAATAATCTGTTAGAATTATACATTTTTAATAGTTACAATATTATAAATATTATATGTATTTCTTGATCACTAATTTTTAACTGCAACAGTTTTTCAACTAATTTGTTTTCTGTATGGATGTATGTATAATAAAAACTATAAGAAATATTTGTCACAAATCTAAATCAAAAAACAAATTTGCCATAAGCCAATTTCAAAAACCAATAAACAAAAACAAAAAAATATTTTAATTTTAGTATAACAATTAATATTAACTGATATCATTTCCCATTTATAAACCAAGTTCAAGTTAAAATAAAATAATTCAAAATACATAATTGAAATATGAAGAAAAGGACGTATGTAGTATATTCGGTTTTTTTTATTAAACGTGTTGCCAACTCTTCTGGGGAGGACAGACTCTTTTTTCTGCCCAGAAAGCAAAAATGGTTCCAACAAACTTGATTAACTTCAAAATTTTTCTTAAATAAGTTTTATGTAATCTGTATTTAATTCATGAACATTCACTTAATTTAACATTTAATTATAAAGCAATTCACTTTGATTGTCGTTAGCCAACTCATGACTAACCAAACAATTTTTCTTTTAATTAACATTGAAGATGAAGTAACTGTTTGTCAAGCTACACAATTTTTGTGTTCTTTTTTGTTTGTCGCGATAAACGGTGATAATGAACATTAAATACATATAAAATTTTGTTTATACAATTATTATTTATTTAGTTACTTTGTTGGTATCACCAAGAATGCGTTTTGACAAACAACAACTTCCCAGTAGGAAATCTCAAGAAAATAACATTAACTTCTTAGCATCTTCAATATTAAAAATCATTAATTTCGACACAAAAATGGCTAAGCAAGATTTTTTTACAAGAAAGCCAAAATTAATTTTTTTAGAATTAAATTAGAATTAAAAGATGATTTTCTTTATGGTGAGTAAACAAACTAAAATCTAATGGGTGATTCAAGTAGAGATACTTTTTTCAATAGCCTTTTTTGACAGATCACGTGTGAGTCGTGTCATGCTGTCTTGTTATTTTTGTTTAGTATTGTTTTTCATTTCATAATGGAAAGACTTACGCCTGAACAACGTTTACAAATCGTTTTAACTTTATTACGAAAATTCACGTTCTGTGAGGAATGTGTTTCGTGCACTTCGCTCAACTTATGGTCAACATAATCGGCCTACTCAGCGTACTATTCGCAACACCATCACCCATTTTGAGACCCAGCATTCATTATTGGATAATATTCGACCGAATAGATCACGTCCAGCACGCTGTGAAGAAAATATAGCGGCCGTAGCTGAGAGTGTACACGAAGACCGTGGAGTGTCGATTCGGCGCCGTTCGCAACAACTCGGACTGACGTATGGAACGACTTGGCGCATTTTACATCGAGATCTTAAATTGAAAGCATACAAAATACAGCTTGTGCAACAACTGAAGCCGCTCGACCTTCCCCAGCGACAGCGCTTCGCTCTATGGGCTCTTGAAAAGTAGTCTCGTTTGCAGATAGCTTTGGCTTTTCTAAAGTTATTTAGAAGAACGTTTCCTGATGATCTGGCCTAAGCAGCCAGTGAAAGGCGCATAGGAACAGCTTTTCCTCCAACAATAAATTTCAGTATTTTTATCAATTATAAAAAAAAGGGAATGAAGCACAACAAATAAAATCTTTTAATGAAAAATTATGTATGTATTCCCAAAAACAACTTTTTTGATAATTTTTATTTTTATAAAATAAAAAACTTTTGTCTATAATTTTTTTTTTTAATTAGGAACCAAAAGAAAAAAAATTTTCTATTCAACAGCAAAATTGTTATTTAATTTTTCTGGGAAATTCTCAAAAAAAAAAAAAAAAAAAAATATTTATATATATATAACAAAATTTTTGGAATTTTTTTCAGAAATCAGTATAAACTACTAATTTTAAGAAAATCCGATTCAAATTTCCATAATAGCAGGTTTTTGCAGTATTTAAAATTTTGTTAAAATTAAATTTTGCCTTGCATACATTGCGCCTGCCTCTGTTACAAAAAGTCCCACTTTTCTCTAACACAAACCATTGATTTCTACAGAAATTAAATGATACGTAAATATTCAATAAAATAGAAAATAAAAATACATAAACTTAATTAACTAGTCAATTCAGTATTGCAAAATATACAACAACGCAAATTCTTGTCTATATAAAGGTAGTTAAATTCCAGTGTATGCAAAAACCTACCTTTTCTAAAAAAGTTTTTTTAAGACTTTATTTATAAATCCGAAAGTAAAATTGTCTTTTCGTGTTTAATTGATTCTTAAGAAAAATATAAAATATATTTCATGTACTAACAAAAGAGCCGGGTTAAAAATAGCAATCAGCCGGGTTGTGAATTCTAATAAATAGGCAATATTGAGATGTTTCGTTTTCACTCTACAGAATGTACAGGAAAACATTTATTCTTAACTAGTAAAAAAATCATTCATCAAAAATTATTAAGACGTATTGTAAAACTAAATTTCCATACAACTTTCCCTAAAACTAGAATTTAAATAAAATTTAGTTTTTTATGAATACGACCGGTAAGTCTTTTATTCATGTTAATAACGTGGTACATTCGGCTATGCCGAATTTTATATACTCTTTAGCATAGTTGTAATGTCATCAAATAAAATGAAAAATCAAAGACAAAAAATCGCATATACATATATCGAGCCTTTAGCGCCCAAATTATCGCATTCGACATTTTCTCAATTTTTTGTTAAATTTTACGGACCTACTGATATTTTAAAATTGCCAGAATATAAAAATAGGTAATAAGTTTATAAATATACTTAGTACGATTGTATCGTAAAGGCTCAGTTATGCGAACGTTTCTGTACCGTATCTGTACTGTATCTATCAGCTGTTCGCTTTTTGGTATATGAAAATGTAAACCAATATATATTTCTTAAAAAAACGTTAAGCCAAATCCTTCCCTAGGAAAAAGATGTGGAAACAATTGTTCAGCTAATCTTAAAGAAACTGATAGAATTGAGATAAATGATTTCTACTGGGGACTACCATGTAAATCTCGCCAAGTGAATTGGCTGATGCCATGTGTTAAGAAAAAATAAATTGGTCGGAAGCGGGAGACGTGTGGTAATAGAAAAGCGTCTTTTGACTACAATATTAATATACGTGGAGCGCAGTTCAGAGCTTGTCAACAATTTTTATTAGCAACGCTAGGTATATAATGACGTTGCGCCATAATGTACTAAATTCCAATTTAAATCAAAATTTCAGTAAAAAAAATAAAAAAGCACTTAATAAATGCTGTGAGTCGAAGACATACTTAGTTAATCAGTTTATTGGGAAGTTGCCTGCGGTTCCATCTCACTATTGCCGCAACACAATTTATAAATTATACTTTCCGGAAGAACTACGCGATGTTTCAAATTTGTATAAGTTGTATGTTGAGAATTTGAAGACAACTTAGCAGGAAACATTAGTCGTCTCTTTGTATAATTTCCGCAAAATTTAAAATAAAGATTATTATTTGGGTTTTCATAAGCCAACGAAAGATAAATGTAATATATCTGAAAAATTCAAGAATATGGACCGGGATGCTCAAAACTAATTAAAAGATTTCAATTTGTAAAAAGGCACATTTTTGATAAATAATAGTCAAAAGATTTTTTTTTGCGTGAACTAGCAAAAATTAAGGAAAAAGACGCAGATATATTATGTGCCAGTTTTGATCTACAGAAGGTATTCAACACGCCTAACGGCAAAAGTATAAACCTTTTTTACTCTCGAAAATATACTTACTACAACAAAAGCATTTAAGAGAGATATGGATACTGTTTTTTATGGGGTGAGTGCGATGTTAAAAGAAGATATAATGAAATATTTGACCATAGTGGATAGCAGGAAGCAGCGAAGTAAATTAAGTTTATTTTGTAACAGTTGTTCGGGCCAAAACCGCGATAGAGCGATATTGTCAGTGATTTCTTTTTGGGAAATTCGGCTTTCATTGAGAGCGTAAAATTAACATTTTTGCTTCTAAAGGCCATGTCAGATAAAACGTTTGCTTCGCGTTGCGTTACCGATTTGCTTTAACATCTAAGATAAAATATACATACTTATACGAAACTTGTCACATAAAGTACTTTCAAAGCGGTGCAAAGCAAAAAGTTAGCCAACTCTCATCTTTTTGCGCGCTTTGACAATTGGCTGGTAAATTTTTATTTTTTTTTAATTTTTTTTGCCAAATTCAATTCCAAAAAATCGTCCAATTAAATTTTTTACTTTTATTTTTATAACAAATAATTAAATGTACAAATTACCAACTTTTTTTCTAAGTAAGCAAACAATGCGTGAGTGTTGTCAAAGTTTTCATTGTGTCATACACCTTTTGCTTTGCGTTTTTCTGCCAAACGTAGAAACGTCACGCAAAGCGACAAAGTTGTATCTGACACGGCCTTAAGACATACAATGATGCCCGTTGACTCTATACTTGCAACAATTGAATCTTTTATTTAAGGAAGATCAATTTTGGCACCTTCTGATGGGCACCTTCACTAATTTCAAGCTCGTGCAAGTCTCCAAAATGCTATGAGTGCATTATATTAAATCGAACTGATTTTATGAATTGGAAGTCGTATTCCAAAGTATTTCTCCCTATTAATATTAAAATAAAAATTTAATAGTTTGAGATCTGTGAATTTTCATAAACAGAGATTTATAGATTCAGTTTTTTTTTATGGAATCAGCGAGAATAGTATAGTGGAAGAATTGAATTTAAACCAAATAATCTGTTCAACAAAAAATTTCAATATCGTAATGAATGCACCAGAACTTCTTTATCCACAACCACAAAAAATTTCAAAACAAACTTAGACTGTCGACTTAAGAGATTTGTGTGAAAAGGAAATAATCCTCCAAAGATATCATCAGGAGTATACCAGTATGAAATGCGATGATAAAATAGAGGACACACTGGCAGAAAGCGACGAAGATGCTGATAGATACTAAAGTATGATATATACAATTTTATTTTTTTTCCTTAATTAAATCCAGGCCTATACATATATTTACATAAATTTATTTATATATTTTCAACACAATAATATTTACTGCCAGGCCCACAATGTCGACAAGAACATTTCTTTCGAATTTTTATATTGAAAACAATAATAAAAAATTTAAATTTGTTTTTGTGTTCAATATAAATATAAGAAAGAACTGTTCTTGTCGACATTGTGGGCCAGGCTGTTAATTAAATTAAAAATTTAAAAAAAATACAAATACAAAACATAAAAATATAGCTTTTAATAAGAATAAACAATAAAAATTAAAATATCGTAAGCGACAGAGTTTTGTCCATAAAAGTAGCCTTATGTTAAAAAATATATCGTAAACGCCATAGCCAATGCACAATGTAATCTAGTTATATTTTCTGTAGTCGGTAGCTAACTTGGACAAAATTATAATATGTCGCATCAAAACATTTTTAAGTTTATGTATATATTTCAAAAAACAAAAAAAAAAATAAAAAACGTTCTCCTGTAAAATCTGTATTTTGTCGCTTACGATAATTTGGCGCTAAGGGCTCGATATACAGCAAATATTTTAGCTCAATTCTGTCAACTCAGCTTAACTCGGGAGGACATTTATATATATGCTAGGTGGAATAATGGGCCAATTCGGGTCATATTCAATATATTCAGAAATTGGTACCCCATGGGCTTATGGCCCAAAATCATTATTTTAATTAAAAGAAACGAGTCACTAACTACTTTATTTATTTGCCGATTTGGTTGATATGCACTACCAGTAATCTGTTTGGCTTATTTCAGGAGAAACTAAAAAAATAAATGTCAAAAATTATAAGAGACATCAAAAACTAAAGATTTATGTATCAAAATAAAAAGCAGTCGTGGCCTTTTGATCATATCTCATGAATCGATCAGGCAGAATTGCAATAGCAACCCTTTCCAGACTATAAGTAATATAAATATATACCAACATAGTTCCCATCACATCGCTTCCGTCAAGGTTGCCAATTTAGCTATTTTCCGGCTAGATCTGGTGACCTTTTTTCATCTAGCCATAAACAAATTTTTTTTTTCTTCATAGTCATTTTTATTTTAATTTCTGTAATATATTTTTATGGAAATTTTTTGGCATTTTTTTATATTAAATGTGCTTCGATGTTGATTTACATTTAATATATTTTTAATGCAACAATGTCATTTACGGTAAATGACAGTTTTGCAGCCTTGAAATGTTAACGGTACTTATCATAGAACCGCCCAGACCTTACTACTTGTCATCTGATAAGGACTCTGGATATGAAAATGGTAGTGGGAATCCGCAAAACTTGCCGAAAGCATTACTTATACAATTATACGAAATTTCAACTCTGAATTCCTCCGTCGTTAAGTGTCCATAATAAATTTAGTGCTAGAACAGACATTGCAAGCTGTTATAATAATTCGCCTGATAGTTAAAATATTGACTGCCTAAGGCCTAATGTAACTACAATAAAAGGCATACTTTGATTTTTTTTACCTTTGTATGGTCTTGAAAACATTAAAAAGTGAATTGATTCAGTGGGTGACAGATGATGATGTATAGTGTCAACGGATATTCAATGAGCCCGATTTTAATGATTGCACTGACTTGCCAATCTACGTGCATTTTGAGAAGTTTTTGAAGATGACTTGGTAGAAATGCTAGGTAAAGAAAGTAACAGTAAACCAGTTTTAAGTGGACAAGAGAAGGCAAAACCCCCGATGAATGAAATAGGAGTATTTCTGGGTATCCTAATTGTAACAGATTATGCATCAGTTCATTCAAGAGAGATTATTGGCCATATGCTACTTTTTTTTGTGTAGAACGCATTAAATAAAAAAATAGTTACTGTTACCTTTTAAGTAATAAATCTTTTTTGCTAAGTTTTGTTTTAATAATAAATATAAATTAAAATGCAAGGCCCAAAAAATTTATATACTTCCCACTGTTACGCTCTTATTACAATAGGTTTTTTGACTTAGGTTGTTCAAGATTTCATTATCATTAAATCATTAAATATTTAGTTTCTGTGTTAAATAATGAAGTTTTTAAATAATTTTAAAAATCTAGCAATTTTTAGCTATTTTTGGACCGGAGTTTTGGCAACAACATACACAAAGACAGATGTATAGACGGACATCGTTAAGTCCACTATCCCTGCAAACAATTTCGATCGAAAAATAATCTAAATAGTTTCCCCAATTAGCAAAAATCTATCGCTTTTGCTATTCAATTCTTATTGATGTAGTTACATCGTTCGGGAAGAAGTGTCCCACTATGGTAATATTTACTTTAAGAATCCACTTAGTGTCTATATTATATGACGAATTAAAGCGCTTTGGAAGTTTAATATCAATTAAATTTAGTAGTATCGCTGTTGGCTCCAAAAAGTACTCTTTTGAAGTTACATTTTTTCTTATTGTTCTTTATAATAAAACGTGGGTCATTTTACTGTTTATCTTTGTTTGATTTTGAAAGGGAAATCTAAGTAAAATATAAAAAAATGAGCTTAAAGTTAAACAAATATTAAAAAATGTACGTTACATTTAATCAAAATAGCTGTTAATGTTTTAAAGTTAAGAACCTAATGTGGACAAATTTTTTTAAAGAAAACTACACAAAATCACAAATTTGTTCAAACACTAACTTTGTAAACTTTCATCATATTATAACTTGTATATCTTTTTATTGCTTTACAAAACTTATTTTACAAATTTTCTTCACTCAAAGTTATTGTTGATCTTCACTAGAAAAATTAAACAAAAACACTAATTTTCACACTAAAATTTTTAAAGTCATTAAATAAACAGACAGTTTAAAAAAATCACTAATATCCTTTAAAAAAGATAATTATCAAATTATTATTTTTAATTTAATTTTCATTTGCTCTAAAAAAAATATGCATGAGAAATTATTAAAACTTTAACCAATCTAACCGAAAAATAAGTTTGGGCTGTTTTGTGCACTCATTTATACGTGAACATTTTTTTTCGGTAACATTTGGATTACGCAGAGTCCCAATTTTAAGTACAATACTATAACTATTTCTATTTTCAAATATTAAAAATTTCACTCTATTTTACATAATTTTATATATTTATATTATTTTACACGCACGTAGCACCGATCACATGGCAACTTAAATACAAACTGTGCTCTTTTGCTTTTGTAATATTCACTATTAAACAGCAAATCGTTGCGAAGAAGTCAATATAATATGTGAAATATTCAATTGTGCAATTGCTGCAGTTGTATAACTGTTACAATTATCTGAACAACTCACTAAGTAACGAAAAAGTATAATTTAAGAACTCATAATGCGATTCTACCGTATTTTGTTGTTGTTTAATTCCGAAAAATCTACTGTTTAACTACCAAATGTGCCGAAGTAGTTAAAATTCGTAGACAATCGAAAAACACTCTACCAATTGCTTGGAGGGCTGCTTCTCATAAGGACCCAGAATACATACTCATACACGCAAAGAAAGAACATGGTTGATACAATCACAATCGCAAACTATCATTAATGTTTGTGGTTATTGTCAAGGGCATGCAAATAGCATTAAGTATATAAGTAGATTTAAGCTTTTATTTGTATTTACTGAATGGCAACCCTGAGATTAAGTAGTCTAAGAGTAACTTAAGTAATCATTGTAAGTCAATAGAAATAACCATCATGTAACGATTAGGTAAAGATATACGCCATTATAAGTTTGGTCGCCATTCTAGAAAGTCTGAAAATATAATAAAAAACAATACTTAATATAATATAATAAACGTGTTTTTAATAAAAACGACACATTTATTACAGTTATGGTTGTGTCAAACACGTCTTAAATAAGAATATATGTTCAGACCTAATGTTTAAAGCTTATTGTTGTCTCAAACATATTATAATGGTCAAAAGAAAAATTCAAACGATCTTTCAAACCATGTTTCTATATATCCCAACACCATGCAAAATGTCTATTTCAACATTTTGTATGGTTCTCACAATAAAACCAATAAAAAATTTAATTTCAAAAATGTATTTTTATTAAAAATATATTGTATGTACATATACTTTGCATTACATATACATTACAGTATAGCATATATTAATAAATGACATGCGTGTGTGTTTTAATTTAAAAATTTTATATTGCGTTGTGTGGTACAAATATATCCAATAAAATCTGGCCTTCTTTTTCGAGCACCGCTTTAATGCGATCGTTGATTGTTGTAGGCATCGTACAACTTACCTTTCGCTAAGTGACCATTTATTTGTAAATGGTACATAGACGGTTTCTTTCAGAGGGAACAATCTCAAGTATTGACTGCGACAACTGTATAAAATCGCTCCTAATTATCCTGTAAAACATATATAATAGCAATAATGTATGTAAATATGACAAACGTAGGAATAAACGATCTTACCTTCTGGCCGGATTGACTATAAGTATAGATGACACTATTGCTTTTGCAATGCTAGTTTTAAATGTTAAAAGACTTGGAACAGTTTCTGTATAAAGCAACATTGCCATTATTATTTTATTTAATTTATTGAATTATTTAACTTTTATATTTATTATATTTTAAGCACTAAATACTTTGGCTTCCTAATGACTTCTTGGCTTCACCACGTCGCGACGCATCAACCACTTTTTATGTTTTTTTCTTTTCGGGGCTAATGATAGAATTTTGTGTCAAAATTTCTATGCCGGTTTCAATGTTTTAGGTTTTTTGGCTGCAAGAAAGATAACGTAATTGTATATTAATACATTTATGTTTTTATTTTTGTAATTACACCGTCCGACAAAAAAAGAAAAAAATTGTTAGACACGAACCGGATGATAAAATTCTGAAACTATAAATTAAATGGAGAAAAACAACGTTTTCAGTTTTTCATTTCGTGATCCTGTGTCCTTTTTTAAGGACTTCAAATTTTCAAAGAAGTACACTTTCAAAAAATATTTTAAGATACTTCCGCTGATCCAACAATGCCAAATTTGACGTCAAAAGAACAAGAAGAGTAGTAAAATATTTTGTATTATTTTTATTTTATCCTGTCAGGATGAAAAGATGTCAAAAATGTCCTTTAAAATATTTATCCTTTAATATCCTTTAAGATTGCCAATAAATTCCTTTTAAAAAAAAATAGTGTGTTGAATACCCAAATATTTTATACTACAAAATTTCATCCTCCTACCTTTTTTACTTAAGTGTTAATAAATATTTTAAAATTTTAAGCAGGTAATTTTTTTTGTGGAATAAAGGCAAAATCAAATCAGTACTTTGTTCTTTTTGCGAAAAACATGTAAACATTATTTGTCAACGGCAACAAGTTTCTTGGAACATTTCTTTTTCGTACGAAATAATATGATCATCACTTCTTTCGCACGAAAATCAAAACAACAGTTTTCAATGTAGCTCAACATAATTGGCAAATACGAACAGAGTACTAGGCTTCATATATAAAAAGCTCAAATTAAAATATTAAAAAAATGTTTATTTATATACATAAAAGGTTTATTTAGAAAAGTGCATGTTTTTGGTTTGTCGTTTATGTAGACCAGTAGTATCACGACAAATTGACCAACAGTATTCGGCCAGCATATGGGCGGTATTTTTTCCACGGTACCGATTCTCAATTACGGCGAGGTCTTGATGGAATCTCTCCCCTTGTTCATCACTAAAGTCTCCTAAATTACTGGGGAAAAAATCCAGGTGGCTATCCAAAAAATGAATTTTAATTGACATATTGACTCCCATTATTCCATAACTATTCACTAGTTTCTTAACAATAGCTTCATAATCTACAGATTTATTATTGCCCAAAAATTTATTTATTACATACAATTTTACGCACATACCACAATCTTGGAGCTAAGTTTATTAAAAAGTATTCTCGTACCTTTTTACAAAGGTTTTTGTTATATTTCGCGATTTATTAAATGGTACAAATAATCACACACAACACAAAACTTATTACGGTTTGGGCACTTCATATTTAAACGCGTTTGCAAAAACTATTACGTTGACGAAAAATTATAATTTATTTAAACAATTCTAGTTGAATTTTTTTATAAAGTGGCAACTATTTCGGAACCCACGAAAAAATATGTTAGGTATTAAATAATCTAAGTACTAGCTATTTTGTTTCGAATGAATTTTAAAATCAAATATAAAAAATAAAATAATGCACATTTAAAGTATTATTTTACACTTAAGTAGTAAAGCTAGAAGGTTGAAATTTTGGCATATGGTGTTCAATATTTGGTCCTTCAACGCACTATTTGTTTTAAAAAAAATTATTGGAAATCTAAAAGGACATTAAAGGATAAAAATTTGAAAGGACATTTTTGACATCTTCTAATCCTAAAAGAATAATAACAAAATAATGCAAAATATTTTATAACTCTTCTTGATTATTTGACACCAAATTTGGCATAGTAGGATGAGCAGAAGTATTTTAAAACATTTTTTTAAAAATGTAGTCCTTTGAAATTTTGAAGTCCTTTTAAAAGGAAACAGGATCACGAAATAAAAAACTGTGAACGCAGTTTTGCTCCATTTAATCTCTAGTTTCAGACTTATGTCATCCGGTTCGTGTCTAATATTGAGTGTCGGACGGTGTTATGTATAAATAACTTACCTGTTATTTTTATTATTGTTAAAATTATTATTTATTTCATTCGTTTTGCAGGGCAGCATGGCCTTTTTCTCCCCGAAATGCGTTTTAACTATTTTCTTAAAATTCATATTTCCCGACTTACTGACGCTCACGGACGGATAATGTCGTGGGAGAAAATTTAATTTTCTTTATAAACACACACTGTTTGTTTTGAAAATAATAGTTTTCTCATTTAGAGAATGTGTTTTAAAGCCAACAAATATTATGGTATTAAACATACCAACTTATATTATGACCTTAATTTTATAGTTGAAAATATATTCCTTATAGTAGCAAACATTTCACATAACTTTATATGTTTAGCTAGATCAGAGTAACTTTTTTGGTGTAAAACACCATAAAATATTATTATAGTGACTTTAAAAATATTATGGACAAAAAACATTTTTTAAAGTTATATTAGGTCTATAATAAATTTATTACGGTAAACATATTAGGTAAATATGAATAAAAATGGTCGTAGTGACCACTCATTAATCATGTTTTTTATCTGCGTGTATATACTTAACTAGGTCTAAGATCAATATTGTGAAGTTGCAAGCGCAATGACAAACTCATATATACCCTGTCCACCTGTGGCGAAGGTTTATAAAAATATACAATACCTAAACAATTTTTTGTAACCCAAGAATAACAGCAAGTTTACCCTATACAAATAAAAAAAAATGTTAAACATTACTGGCTTTAAGCTTTAATTTAAATTAACATGATTATTTATATAGCTTGTCTTAAATTAACTTGTTGTTGTAAACAGTACATATGAGATTGACTACAATCGAAACTCTCTCAAAGAAGCGCATTTCTTAAGCTCAAACTAGACGTAACATAACCATAACCATACAAAACAGATGTTTGAACCAACCTTAGGAAAACGCTGTATTTGATTGTAGGTGACTTACTATTACGACTTAACCATAATTTTACGAGCCAATTAAATTTTGGTTTCTATAGTCATGGTTACGGCTATGGCATTATGTTTATGTCACGTCTAATTGGACCCTTACTAACACAATCAAAGAGTTAGGTTTTTCAACAGCTCGTCGCCCGGGCGTATATGTGCTCCATACGTCAATTTGACAATTTTGAGTTAAGAACGCTAACTTAGGTTTTAGACCCCAAATTTGTTAAATCTGCAATCCGTTTTCGGCTATCTCGTCTCATTACTGAGATAAATCGTGTCCATTTTGCTGTACATCTTATTAAACAGAACCTTTTGGTGCCACTTTGCTCTATACGTCATTTAATGTCGTATAGAGCAAAATTGTAGCACAAAATCTTGAAATTGATTTCTGTTGGACACTTTGCTCTACGTACAGTTGAAATTTTTGAATGCAAATATTTTAAATATATTTTCCGTTATAAAGAATTATTAAAAGTTCTCTCTTTAATAAAGTATACTAAAGTAAAATAGTACTATAGTAGCTCTTACAACCAAAAATAAATAAATGCGTCAAGCGTTGCATTAGGCTATAAAGTAACTAATTTCTTACTGTAAAGGTGTTTGTATTTTTTGTAGATAGTGAGAAACCGACCGCTAAAGTCAATCCAACGCTTGACTTGCTAATTTAGTTTTAGGTGTTACTCCGTGTCCTGTCCCATTTTCCCAATTTGTCAGAAATCGACTGACATATTCTGCTAAAGAAGAATTTAAAAGAATTTTAAAAAAAATAGTCTTTTTTAACGAAAAATTATCTTTTTTAACAGTCGTGGAGGTAACGAAATAAGTAGTTGTATATACAAAATACTGAATACTCTGATGACGGAACATCCAACTATTCGAAATATAGTTATGTGGAGCGATTCGTGTGTTGCCCAAAATAAAAATCAAATGATGTCCACAGCAATTTTTAAGCTTTTGCCAGGTCATTTAGAGGTCAAAAGTATTATTCAAAAGTTTTCTGAGCCTGGGCATGCACAAATCCAATATATAGATTGCGTTCACAGTGCTTTAGATAGGTATCTCAAACATTTAGAAATTCATAGTATTTTGTCACTCGTTAACTACTTAAAAAATTTTAAAACAAATAAGATAAAACTTAAGGTTGTAGAAATACAATTCTCAGATTTTAAGAATTTTTCTAAGATATCTAGCCAACTAAATTTTTCGATTCTTCCATTTACTAAAATTAAAGTTCTTCAGTATATTCAAAATAGCTTACTCACAAAATTTAAAAACTCAATTTTGCAGCCTCATTTCCAAACCGCAAATATAATAAAAAAGGTTGCCGAAATAAATTACCAACACCGTTAAATATTTTTGAAACCGATAAAAGTATTGTTAAAAAAAATGCACAAATTCAAAATAATAAACTTTCTGATTTAAAATTTTTAGTCAATTTTTTTTATTTCTGAAGCAGACAAAAATTATTATATAACCCAAATAAAATAAGATACTGATTTTTGTATTATCGTTTGTGAATTTATAATAACTTTGTAAATTGTTTTAGTTTTTGTTTTTCATTAATAAATAAATAAATTTTTTACTAAAACTTTTTGGTGTGTTTAACTGCTTTCTTAATTATACTTTGCCCTACGTGTATGTATTTGCAAGGAAATATGCCTAAGGTGGCGTATAGAGCAACCGTTAGAAAATATTCCGTTATAGATGCGATCGGGAGATAAAAATGTTTCCTCAGAATCATCTTTTTCAAACAAATATATGGTTTGAAAATCTCAAAATTCTATCGAGTAAGTTTTTAAAAAAAATATGTTAAAATTCCACATCGATTTTTCTCAAAATGCATTTTTGGCACATAGAGCACTTAAACCCCCAGGCGACGAGCTGAGTTCGGTTTTTTTCTTTCGCTCTTTCCGTTCTTGTCAATATTCTTTATTGTAGCTCTTATAAAAGTTTTATACTGATGTGCTCCGTTTAAAAACTACCAAGATTTAATCTTTAAAATAAAGAAAACAAACCAACAAGCATTTACAAAACAAACTGGAGACGTACCAAGTTCAACAACGAACAACAAACAAATTTTTAGAGTGACTTTAATGCCATAAAAAGCATATTTTATGGAAATTAGTTATAGTCTACGTGTATTGAATTTTATGAATTTTAATTACTGTTAAGGATTCAGCACTTTTTAATTTTTCGAACTTTCTTTTCTCCCACTTTTTCTTCTATTCTCGTTCAAAGTTTCAAAAAAAAAAAGTGAAAAACCATAAATTTAATTATAAATGCAGTGTTTTAGGAAGAAGAAAAACTGCATATTTAAAGAAATCGCTGTGTTCTTATGCAATGTTTTCTTGTTGTTTTAAATCGAATAATTTAATAACAATTAAGTGCTAATAAAAAGTGTTAAGAGCATTTTCTTTCCAACACAAATTTTTAATTCCAGCCAAAAATAACAAACAGCTGGCGAAAATTCATAATAATTAAAAGAGGACCCTAAAAACGCACAAGTTTGAAAGCGAAGACAGTTCTTTTAGGTCAGTTATGTGGTTGGAAGAGCTGAAAGGATTATGAAATTAAAACGGCTTTATTTGTTACAGATTTTTAGGCTTAATTTAATATTTCGATTCGAATCAAATCTTATTATCTCAAATAGGCTAACAAATTTTCCTGTTATTAGATATTTCTTTGGAAATAAACAGTGTTACATATTTAGCAATTTATTAAAATTCCCCCCCCCCCCCTAAATTATAAAAATATGTTTTGCTTATTTCGATAATACACGAATTTCCGAATGTACAAAATTTTTGGAAAGTTTTTTTTTTGTTTTTTATAGAATCTCTAATCAAATTTTGAATAATTATCCAAGTATTTATCCTAATAGTTATTTATTATATATTTCCAATGAAACATCTAGTTTACTGTATTTAAATACATATTATTCTACATTCAATCCCAGCAAGAGCGATTGAATTATTAATAAGCCTTAGTATATTCTATATTTTTATATCTGCTATGATAATTATTTACTATATGAATATAACCGTTTTTCGTATCATATTTTCATAATAGTAGGATTTGAATTGGAATTTTATATGCATTGCCATTCTACCTTCCCATATATGCATATGAATATATGTATTGGTCTAGTAAAAGTTCACCAAAGAAGAATTATATAACTGTCAAATTTCAAGTGCATTAATAAGAAAAGTTCTTTGATATACAAAAATACATAAAAATTAGTGAAACAATGGTGAGTCCGTAATTTTTTTTTAATATAATGTACCATAAGTATGGTATATCATTACCTTCAGTCGTAAAGGATGTAGTCCAATGTATAAATTTTATAGGAGAGAGAAAAAATTTTCTAAGGTCTTTAGTTCTGAATATATTTGAAGTCTGTAAATCCAGTTTTGCTTCATTGATGACTCTTTATTGGCTTGCAAACCAACTAAAAATAATACATTTATGTTTTACGTAGCTTTTTATGATTTATCACCTTTTCTATTATATATTTTATACTTTTAATGTACATTTTCGCATGTCAATTTGCAAAAAATAAAATATACTATAAAATTATTTTATTTATTTCAATGTTGACTATTAACAAATATTAACAAATTTTTTTTTAAATTTTCACATTTCAATGGGCCCTAGCGCTTTTGCTTTAGCATTTTTGGACTTAGAACTTTTACATATCGTTGCAAAACAAGAACTAGAAACAAATATTTGTGTTTTTTCTGCAAACGATGTATTTTTGTTAACTCTATTGAACTGCATCAAAAACTTAATTTTCAAAAATTGTGGCATTAGCACATTTACGGCTGAAGGTACATATGTACGTATGTATGTGCAGCCAAAATTATTTTTGTCTTTCCATTGTTATAAGCTTTAAAATTCCTTTCTAAATAACAATAATTTAAATAAAAAAATTAGCTGTAATCAACTTAAACCAGAATAATTATATATGTATCTTTAGATTAAAACCCAAACAGTTCGACTTAAATTCATTACTTAATTTTAAAATTAGTGAAGCATATTCCTTCTTCCAAAATTTTGTTAACAATTGCTCAAGCAATGAAAAATTGGTCAAACAATTTAGTATGATGTAGTCAAATAAATTGTTTCAAATAAAAAAAAACATTAAAAATAAATAAAATTATTTTTATAGCCAAAACGTTATTTAAAAAGATTAATTTATTTTAATTTAATTTTTTGAACTGATCTTATATTCTATTTTACCTTATTGTTGAGTTTTTTTTAATAAAATATAAACATATCGTTTTTAATAAACTTTTAAAAACAAATTTTTTACTTGTTTTGTACCATAAAAAATTTCCGCCCCCCTAAGACTCAAGCTGGATCCGCGCCTGTGTATATACATATATTTTGCAAGCTGATCGGCCCCGGCGCTGGCCGATATCTTCCAAATAACACTTAGATACTGCACTGAAAGGACAAAACAAACCATCCGTACTAAAATCAAGCCGAAGCGTTGTCAATAGTACTATAAGTACGTACGGCTTTCTTTAAATTATGTACGGAATGCTCAAGTGTCCCGTACTTAAAATAATCCGTAAACGAAACTGACTCAATTTAAAATGAGATAAAATTAATCACAAACTTTGCTTGATTCAACAATTTTTAACTCGGCTTAATACCGATTCGTACTTGAAATAATCCGAAGGTGGGATTTGTTTCTAATCCAAACACACTAACCGCAGAGAAACAGAGATAGAGAGATTTAGATATTATTTATTTACCCGTTGCACCTGTTTATTTCACTTTTGTTGTAATCAGCGTTGCCGTTTTAGTTACTTTTAACCAAAATTGTTTACTTTTTGTGTACTTTTGTACTTTTTTTTCATTTGTGTTACTTTTTTCATCTAAAAAATAATCAATTTTTTGTTTTACTTGGGGGTTAGACGATCAAGTTTGGCATTTCTATTTTTAATACCCTCGCACTTGTTTACCAATGCATTCATAATGTTTAAAATAAAAACGAATTTTCTTTCAAGGTGAGTCTTTCAGTCTTACAGCTAATTATAAATTTAATGAGCATGTTTTTCTTATTGATGAAATCTTGAAAATCAATTGCTTTAAAATTGCGTGCAGCCTACATCACAAATTTAAATGTTTGTGAATTTTGACAAGCAGTTTATGTTAACAACTTGAAAGCAACACTTGATCGTGTGGCAGTAAGGTTAGTACTACCTGCTCCGCTTCACTGGAGATACAGTGGCTGTCCGCTTATTTGATGCAAGCAAAACTAAAAAATTCAAGTCGTTATAATTCATAAACTAAATAAGATTTTGAAAAACTCAAAAAGCATTAGAAAAATTAACCTTTTTATTTCAAATTAAAGTTGAATTTTGTTCATATTTCACATGTGATGCAAGATATTAAAAACCTATAAAATAACGTAATATTTAAGACAATGTATTTTTAATATTTTGTGTGGTAGCCCTTTTGGTCTATTACAGCTTTCAACCGCATGGATGCAACAAGTTGTTGCATGGATGAAACAAGTTTTTGTGTAGTTTCTGGCGTTATTTTATTCCACTCCTGCAGCAATGCACTTTTTAGAGCTTCTTTGGTTGAGATGTGGTGGTTTCTGATTTTATTTGCCAATAATACCCATTAATCTTCAATGACGTTTAGGTCTGGAGACTGAGCTGGTGGTTCCATCAAATGAGGGCAGTTCCATATGAGCCAAGACTGCACAACTCCAGACTTATGTTTCGTGTCGTTATCCTGGTAAAAACGGAATTCGGTCCTTAGAGCGAGTTTTCAGCACTTTGAAGTAAGTTATCTTTAAGAATGTTAAGATACATTATTTTATCCATGTTTCCCTCTATAAATACTAAATTTCCAACGCCCGTTGCTGCCATACATGCCCACACCATAACGTTACCACCGCCATGTTTAACAGTCGCACGCAAATTCTTCAATTGAAGTACTGTATTAGGCTTCCGCCAAACGTAAGACTTTCCATCCGATCCGAATATATTAAATTTGGACTCATCTGAAAAAATTACTGTATTCCAGATATCTAAGCCCTTCGCTTTATTTTTATTTGCGAAGGCTAGCCGGCTGACTTTATTTTTCTTGTTAATAAAAGGCTTTTTTAAAGGTACCCGACCGTGAAAGTCATGTGACCGGAGCACACGGCGAATCGTTGCTGCATTACAATTTTTTCCAATACCCTTATGTACTCCATCAGCCAATTTTTGTGCCAATAACCTGGGGTTTTCATTAATTTTTCCAATTATCCATCGTTCGTCACTTGGGGTCAGAATTTTATTTGGCGCAATTCTGCCCTTGTCCTTCACCCTGTTCTCCCTAAAAAGCTCTCTGTTGTGTGTTGCACTGTAGATGATGGTATATTAACAATTTCTGCTATTTTACGCTGTGGTTTTCCAATTTTAAAATTATGAATAACCAATTCCCGTTGTTTAACTGTTGTGCGTCGACCCATATTTAAAAAATCTTTATTATGACACATGAACTTGCAGGATCACACTAAAATTATGCAAAACGTAATAGTTAAGACAAACATTAAAAGAACTAAAAAAAAATTCCATTCTATTTCGGAACATAACGGTATCAGTATAACTGAGATGTCAGTTTATTTTTTTATAGAAGGAAGGAAAATAGCAAAAGAAAAGGAAACGTTTTTTGAAGTAAGAACGTGGCTTTTTCAAATCCTTTTTAATTTTTGTTTACGTTTGGTTCTATTCATAAGCAATATTGTTTTTAAGATTTTGGTTTTGCTTGCATCAAATAAGCTGACAACCACTGTATATAATTGTGTATGCGATTTTTTATGTAACCGATTATCAATCATATAAGATATATATACTGTAAATAATAACCACTATCTGGAGTATCCTTTTCTCCACTGCCAATATTAAATCTGGTAATGTACATAGATTTTCCTAGTATTATCTACATTTTGGACTATATAAAAACTATTTCCTTAAATAAAACCACTCAATATAACGTGTTAAGTCATTTTTTCTACTTTTATGAATTAGTTAAAATTTGACATTTATAAAAGTTGCCAGAAATGTAAATAAAAACATATTGCCAGTTTGTTCAAAAAAATATAATAAACATAGTGGACTTTAAGCAAATTTTTTGCATATGGCGTTCGATACGCATGCAAAGAAAATGTGGCTTTACAGCAAAAAGGGACTACAAGCGAAATGGACCATAGAACAAATAATTTGTATGAAATGCGAAAAAATCGGCAAGTAAATACGACAGTTTTTTTTTTATAAGCGAAAATTACTGTAGTATAAAAGATTACAGGCTGTACTTAAAAAATAAAAGAGTTTTTGAAGATTTGTTAATAAAATTGCATGATCTACCGTATCAAATGCTTTACTATGGTCTAGAAGAACTAGAAAAGCAACCAAGTTTTCATTCAACTTCGAGGTGTTCAACCACAGTAGTACAGCTTCTAGCTATCATGAAACCTGATTGCCTATCAGACAGAAAGTTATTACTTTCTAAGTCCTGATTGATTTATTTTGCTATAAGGTTTTCCAAGACTTTGGATAAGAACGGAAGAATCGCAATCGGCATGAATTCGCTGTTGGACTTCATGAGAACGGAATTGAATAACTGTGTATAGTAGGGTTTTGGCCTAGGTGTGAAATATTTAAAAAACACGGGAACTAAATCATCTGAACCAACCGCATTAGATTGTACAGATGACAAACATTCCAAAACTTCAAGCTGGTTAACGCAACGAAAACTAAAGGGGTTTTGTATCGAGAGAGCTAACATCATCATATAAGTTAATAGCAGGCGATTGGGCATTAACATTTACAAATTGGTGATTCAAAATGTGAACATCAGCATCGATATTACGTGTTTTGTTGAATTTCTGGCCTATTCCAATTTTACGAATTTACTTTCATTTGGATTTGTTATCCATTGCTGAAGAAAACTTTCTGTGATAATAAGTGGACTTCGCAAGTTTAATGCGTTTAGTTACCTCCCTATGAACAACAGGTTAATGAATATCCTTCAGATCATCAGTTTTGAATCTCTTCCATCGACTGTAAGCAGCGTCATGCTTTTCAATTAATAATATTATTTCTTTACTAAACCAAGGTTGCTGATTGGTTGTGATCCGTTTACTAGGGTATTCACTTAAGGGGGCGTTTGATTTAATCGGTAAATCGCTCGATTAATTAACCGATGTTTTGGTTTAATCGGTTAATAATCGATTAATTTTGTTATTGATCGGTTAACCGATAAATTGTTTTTTTTTATAAATAAGGAAATTTTAATAAATAAAAAACCAGAAATGATTAAATATTTGGAGTTTATTAGAAAACAAAACAATAACATAACAAACTTAACAATGCTTGAACTAAGACGAGCAAACAAAAAAATAATTCATAAATATTTAATACATATTATTAATTAATACATAAATATTATGTATTAATTTAAAAAAACTGTGAAATAATTTTATTAGTTATTTCAATAGTTTAAGGAGCTCTTATAAAATAAAATGTATTATATTATTTTTTTAAATCTGTTCTCATTTATTACATATATTTAAGTTAATAAGCCGAAACTGGCTAAAACATATTTAAATTATTGCCATTGAAACATTTACCAATTTGATCCATGAAGCAGCATTTATAGCTACTCCACAACAGCAGCAGCAAATAAATGGCAATAATTTTCGCCTATCGACTGAAATTAGAGAGCTAATTGCAAATAGAAGACGATTAAGGAGAATATATCAAAACACTAGAAGCATATTAGATAAAACAAATTTTAACAGAGCATCTCAACCACTAAAAAAGCGCATAAAAGATTATAAAAACGAATTATTAAACAATTATTTAGAAAATTTGGATGCGGTAACTAATGATAACGATTATAAACTGTGGAATGCAACTAAGTATTTAAAACTTCCAATAAAAAGAAACATCCCAATAAAAAATTTAAGCGGTGAGTGGTGTAGAACAGACATTAGCAAAGCCAATGCTTTTAAGGAACACTTAGAAATAACATTTAACCCATTTATTTTAAACAATCCCATTGTAAGGGCTGATATTGAGAACTTTTTAGATGTTCCTTGTCAAATGGATCGTCCTATTAAACCAATATCCCCAGTCGAAGTAGGAAAAGCAATTGATAAGTTGAATAATAACAAAACTCCTGGTTACGATAACATCGATTCCAAGGTATTAAAATCTTTGCCAAAAAAAGGAATTGTTTTTCTCACAACAATTTACAATTCTATATTAAGGCTTAACCATTTTCCATCGCAATGGAAATATGCAAAAATAATAATGGTAGTAAAGCCTGGCAAACCCGAAAATAATGTTGCATCCTATAGACCAATCAGTTTGCTGTCAAGTTTTTCAAAAATTTTTGAAAGGCTCTTTTTAAAGAGATTAATGCCAATTTTAGAAAAACAAAATATTATACCTGATTATCAGTTTGGGTTTAGGCATAAACATGGAACACCAGAACAGTGTCATAGGATTGTCAATAACATTTCATACGCCTTCGAAAGAAAATTGTATTGTTCTGCTGTATTTTTAGATGTTCAACAGGCTTTTGACAGAGTCTGGCACAGTGGACTCCTGTATAAATTGAAAAACCATATCCCAGCCCCATTTTATTTGGTACTAAAAACATATATTCAAGACAGATCCTTCTTTGTAAGCATAAATGAAAATTATTCCACAAGGTAGTGTCCTGGGACCAGTATTGTACACAATTTTTACAGCAGATATGCCAACAATTGAAAATATAACTACTGCTACGTATGCAGACGATACTGCTTTATTAGCCACAAACGAATCACCGTTAATAGCTTCCGAGATGCTACAAAACCAATTGAATCTCCTTCAAGATTGGCTTCAAAAATGGAACATTAAAGTTAATAACACAAAATCTGTTCATGTTACATTAACGCTAAGAAAGAATGATTGCTCTCCTGTTTACCTAAATGGCACAGCTATACCTAGCTGTAACACTGTAAAATATTTAGGCCTTCATCTTGATCGAAGACTTACTTGGAAAGAGCATGTCAAAAAGAAACGTGAGCAACTTAAATTAAAAACAAGAAAAATGTTTTGGTTATTGGGCCCAAGATCAAGCTTAAGCTTGGAAAATAAGGTTCTGTTATACAAAACAATACTAAAACCTATATGGACATACGGCATCCAACTTTGGGGAACCGCAAGTAATTCGAACGTTGAGATATTACAGAGATACCAGTCAAAAACACTCAGACTTTTAACAAATGCGCCATGGTTTATCAGCAACAAAAACATACACAGAGATCTTCGAATTTTAATGGTAAAAGATGAGATCAATAACTTCAGTGAAAG
Organism: Pollenia amentaria; assembly: GCA_943735925.1. Lineage (NCBI taxonomy): Eukaryota > Metazoa > Arthropoda > Insecta > Diptera > Polleniidae > Pollenia > Pollenia amentaria. The sequence goes on from OX031008.1 coordinate 161,741,458, forward strand.
ATACCTTAATAGACTAAGTAATCATTCCAATGTGTTAGCAATAAACCTGTTAGATGATAGCAATGAAATCCAGAGACTTAAAAGGCTTCATGTTCCTGACCTTCCCTTCCGAAAATAGAAAAAAATTTTAATTTGTCAAATCCTATTTAAATTACAAAAGTAAAAATTGATTTTTTTTTTTTTTGAGTTTTAAGGAAAACTCTTTAACAATAAATAAATATAAAATAATGTTTTAGAAAAATAATTTTGTTTACATGTTTAGGATTTAAGAGATTCTTTCTTAAGGTACGGTCACATATGGCAAATATTAGCCCCAAATATGTTTGCCTTTATTTGGCAAAATTTTTTCAAAACAATGTAGGTTTCATTTTGTGGTCACACTACGCACATTTATTTGCTCATTTTTGTTTGCTCGAACAGATGTCAAATAGCGGCAAACACACATATTAGCAAACATGTTTTCCATATGGTCACACTTAAAAAAATATTTGCCGAAGCAAAATATTTGACCAAACTGTCAAAATATATAAATTTATTTGCCAAAGCACTATTATACAAATTGTGATGGAAAATATAGAGGAATTTCTTTCAATTAGAGCGTGTTTTATTTTGGTCTGACAAACCATCTGACATCAGTTGTTTTGCAAGTCGTCTGTTTGTGGAGGCAAATACATATTAAAATCTATTTATTTACACATATTCTTAAAAAAAAACCACATTTTTAATTAACTAAAATACAATAAAAAGTGAATATAAATATAAATCAGTAAATAGTTTGCTAATGTGAATGTTTTTAGGTTATGTCAGGTGAAACTAAAAAGGAACGTGTGAAAGCAAAAATGATCTACCTTCTGTAATTGTCAATTTTGACAGACATGTGAAATAACATATGGACTTTACACCTGACAAACCCACCGCAAAATACATATCGTGTAAAATTGCTTAAACATTTTTGAAAAGATTGAGTTTTAAAAATCAAAAGTTATAGACAGACTTTAATCACTTATAGCTTATTTTGTTTGGAACTTGGTTTTTTATGCGCGTAGAACCCTAGCCTTAAATTTTGCACCTGCAGCGCCTGAGATACCCCTAGAAGGGCCAAATGTATGTCCAGCGCAACTTTATTTTTCATTCTCATCATTTGTTTCTAAGGCCTAGGATTCACTCCTAGGGGGATAAAATGTATGACCGACCTCCAATGTTTTTTGTTCTTAACATTTTCTTAAAACATAGTTGCCATATATCTCCACCCGTTAGGGGGGCTCCCATACAAATATGGCCGTTTAATGAAATTCTTAAATTTGGCCCCTGCAGCGCCTAGGATTTCCCTAGATGGGTCAAATGTATGACCAACCCCACTTTATTTTTCATCTCAATCATACAAAATGTTCAATGCAGACTAGAAATATATTGAAGAAAAAGTACCAAAAATGCCCAGGAGTTGCCCCTAGGGGGATAAAATGTATGACTGACCTCCATTAGTTTTTTGTTCTTAACATTTTCTCAAATTATACTTTCCTTTATCAACATCCCTTAGGGGGGCTCCCATACAAATATTGCGTTTTATGAAATTCTTAAATTAATTAAAATTTGTCGACTTTTGTGAATAAGTTGCAAACCTATTTTAATCATTTATGGCTTGTTTTGTTTGGAATTTCGTTTTATATACGTCTGCGAAAAATTAGAAGCATAGCTGCATTTTCCAATTTTTTGTGAATTTTTAATAAACAAAAATTTCGAAATTTTGTTAAAAAAATTATTAAATTTTGTTTCTAAAACGACTGCGGATATTAGAAAGAAGTTTTACTTTTCTTAAAGGACATTTTATTGCGGAGTTTCGGTTTTTTAAGCTTTTTGAATTTGCTAAAGAGTTTTTGAGTTATGCGAGCCTATGTTGTACCACCTCCTCCATTTTCGAAATAACGCTATATCTCGAAAACCAGAGCCAATCTTAAAAAACCGCGGCCACCACTGGATTCAGCGCACCCGAATTATGTTAAAACGCTAGGTGGCCAGCTTGTCACAAAAAAAAGTGTCAATTTCTTGCACAGTGTAATTCAACCGCTCGCATTTTCAACCCAAACGTTTATTTTTCGGATATAAATGGGCACTTGCTGGGATTGAATGTAGAATAATATGTATTTAAATACAGTAAACTAAATGTTTCATTGCAAATATATAATAAATAACTATTAGGATAAATACTTGTATACTTATGGAAAATTTGAAAGGAGATTCTATGAAAAACAAAAAAAAACTTGATGGGATTTCCAAAAATTTTGTACATTCGGAAATTCGGGTATTATCGAAATAAGCAAAACATATTTTTATAATTTAGGGGGGGGGGAATTTCCTTTTTTCACCCCCCCTGAATCCGCGCCTGAAAGTTTGAAATGCATTAAGATCAATTTCACCACGAGCGACCTGTACGGGCATCGTTAAATCGACACAGAATCATTTTCGGTATTCTAAAGGGTCGATCTAGAACCAATATTTTTATATGTTCAACACATCAACACAAACGCATAGTGCACTTTCCACTGAGTCGAATGTTCTGCACCTAATATTATAAATATGTAAATAAAACATATCGCACTTGAGCATAAAGAAGGTATTAACTCAAAAATGTTAATTTTTTCACATTTTGGAAAACATCGACACGTAGTATTCAAATCTACCCGTGTTTCAATGTACCGTGGACACAAAAACTCAGCTACAATAAATATTTCTTTAATTCAAAAAGCAATTAAGTCAAGTTAAAGAACCATTTGTACGTTTTACCAACTCCATTAAAAAAAATCTATCAGATTTTTATTTGCAGATGCACAAGGATACCTCTCAAACATTTAGTAGAGCATCTGATAAGAAAAATCAGATTAAGCTTTGGAAGGGAGTAAATAAAACACGTCGCATCTCACTTACTTAAACTCTCAAACTATAAATACGAAAGCATTAATTTTGATCGAAAACGTACTAGTTAAAACAAAGCGAAACAAAACAAAACAAATACACACACACACACTTACACAGAAATAGTTTCCTTAAACGCATGCACACAAATCTGACATACAACAAATAAACCGGAAAAGAAAAGTATCAATATAAAAAAACAACAATAATAAATTGATGTGTTTGTATGAAATAGAGTCAGTTGGTGTGTGTGTGTGTGTGCGTGTTAGAGTGCAATGCAATCAAATCGAAGTCTAAAAAAAATTGCAAAACTTTAAATAAAAAAATAACAACTAGAAATGAAAAGAATCTAATGTATGTTAGGAATTTTAAGCACAAACAGCATTCAAATACAAACATTCCTCATTCAAACAGAAAACTAACGAAATTTCTAAACAAGACACACAATTGTACAAAATTCAATTGAAAAAAGTAGCAGTCTAACAAAATCACATTCAAAATGCATTTTATACTTAAGGCAGCCACAATATGAATAACAGCAAACACACACGCACACAGAAGCATTTGCAGTGAAATGCATACCAGTATAATAGATACCAACACACAACAATACACACATCTAGAGAAAACCATAAAATCTACCGACACACAGAACAAGAAACAGAAACGTAAACATATCGAGCGTATAAAAAGTAAGTAAATATTCAAATCACGCCTGTGGAATATCGACTCTATAAAGGATACGTATGTCTTAGGGAATTCTTATTTTCCACTCTTCTCCGACGTATTTGTATTAAAGTTACTGGAACAGGAATACTGTATGCACATGAACGAATGAATGTGCGCCGTTGTGAATATTGGAATTTTCTTAAGGAAATGAAAATTTATCGTATTATAATAAGACAGATAAAGAAAGATGGTTGGATAAATAATAGATAAAAAAAACACAAACATAAAGTTTAAGAATGTTAAAAAATTCATTTAAGAAAAAGAAATATTTTTAAACTACTCCAGATCAAACGATAGATCATGGCTTAATCTAAAAACATATGACTAATATAACTAAAATTGGTGATCACGAGCGGATTGGTGATGAAATGCTTAATAAAAAACTCGATGAAGGTGCTTCAAGCAATCAATGCTATTTTCTTTTTACAAATACTAGAGTATTCACCGATTAACGGTTAACCGATTAATTACTACCCGATTAACTGATCGGTTAATTTAAAATTGGCTTTTTTTGATTAACGATTACACCGGTTAATTTCAATAATACAAAAAATTCGGTGATACAGTTTTTAATTATTTGTTTCGTCTCATATACAGGATGGCCCAAAATTACCGAAGGGGTTTGAATTATAATTTTTTCTTTTCAGTATTTTGTAACGAAGACTTGGGGAATTAAAAATGGACCAGTTCTCAATTGAACAACGTGCCCAAATTGTTGAGCTTTTTTTTCAAATCAAAGCAGAAGAAAATCATAATTTTATTCATAATTTAATTATGAGGGACGAAGCCCATTTCCAATTAAGTGGGTTCGTTAATAAGCAAAACTGCAGGATATGGGCTACGGAAAATCCGAGAGTAACTCAACAGCGAGAATTACACCCACCTAAGTGTACGGTTTGGTGCGGTGTTTCATCGGATAGGATAATTGGTGGTTATTTTTTTTGAAAATGAAGACGGGGTCGCCGTTTCCGTCAATGGTGTCAGATATCGGACAATGTTGGAAAATTTTTTAAGGCCAGCCGTGGAAAACCATCCGCAAGTATGGTTCCAACAAGATGGGGTCACAGCGCACACTGCAAGGGACACAATGGCTCTTTTACGGGACATCTTTGGTGAACGAATTATTTCGCGTACAAGTGATTTTAATTGGCCTCTGCGTTCACCGGATTTAACCGCCCCAGACTGTTTTCTTTGGGGTTATTTGAAAGGCAAAGTCTACATTGATAAGCCTACAACCATCCAGCAAATATAAAGCAATATACGCGACGAAATAAACAACATAACACCTGAAATTTTGCGAAAGGTTATGGAAAATGTGTGATATTAGTTTTCATAACTAAACTAAAAATATTCCCCATTTATATACTGTATTAAAAAAAAAATTAATAATTATTTCTTAAATAAAAAGTCATAACGAATTCAAACCTCTTCGGATATTTTGGGCCACCCTGTACAAAAGGTATGTGTTTAGAAAATATTTTTTCATACAAACAAAAAAGATGTTCGTTCAGTGATCTTTATTTTAAATAAGTGTTTGCTGTACACAGCTTTTTGTTTCACATACATACTTTTTTTCTCATTTCAATCTTTTAACAAAATTAACCGAAACAATTAGAAGTGTTAAAAATTTAAAAAAATTAAAACAGGACTCTTATGACATAATGGAAGATTAAATGAAAAATCGAGGAAGAGGACTGAGAACATAGATACTCTGTGTTATGGGCTGCTTTCGTTTTCTCCCACATCTACGACAAGGGAAAGAATTTTTTCCAAGTCAAGTGTTATCAAAACTAAAGAGAAAAATCGCTTAAATCTTAAACAATAACCCCCATATTCATAAAAAATATTTTAGGCTTAAAGCAGGTTTATGAAAAGAATTTTCTATGAAAATTTGTTTAATAAACCTTTTATTAATCTAAAATATTTTTTATGAATTTAGGGGTTAAACTAAATTATTTTTCTAACAGATTAAATAATAAGATCTACTTAAACTATTGAAAAAACTAAATAAATTATCTCACAGTTTACTTTTTAATTACTACATAATATTTATGTATTAATTAAAAAATATGTATTACATATTTATGAATTATTTTTTGTTTGCTCGTTTAAGTTCAAGAATTGTTACATTTTTTTGTTATTGCTTTTTTTTAACTAATAATCTCCAAAAAGAAATTACTTAATTTTTAAAAACGTCTGTCAAAGTTTTTTTTTTAACTTGGGGTTCTTAACACCACTTTACAGAATTTTGTTATGATTGATACATAATTTATTATTGGTTCAATATAATTCCCCCTCCTGATAATCCTTTAAGTACGGCTGAAACTGTTACGAATCAGAATATTTTATTTAGATTCCCAGCAAAAACTTGGTAATCAATTGCAATTACTAAACAACTAACTTTTTAATGACAACTTCATACCATCTGCATTACATATAAGTAGTTTAGTAATGACTGACATATAATCTGATACATAAGCACTGAATTATTAGCTGATTAACGAAATTTATAATTAATTCATAATAAAATGCATTTGAGGTTTCATTTGTTCAAATCTAATACAAACTGAATTTAAATACATATTTGTTCTTACAGTTTTTTTTTTTATTTCTTATAAATGAAAAACTATTTGTGATAAATTTGAATTCATTCCAAATTCATAGGATCAAGCAAACAATTTGTTAATTTTGCACCTATTACCAAAATGATTATATCGATTACTTAAAATTGTAAAAATGGAAAATTGTGAATATTTTTTTCAATAAATGATATTATTATTTTTAATTAAAAAAATGATCAAAAGACTTTGCCATTTCAAACAATATGTTAATTTATTTAATTAAATATTGACAATTCCCAACAACAATTCTACAAGTTTAAATTATTTTATTTTAAACGAAAAAGTCAATTAATATTTTTTGATATGTAATTAATATTTTAATTAAAAATTTATTTCAAAATAACTTAAATATTTATTAAATCAAAATTATATTATTAATTTTCTTTCAACTAAAAAAGTAATTGATTCAATTATCATATTAATTAAATTTAAATACTTTTTGAACTATTTTTTAAGTGATAAAAACTTTTTTCTGTGTATGAAAAATTTAAATACTTAATTGATGTCCTCAATGCAGGGTAGTAAAATATTGCATTAGAAAGTAAATTAAATTAAAAACCCAATTTGTGGGACAAATTCAGTTTTGTTGATGTAAAGCACCTATTTATAAGCGTACGTGGTAATGACTTATTTAACTCCCTATTTGTAAGCGAATGTGGTTATGACTTATTTAACTCCCTATTTGTAAGCGAGGGTGGTAAGTACTTGCCTCCAATGACATCAGCGTGTTAAAATAATGAGTTAAAATGCCAATGTATAAGTAGTGAAGAGTAGTTATAATAGCTTTTTAACTTATTACTTTTCAATGTAAGTTTTTGCTGGGTTAGTTCAAATAAATTTTATTATGACTTGAAATAAAAGCATAAAACTTTCTGCTGACTGGCCAATAACACTATGCCACAAAAATAAATTAATATCAAAAATGAGTATTAAACTAAATTGGGACTTTTATTTATTTTTCTTAAGAAGGGTTGTTTTCGAGATATTCGCAAAAATCTTGTTTTCCTGCAGTTGCTTTAGCTATTTCATAGAATCTCGAGAACTGTTTATATGAATTATACAAAATTTGAACTGTCGAAAATATATGCCTTTTCTCTTTCAGCCAATGTACAGACCTTGTTGATCGGATAAAAATTCAGATTAAAGAATTGAAAAAAATCGGATTTTCTTACGTTTTTTTTTTTAAATTTACCATTTTAGGTCGCTCTAGTAAGGCAAAAAATTTTTTTTTAACTCAATCGTAAATAATATTTTGTTCCTAAGCGTAAAAGTTTTATCATCGGCCAAAAAATTAACAATTATATATAAAATTGTTTTTGTCAGTGTTACTTACAATATTTAGGTAGTATATTGCGGGTTATGGAAGTAGGTTTCACCCAAAACTCAGTTCGTGCTATGTGTTTTGTTAAAACCTCAATTTGGTAAGGAGTGTGTTTGTCATTCGGTGATTCCAAGTTAAATAAAGGGATACAATTGATCATGTTACTGATTGCTATTCCCGCCTGACCAAAATGCAAGGCAGAAAATATGGCAAAGTACTTTATCCGGAAGTAAAATCAGTTACAAAAATTGATCCACACTCTTTTCTCTATGCAAAACAAAAACTCCAGCAGGGCTGCCGCATAAATTTGTGATAAAATCGTAAATTTCCTCAGAAAAAAATCAAAAAAAAAAATCGGCAGATTCGTTTTAAATAATCGCCAAAGAAACAGAACAACCTAAAATTTAGGCCCTAATCATGTAAAACGCAACGCAACGCCAAAGAATTAAATTGAAATCACAAACAATGTCGTAAATATTTTGTACATACCCAATAAGCACTGAAATTTTAGAAATTCAAGTGCTCTAAATATTGCTGGAATCTAGCTTTAATTTATGCCCTATTTTCAAGTAGAATTCCAGTTCATACAAAAATGGTTGAAAATATTTTTTTTACTTTTGTATTGCTTAAGCTATCAAAAAAAAAATATTAGTGAACAAATATTTGTAAATATTTCTGTGTACCGAAAGGAATTTAAACTTTCGAAAAAAGTGGAACCATTAATGTACTAAGTGAAAATTAATCTTAAAATGAAGATGATGATTAGGAATTTAATATACATACCATTTTTTTCTTTATGCCATGTTAAAAAAAATTAATATGATTTCCATTGAAATTGTAGGCTTGATTTATATTGGTATTATAGGTTTGATTTATACTTGGCTTCAATACTTGAATTCAAGTATAATTATAACGTGTTTGAGACTGGAATTTCACTGTAATTCAATGCTTGAATTTTACTGTATTTACATTGTTATGTTTGACTGGATTTCCAGTACCCGTTTTGCTGGAGTATGCTAATGAATTCCACTGTAATTCAAGTATAATTCAAGGCTTGAAAATGGAAAACAGGACTGGAATTACACTTGATTTATACTTTTATTCTATCAAAATTGCTTATTGGGTATTTAAAATTAATATGTGCTTAAATACTAAAATTATGTTTTATATTTGTATGTTCCTTAGTACATGTAAAACCTTTTAACCCTTATGTGACTGACAAAAAAACTACTTGTTTTGAACGACAAGGTACCCGGGTACCTTCATACAATTCTTATGAAATATAAACCATTTTGCAATTTTGGATCATGATAAATGCTAATTTACGCCAAAGTGGCTTGTAACTTTTAGTGTATAACTGTAGATAAGCAGTTATACGGATATCCTAGACGTACTCGTTTTACACAATATATGCCGGCAAAGCCTGAATTGTATGGGATACAAATATTTTGGGCTTGTGATGCTTCCAACTCCTTCCTCGTACATGGCCAATTTTATACTGGTAAACCCACAGAAAGTGAGCGCCAGACATATGTGAGAAAGAGGACTATCTTATATCTTGTTAGTCCATATAAGAACTCAGGAAGGAATGTCACAACCGATAATTTTTTACGTCTCTTGACCTGGCAAAAGCATTAAGCACGTATAATCTCAAACTCAAGGAGGCGTCGCAATATGCTTCGTTCCCATATAACGAAGGGACAAAAATAGAAGGAGTTGTCAGATATTTTTGAAATTTGGTACACTAGCATAAACTAGCTTAGTTAGGAAAAATATGAATTTTTGGAGAAATCGGCCCAAGGACACGCCTACCTCCCATGTGTCCTGAAATTGAAAAATATAATTTTAGCTTCAATAATGCCCACAAAATTACAAAAAGTGGTCATCCTGATACATATGCAACTAACAACGTGTGTGTAAATTTTTATTTTAATCTGACTATGGACTCAAGGTCCTGCCATATATCCTGTTTATTAAAAACGCTATCACTCCCACAAAAATATTTGCAAGATATATATTTATGCCAAATTTGGGTAGAATTGGATTATCAATATGGAAAATACAAAAACATCATTAATTGAAAAATAGGCTAAAACGGTTAAAATACTCTTGCAAAAATAAAACTATAAGGATATTTGAAAGATAACATAAATGAAAAAATTAAAGAGGAAAACTAGAAATATTAACGTCATTAAAAAATTATGAAAAAATCATATCGCACTTGATCCATCCAAATTTTTATTTTTTCACTTTTCAAAAAAAATCGACGCGTAGTAACGCGTGCTATTTTGCCTAGTTTTTGTTAATAAAATGGTTGGCTTAATAATTCTTTTTCATATGCCTTTAATTTTTTTTTTTTAATTATATCATTAGTAGATTAAAAACTCCGAAAGTTTTTAAAAACTTGGCTCGAGTTATTTTTTTACGGCCCACTGAACTTTTTAATTTTTTTTAAAGGTGTTTGGAATGTGTAAAAAAAACTATTTAATGTTTATAGAACATTTTAATCCTTTAAACACACGTTTTAAAGGTTTTCAATAAGAATATTTAAAAAAGAGACTTAAATGACTCCTAAAAATAGGGGTCATTTAATCCTTAAAATGGGAGATAGAGGGTTAGATAATATGTTAAGCTCAAAAGTAGATTTATTTCATTTTTTCGAATTATTTTACACGACTTTGCTGAAACACAATTTAATAATAATATATGATTATACACAATTTTACTGTTTTAAGCATTTTGCTTATATAACATGAACTTATGGTCTTTTACAACCCCCTTGTGAAATTCGATGCAGAAAATTGTTGTAGAATATTGTAACCCTTTAAACGTACGTGTTAGTGATGTTCTGTGCGGAGGGGCTGAAATGCCCCCTAAAAATGGCAGATATAGCGTTAATTAGTTCTATGAAAAGAACCGTCATCAAATTTTATTAAAATCATCTACAAGAAGTTTCTAACGCAAATTTATCTGAATGATTAATGGGAAATTTAAAGCAAATGTTTTTTGCTAGCCTAATACAAGGGGGCCAAGGACTCGCTCTAAGGAATCACAGGCAGATAATTTCAACCCCTGAATTAAATGAGAATTTTTATAATTTTTATTAATAATTCTAAATATTAAAAACAGGATTCATTTCAACTCTTTCTGCTTTTCGTTTGGGATATTTTTCTCATTATTTATTAGAAGTTTTTTGGTAGGATCTTTAGGAGTTTTTTTCATAATACCTTTGTTTTTTAAAAAAAATGTGATAAATTTATTTTATTATAAAAATTATTTTGAACTGCGTACTTAAATTTTTATATATAAGTATGATTTTTTAAAAACATTTGTTATCTTACAAAAAAAGAAAAAAAAAACCTTGTCTACACAAATATAAACGTTTATATTATAGCCTGGATTAAATTTAGAGATACAAACACATGACTCGATTTTAATGACAAAAAGAAACAAATAATTTTATTTTTAAAATGTTTGTATATGTACAGACAAAAAAAATAATTTTATTAATTCGAGGTTTCGCACCTCAAATTCTGCTGAGGTACGAAATTTTCCTTTTGAATTATTCGTACTTTTAATAAATATTTTATAGGGCTGTCTAAAGTTCCTTTAAAAGCGAATTTCAATTAAATTTATTACTTTTTGTTGTAAAATTAAAAACTATACTATGAATATTAAAAAGTAAAATAATTTTTAAATTTTTACTATGTTAATGTTAATTGCCAATAGTTCCGCCACTTCATTAAAAATAACTACAACGAAAAATAACTTTTTGAACTCAGTCTCTAAGAAAATTTAACTTTAGTTCACCATCAACGACTAACTGAAATGAATTTGGTAAATTCTTGAATTATAAATTGAAAATCCTAGAATCTGTCGTTCATATTAAAAGAGCAATAGTGAAACTAACCCAATCCTACCAGGACTCGAACAACAAAAAGTCAAAACGAAAAAAAATTACACTTTTTTTGAAACTACTTTTTTAAATATTGAAACCAGTGCTGTAACTCCTGCGTCGAAAAACTTTCCGATTGAAATGCGAGAAATGAAATAAAAATGCCATTAATTGAAACCAACAACTGTTTTTCTCACGTAACTGTAACATTTTTCGCGATTAAAAACTGTCAAGTAAGGAATTTACTTGCCAATTTACAGAAAAAGTGTGTCGGTAAAATTTTTGTGAGAAAGTTTCCGCTTTGAACTGTCAAATAAACTGAACTGTAAAAAAAAAAAATAAGCACTAAAAATTTATATTAACAAGTAAAATTGCTATATTCGGCCATATCGAATCTTATATACGCTTCACAATAGTTGGGAAAGATCAGAAGTTTATATCTAAATATATTTATATAGTATCAGGCGCGGATCCAGCTTGAGCCTTAGGAGGGGGGAAATTTTTTATGTTACAAAACAAGTAAAAAATTTGTTTTTAAAAGTTTATTAAAAACGATATGTTTATATTATTTAAAAAAAAACACAACAATAAGGTAAAATAGAATATAAGATCAGTTCAATATAAATTAAAATAAATTAATCTTTTTAAATAACGTTTTGGCTATAAAAATAATTTTATTTATTTTTAATGTTTTTTTTTTTATTTGAAACAATTTACTTGACTACATCATACTATTTTCACCCAAAAAAAACATATGCAATTGTTAACAAAATTTTGGAAGAAGGAATATGCTTCACTAATTTTAAAATTAAGTCATGAATTTTATTCGAACTGTTTGGGTTTTAATCTAAAGATACATATATAATTATTCTGGTTTAAGGTGATTACAGCTAATTTTTTTATTTAAATTATTTTTATTTAGAAAGGAATTTTAAAGCTTATAACAATGGAAAGACAAAAATAATTTTGGCTGCACATACATACATACATATGTACCTTCTAAGTCCACAAATGCTAAAGAAAAAAAAAATTGGTTTGCAAGCCAATAAAGAGTAATCAATGAAGCAAAACTGGATTTACAGACTTCAAATATATTCAGAACTAAAGACCTTAGAAAATTTTTTCTCTCTCCTATAAAATTTATACATTGGACTACTAGGTACATCCTTTTCGACTGAAGGTAATGATATATACTTATATAGGTACATTATATTAAAAAAAAAATTAAGGACTCACCATTGTTTCACTAAGTTTTATGTATTTTTGTATATCAAAGAACTTTTCTTATTAATGCACTTGAAATTTGACAGTTATATAATTCTTCTATGGTGAACTTTTACTAGACCAATACATATATTCATTTGTATATATGGGAAGGTAGAATGGCAATTCACATAAAATTCAAATTCAAAGCCTACTATGATGAAAATATGATACGAAAAATGGTTATATTCAAATGTATATAATAAATAATTATCATAACTATTAAAATACAGCAAACTAGATGTTTCATTGGAAATATATAATAAATAACTATTACGATAAATACTTGGATACTTATTGAAAATTTGATTAGAGATTCTATAAAAAACAAAAAAAAAAACTTGATGGGATTTCCAAAAATTTTGTACATTCGGAAATTAAGCAAAACATATTTTTATAATTTAGGGGGGGGGAAAATATCCTTTTTTCCCTCCCCCTGAATCCGCGCCTGTATAGTATTTATCGGTTGATTGTATTTTATTATTTGCACATATTTTCGTGCATTTAAATGTATTGAGAGTTTAATTAATATTTAACATTTTTTTTTATCAGATTTCACAAATTTATATACCGACGTCTTTAGGAAGAAATTTACCTTTTACTTTGGTAATAAAAGTTGGATTAGGGAAGATCTATGGCTCCCGCCAATTGATATTTTTCCACGAAAAAATCTATATTTTGGTAATAAGTTTATTATCAAAGTTGTTTTTTGGAATACTATTATTTATTTAAAGATTTTGTTTGTTGTGCTTAATTCCCTTTTTTAATAATTGATAAAAAATACTGAAATTTATTGTTGGAGGATAAGCTGATCCTATGCGCATTTCACTGGTTGCTTAGGCTAGATCATCAGGAAACAGGGATGTCAGATGTGGCGATTTCTCATTATATATAAGTTTTTGTTAAGCTAATTGGGCCTAATATATTAATGTAAATAAAAAACCTTTTTTACATGTTTCTCCCAACGTTTCGTCAATTATTTGTTGACATCTTCAGGGGTTGTCTATTTAATATTTTTTTAATAAAAAACAATATATTATTACAAAATTAGAAAACAACAACATAAATAAACTTACAATTACTAAGTATTTTTTCACATTAAATTATACATTGAATGTTACACAGCTTACATAAAACATAAAACATTTAACATATAATTAAATTAAACACACAACTTAAATTAATATCACAGCTTATCTTTTCTATTTTATTGCAACTCTGTAGCTTAAACTTATATTATTTGTGTCTTCCTTTAAATTCATTGTTCTGTCAATGTTTTGTTGTATACGTAAGCTTTCTATTGTGAAACGTTTTTTCTGTTTTGCTTCTACGTCTAATATTTTTATTCTGTCAAAGTCAGGTTTATGCTTTTCGCAAATCATATGTTTTGACAAAGCTGTTGATTCCTTACAGCCATACCTAAACAAGAGCGGAAAGCGTTTTCTAGCTGTCAAAAATCCTCATGCCCATACAATTTGTATGTAGCATACCGAAACAACGCGACGGCAACGCAACGGTAGCGCTTTGCAATTGGAAAATCCGATTTTGACAGCGCGTTTTAATAAACAGGGCTGCTATATTTGTTGTTTTGACAACCCTGTTTTTATTGTTTGATAATAAATAATGGCAAATTAGCTATTTTTAGGTCAAACTAGCGGTTTTAATTCAATTTCTTATGTATTTTATGAGGGTTTTAGTCGTCACGAAAGTTAACACTACTGTTTATGGCACAACGCTGACGCTCTTATTTAGGTATGGCATATCAGCGTAAAAGCTACGCTGAAGAAAACGTTCCGCCTTCCGCTCTTGTTTAGGTACGGCTGTTATGTTTATCTATGTCATTTTTGTGTTCATATATTCTTGTTTGTAAATTTCTCTTTGTTGTTCCAATATAAATTAAATCACATTTTTGTTCGTCATTTCCCTTACATGCTATTTCGTACACAACGTTGTTTTGTTGTTGTTTTTCTACAGGCATTTTAATTTTAGAAAAAATAGAGTTGAGTGTAGTATGTGGTTTGTAGGCGTAACATATGTTTTGTGTGTCTATCGTTGTTTTAATATTTCTGTTGTCCGTTAAACCAGGAATAAACTTTACACTGTAAAAAACTTTGTCATTATTTTCAGTGTTGTTTGAAGTTATATTGTTTTTTAATCGCCAAACGTGGCGATTTTCAAACTTGTTTGGCGACCTAATTTTTGATTTGGCGACATGGCGATTTTTTTTGGCGATTTATAAAATAGTTGGCGATTTTGTTGGCTGTTATTGATGAGCAATGAATTTGTTTTAAAATCTGTTAAATTCTATACGAAGAAATATTATTTTTTTTATTCTAGTATTTCAATGTATGAAATTTGATGCATTCATATGTATGACCAGCATTTAAAACTAAATTATGTTGAAATGACTGATGAAGATAATGAAATATCTTCATGAACATTTTGTTTCATATTTAAATAATTTTTTAAATAATTCTTTAAAAAATAAATATAATTCAAGTTTATGAAAATTTTACCATTATAAAATGTGACAAATTACACAGACAAAATTCTTTGTTGTTAAAGATTTTTATTAATCCTAAAGTACCTTTGGATGTTAATGGAAAAATACCGTTTGTTAAAAGAGAATTTTAATGATGATATTCAATCTAATTTAAATCAGTTTAGGCCAACAATTTATAACTACAAGGATACGGCAGGTACGTACCATTTTAAGGAACTTGCATTCGCTGTTCTTTATTTGCTGGTAATTACAACTGGTAATGCCTGTGTTGAAATAATGAACTCTACTTAAATTCGCCTTCGAAGTAGAATGCGATATGAAGTTTAAGAAGTGTAAATAGTACATTTTGCATTTCTTTTGTACCTTCACAATGTATTCCAAAAAAAAAAAAAAAAGACAAAATGGAGTCTTCTTGGTGAAGTATATAGCTTTATAGATATATAATAGAACTGCAACTACATACAAATGTATTGTATATCCAATATTTGTTAAATACTTACCGCAAAAATTATTTTTGTTGTTGCTTTAAGTAGACTACTATTAAAAATTTTAAACATGGCACCTTTTTTGTGTTCACTAATCATTTTTACTTTGTTCTAAATAAAAATTAAGAAAAATATATCAAGGCGACTTTTTTGAATTTTTGGCAGATTTTAGCGATACGGAACAAATTTTTTTTTTTGAGATTTATATAAAAATATTTTGTATTATTCTCAAAATACATATATTATTGTCAAAAACTAAAAAATAAATGCTTTGGCGATTTTTGACATTGAATTTGGCGAAAAAGTTCAAAATCAATCTGACAACCCTGTCAGGAAACGTTCTCCTAAATAATTTTAGAAAAGCCAAAGCTATCAGCAAACAAGACTACAGAGGGAATGAGAATTACCTACAAGCACTCAGAAAGTCTTTTTTGCAACGATATCAAAGCTTAAACAAAATACCAAACAATAAATCAGTGATGAGTTTTATCTTTTCTTACATTTCCCGCTACAATTTTTTGGAATTCTCCCAACATTAATTGTAGGTGTAAGCGGGTAAAGAAAAAACATATTAAAAACAAAGTGCTTTTATTGTTTTCGCAAGAAATCAAAATAAAAATCATTTGCCAGTTCAGTTTTTTAAGCACGTGCACTTGCAAAAATTTATTATCAAAGTTGTTTTTGGGAATACATACTATTATTTATTAAAAGATTTTGTTTGTTGTGCTTAATTCCCTTAATTCTCGGGAAATGTAAGAAAAGATAAACTCATCGATTCAGGCCTTGGAGGAAAACATCACGCGTGTCATTCGCCAGTCACCAGTCTAAATGCTCGAACGAATCATCTAAAATTGGACTCAACGGATGGACCATCTGCGACGTCGCACAGTGGCGCCCGTAGAGCAAGCGAGGTTGCAAAAATCAAAATTTTCATGAGTGCCGACGAAGTTTTGAATAAACCCATGTTATAGGAAACTTTTCAACGATTTCAAATATGCCACTCTTAATAATATCACATTTTTAGTTTAGAAGATATAACCGTTCAAAGTTGACCGACTTTCGGTTTTCAAAAAAACACACAATTTTTAGTCAATTTGTTGCGATTTCAGGTGTAATATCACGAAAAATAGGTAACGAATCGCCTTATTTTTTATTTGTATTGATTGATGTATTTATTAAATGTATAATGATAAAAAAAAAATTAACTGTTTGCTTTGTGTTTCTCCTGGTAAATCACTATTTAAAAACTATCCGTTTTTTCACTATTTTTCAACTTTGACGGAAAATAAAAAAAAACTATATTTTTCTATATTTGCCATACGTGCAAAACCTGTTCTTTGATTATTTCTTTACATAATTCAAAAGGTTTTATCTGCCCGTACGTGCCCGTTTGGCTTCTAGAGGTAAAAAAGTTCAAAAAGACATGGTTCAAGAAATTGTATGGCGTCCATCCCTTATATGTTTTGACTGACAGTAGTTTGATCTAATAGTTTGAAAAAAACTACTCATTGAAATTAGCAGGTACGTACCTCACATAAACAATACTTTGGCGTACAAATGGTCAGGAACAATATTGACTTATGGTCCCTACAGGTAGGCACAAATCTTATTTGGACACGTGCATAATATCAAAATTGCATTATTCAGCCTAAATCCATATGTATGCAGGGAAGAGGTAAATTTTTAGGCATGGTAGCATAAGCCTATATATTGCAAAATAAGCATAATGCCTGGATTAGTCTACGCCTGAAAGTTGGCGCAACAATTACTGAAACCATTAAACAATTTAAGTACTGAAAACATGGCGTTGAACAATTTAAAATTATTTGAACTGTTTAGAAAGTCAACCAAACCAAAGTTTTTCACGGAAGTGAAAATTCTTCCTGAGAAGTTGACATTGATCAGCAAATGGGGCTGCGATGGATCATCCGGACAAAGCGTTTATAAGCAAAGGATATCTTTCGATGACGCTACAATATCGGACGGAAATATGTTTATGGCATCTGTTGTTCCTTTGCGGCTAAAATCGGATGATTCCCTTCACTGGAAAAATCCACGTCCGTCATCAGTGCATTATTGCCGACCAATAATGTTTCAGTTTGCAAGGGAATCGGCAGAACTCATAAGGACTACGGTGAAGGACATTGAAGAACAAATAAGCAAGATTAAGCCTACAAAGCTGCAAATTGGAGAAGGAAAATATATTGAATGCAATTACGAGTTCCACCTGACCATGGTTGACGGAAAAGTCGTAAACGAACTGACAGGAACAACCTCAACAATGTCATGCCCGATTTGCAAAAAGAGTCAGAAGAACTTTTTTCAATTCAATTCAATTTATTTCATATATAATATGTTACATCTCAATTTTATATAATTAGTTGTAAAGAGTTTAAGATTAGTATCTTTTTCTGCTTAATTATAATATATTTCAATTAGTTATCATAGACAGAATTATATTGGAGGTAAAAATTTAGCAAAAACCTATCTAAACCCCTTTTTTCGTATTATTTTTATATTTTTTTTATCGATTTTTTATTATTATTTGTCAGAAGAACTTTGGTAAGTTAAACGGTTCTGCAAATGAGGAGAATTACGAATATGGAATGTCACCATTGCACGCAAGGATAAGGTGTATGGAATTCTTGCTAAAACTGGCATATACCCTACCACAAGAGGAGGAAAACTTCGATGAAAATACATCAATAAAGGATAAGGAAAAGATCAAAAAGAAGCAAATACAGGGTGCTTTTTTTAAACAAGTTGGACTAAAAGTAGACTGTCCCAAGCACGGATACGGTAACTCAAACGATGGAAACACTTCTAGGAGATTTTTTGAAAATGATGAGGCAGTAACTAGAATCATTGGAATTGACAATCAAATCGTGAAAAGATTGGGAACGATCTTGGATGTGGTTAGAAATGGTTAGTCTTTTAGATATACCTTCTCTTACGAATTGTGATGAATATTTTACAGAAAATTGAAAAAATAAATTTAAAAAAATAAATAATTTTTTTTTTTAATTTGTTGGGTAATAATTTAAAACATAAAACCCTTAAGAAAAAAAATAAAAACAATCTAAAAATGTAAAAATAATTTTTTTTAGTTACCATAAAATTGATTTTTCTACTAATTTTAACTTTGATAACCCATAAGTAGGACCCTACAAAGCGTAGCATCCTTTCCAAACGCTCATTTCATAGGCTGAACAGTTATCTATCATATGCTGTTTAAACTGTTCAATTATCTTATTCGGTTCAAAAGATATGATTTTTGCAACGAAAAAACTCAAATGGCGCCACTGTGCGTCGCAACGGCCAACATTTGATAGACAAAAAATAAATGCCAAAGAATGTTCTTTCAAATGATAAAAAACCATTCCTCATTAAATTTGAATTTTCTGTGTTTTTTTCTTTAAAAAACTAGGGAACCTCGAAATGGATCACGCATTACATATATATCTATGTATCTATGTATATATATAAAAATATATAAAAATGAATTATGTATGTTTGTCGCTTTATAGACTCCGAAACTACTGAACCGATTTTCCTGAAATTTTTACAGTAACATCACGTGAGCCCTAAAAATAAAATAGGCTACTTATTTTTTCGATAGGGGCAGGGGAATTGGTACCCCCCATAGGATGCCAATATTAATTATCGCATATCTTAAGAGCCGCTGCACGCATTTTGCTGAACTTTTTGTAGTAGGATATTCTAAGCCCCAAAATTTAAATAAAATAGTAGCGGGGGAAGTGGTTCCCCCCATAGGACGCCAATGTTTAATATAGCATATCTTAAGAACTGTTATAGTGAGAATGTTCAAACTTTGTAGAAGTCACTCTTATGGTATACTACTCTGTTGAGAATAAAAATAAAGCGGTAGGCGCAAGGGGGGAAATACCTTCCATAGGATGCATAAATTAAGTATCGCTCAACAGAAGAACTATTAAAGGAAGAGTCTTCAAACGTGGTTACAGCTACTACTATGGTAAACTATTAATTTCAATATAGAAATGGGCGGGGTAGACAGAGAAGGAGCAGTACCCCTCATATAAAGAAATATTAAATACCATATATCTGAACACAAAAGTTATCAACCTTTACAGGACAACTTTCAAAACAAAAAAAAAAAAAGGGGGTAGGTGCAGGGGGAGCAAAAATAAATAAATTACACATTAAAAAAATACTGCAATTTTTTTCTTATTTATTTTTTTTACCAGTGTAGCGAAGCGCACCGGGTTAAGCTAGTGTATATATATATAAGGGCTGCATGAACAACTACATTCATAAATATTCTGTAATGCTTATAGCCTGAAGTTCGTGTTCAAATAAAATTTAAATTACTGAACAAACTGTTATTTTATTCATGCTACTAGCAAACACATTTTGTTTCACATCGTAAATACCATGGTACAACTACACAAGGTAAACTCGTTGCTATAAGAAGTACAAAAAGACAAAAACAACAGGCAATTTGTTTTTGTATTTTCTACCAAGACGTCAAAAAAGAGCAACACTGTGCCTTCAGCAACACTAAATAAAATACAAATTGAAAAAAAACACGTGAAGGAAAAACTGGCTTGCACTAACTATATGTAAACAAACATGAAAAAATGTAAACAAACATGATTTTTTTTTGACATTTGAGGTTTAACTGGGTTAAACAGCTGGCAAACATCTGCGCCAACGAGTCTACCTTGTGTAGTTTTACCATGGTAAATACGAAGACGTTGTTTAATGAAACGGGGTTTATTTGACAGTTTTCACTTTCTCTCATTTTTTTTATAAATTGTCAACAATATTGCCACTTTAATAAATTCATGTTAATTTTTTCTCTTTTATTACATTTACAAAAATATATGTAATTTGTAAAGCATTTTGAATTTTTTGGCTAACTACTTTTTTTATGTACTTCCAAGCAAAACATGTTGCTGAAAAATGTTTTTGAAGTTATTGAATGATTTTGAAAATAAAATAAAATTTTTTTGAAATTTTAAAATTTACATTGAAAACAATTAATTTACGTTGAAAACAATTAATTTACATTGAAAACAAAGTCAATTTTTTTTTTTTGTTATTTTAATATTACACAGTACAACACATGATTTGCCAACTCAATTCTGTGAACTGTATGTGAAACTAGACCCAAAAAGAAGAATTTCTGCATCACTCGTTTTGTCTTCTTACCTGCGATTTGAAGTTAGTATCGATTTGAAGTTAGTACTATCGTATAGGGGAATTTATCACGTTTTAGGCCCTGTTGTTTGACATAGCTCGACAACCACTAGCCCAATTTAGTTGAAATAAATTTTAAAAAATTAAGAATTACAATTCCCTTAATCTGTTCATATATTGTTTTCCTATACAAGTAACACTTTCGAAGTTAAAAATGAATGTATGAAGGGAAAAAATTATTTTTTGCCTAAAAATTTAAATTTTTTTTTTTTAAAAATACATAAAAAATGCAAAATGGAAAAAAGTTTCAAGTCTAGTTATTTTTTCGCAAAGTCACATAACCTATGAGCAAAATGAGACAAAGATCATAAAAATCGATGCACGCGTTTCGCTTTTATTTGCAATTGAGTAACGGTATGAATTTCAAAAATCAGTTATAGCCACCACCCTTAAAATAAAAATATAAATTAAAAAATTATCATGCAAAAAAAAACTTTATTTATAAAAACTTAATGAAAATAAAATAATATGCAATTAATACGCAATTATAATATGCATAAAAACAAAATTTAGAATATTTTTTCAATTATTGGCAATATCCATCCTTGTAGAAGTTGACGCTTGTGGTTCTGATGATCTTGTTTTCTTCGTAGGTTGTTCATATTCATGGTCTGAGTCAGCTTGGCGTTGTCGGTATGATGTTGCGCTGACATTTTGCTGTGTGAGTTTTCTTCTCTTCAAAAATGATGTCAGCCATTCGGAGTCGTGTTGTGATAGTCCCAGCTTGGCCACAATGTAATCCATTTCGATTTGTGGTAGCGGTTGTGGTGCACTATTTTCAATATCGGGTATCCAATCAGCATCATCCAAATCGGTCGGATTGGTGAAAACGGTTTCGGCTAGCAGGGACACAGTATCCGCACTCGGAGGTTTAGGTGCATCGGTATCAGCAGGGCGTTGCACTGGAAGTGTGGCAGTAAATGCAGCAGTGTATACTTTTGTTTTCAATTGTTGTCTGTTTAATCCAGGACGAAAATTTATGCATGCATAGCACCTGGATTCATCATGTCCAGTTGTGTCTTCCACCCAAATTACTGGCTTCATAAAAGATAACTTTCTACTTTTTCCGTGAATCCATTTTAGAAGGGTAGTATAACAACTGTTGCACACTGTGTTCGGCGTAAAATTTGCACCACTTAAATCTGCTTCATCGAAATAATTACAATACGCGGTTTTGAATTGCTCAGTAAACAAATTTTTTCGATCTTTTTTCTGTATTTTTCGGACGATATGACCACAAACGTAACAATATTCATCCAAATATGGGCACTTGTTGTTTTCCATATTGATATATTTTATGTTTTGTTGTTATTCACTTTTAAAAAACTGGAGAAAAATCACTTTTACTGTTCGCGTTCGTCGGCACTGGCTGAATGCCAAAAATCGATCAATGCACACCTATAAATACTACGTATTTTTGAATATTTTACTGCCAGGTACTTATAAATGGGCGCATATTTTAAGGGCGGCTGGCTATATACCTGATTCAGCACTTGTACGTTTCAAACTGTGCAAAACTTTCCAAATAATGACCACCCTTAAATGTGGGTGCAATTTCTGTAAAAAAATCATATAGGTAGCCACCGGAAAAACCCAAATAATAAAAAGGTCCACTTTCCGTTTAATTGTCCACGTACATTTATTACCGCAATCATAAAAATCAAATAACATTTTGTTTATTCCTTTTTTTTTAATTCTCAGAATCATGAAAAAGGTGTCAATGTTTTCTCCAAATAATGTTGTGCATATCTCGAGCAAATTTTTGAAATTCATACATTTACTCAATTGCGAATAAAAGCGAAACGCGTGCATCGATTTTTATGATCTTTGTCTCATTTTGCTCATAGGTTATGTGACTTTGCGAAAAAATAACTAGACTTGAAACTTTTTTCCATTTTGGATTTTTTATGTATTTTTAAAAAAAAAATTTAAATTTTTAGGCAAAAAATAATTTTTTCCCTTCATACATTCATTTTTAACTTCGAAAGTGTTACTTGTATAGGAAAACAATATATGAACAGATTAAGGGAATTGTAATTCTTAATTTTTCAAATTTATTTCAACTAAATTGGGCTAGTGGTTGTCGAGCTATGTCAAACAACAGGGCCTAAAACGTGATAAATTCCCCTATACGATAGTACTAACTTCAAATCGATACTAACTTCAAATCGCAGGTAAGAAGACAAAACGAATGATGCAGAAATTCTTCTTTTTGGGTCTAATTTCACATACAGTTCACAGAATTGAGTTGGCAATCAATTAACTGAAAAATGTTGTACTGTGTTATGTAATGTACTTCATGATCTTGTTGCTTTTACTCTTCATGGTAATTTTTTTTTTCTTTTTATCTTTCTTAATGTTGTTCTTTTCCTTCAACTGGCAATTCTAACTTTTAAATCAATGTGTTTTGCCATGATCTTGTTCGACATTTATTCAGTGGTTGTTTTGTTTCAGAGTTGGTCATTTATTCGTTGCCAATTATGCAACGAAAATCGCCAAAATTCGCCAAATTTAATTTTCTTATGATTTTTGTTAAAAAAAAATTCACCAAAAGTGGCAACATTTAATTTTTATATGACACTGCATTTACACAAAAAAGTACTTTCATGAAATATCTGCATACGTATTATAAATAAAATTTTTTAATGAATCCTGAATAAAATCAACATTGTCTAGGCTTATGGCTAATTTTATTCGTCATTTACCTAGCTTTCGAATTACCTACAAAAATGTAAAACTTTTTGCGTTTATAATTTTATTTATGAATGTTTGAAAGCAAAAAATTGCATTTATTTGAATATCTCCGAAACTGTTGAATATATAAAAATAAAAATATTGATAAGATGGCTAAAAGGGAATTTAATTTCAAATCATTCGCTGGTAATTCTATCCAAATCGGGTAAATCGTTCTC
The DNA here is from genome assembly GCA_943735925.1 of Pollenia amentaria. Lineage (NCBI taxonomy): Eukaryota > Metazoa > Arthropoda > Insecta > Diptera > Polleniidae > Pollenia > Pollenia amentaria. Next base: position 161,765,338 of record OX031008.1, read on the forward strand.
AAGGCATGATGAAAAATATATTAGCATATTCGACTTATATCGGGCGAAGTACTAAGTAGTACTAACTTTGCAAAAAATATTCGCCACTAAATTCTGAATTCCAAAATGGATAACTATTTAAAAAAAAATTAATTGGATGACTCAAAGGATATTTTTGTGCCTAATGTAAGTATTCTGTAAGTATTTTGACAAAATCGGAAAAATTTATCTCAAGTTGTGATAAAATGAATTAGCATGACCGCGCTGTTTTGGGGGAAATATTGGTCTAGCCCATAAATCTGTAAATAGATTTGGATTCAGTTCGCTAAAAAATTCTTGCTGCCGATGTTTTTTCTGACCAGTGCTGTTGCATAATGTTTTTTTTTACCATTTGTAAAATGTTATTTGCAATTTAAAATAATTTGAACAAAATACGTAAAAAAAACATAATTTGGGGTACTTATTTTTATTTTAAAAGAGGTGCCCCTTTTTCCTACAATCCCCTTTTAGGTGCCATTTTTTTTTTATTTTTTTTTTTTATGTTTGTCATTCCCTGTTAAACTTTTTTATTATACATCAAAGACCCATTATATTCGGGCTCCTTGATTAATTCTAAATCGATTTAGCCATTTCCGTCTGTCTGTCCGTATGTCCGTCTGTTGAAAACACGCTCACTTTCGAAAAACGCAAAAGAAAAGAACAAACTTGGTCTCAAATTGCTTGTAGTTATCCTAAGCAGTTTGGGATTGAAATAATGCAAAGAATGATATTAAATTTAGCACGAATTCGCTTTATACGACTGCAAATCATACTGTTAGATTTCGTGAAGATCGGTCTATAATTGACACTGAAATATATAACGCTATCAGGGGCCAGACATCACACTGTAAAATTTTGTGAAGATCGGTCCATAATTTACTCGAGGCAACTTATAAAACCTACTCCCGGAGAACAGCCTAGTACGCCTAAAACCGTAATAAATAATGCTATCATAATTAAATTCGTTACGGCACAGTTTTGCAGGACTAGAAATCACAGAAATCAAGATCGGTCTATACTTAACCCTAAACCCCATATAAACCCCACTCCCGGAAAAGAGTTTAGTATGTCTAAAACACTAATACATAATGCTTTTATAATAAAATTTGGTACTTCACAGTTTTATGTGGCTAGAAATCACACTGTAAAATTTCGTGAAGATCATCCATACTTTACTCTAGGCAACTTATAAACCCTACTCCTGGATAACAGTTTAGTACGCCTAAGACTGCAATTAATAATGCTAGTGGCCAGAAAAAATAACATGCAATTTTGTGTAATACGGTCCATAATTTACCTTAGATCCCATATTAAGCAGCCTTCTGAAATTCACTGTTAACACTAATTACACTGCTGTATTGAAATTTATTCTAATTTATTTTTTGTAATACCAGAAATCAGTCATCAGAATTTTGGGATGATTGGTTTGCTGTATTTATTTTAAAATGTGAATAATCTATTAAAAATTATAACTAATCGTTACTTTTATGCAAAAATTTGGGTTTTATTCTATTAACTTTTGTTCATCTTCTCTGAAACTTCCTGCTCACTATTCCAAATGAAATATTTCCATTTATGAAATTGTATTTTTGTTGTTGAGCTTTCAACAAAATTGGAAGAAATAAAGTGGACAAAACGATGAACACGTTAATTTTTGGCAGTATATAGCCAACCACATTAAAAAGTTTCGGTTTACCGGTACAGTTGCAAAGTTAATAGTTTTAATTTTGGAATAAAGTTTTTCAAATAACAATAAGCAAAAATGTTGTACTATGAAAGCTGTTTTAGGAAAAGTTGTTATTTCAAAATTCAATTTAGCGTCAAACAAATATCCCTAAACTAGCGGTTTATTAAAAGAGATGGCATCGTAAGTAAAATTTTTCTCCCAAGATTACGCAAGCTCACGACCAAAAAAAACCTACTGTTACTAAAATTAAAAATAATTTGAAAATTTTTTTTTGTTCAACTTTGTTCGAAGTTAAATGTTTCAACTAGGCGTTCTTTCTTTTTTTCTTTAAAAATTTTATTAAGAGCTTTAATATTGTATCTACCAATAGCCTTCATTTTCTTCGTTCAAAAATATACAAAATACATGGTGTGTACCAGAGAATGACATAAGTATCATTTTAAGTACTCTTTTAGTATTAGTGAGAAAACATGTATGGGCATGTATGGGTAAAGATCTAAACCATACACATACATACCATTACCCATAACAAGTTGAAGTTAAATATGTATAGGTATACGCTGGCAATGTGTATTTGTATATTCATTCTTCTTTTAGAAAGTACATGCAGATATAAATAAAACTTGTATTGCCTACTGCAATACCCATAAGAATAAATAAGTATGTGTATTTACGTATGTATAACGTAAGTATACACAGAGTATGTATACCGTCGCAGAGATGGCAAATGCAATTTTAAAAATTTTGGAATTAGGCAGAAATTCAATTTTGGGTTCTTATACAACTTTGACTACCCGTATTAAAATGAAATGTTTGAATTATAAATCGTTACAGAACGGCGTCTAAATGTATTGAGTGGCGGTTACACTCTTTCTTATTAGCACAACATACAAATCAATACTTACATACATAAAAAACAATATCTTCCGTCTCGTGTCACCTCTCTATGCTATGTGCGTGTGACAGCGACATGTGCACAAGTGCAAAAAAATTATTTATTTTTACGTGTAAAAAACCTTTAAGCATCCGCATAATTTTTTTACACTTGTCGCTGTCACACGCACATAGCATAGAGAGGTGACACGAGACGGAAGATATTGGTTTTTATGTATGTAAGTATTGATCAATACATTTAGACGCCGTTCTGTAACGATTTATAATTCAAACGTTTCATTTTATGTTTATTTTCGCATAGTTTTTGCAGAAACCAAAGTAGTTCTCGGTTTAAAAATAGCGTACTGCCGCCTCAAAAATTTTTATGTGTGCCGTAAGGTTAACCCTTCTTTAATTTTTTTTTCTTTAATTTCGAAAATACCAATTTAGGATATAAAAATTAAACGTTTTATATATACTAGCGTTTGCCTAATGGTCAAAATTCGACCATAAATTTTTATGTAAATATGAAGAAAACATAGTACATAGTCTTAGTTGATCGATTTGGCGATGGACCAACCTCCGGTTCATATTTTATCTTCCACGTGAGTTTATCTATTTTGTAAGTTCAATATAAAAATATCAATTGAAAAACAAAAAAGTATCAAAAAGTCTTCTCTTATAGATTCTAATCCGCTCAGGACATTGCATGTTTATAATTTTATTTTTATGTATGTAGACATACATTGGCACTGCTGATGTTACAAAAAATTTTATTTTATGTATCAAAAAAATATGTACATAGTCCCATACCTGGCTAGTGATCAAAGCACATTTTTGCTAAAACATTTCATACAAAAATTTTTTTTTCATATTTACACAGTAGTGCCAAAAATACTGAAGGTACCCATGTATATTTTCTTACACATAGATATTTTATATGTATGGCAGATAACCAAAACGCATTAATGGGTATTGAATAATATCTGCATAACATTCATGTATTTAAGTTTACTGAATGTGGTTGCGTGAAATATTGCCGTGAATAAGTATAAGTAATATACATATTTTTTGCAACGCACAACCATAGCTGTTGTTATTATTTGTGTTATAACTATGGATATACACAATAACGTAAAGCGTGGGTAAATATCTCTGTATATTATTCTTATGGGTACTTGTTGTCATTCTCTGGTGTGTACTTAGAAGCAATCATAGTTTTATCAAAAAAAAACCTTAAGGGTTTTCATGATATCGCTTAAAAGTTTCGCAAGCTGTTCATTTTTACGCCCTTGCAAACGAACTGTCAAAAATTGTATAAGAACTCATTTACACCAACTTCGTAAAATTTCCCAGCAATTTTACTCGTAAACTTGGGCTGCTCAATTGTGCATTTATACAAGCAAATTTCTTTAATGCTTACCGTCGTTTTCAATGATTTATATATTTAATTGTTTATATATCACTTAAAATAAATTCTTGCCATAATTTAAACAATTTAGTCTTTTGGCTTTCTTAAGCATTTTTAAAAACGAATTTTACATTTTAAACACAATTTTAAATTTTTATTTTATATTTTTTTTCATTTATATTTGTACTGACGCCTGTTACAAACTGACATTAATTATTTAAAATTACACAAAAATTAAAAACGGTCTTCATGAAACGAGTCTCGTAAGTTTGCTGATTTGCACAAATGGCAAGTATAAAACTTGACAAGTATAAAAGTATAAGAGTATAAAAGTATAAAAGTATAAAAATATAAAAGTGTAAAAGTATAAAAGTATAAGAGTATTAAAGTATAAAGGTATAAAAGTATAAAAATGTAAAACTTCAAATGTATAAAAGTTTTTAGGTATAAAAGTATAAAAGAATAAAAGAATAAAAGTATAAAAGTATAACAGTACAAATGTATAAATGTATAAAAGTAAAAATGTATAACGTATAAGAGTATAAAATTAAAAAAGTATAAAAGTATAAAAGTATAAAAGTGTAAAAGTAAAAGAGTATAAGAGTATTAAAGTATAAAGGTATAAAAGTATAAAAATGTAAAACTTCAAATGTATAAAAGTTTTTAGGTATAAAAGTATAAAAGTATAAAAGAATAAAAGTATAAAAGTATAAAAGTATAAAAGTATAAAAGTATAAAAGTATAAAAGTATAAAAGTATAAAAGTATAAAAGCATAAAAGTATAATAGTATAAAAGAATAAAAGTATAAAAGTATAAAAGTATAAAAGTATAAAAGTATAAAGGTATAAATGTACAAAAGTATAAAAGTATAACAGTACAAATGTATAAATGTATAAAAGTAAAAATGTATAAACGTATAAAAGTATAAAAGTATAAAGGTATAAAAGTATAAAATTATAAAAGTATTAAAGTATAAAAGTATAAAAGAAAAAAAGTATAAACGTATATAAGTATAAAAGCATAAAAGTAAAAAAGTATAAAAGTATAGAAGTATAAAAGTTAAAAAATATACATAATAGTATAAAATTGTAAAAGTATAAATGGATAAAAGTATAAAATTATAAACGTATAAATTATATATATATAATAGTATTAAAAATAGAAGTATAAAAGTATAAACGTATAAAATTATAAATGTGTTAAGTTTAAAACTATAAAGAAACGTTGAAAAAAATAATTCGAAGCCATTTTTATTCCTTTTATTACAGCCTTCTTTTGTCTTCTATAAAGTTTAATTAAAATTCTTTTACCAAACGAATTAATTTGTATCTACAATTTGCAATTATATTCACTAGATATAGAATTTTTATATAGATATAGCACAAACATTTGGTACAACTGCTCCCAGAAATAATTCATCGTGTTTCACAAGTAAATTAAATAATTTTTTAGACTTAAGATAAATTAATCAAGTGTTTTCAAGCACAAGCAAATACCAACATCAAATAATTGTAAATCGATGTAAAGTTTTGTGCAACTACTGGCTTTTAAAAGCCATCTAACAAAATTCTTATTTTAGAGCATTTTCAATTACATTTCTGCCCTGTAAGACAAAATCCTCCAACGTCGGCAAGGCTGCAATGAAACAATAAACGGATTTTATTTTAAATAGCAATTTGCATGAAAAACAATTTGTTCGTCTTAAAAAATTTGAATCTACCGCAGAGTATTTTGTAAATGTTCGTTTTTTTTTTTGTAGCAGTTTTACAGATCTTGTAGAATTTACTGTGTGTGCCTCAGAAAGTGCTGAAGTGTAAGTATTAATAAAAGTGTAAAAAGTGGGTTTTCTGATGTTCTTAAACAGAACGGAGTCTTTGTTTTGTTCTTATTTTATATTTTAGATAAATTGAAGTTTTAATTAAAAATTCAACTGTATTGTGTTACGCAAACCGCAGATGTTTTGTATTAATAAAATACTTCAAACTATACATAGAAAAAATCATGCTGAATGTATTAGTGTACTTGAAAAAAACTCCACTAATACATTTATATCTACTTAAAGGCCAAATGTAACGATGAAAATTTGTTGGGGTTTAATAAAGAGTCAGCAAATGTTTTAAATAAAATTCACCAATAGTTATATTTAACATAATAAGACAACCGTGTATAGAAATGCTGAGAAAGAAAAGTGTAGTTCAAATAAAATATTTTGGAGTAGAGATATTTTGGCATTTGTTGGAGTTTGATATTTGATTATTTTATGATACATTAAGATATTAACATTTTGTTCCTTTCCAACTTTTTTATTTTTATATTTTAATATTTTTATACTATTATACAGTAATACCTATTTATTTGTACACTTTTACACCTTTATACTTTATGACTGTAATACTTGTATACCTTTATAATCTTATACTTCTATACTTTTATGCTTTTATACTTTTATACTTTAATACTTTTATACTTTTATTCTTTTATACTTTTATACTTTTATTATTTTATACTTTTATACTTTTATACTTTTATTATTTTATACTTTTGTAAATTTATACTTTTATACTGTTATACTTTTATACTTTTATACTTTTATACTTTTTTACTTTTATACTTTTATACTTTTATACTTTTTTACTTTTATACTTTTATACTTTTATACTTTTATACTTTTATACTTATATACTTTTATACTTTTATACTTTTATACTTTTATACTTTTATACTTTTATACTTTGATACTTTTATACTTTTATACTTTTATTATTTTATACTTTTATACATTTATACTTTTATACTTTTATACTGTTATTATTTTATACTTTTATACATTTATACTTTTATACTTTTATACTGTTCTACTTTTATACTTTTATACTTTTATACTTTTATTATTTTATACTTTTATACATTTATACTTTTATACTTTTATACTTTTATACTTTTATACTTTTATACTTTTATACTTTTATACTTTTATACTGTTATACTTTTATACTTTTTTACTTTTATACTTTTATACTTTTATACTTTTTTACTTTTATACTTTTATGCTTTTATACTTTTATACTTTTATACTTTTATACTTATATACTTATATACTTTTATACTTTTATACTTTTATTATTTTATACTTTTATACATTTATACTTTTATATTTTTATACTGTTATACTTTTATACCTTTATACTTTTTTACTTTTATACTTTTATACTTTTTTATTTTTATAATTTTATACTTTTATACTTATATACTTATATACTTTTATACTTTTATACTTTTATACTTTTATACTTTTATACTTTTATACTTTTATACTTTTATACTTTTATACTTTTATACTTTTATACGTTTATACTTTTATACTATTATACCTTTTACTTTTTTAATTTTGTGTTTTATATTTTTATACTTTTGTGTTTTATATTTTTATACTTTTATTTTCTTATGTTTTTGTTCTTTTACATTAATATTTTTTGTTTTAATTCTTTTGTATTTTTATTCTTTTATCTGGTTATACTTTCACATTTTTATGTTTTTTTTTACTTTTATACTCATTTACTTTGAAATTTTTATGCTTCTTTATTTTTAAAATATTAAAGTCAGCAATTGCCTATTTTACTTTTACAGGGTGGCGCAGAATGAGCTATATGGTTTAAATGGCTTATAACATTTTTATTTATGCTAATATAATTACTTTTTTTAAGTATATTATAAGGGATTTTTTTAAATTAATGATATCCTGTAAGTAGTGTAGATTGACTGCTTCACACAAAAGTGCTCTTTTAACGTATTTTCAATAACTTTGCGCAAAATTTCGGGTGGTTTTTTTGTTCGATGGTATAGGTATTCATAATTAATTCCCGAAGACTTCTTCACAAAATGCTGAAAAAACAATGAAAAATTAATGGTAAAAAAATTTATAAAGAATTCAAACCATACAGTTCATTCTGCGCCGCCCTATTCTTTATTTGTCTTATGATTTTTGTACAACTCGTTACATCTGTTGACCTTTAAGTAGTCATCTTTATTTTAAACTTTTGTACTCCTGTCAAATAAAAGTTGTCATTACTACCCTCTCTTGTTTCTCACTGCATAATTTTACCTTATTAATAAATTTTCTCCCATTGAGATTGTTAATTACCAAAATATTTTTAGGGCAAATAACGAAACAAAAAAGAAAAAAAAAATAGAAATAACGACAGCTAATTTACAAAAATATGTTGCTAATTTTAATTTATAATACGCACTGTTGAAATTTAAGGTGGGACTTAAAGCACTAAAAGACAAGCAGGAGAAAAGAAATTAATTAAAAAGATTCTTTAGTAAAGGATGACAATCAAACCAGCCGAAAACGACAAAACGCGCACGTACAAACCCTCACAAATAAAAACCAATTGTTGTAACAACAAAAGGTGTCAATAAAATTTGTCAATGTGAACAGCAAATCGACGCTAAATAACGGCTCCGAAGACAAAAACGTATAAAATATTTAACAACAGCAAACAATAGACATACCGCTTAAGTATATCGTTAATAAATAACCAACACAATAAAATATATTTAAAAAAATTAAACTAGTAAAAATATAACGGCGTTATACTGACAATTTAATGATCAATATTCATAACAATACGAAAATGTTTATCGCTTACAATTCCCCACATAAATGTTGAATACCAAAGATGTATTCGTTTTTAATTTTTACCAAAAATCAATTTTTTATAGAAAAATCCTGAAAGTCGTAAATAAGCGTTTAAGTCTTGGTCATTATTATGAAACATTTGCTTCAGACATTTTCTTCAATTCTCTTTTAAAACTGTATTCGTGTCCATACAATGAAACTTTTGTTTTTTTTCTTCCACACGATAAAAAAAAAACTCAAAGAAACTGCTTGTTCACCTTTTCATCATTAAATATTTCACAAATGTTTCATAGTATGACGAGGACTAACTACAAATTATTGTTTTTTAATTACTAGGGTATTCATTCGGTTAACAGTTAATCGGTTAACCGATTACTTACACCCCGATTAACTAATCGGTTAATTTAAAACTGGCTTTCTTCGATTAACGATTAAACCGATTAATAACAGTCGTGCCAAGGAGAGATGGCCGCCTAGAAGCATACGCTGAGCTAGACAGAGGAAGATTAGTATTATAATTGCTATGTATTTTGAAAATATTTTTTCATACAAACAAATAAGGCGTTAGTGATCTTTATTTTAAATAACCCAGCTAGCATTTAGGTGATAATATTTTGTAAAATCACCAAAATTATCCTTTTCATTTTGCTTTTGATATTAAAACTGATTTGTCCCTGGAGCGATTGAAAATGGATTCATTCATATGTTTAAATAATGATTTCTAAATGTCTTGAATTTAAAACTGACTTACTACTTGAATCACCAAATTGTATCAGAAATGATTCTTTGAGGTGATTCATCGGTAGGCTACCATTTTCGCACAACTAGAGTATAATTTATTATCGAAAAATGTGCTCATATGCGGTTATTTTGCTCTTGAAGCTGATTCCTAAGAGATTCGATTATGATACAAAATGCTAGCTGGGAAGTGTGTGATGTCAACAGATTTTTGTTTCACTTACTTTTTATATGTATGTGTTTAGTTATTTGTTTTTTCTCATATCTTCTTACATTTTTTAACAGAATTAACCGAAACCATTAGAAGTGCATTTCAAAAAATTAAAATAGGTATCTAAAGGCATAATGAAAGAGTTTAAATGTTTAGAGAAATCCAGGAAAAGGACTGAGAAATTAGATATTCTGTTTTATGGGTGCTTTCGATTTCCCCAACATCTACGATAAATAAAAGAAATGTTTCCAAGTCAAGTTTTAAAGAATCGCTTAAATCCTAAACATTTAAACCGAATTATTTATCTAAAAGCTTATTTATAAGATCTCCTTAAACTATTGAAATAACTAATAAAATGATCTTACATATTATGAATTAATTAAAAAATATGTATTACATATTGATAAATTTTTTTTCTTTGGTTTGCTCGTTTTAGGTCAAGAATTGTTATGTTATTGTTATTTTTTTTTTTTTTTCTAATAAACTCCAAATAAAAAATAATTAAAGCATTTCTATTTATTGAAATCACTTAATTCATAAAAAAACTTTATTAATCGGTTAACCGATCAATAACAAAATTAACCGATTAAACCAAAACCTCGTTTAATTAATCGAGCGATTAACCGATTAAAGCAAACGTCCGATTAAATGAATACCCTAGTAATTACTCATATTTTTTTCATAGAAAAATGCTTATGATTCCGTAACTAAGCCTCTAATCGCAAAGACAAGTTAAAATTTTGATCACTTAAAATGCAGTTCTTTCAAGAAAATTTCTGTAAGTTTAGACGAGTATAATTGATAAAAAAAAATGGTTTTGAGATCAGTAAATTTTTCACTAAATATCGATTTTTTTAATTTTCTACAAATCTTACATCGTTTACCATGAGTGTGAAAATAAATGCAGCTAGTGAAATATTTTTTTTAAAAATATTGCATTCGACAAAAAAAAAATATTAATAGGAAAATAAGAATATTAACACGTTTCATAAAGAGCTCCAAATACAACTACATATTATAATCTAACTTATAATTAACCGAGCAATAAATAGTAAGTAAGACGTTCAACCCGTTGTAGTGAAAAAGATCAGAGTCTCTGGCGAGAATGAAATCCGCAATTTCGCACTGAAAGACTAGCTCACTACCAACTAGCTTACCGGGGTATCCAATATTTACACTAAATTCTTAAGTTTTTATAAAATATCAAACATCTTTATCAATTTTTTTTTTAAATAATTAAAACTAAATGCCTGCCAATATAAAAATTTTAAAATTTTTTTGTTTTATGTGTAGGAACTTGCAGTTAATGAATATTTAGTTTTAAAATTTATGAAATTGTGTGGGGTGTTTTACTTTTGTTGACCTGTGTTATTATATATATATATATATATATATATGTTCCCATCGATCCTATAAGGACCTGTGTTATTATGTGTGATTATTTATTTGTTTCGGCTTAAGGTCTTGTGACGATAGAATATAAATAAAAACCAATTTTTTTTGTTTTATTTTATTTTAACAATTTATTTTCTCAGATATTTCGGTTAACTTCGTTAACCATTTTACAGGAATCTAAAAACAAGTAATTTTCTTGAATTTTACAACAATACAAAGTTATAATTTAAATATTACGTACATAAAGGGTTAATCTCTTTTACCGCGTCTTTTTTCACAAACCTAAAACGTTGAACACAACTAATCAACTACACCATTTTTCATTGAAAATGAGAAAATTCCAGATGAAATTGGGAAAATTCCAAATGAAAATGAGAATTTAAATTTGAAATTGAGAAAATTCCAATTGAAATTGAGAATATCAATTTGAAATTGAGAAAATTCCAATTGAAATTGAGAATATCAATTTGAAATTGAGAAAATTCCAATTGAAATTGAGAATATCAATTTGAAATTGAGAAAATTCCAAATGAAATTGAGAAATTCAATTTGAAATTAAGAAAATTCCAAATGAAATTGGAAAATTTTAATTTGAAATGGAGTAAATTCCAAATAAAATTGAGAAATTTAAATTTATAAAATTGAATTATATAATTTTTTTAATATTCATACAACGAACGGACATTACCGAAAGTAATTCCCTTAAATGTAGAAAATCAGAGGCTTGCCTTTTTAGAAGAGGTGATTAAGGCTTCTAAGACATGTGTAACTACTGGAGATTGCATTAGAGCCATACAACATACTACAACGTTTTATCAATCTGCTCTGGATCTGGAATATATGCCTGTAAGACAATAATACGGCAATTTGTATTTATTTTCATTTCTTCATCCTTATGTTTGTTGTATGAATATAATAAAAATCATATAATTCAGTTTTATCAATTTAAAATTAAAATTTCTCAATTTCATTTGGATTTTTCTCAATTTCATTTGGAATTTTCTCAATTTCAAATTGATATTCTCATTTTCAATTGGAATTTTCTCAATTTCAAATTGATATTCTCAATTTCAATTGAAATTTTCTCAATTTCATATTGAAATTCTCATTTTCATATTGAAATTCTCATTTTCATTTGGAATTTTCTCAATTTCAATGAAAAATGGTGTAGTTGTCAATTCTTATTATGTTTATTAATTATGTGTCGATATAATTGAGCGCAATTGTTTTGAATTGAATGAGCTTTATGAGATGTATGGCCACCATCCATCCTTCAATATCCTTCTATCTCAAAAAAAAAAAAAATTAAGACAATGGACAAAGCTACCATAATATATAAACTTTATTAACAAATTGTATATTTGAACATTTTAATAACGTTTTGAAAATTCGACCTAGATGAAAATTTGCCTCAATGAGTTCTATGAGGGAAATCGCCACAGCGTCCTTTGCAAATCCTTCCGTCTCAGGGATTGAGACCTATTCGAAAAAGATAACAATGGAGAAACTTTTTATAAGAAAAATCAAATATTTATGTTGCATTCATTTCCCTGAACAAGCGTTTAATCGCAAAAATAATTTCGATTTTTGATAAATTAAATATTTGACCATCCAAATGATATCAAAAGTTTAATTGAATAGAACAAAAAACCTTAAAATAAGTAAATAAAACTAACTACCTTAAATTGTGGTCAATTAGTAACAGCCAATTTCAAAAACTTCAGTTGTAATTAACTATCAGTTATAACTGTTGAAAACATATTGTTAACTGGAAGTTAAAGTAATAGTTAGTTTTAACTGAATTGGTAAAATTGGCCGTAAGTTATCTTAAGTCGCCTTTCAGTCTATCAAAAAAAAAAAACGCTCACTTTCGAACGACTTAAAAGAAAAGAATTATTTTGATGTAAAATTGTTTGGTCTCCAAAAGGTCCATTTACACTATCACACTTACACTTTCGAACGAAATTATCTATTTATAATTTTTAAAATTTATAATGGGGGGATTCACAAGGTGTGCTATCAAGTCATATCGTCATAATGTCCTAAATAATATTTTACAATTGTTTAAAGAAAAAATATTTTTTTATGTTTTTTGAAACAGAACAATATTTTTTTTTTTAAGCAATTGTAAAATATTATTTAGGACATTATGACGACACCTTGTGAATCCCCCAAATATTTTTAATTAAAATATTGTCGATTCTTGACATACACAATTGTTGTCGTAAACGTTCTATAACATTTGGTTTTCTCACAGAAAATCTTGTTTTTAAATAAAAAGTAATCACAGTTTTCTAGCCTTTACATACAAAGTAGACAAGACAAATCCGGTTTTGTATTTCTAAATAGAAAATCAATTTTTGAGAAGAAAATCAATATTTTATAAGTGACAAAAGTGTAAGCAAACTTGCAATGGGAATTTTGCACGCATTTCATGTTATTAAGTTTTTTAGAAAAACTTTTTTAAACAAAAAAATTTTAACAATTTTAAAAATTATTGACTTAAGCTGCCCACACACTAGTGATTTGTGCGTGTGATTTTTTCGAGCTCGACGCACATAGAGGTTTTTTGCTAATCTAGCCGGATATTAGGCCATCGTATAGTGAATTTTCAAGTCTTTTGCTTGAGATTTGCGGTTTTGGGGCAGTGTTAAAGTCAGGAAAGTTGAGTAAATTGCATGCGTTTGGCTTTTTACGGTTTTGATATACATATTTTTTTTTATGGGTAAACGAATGTAAATTCTACATTGATTTTTTTTTTCTGTGAAAAACTACATTACTTTTATTAATTTTTAGAAAAATTTTATTTAAAATTTAAAGAACGAATTTCGAAATAAAAAAAAATACATTTTTCTGTTCACTTTTTTGTAAAAAAAAAAATTAAAAGGATTTTGAAAGTAAAGCTAGTTGCAAATTTAAAAATGTTATACATCACGATAAAATTTAAAATCTCTACTTTTAAATTAAAAAAAAGTTGAATTTTTTTTGGTGATTTTCATAAAATGATAGAAACCCGTTTTGTCAGTCATAAAATGTTAAGGTTGTACGTAGATGTTTTTTATTTAAATTATTACATCTAAAGCCTCTAGTACACGGAATGTAAAAAGCCACATGCGCATGTGGTTCTGACGTAATTTTGACGTCAATGCAAAGCAATAATAAGCATTGCGTGTTGTGTGATGACGTCAAAATTACGTCAGAACCACATGCGCATGTGGCTTTTTACATGCCGTGTACTAGAGGCTTAAGAATAATATTACCTGTGTAAAAAAAGCAATGTGAAAACCAGTAAGTAACAAATTCAAATTCATATTTTATTGATAAATGTAACATGGTAAATACACAATAATTTTAATATTATATGTAAGTTAAGAGTTAAGTCTATTTTCTATGACTTTTCTACTTAATTATGTTGTATCTGTTAAAGAAATATAAAAAAAAAAAAAAAAAAAAGAATGCATAGAAACTATCTTTCCCACAACAATAAATTTCAGTGTTTTCATTCAAAAATTGGGATTATTAGCACATCATTAATAAATGAACTAATTAATAATAAATATTTCATTCCCGAAAATAATTTTTGATAATAAATTTGCATGTGCCCGGCAAATAAAAAACTTAAATGGCAAGCTGCTTTATTTAAGCAAATTGTTTTTTTTTTAATTTTGTTTTTTTTTCTTTCTATCCTCTTACAACTACAATTCGTGTTGGAAAAAACCCAGCCAATTGTAGGGGAATGTAAGAAAGAAAAGTTGACGGTTTATTGTTGTGTCTTTGTTGAAGCTTTGATATTGTTACATGCAAGACCTGAGTGTTTTAAAATTCTTATTCGCTTTATGGTCTTACTTGTATAATATTTTTAGCTTTTCTAAAGTATTTGGAAAAAGTTTCCTGACGAGCTGGCCTAAGCAACCAGCGAAATGCGCATAGGAACTAGCTTTCCCACAACAATAAATTTCAGTGTTTTCATTCCAAAATTGGGATTATTAGCACATCATTAATAAATGAACTAATTAATAATAAATATTTCATTCCCGAAAATAATTTTTTATAAAAAAAAAAGTTTTTATAAAAACGGGAAAAGTTGATAGTTAAAAATACACGGTTTAAGAACATAGAGAACTGATGTGATCATGCGAGGAGCCGGCACATCTATTGAAAATTTTTTTCTGTTATAACAGATATCTTATCCTTATCCTTTTAAAATTAACAATTTATTCTCAATACTGAGTTTAAATTTCCGATTTATAAACGGGTATAATATCTTTTTAGTTATATCGATTTTATTAATAATGTGGCTAATATGTTCGTTAAATATAATTTTTTAATCGAGAATAATACCTAAATATTTGACATTGGTATCCCATGGTACAGCAACATCGTCAACTGTAATATTATGTTGCGGTAAGAAGCAATTTTTCCTCTTTCTGGTAAAAAATATTGATTGGGTTTTTAAAGGGTTAACTAATATTTTCCATTTTTTGAAGTAATCAATTACAGTATTTACCGATATTTGTAAGTTACACAGAGTATCATTAGATAATGTATTTGAGCTTAAGATTGCCGTGTCATCAGCAAAGATGGAGGACTCACAACCATTTAAAGAAGGAAAATCAGATGTAAAAATATTATAGAGAATTGGGGAGAGACACGAACCTTGGGGACATCCTGCCGGAATATCATATTCGGCAGAGAACTTATCGCCAATATGAGCTCTAAATGATCGACTTGTCAGGTAGCTTTTAATTAGCAAGACTGAATGATTATTTACACCAATAGTTAATAGTTTGTGAACGAGAGCGTCATGGCAAACTGAATCGAATGCAGACTTTATGTCTAACAATACCATGGCCGTAGATTTACAACTACTAAAGTTGTCTTTAACGTTTTTTTTGATTCTGACTAATGGTTGTGTCGTGTTATGTTCAGATCTAAAACCGAATTGTTGAACCGGGAGGATATTGTTATCGTCAATAAAATTTACAATTTCCTCCTTAATAATTTTTTCAAAATTTTACTCATTGAGTTTAGTAAACTTATTGGTCTATATGAGTCAGGGCTTGAGTGATTTTTTCCTGGTTTTGGGATAGCAATTATTTTTGCTTTTTTCCAAACTAGTGGAAAGTGACAAAGCTTTATGCAGGCGTTAAATATACGTGAAAGAATATCCAATCCACTTTGGCGGAGAGCTTTGAAGCATTTGTTAGAAATACCGTCTATGCCTGGACTCTTCTTATGTTTAAGATTTTTTATAGTGCTCTTAATTTTTATGGTACTAACAATATTTTGGGTATGCTCCGAAGAGCTTTCGGTGTTTAGTACATTTATAGAATTAGAGACCATCTGAATTGTATTCATGTCACTCATATTAGTAGAAATAGAATGGTTCAAAAGAAACTTTTGAGCAATTATTTCTGATTTTTGTAAATTTGTTGTGTACAAATTATCGTTTTGCTTGAGACTTGGAATACATTTAGTTTTCTTCCTAATAATTTTAGAAATGTTCCAAAATTTTGGAGAAGATTTATCCAGACTTTTAAGCATATTAGAGTTTCTGAATTTGGATATATTGTCACAAATAACAATATTTAAAAAGTTTGATTGTTGTTTATATAAAGGTAGCCTAAATCTAATCCAGTTCCTTCTTGAATTGTTTCTTAGAGTTATCAGATTTAAAATATGTCTTGGTAAACGTTTTACATAAAAGCTCGACATATTTTTCTTTGGTACCCTTGCCTCGATAGCATTTTGAACTAATAATGTAAAATTCGTAACAAGTTCTTCTACATCATCAACATTATTTAAGGGCACATTTGACAAATTTGAAACATTGTAATTAATGTACCTTTTAAATGTATTCCAATTTGTGTTTTTGTGATCATATTTTAGGTTTTCACTTGATTTATAACTCGAATTAAAAGTTAAAAACACTGGTAGATGATCAGAACTTAAACTGTTAAGAGTAGTAGCCGCAGAAAGTTTTTCTGGTACATTTGAGAGAAAAAAGTCAAGTACAGAAGGATTTACATTTCTACTTGTTGGAATAAGTGTAGGTTCAGAGGGATAAACAATATCAAATTTGTTTGTTGTAATAAAATCATGTATTATGTTTTCCCAACAGTTGGCTCGAAGGCAACCCCATGATTTATTTCTGCTGTTAAAATCACCTCCTAAAATATAATTTTCTTGAATCATTGAAAATTTCCTTAGATCTGATTTAAACTTATTTTTTTTAATTTCCAAAGGACCCGCAGTTCCCCCTGGAAAATAGCAACTAAAAATCTTAACAGTAGAGTTATCATTTAATTTGACTGTTATACCTACATTTTCAATTAACTCTGTATTAATATCCGGTAATAGTTCATGACATATATTTCTACGTATTGCAATTGCTAAACAGTAAGTAACGATTTTTATCCACCTGTGCAGCAACTAAATGACGTTATTTTATGGAGCAAAATAAACGAAACCCTTTCGTCAGCGATATAGACGATGCACGCCATATTTCGGCTATTTGAGAGCATATTACACCTGTCGTATAAACTCACAGTGAAAAAGTTGCAATTAAGATCGGATGAGGACAAAACTATTATTAAAGAGAGGAAAAAACTATCAAAGACAAATTTAGAAGTCAATTAGGGCTAATAGTGAATGTACCGAAGACTGGATTTGGAAACAGCAACGATGGTAACACCAGCAGAAGATTTATTTCCAATCCTGAATTAGCTGCAGAAATAACTGGAATATCATTTGATTTCATCTACCTAATCAAAGTTATTATTGAAGTTATAACAAGTGGTCACAAAATCTATTTGCCCAAATTTCCCAATTATTGCTTAGATACTGCAAGACTTTACGTCACTCTATATCCCTGGTTTGACACAAAGCACAAGATTTTAATACATGACCCATCTGTAACGAGCGAGGCATTGATCCCTATCAGAAGAAGCGTCTGAGGCACGAAATAAATACTTTTGGCCTTACAGGCAGAATTTTGCTAGTAAGTTTTCGAGGGTTCAGTGTAACAAAGATATTATAAATAGATTTTTGCTCAGTTCTGACCCACTGATTACTAGCATAAGTCCAACTCCAAAAAAAGTTATTACCCTTTACGAAAGCAGCAACTTCATTTATGCTTCCACCTGTACTTGGCTATGAAGAGAATTCAGATTGGGAAGAGGACTTTGAAGAAACAGACGAAGAATCATCATCTTAGTGCAAAAGAGAAGTGGTTTTAAACAAAAGTTTTTATTATTTTAAATTATATTTATTGCTTTTATTGTTAAGTTATCATTGGGAATAAGTTAATTATTTTCAGATATATTAAATACAATGAAATACATAAATGTCACACAAAAGCTTAAAAATGAATATTTTGTGGAAATTAGCCAAAAAAAAAAAATTTTTTTTTTTAAGTGTCGTTCCTGGGGTTGGGTTTGGAGGGTTTCATATTATTTTATGTAACCGCCCACAAAAGTATAATTTTACGATCTCCTGGGTTCAATTTTAGTTTTTTTAACTTTCGCCGAAGTTAAAAGTTGCATTTGCTGAACAAAAGTATGGGAAAACTATAAAAAATTGCATTTTCAGAGGTTGGATGAGTTCTGTAGGGGGAACTTTTTCCTTCTTGGCCCCATTTTATTTATTTTTGAGCTTTGCCTGCATATGACCATAACACAACCAACATCGATCTAGAGGCACTCAATAAGAAATAAATTATATAAATAATCAGGCTCGAGGTCAGTGTTTAAAATATTTTATTTATTTATTTTATTAAATATTTCGCCTACCATCGGTAAGCATCATCAGGAGTAACAATGAGTAACAATAATCAAACAATTATCACTTAAACGTTTAACATTTAATATTGCACTGTGTATTAAAATATTTTAACCACGGACCTCGAGCCTGATTATTTACATAATTTATTTGAAAGTTAAACGGTCGAAAGAAAAACATATTTAGACACTCAATAACTTTAAAGAAGCAATATAAGTTTAAACAAAAAGTAAAGTCCAGCTAGATTGGCAAAATACCGCTATATGCGACGTCTTGTTACTAGTTAAAGGGGCTGAGCTCACACAGATCACAAGTAATTAAAAAGTTTTAATTTCTTGTGATTTGTTCGATGTGTAAGTGGGCTACTGCGTGAACATTTTATAATTTTTGCAGTTTAGTGTGCAACGAAACGTCAAAGTGTATCTATTGCGAAGATGTTATTTTTATATTTTTTAATAAAATTACATATGAACGCATATTTCTTTCTAAAAGCTAGTCATTTGTTCATTTGCTTCTTTTTTAATATATATTTTGTATACCCTCCACCACCACTAGTGGTGAATAAGGGTATACTAAGTTTGTCATTCCGTGTGATACTTTTTTATTATACATATAAGATCCCATTAAGAATATATATTCTGGCTTCTTCAGTAATTCTAAGTCGATTTAGCCATGTTCGTCTATTAAAAACAAGCTCATTTTCAAAAACGCAAAAGAAAAGAACAAACTTGGTCTGAAATTGCTTGTAGTAAGAATTTTGGGACTGAAATCCAGCAACATCGGTTCAGTAGGACTAGAACTATTAATCAAAATGTGAAACCACCACCCTAAAAGAATTTATATTTATGATACAAAAACTAACATAAATGGTGGAATAATGCAAGGAATGAAATAAAATTTTGCGAATTCGCTTTATATGACTGAATCATACTGTTAAATTTCGTGAAGATCGGTCCATAATTGACCATAGGCCCCATATAAACCCTATTCGCATAGGACCAGAAATCACACTGAAAATTTTGTTTGAAGGTCGGTCCATAATTTACACTAGGTCCCATATAAACCCTGCTCCAGGAAAACAGTTTAGTACACCTAAAACCGTAATAAATAATGCTATAATAATTTAATTCGGTACGGTACAGTTTTGTAGAACCAGAAATCACACTGTAAAATTTTTTAAGATCGGTCTGTAATTTACACTAGTCCCCATATAAACCCTACTCCCAGAAAACCGTTTAGTACGAGTAAAACCGTAATAAATAATGCTATCATAATGACATTCGGTACGTCAAAGTTTTATAAGACGAGAAATCACCCTGCCAAATTTCGTGAAGATCGGCCTATAATTTACACTAGGCCCCACATAACGGCTACTCTCGGGAAACAGCTTATTGCGCCTTACACCAATAAAGCCCACGTTGGGAAAATAATTAAATTCGCCTAAAACCATAAAAGATATAGATATTGCGGTAAAATTTCTTCCAACTTAGATTCATATGGCCAGAAAAAATATATTGCAATTTTGTGAAATTCACTGTTAACGCTTAAACTAATTACACTGCTGTATTGAAATTAATTTTTTGTAATACTAGAAATCAGTCTTCAGAATTTAAGAATAATTGGTCCATAATTTACCATAGGTCCAATACAAATTACCCTCCTAAAAATCATTATAGTTCGGCTAAAACTGTTACGAATTATGATATTTTACTCCAGCCAGTTCAAAGTTCTAACAAGAAACGCATAAAACTTTCTTATTGTCGGTCAATAATTTAATTCAGGTCTAAACCGCAACCAATTTTAATGCTGACCTTCGTTTTTGTGAAAAAACGAAGGTCCCTGTGGACTTTTTACATTTTTGAACAAGTGCTATTTAAAAACGGATGTTGAGAATGGCCACATATTTCATGACTTATATTATTGGAGTGTTATTAGTGTTTTAATACTAATTCCAGGAGATTTCTTATTTGCAGAGTATTTTATTTTTTATTTCAAATATTTAAAATGCTTTTAAATAAAAAAAAAAAAATGAAGTAGGTGGCCAAAAAATCTGGAATACGTTGCAAATTTTAGTAGGAAGAAAATCAGTTTCATCGTGAGTTTTAATATAAACGAACGTGTTTTTAAAGAAAAAAAAAAAATGAATTGGGAGCGTGTGAAAACTACACTAAACCGTGCATCAGCTTTCCAACAGCTTAGTGTCAGCGATCAGGAAACTGCTAATAACAATTTAGCTATGTTTCTTGAAAATGAGGAAGATGAAGAGCCATTTGTTAATGACGATAATGATGAAGATTATGTACCAAATGATGAAGCATCTGATGCTGAATCCGACATCGATATTGAAGAAGCTGATGAATATTGTTCAGATGACGACAATAATAGTGATGATTTTAACATATTTACATCAATATATATATAAATTTTAGCAAAATTCAATGCATTTTCATATAAGGTCCCTACGGACCTTACCGCTCAACGACCATCTAAAAAGTTACCGGTCGTCGGAGGGTTAATAATATACATATATGTATTTATTATACAGAGCCCACTCCTGTCGGTGGAGGGTATCAAAGATTCGGCACAGCCGATTATATTACTCTAACTTATTTTTCTTTATTTGCTGATTGACAAACAATTCAAGAGAATATTGAATTTTACAATTTATAAAAGATAACCTGCACAACTTAGACTACATATATTTTTTTTATTTAACAGTAATCCCTATTATTTTTAAGCCTTAAGTGCGTCAAAAAACAAATAAAGAAAATGAAACTTAAAAGAATCTTCAGTTGTTTTTGCTATTACAATCATTTATTTATTTAGTGTATTTTGTTCTACCTTTTTTGCAAATGATGTCAGGGCTGTAATTTTTTTTTTTTTTTTTTTTTTGTTTGCTTAAATAAACACTTGTCTATTTTAAAAACACAATAAATTTTATTGCTCCAATTTTATTTTTAAGAAATATTAATGAGCTTAAATTAAATATCGATTTAAATAAAATTGAATTATGGGCTTATTTTTAATAAATAAAGGGGGAATAAATTATAGATTTTTTTTAGAACAAATATGAATTGTCTGGCAAAAAAAAAAATAAGAAATGATTTATCTTATAAATTTGCTTTTAAAATCCTAAACGTGCAAATGTAGAAACTTAAAAGTTCTAGTTATTAAAATTGTTTCTATTTCACTAGATTTGAAAAAAAAAATTGTACGGTAATTGGAATGTGTCTTCAATTGAGGTTGCCATATTATCAAACATTTCAACACCATATTTATTAGTCCTTATTGGAACATAAAATTTTGTGATGAACCGAGACTTGAATTGATTTCCATTTTCTGGCTGTACCCAGTAGAGTATCCAATTATTTGACTTTTGGTTTTGTTCGAGTAAGGAATTAATCGATTTTCGAATTTAAATTTTGCTTGATTAATCGATAAAAGTTTTAGTATGTTGGAGTAACTCGAATAATTCAAATAATTTTATCCAATGGGAAAAACGTACATATCAATTTGATTTGATACATTTATTATATTAATAAACGGAAAAAAACAATAAAATAAAAATATAGTTAAACAATAAACAATAAAATAACAATTCATTTATACTACGCACACAGTTCTAAAACTTTTAAATATAATAGATAATTAAAAAATCAAAAACCCTGCTGCAAAACATACAGTTCTTAAGGCGCTAAAGAGACCGAAACAGGATTCAGGAAAAAATAAAAATATATACAAAGTAAACACTACTTCGGTTGAACAGACTATAAAATGATCTGAAAGCATTTGGGTCAGCAGCAATTGGGGTTCATTCATTTTATTTCAGAGAATATGCAATTATGTCCAGCATGCCATATTTAATATGGGAATTCAACGTAGGTTTTCATCTCATATTTTTATATATTATTTTTAAATTATTTATTTTATTTTAGAATTTTTTTTGGTAATTAGTCGATCAAATAATGGCAAAATTTTCTTCGATTAATCGAACAACGATTAATTGAGTGGATAATCTAGTACCCAGCTTATATTGAACATGTTCCTCAGTCACTCCTTGTCTAGACGTCACACATTCTAATGAGCAACATCGATCCACCCAATCGGTTCAAGTATTATCCCCATAAAGGTAATTGGTGTCGTTGATGCTAATAGCTTTTGTCTTTTGAATTTTCTAGACCAATTCTTTTTGCAAGGATGATCAGTTCATTGATTTTACTCTTCATGTCTCCATTTCAATGCGATAGAAGGCATATATCGTCAGCGAATCGTTGGTGTTCAAGGTGTTAGTGAAGATTGCCAGATGTATCCAAGACCATCGCAAATAGTAGTGGTGTCATAGTCTGGCGTTCGTTGTAAAGGCGTCGCTTTACCGCCCGTTGTTAAGCACCTTAAGTAAAGCGTTTTCATACATTGTTTTGATAATGTTTGTGACACTTTCCCTCAACGCATTCCAAATTATGTTCCGCTTCACTGCGTCAAACGCCTTTTAAAAATCGATTACCACTATGTACAGTAGTGATCGCCATTCCATCGATTGCTTTATTATTATTCTGAGGCCCGCTAAAGGTAGGATTTTATCAGCCTTAAACGTTAAATGAACGTTCATCCTAGCTGATAGGTTAAAGTGAGTTTGTAATAATGGAACTATTTTCGTGCGGCCGATAAAATCCTACTTTTAGCTATCGGTCAGCTGTAAAAGCGGGGGTAAGAGTCTTAGCTTGTTCGATGCAGCCGTCTTATTCATCGCCCCCTGGGCATAAAATGGGTTAAAGCTTTAATTTACAATTATGCCTAATATCTAATACAATTCTTTTGAGGAGCGTTTTCCCTCGCCAGTTGTCGAAGTCGGTTAAGTAACCTTATTTCGGAAGTTTTTAATTTCCTGGTTCCAGGTTTCTAGCAAATGAGGGTTAATGGTTCTTCCTCTTGTTGGTGGATAGATTTGAAATAACTCCAACCGTCTGACATCCTCACCTGATGCATTTTTC
Source organism: Pollenia amentaria (assembly GCA_943735925.1). Lineage (NCBI taxonomy): Eukaryota > Metazoa > Arthropoda > Insecta > Diptera > Polleniidae > Pollenia > Pollenia amentaria. The sequence goes on from OX031008.1 coordinate 161,789,084, forward strand.
TCCTTATCATTAAAATTGCTTTTTAGTCTTATAACGGTTTTCATTTTCGTAAACTACTAAATCGTTTTTTGTAGTAGATTTAAGAACACGGGTTATGTGTAACTTAAATTTTTTTTTTTTTTTCTCAGTAGTTTTTATTTACAATCTATTTTACAATATTTAGTAAATTTGATCAATTAAAGGAAAACATTACATGTGTTATTAAACTTCAATCAGTTTAATAAACTATTTACATACTTACTACATACATATTTTAAAGTAATAAGTTTTTAATATTATACAAAATTTTTATTTTCTATATTGGAGGTCTAATACGTGTAACCTATTCAGTCTTCTGACCTCATCTGTTTCATCTAACAAGGAAATTGCTAATATGTTACAATGATTACTAAGTCGTTTAATGTATCGAGTGCTAAATTTATTTATTTCATTCATAACAAAAGGTATCTGAAGATCTCTATGAATTTGTTTGTTGGTCATAAACCATGGAGCATCTACTATTCGTCTTAAAGTTTTTGATTGATATCTTTGCAATATCTTCACGTTTGAGTGACTGGCCGTTCCCCACAACTCAATACCATAGGTCAACACCGGTTTCAAAATAGCTTTATATAACTTGACTTTATTTTCAAGGCTAAGTTGAGACATACATTTTTTTGGTCTTGATATTTAGATGTTGCTTTTTAGCTATAATATGTTCTTTCCATGTAAGTCGTTTGTCAAGATACATTCCTAGATATTTGACACAATTTGTGTTAGGTACTTGTAAGCCATTTAAATACAATGGGGGACACACATCTCTTCGCAAAGTAAATGTGACATGATTTGACTTTTCTGTATTTGTTTCAATTTTCCATTTCTGGAACCATTGTTGTAAAACATTTAATTCCCGTTGAACTATAAAGGACGCTTCAACTGGTAATTTGTTTGTTGATATTATAGCAGTATCATCTGCGTACGTTGCTAGAGTAATATTATCAGTTGTTGGCATATCTGAAGTATAAATAGTATATAATATGGGTCCCAAAACACTGCCCTGTGGTACGCCTGAGTATATTTGATGTGTGCTTGACTTTTCATCTTCAACCTTCACATAAAACGTTCGCTCATTTAAATAGGATTTTAATATTGAATGAAATGGAGCTGGTAAAATATGTTTAAGTTTATATAACAGGCCTTCGTGCCATACTCTATCAAATGCTTGCTTTATATCTAAAAATACCGCTGAACAATACATTTTTCTTTCAAGTGAATCCGTTATAACTTTAATAATTCGATGACATTGCTCCGGTGTTCCATGTTTTTGACGAAAGCCAAATTGATGATCAGGTATAATTTTTTGTTTTTCTAAAATCGGTAGTAATCTAGATGCAAATAATTTTTCAAATATCTTTGAAAAAGTTGTTAGCAAACTTATTGGTCTATATGAGGCAATTGAATTTTCGGGTTTGTTAGGTTTCTGTATCATTATTATTTCAGCCAATTTCCATTTAGATGGAAAGTACGATAACCTTAAAATAGAGTTATATAAGAGTGATAAAAATAAAATGCTATTCTTGGATAACGATTTAGCCACTGATGAATCAATTTTATCATGTCCTGGGGACTTTTTGTTGTTAAGCTTGGAGATTACACTCCATACTTCTCTCGGGGAAAACGTTTTTATTGGAAGATCCATTTGGTATGGAGATTCTAAAAAATTTAATATTTTACATTCATCGACTGTATTAGATGTCGGAAAAGGTTGAAAAGTATGCTTTAAATGTTGGGAGAATGCCTCAGCTTTAATTTTGTTGTTTTTGCACCATCTGCCATCATGTGTCAAAATCGGTACTTTTCTTTTAACTGGCCGTTTTAAGTACTTAGTGGCTTTCCATAAACTGTAATCCGAATCTTTCGAAGTATTCAAATTTTTTAAAAAATTTGATATTTTATCATTTCTTAATTCAGCTAATCTTTTTTTAAGTGCATTTGAGGCTTGATTAAAATTGGTGTTGGTGTTGGTGTCGTCTTTCTCTTAAAAGTTCTCTTATTTCTGTTGATAAAATAACTGTGTGGCCGTTTTGTGGTTGCATTGGAGGAGTAGATAATTCTGCAGCATCATGTATGAGTTTAGTAAATTTTTCTACAGCCAGATCCAATTCCTCAGCAGATTTAATATATGTGTTAAGTTCTAAATTCTGATCCATCAAATATTGAAAATAGCTTATATTGGTTTTAGACGAAATAATTTTATTACATTTAGAAACAGTTGGTAAAATTGTGCTATAACTTAAAATTATAGGTGTATGATCCGAATTAAGATCATCAGAGTCGATTATATCAAGTAAATTGTCAGATATACCCAAGTAAACAAATAAATCTAGTAAGTCTGGAATTTTATTTGGATCTGAAGGCCAATATGTGGGCCTTCCTGTAGACATAGTTTTAAACCCGTATTTGGATATGCATTTATAAAGTTCTTTACCTTTTGGATTCGCAATTCTAGACCCCCACCATGGGTGTTTGGCATTGAAATCTCCGCCTACAATAAATTTGGAACCTAGACTTTTAAAGAAAACTTCGTAGTTTTGAAGATTTAGACTATGCCTTAGAGGACAGTAAATGGTATATATAGGTATTTCAACGTTATTGCATTTAATTTTCACACCACACGCTTGAATTGACGGTTTGCTTATAGGTTGTAAAGATTCATATTTTAAATTTGACTTGATTAATACTGCTGCCCAAGCATGTGCTTTGTCATCAGAATGATTTGCTTGAAAGATATCATATCCTCTTATGTTAAAATGTGTTTTAGAAGTAAAATGTGTTTCAGATAGTAGTAAGATATCTAAATAATTAGTTTTGAGGAAAATTTCTATTTCCCTTGTATGATTGGAAGCACCATTTGCATTCCATGATGATATTCTTAAATTTATTTGCATAATTTTTCCATTATTTTTGTCATCATGTCAAACATTTTGTCCATCATGCGTTCTAACCTTTCCATAAACCTCAACTCAGGGCTGTTTGTATTTCCTATAACTGCTTGAGCATAAGTAACTCCATCATTGTTAGCACCATCATTGATTCTAGTATTTACGAATGAATTAGCATGTGGGAATTGACCATTTGGTATTTGTTGGGTTCTAAATTGATTTTGTCTATTGTATGCGCTTCGTTTCTGTTGTATAATTTTCTGGTATATTGTACATCCCTTATAATTAGCTGTATGATTTTGGAGACAATTTATACATTTTGGTGGTGTTTCTATATTTTTTGTACATTCTACTGTAGGATGTTCTAATCCGCACTTTACACATTTATATGGCCGTTTACAGTAGGACTTGGTATGACCAAACTGCTGACACCGATAGCATTGAATAAAATCGTCAGTCTTCTTTGGGGCTTCAATCGAAACTATAGCATTACTAATATGCTTTATGTCAAAAATTTCTTTGTTGTTTGGATTTGGGTCAAGGTCTACAAAAAACATTGGTAGTGGCAATTTTGTAACACGACTTCTAACATTAACTACATCCCTGACCTGATGCCCTAACATTAAAAGTTCTGCCTTTATATCATCTACTGGTGTTGAGTGATGAATACCTTTGATTACAACTCTATATGCTCGTTCCTGCTTAAGTTGATAAGTGTATATGAATCAACACTTTGAATGCTTAATCTAATATTATTGTCTCTCAAAGATTTATAATTAAAATCAGTTATTTCCTCGCTTATACATTTAATCATTTTAGAGATATCTATAATATCTGGAACATAAATTGGGGGAGGTTTTGGAGTTTTATCTTCTTTTTCTTTATCTTCCTCATCATCTTTATCGCCAAGCAATTGATATCGGTTATTTCTGGAAGTGCTGGGTTCGTTATCAATATTAAATTTTTTATGCTGGTGCATATTTGGAGACTTAGTTAACCGTCGTTTGTTTGTTATTGTATTTGGTACTTGCTGCCAAATACCATCAGTTTCATCGCTATCACTTTCTTCACTTAAATTCGGCATATTGACGTATTGTTGTTATTACAAGTGTACTGTAAAGTGGACTATTGTTTATTGTTTGTGTAATTTTTTGAATATTTGTTTTTAAATTTGTAACTATTTGTTTTTGTAAACTTGATTATTGATTATTGTTTGTGTAGTTTTTGAACTTTTGTTTTTAAATTTGTATACTATTTGTTTGTATTTTTTAACATTATTTTTTTTTGTTTTTTTTTGGATTTTTGTAATTTTGTAATAAATTTGCGAAAATACGTCTGCTTACAACCACAGTTTATCAGAGACTTTGTGTAACTTAAATCTATTAAAAAAAAAAAAAAAAAAAAAAAAAATTAGTCGCTTACGAAATCGAGAACAGTAATAAGGCTGATTAGAATATCCTCAATCGTTAACTGAAGCCAAAACAACGCTCGCATATTGTGCAAGTTTATTCGAAAATCATGATTTAGTTTCAATGTTCTGGCTCAAAATTTCTCCATAGAAGATCATGTGTTTGCTAATCTTAAAATTTAGGGCAGATATTTTGTTTATGTATTTATATTGTTACGAAAGTAACTTTAGTTAAGAGTTTGTTGAAATTATTAGTTATGCTTGAACTAATTAAATATAATGATTTATTCCAAAAAATTTTAAATGAAATAACAATAAAATTTTTCATTTCTGTATACCAAAGACAACATTTAAATTAAAACGGGATGTCATCTCAAAAAACGCAATTCTTATCTGCCCGCCTGGTCAGGTCGAAGAGAACGTGAATGCCAATTACATTGTATATCGTTTTGTTATGGAAGTTCTCAAATGTTATGTTCACAGAAAAAATTATTAAATTTCTCCAATCACCAAATTTGTTCTAAATTCATAATATTAAGCAAACAAGTTGTTGATTTTGCACCTATTACCAAAATCATTATATTGTTTACTAACAATTTTGAAAAAAATTTCTCAATAAATGATATTTATAATTTTAATTAAAAAAGTGATCAAAAAACTTTGCCATTTCAAACAATGTGTTAATTTATTTAAATAAATATTGACAATTCCAAACAACAATTCTACATGTTTAAATTATTTCATTTTAAACGAAAAAAGTCAATTAAGATTTTTTGTTATTTAATTAAAATTTTAATTGAAAATTTATTTCAAAACAACTAAAATGTTAATTAAATCAAAATTAAATTTTTAATTTTCTTTCAACTAAAAAAATGATTGATTAAATTATCACATTAATTAAATTTAAATACTTTTTAAAACATTTTTTTAATTGATAAAACACATTTTTCTGTGTTGGTAGATATTTAAAAAAAAATTTACTAACCTTTAAAATCTGAAAAGAAAAAAGAAAAAAAATTTAATTAATAAACGAAACCAAACAAAATAAATAAATTTTAATCTTAGAAAAACAAACAAACATCAAATGTTTTCACAATTCCACTCAACCATAGAAATTCACGCAATGATAAAAAAAACATAAAAAATGTTTTTTTTTTTATTTTAACACGTACCACTGATAGAATATGAAATAGATGCACACATAAAAGACATTAAAAAATTAAAATCTGTTCAACAACTTAATTTAAAAGCAAAAAAGCCATAGCAAACAGAAAAAGTACTGGGTATAATTATTTTCAACATCACAACACATCCACACACACCATCAGAAAGGGGCATACAGCATTATCCAAACAAAACGTAAAAAACAAAAATAAAAAGCGCAGCACGATTGTAAAGTTTTATTATCCCGGTTTTGGAGCAGTAACAGACAGACAGACCTACACGGACAACAAACGAACCAACCAACTAAATGAGGCTCGTTATTAATTTAGTTTATATTACCATAGATATTTATATTTTATTCGCTTACTTTTATAGCAAAATAAATACACTCTTAAGTATATAATTTTGAATGTGTATTGGGGGAATACTTTTGTACCAACTAATTACAAAGTTAGTCGGAAACATTTACAAAACATTTAGCGAAAAATTCCCATTTTCCGAAAACGTGTTGAGATTTACAAATAAGCCACAGTTGAGGTCTTTTGCATAATTTCTTCACTCTTATTTTTTATTTGGATGGCTGTGTGTGCCAACTTGTGTGCTTGTGTGATGTTTTTTTTTATTTAGATACTCTTCACTTTTTTTTTTTTGTAGCTTGTTTTAGAAATCATACAAAGCAATTTTATTAACAAAAAATAAAATCTGATCCATAAGGAGTAGCAGAGTTAAGTTTTTATTAAATAGATTGTGCATTTTGTTTTCCTCAAAGCTTATGTACAAATAAACACCCAAATGCACGGAATTACATCTTTTGGCATACAAGTATTTGAAAGCTTAAGGTGCATGTTTAAACATACTAAACTCATAAAAGTTAAAAAAATCTCCAAATGCATAAAAAATAACGAAATTTTGTAAAAAGTTAGTAAAAGTAAAGGCAACAAAAATTTGCACTATAATTTTAATAGGATAAAGGTAAACTTCGTAATAAAACACCCTATAATGAATCTGCCTTGGACCTTGGAAATTTCTTTATACAGAAATTTTGTATTTGAATTATACTCTTCCGCGTGCGATGCTTATCGATTTAAGCATTATTTTATCAATAGCCTTAAAAATACAGTTTTAAAGCCTTTTGCATTTAACTCCTAATTGCCTGTCTTCCACTTTTTTAGAATAACTGCCTCATTATTTTTCTAACAAAAATCTTTATTCAGTTCCCATGTTCTGCAACTTTGGTGAGAACTTCTCGCATCGAAAATATGTGAAATAAAATATTCCATCATTTCTTAAAAAATAAGAAAAATGTGTGTCTGTAACTCATGTCGAAAACTATCAAAAGAGATTACATCGGTGCGTTATAAATGTGATAATCAGAGAAGACAAAAAAAAAGCAAAAAACAAAGTGTTTACAGCAAAAAATATATATAAAAAAAGCACAAAAATTTAGAAAAAAAGCAGCAAAAAAAGCATTTTTATTTTTTTAATATATACATTTGAATATAAAAAATTACAGTTATTGTATTTCTTCAGATTCGTGAAAACAGTTACAATAACCAATCATGTGGGCTTTTATATTTGTAAACGTCATTTTTCTTCGTCTTTCTGTTAAAAGTGAATTGTATAAGTAAAAACTTCTTTCCACGTCAACGGATGTTGTTGGAGCAAATTTATATTTCAAAATTTCATTTCGACATCAGGTTTAGCACCAGTTTGAAGAATGTTGTTTATTTGTAAAATTTGTTTGAACCCCGGATTTCTTTGAAATACATACTGCATTAAATTTCCTCATATATATTTTTTCATGTAGATTCTCAAGAGCTTCTCGTACATTTGACACAATATTTACTCTTTCGTGAATAGCTAACCCAACTGTTTGTAGCTTTTTTATAGAAGACACAATAATTGAAAATTTTTTTTGATAAACGCAAGTTGGGAATTTAATCCGGGCAAGTTATATATTTCCTTGGCGTGCGCGATCGAATTTGAGTCTTCACTTTTCAGTTAAGAAATAAAAGCCTTTACTTTATCAAGGTATTCTGCATAATGCATTGTGGCTTCTATCCAAGTACCCCAACGTGTAGGGCATGAGAACGGTGGAAGAGCCAAATTGGGATTCATTTGTAAAAATAACTGCTTTCTACGAGGAGCCTATGGAAATTAAAATTTTAGTTTGTATGTGTGTAAATACGAGTTATTGAAAAATTAACTTAACAAAAACGGATTTGGTACAAGATATTAATTTATTTACACGCTGAAACTCTAAGCGCTGCATCAGTTACCATTAGCAATATTTTGTCGTATTGAATGCCTATATTAAATTAAAAAAAAAACATAAAAAAAAAATTATGAATCAAATATTCCCTTACCATCAGGCCATAAAATTTGTAATGAATCGTTGAAGAAAGATGCAATAGAAGCCCCATTTGCATTTGCGAGAACACCCATGTCCAATAAAAAAGGTTTATTTCCAACATCGTCATTTAAAATACCAAATATAAAGTTGGCCACATATATTTGTTCACTGTCTGTTGTTTCATCAACAGAAATCCATATATATTTACCTTTAGCCTTTTCACGCATTTTTCCCAAAGCTTCCGTATACATTTGAGGTATGTATTTACCTCGAATAGAATTTTCGCTTGGAACTGAGAAATTGGCGTACTTTTGAAAGATGTTTTTGAAACTGGGATGGATTATTTTTTTTACTGGTATAAACAGGAAATTCCGTTATAAGGTTTTGTGGACGATTTTCTTGGCAAGCATCTAATTTGTGTTTTTTGTACTAAAGTGTTGCTCCACATTGCACTTCTTTTCGCTATTAATTTTACTCGAACACACATTACAAAAAAGCCAATCTTTTTCAACTTTAAAAACTTCAGGATACAATTTAACCATTTTTAGCAAAAAATAACATATTTGACTTTTCTTTCGGCATTTTTTTTTTTATTATTTTTTCGTTCACAACGGCCGGTTTACTTATTTTGTTTTAAACTCAAATAAGTAACATGGCTGTTTTTTTTGGGATGGTAAGTTTATTAATTTTAGTTGTAAAAACGTTGAGTCCACAACTAACATATTTTTGTTTTAACCCTGAAAAAAGTTGTCAATTATTTTTTTTTTCTCATGTTTTCTCAAAAATATATTTTTTACGTAAAAATTATGTTAAAAAAGCTATTTTAGAGCAAAAACATAGGAAAAAAGCAAAATAACCACAATAACAAAAACAGCAAAAAAAGCAAAAATGGGCAAAAACAGCAAAAAAGAAGCAAAACAGCAAAAAAAGCAAATTTGTCTTCTCTGGTGATAATATTCCACTCAAAGCCGATATAAAATTGCAGATGTTGAGAACACCACTTAAACATATCGTTGACTGCGACCAAAATTTACTAAAATTGAATAATTTGCAACGACGGCGGCGAAAATACAGCCGTCGGCTATACCCAAGGCGAATTCATGTATACGATGGTGTCGATACTACAACAAGTAACAATATCAAAAACACATCAATGTATTTTTTTGCTGCTTTCGTTGCTCGATATATCAACAACACAAGCAACTTTTGACATTTCTCTCTCTAAGTCAGAAAAAAAGTAGCACAGCCAGGGGTGCCAAAAATTTTGATAAAAAATCAGCATATTTAAAAAAAAACCGGCATTATCGGAACTTCAATTAAATAAAATCGACAAATTAAAAATATCCCTTTTAAGAACAATAAAACATATTTTTTAACACAAAAAATAACAAAATAGAATAATTCAGTATTAACTTACATATAAACCATATAAAAACATAAAAAATAATGAAAAAGAATATTTTTATAAATCAATTGTAGTTAATTTAAAAACATTTTGTACATTAGGTTAAAATTGTTATTATAGTTGAAAAATTTTTTCAACATTTTATTTTAACAAATATTTTATAGATACAAATATCGTCGCTGTTTTAACTAACTGACCTAACTAACATTTAACAAATTTTACAGGAGAGCACTTTTAATGATCTTTGTCTTAAATGTTGTCATTTGCTAGCCAAAATAGGAATGAAATTGGGTTTATGCATTATTTGTTATGTAGTATAGAATCTTTTGTTATGTGCTAAATAAAGAAAAAGACAAATATTTTAAGTTTTTGTACGAAACTCAATTTTCAAAAAAAAAAAAAAAAAAATCTGTTAGGTCAGTTAGTAAAATCAGCGACGATATACATAAGTTTAATAGTTTAATTAAATCCATTTCAATATCAACATCAAAACAGCTTGCATTATTAAATTTTAAGTAATCTTTAGAAAAAATAATTCTTTTAAAGGATTAATTTTCCAGGAAAAATCAAAATTTGGTTTTATTAAGGTCGACTTGTCTAAAAATTCTTTCCACATTTGCGGAAGAATGTGGAAGAACTTTAATTTGTTGTACAAACTTTGACAGCACTGAAAATTCACCCGTAGAATCCCCACGTTTTAAGTCTGAAATTTTTTGAAAAAAGGCAAATTTTTTGCAAATTGACTTCAATTCCTTCTAAATCTTCTTAAAAGTTTAAACATTTTAACTGTCTAAAATCAGGGTATAAAATTTATTTTTCTCTTTCAGAAATAAAGCTGGGTAGCTCCTTCAGAATTTCCATAAAAGAAATATTTTCCTTTTTCATAATTTTGTTAGCGTTAATCATATTAAATGATTTATGAGATTTTTGTTCAAAATCCAAACTATTTTTTTTTTTGAAAATTCTATATACAAATTAATACAGCTATTAACAATTTTGTTAATTTCACTTTTGTTGAGTTTTGATTTTGATAGTAACTCATTAGCGAATAAGCCCAAATGTTCCTCATTAAAGCTCAAAAAATTCTTTGTGTTGATAAATTAAATTAAAATTATTGTTTTTTATAAAATTAGTTAATACACTTTCCATTTGGTTGTATAGGTTATGACAAGTGGTCCAAAGTTACCCAAAATTAATACATTTCACGTAAACAAGCAAAGTTACCGTGGTTTAAGTGTTTATCAAAAAATCGGCATTTTTGGAGAAAAAATCGGCAAATATGGCAGGCCGGAGTACAGCTGTGCTTTCAACGCCACCTGAAAGATGAATTCGCCTTGGCTATACCAAAAAATGTAAAAAGCGACTCAATGCCAATTCATGTAAACGGTGGTGTCGATACTACAACAAGTAACAACAGCAAAAACACAACAATGTATTTTTTGTTGGTTTCGTTGATCGATATGTCAAAAACACAAGCAACTTTTGACAGAAAATTTAATTCACCTTGGTGCGACTCTAATGTTTGTTGATTACAAAATTGCTTTGAAAACATTCGTATATTTTTCAAAAATGTTACAAGCAAAATTATTTAACAATGAAAAAATCTGCCAAGAACAAAATACTTATCTCTTCCATGTTCATATTCATCGCATTTTGCCTTTTTAATTTATTTTTTAGTGTTAAAATTTTTTCTCACCCCGTTTTTATGCGTGAGTTTATTTGCCAGTTCAAAGCGGGAACTTTATCACAAAAATTCAACAGACACACTTTTGCAGTATATTGGCGAGAAATTTCCTTACGTGACAGTTATTACTCGCCAAAAATGTTACAGACGCAGTTAAGGGAGAAAAACAGCTGTTTGTTTCAATTTATGGCATTTTTGTTTAATTTCTCACATTTCAATCGAAGAATTACTCGACGCGGGAGTTACAGAACATGGGCACAGGTTACAAATATTTAAAAATTAATTTTAAGCCTTAAAAGACTTAATTGAAAATTCGAATTCATAATCAGAATTTTAACTGCTAAATGTTTAAACGTTTTTTTTTTTTTTTTTAATTGAATGCTGACAACACTATCTCTTTTATTTGTCACTTGAAACGTAACTACCACGTAACTACACGCGCAATATGTTCGGCAATGTCAAACTGCATATATAAAAAACGCTGGCAAAGATATTACAGTTTTTTTTATAAAGAGTTTGACATTTGCCACGGCAATAATTGCCAAACATATTACGCGTGTGGTCGGGAATTAATGACGCAAAACAGGGATTACTAATCGCAAAAATAATGCGATTACGATTTAAAGTCACAAAATGTGTGTGTTGGAAATTGAAATCTCATAATATTTTGTTATTTCAACTCATAAGCAAAGACCAAACTGACTTCCATGTGAACTTGTATTTATTATAAAAATTAAGTGTTATTATTATTAAGCAGAAATAACAACGTTAAAATAATCTTTAATGTGTTTTTATTCAATGACTTTTTAAAAAATACCAAATTTTTATCAATTTCAATAAAAAATACTAAATTAAAAAATTTACTTCTTTTATTTAACTACTTTTTTACTTTTAAATTAGCTTCTTCTTCGTTCAATGTTAATAAAATAACAAAACGCCTCAGCACACGTTAAAGTAAAATTGAAATTTTGAACTCACAAGTGATTTTGGAATCGCGTGTTTTTCAGCACATGGGTGGTTGTGTTTATAATTAACAGTTTTTTTAATAATTTCTCCATTAATTCCAAGAATAATACGAGTCCAAAAAATATTTGGTTAAGGTGTAATGAAGATGATATTATTATTGCTGATAAAAAAAATCTATTCCAATAACGAGTTTTATTTTATTTGTTTTGATTGCATAAACATCACTATTTCCTTTTATAAAATTAAAATAAAGTTTGATCTTGCAATTACCAAAATGATTATATAGATTACTAAAAATTGTAAAAATTTTAAATTGTGAATATTTTTTTTTAAATAAATGATATTTTTAATTTCAATTAAAGAAATGATCAAACAACTGCGCCGTTTTAAACAATAAGTTAAACAGTTTCCAACAAAAATTTGGAAGTTTAAATTATTTTATTTTAAACGAAAAAATCAAGTAAGATTTTTGGGTATTAAATAAATATTTTAATTAAAAATTTATTTCAAAACAACTAAAATATTAATTTAATGAAAATTATATTTTTAATATTCTTCCAACTAAAAAAATAATTGCTTCAATAATTACATTAATTAAATTGCAATACTTTTTAAATAATTTTTTTAATTGATAAAAAAAAACTTCCGATAATTTTTTCTGTGAACAATTTGTATGCAATTGAAAATAACGTTTATGATAATTTTTATTTTATTTTAAATGAAAATTTTAACAATTGTCCAATTTACAAGCTCGCGTTATCGTCGTATTTGTTGTATAGTCGCATAATTATACAATATTGTATTTTTGTAGATTTCATATAAAAGTGTGGTACAATTATACGATTGATTTTTATATGTTTTGAAAAAATATTTTTAGAATGTTCTGACAAAACTACAAATTGTATTCTTCTTAATGATAAATCTTTGTTTAATTCATTTGAATTTATTTTTATTTAGACTATTTTAGTTAAAACTTATTAACAAATTATATTTATTACCAGGGCTGTAGAGTCGTCAAAAAATAGTTCTAACTCCGACTCCGCCTCAAACCGCTGAAATTTTTTAAGTCCGTCTCCAACTCCGACTCCTACTCTAATCTTGAGGCTAAATGTATATGAGACTGCCACCTATTTTTTATATTAGCAGCCGATTCACATGGAGGTTCCCTTTTGAAGCAACTTTCAAAAACCTCTTGCGTTTATACGATGATTTTTAGTGGCATGTCGCTTGTTTCAATTTTAATTTTTATTTGCAACCAGTACCCATGTTCTGTAACTTTGGTGAGAACTTCTCGCATTAAAAACATGTGAAACAAAATATTCCATCGTTTCTCGAAAAGTGAGAATAAAGTGTGTATGTAACTCATGTCGAAAACTATCAAAAGAAATTACTTCGTTACGTTATAAATGTCATAATATTCAACTCGAAGCCGATATGAAATTTTTCAATGACGGCGGCGAAAATACAGTTGTCGGCTATACCAAAAAATGTAAAGTGCGACTTTAATGTTTGTTAATTACAAAATTGCTTTGAAAACACACGTATATTTTTCAAAAATGTCAAAAGTAAAATAATTAAACAATCAAAAATCTGCCAAGAACAAAATACTTATCTCTTCCGCGTTTATATTAATTGCATTTTCCATTTTTAATATATTTTTTAGTGTTAAGTTTTTATCTCACCCCGTTTTTATGCGTGAGTTTATTTGACAGTTCAAAGCGGAAACTTTCTCACAAAAATTTTATAGACACACTTTTTCAGTATATTGGCGAGTAATTTCCTTACGTGACAGTTATTACTCGCCAAAAATGTAACAGACGCAGTTAAGGGAAAAAAAACAGCTGTTTGTTTCAATTGATGGCATTTTTGTTTCATTTCTCACATTTCAATCGAAAAGTTTCTCGCCGCGGGAGTTACAGAACATGGGCACAGGGTTGATTTGTATTGCCTTATCGGTAAATCTGCTTTAGTTGATTTTTCTCATTGAGAAAAATATAAAAGTGTTTTTTTTTTAAATAAGAAATATGTTTCAGTTAAAACTCAAACTTTTGTTTTATATGCTTCAAAGTAAGAAAAAGAATAAAACAAAACGAGAAGAAGAGAAAGAAGTTTGAAGAGGAATATAAGAAAACGAGTCGTTTTGTTTACCCCTCTTTCTTCTCTACACCGCTCGGCATCAAACCAAAAGAGACGTCGACAAAGCCTCCATGGGAATTGGCTATTATATTTATACTCTTCTTTTCCTAATGCTGTACATTTTAAATTGATAAATAGAGCAAGAATATGATTCTGTAAAGATTTAAAATTGCTGCATTGAGCTCTAATATAGTTATTTACGTAGAACAATTTTGGAGTCGGAGTTTTTGTGGATAATTCGACTCCGACTCCGGTACAAAAGCCTCAACTTCGACTTTCCAACTCCGACTCCACAGCCCTACTTACCACAATTTCAACTCATATTATAGCACCAATACCGCTTTTAATTTCATGGTTTCGAAAAATGTGAATGGCAAATATTAAAGAAGAAGAAATAAATAAAAACCAAGAGTGAAGTAAATTATGATTACTGCCCGCCTATAACAGAGATAAATATTGCGACATATATTGCAGTGAATGTCAAAATTATGTATTTTTAATGTAGACAGCACTTTTTTGTACATATTTATTGAAGACAATATATGTTGCAAAAATTCTTAGTCAATTTTCGTTGACAATTATTGCTAAATAAAACGTCAAATTTTAATGTAATTAAAAAAAAGAACCAATAAGAAAAAAGTAGAAGCAAATTGTGTGGGAAAGAAATTAAGATGGTGAAATGGTAGTAAATTAAAATTGAAGTAAAAGAATAAAATAATTAAAAATAAACACTAAACTAATATTGGAAACATTATTTTTATTATTATAAATTTTTATTATGCGATCTTCATTATCCTCCAACAATAAATTTCAGTATTTTTGTCAATTATGAACAAAAAAGGGAATTAAGCGCAACAAAAAAAATCTTTTAATAAATAATTGTATTCCCAAAAACTACTTGATAATGAAAATTTATAATTTTGATACAAAAACTAACATAAATGGTGGAATAATGCACGAAATGATATAAAATTTTGCACGAATTCGCTTTATATGACTGCAAATCATACTTTTACATTTCGTAAAGATCGGTCCATAATTGACCATAGGCCCCATATAAACCCTACTCCCGGAAAACAGTTTGGTACGCCTAAAACCGTAATAATTTGTAGGACTAGAAATCACACTGTAAAATTTTTTAAAGATCGGTCTATAATTTACACTAGGCCCCATATAAAATCTACTTCCATAAAAAACAGTTTGTAGGACTAGAAATCACACTGTAAAATTTTTTGAAGATCGGTCTATAATTTACCCTAGGCCCCATATAAGCCCTACTCCCGGAAAACAGTTTATTGCGTCTTAAACCAAATAAAGCCCACTTTGGGAAAATAATTAAATTCGCCTTAAACCATTACAGATATAGATATTGCGGTAAAATTTTTTACTTTTATGACCAGAAAAAATATCATGCAAATTTGTGAAATTTACTGTTAACGCTAAAACTAATTACACTGCTGTATTGAAATTTATTCTAATTTATTTTTTGTAATACCAGAAATCTGTCTTCAGAATTACCCCCCTAAAAGTCTTTTTAGTTCGGCTAAAACTGTTACGAATCATGATATTTTACTCAAGCCAGTGCAAAGTTCTAACAATAATTTAATTCAGGTCTACACCGCAACAAATTTTAATGCAAACTTTCGTTTTTGTGAAGCTTAGGTAATAATATATATGTATTTATTATATAGAGAGAGCTCACTCCCGTCGATTGAGGGTATCAAAGATTCGGTACAGCCGAATAATTTTTTTATATAAAAAATATATATGTGATTTTGTATTTATTGTTGTAACAGGTTCAGTAGTCACCGGTGGTGTGATACATTTCTTTGGGACTATTTAAAAATTGGTTCCTAAAATTAGTTCTAGGACTTGTTTTATTGGAAGAATACCAAGGACTAGCATTGTTGTTACTAGCACTAAATAGGAATAACATATGATTTGTAAACAACCTTTTTATGTCATGGTTGAAAATCAGTACCCATCATGGCAAAAAATTCTCCAATTCGAATAGGGCACCTTAAAATAAGAACCAAATCGGTTTAATTTTTCTGAATCCGAGAATTTAAAATAAAAATGTTTACCCCCATATTCATAAAAAATATTCCGACATACAAATGTATTTTAAGGGATCTTTAAGGAACGATTTAATTTCTGAATATTCGGGATTTCGTAAAATTACCACTAAAAAATCGATTTTTTTTTTTTAATTTTAGATCTTGCTACATATGGGGGTAAATATTCATAAAAAATATTTTTTCATTCAGAATATTCAGAAATTAAATCGTTCCTTAAAGATCCCTTAAAATACATTTGTATGTCGGAATATTTGAAATCCTCAATTAAATATCTTCATAGAAACATAAAGTCATTAACCACATTTGACTCCCTCGAATCCCAACGGAAAATAGCTGTTTCTAAAATGGCGCGCATCTTTTGCGATAATCCTAACAAATTATAAATAAAATAACAAATCCAAAAAACATCCAAAAATTGCTTCCATTATGTACAAAATAAAAGAAAAATGCAATAGTCTGCAAATTGACTTGAAACCTAGCTGTAGACAGTATCCACCCTGGTTACTTAGCACAGATACCGTAAATATTAGTCTTCATAAATTCAACAAGAACCAACACAATCCAATCCAATTCCAAACTTTGTTCCAGACATCCAAGAAAAAATGCCTCAACTCCGATTTCTATTTACTGGCGGATCAAAGAAAGATCAATTCAAGTTATAAGCTTTAGCATTACTACCGAGCACAAAGTAATCAAGACATCTATCTTACCAACATTCAGCTCAATCCTTTCCGCTGAACTAATCGCCATCTACGAAGCTATAAAATCTATTGGCTACAAACGAGACAAATACGCTATTTGTTCTGACTCACTATCGACATTACAAATGATTATGAATACCTGCATTAATAACGCATATATAACATATATTAGAAATATTCTTATTCGAAAAAGGGGTCGGATAATTCTTATATGGTCTCCACAACACTGTGGAATAAGGGGCAATGAATTCGCGGATCAAACCGCCAAGGAGGCTCTCAATTCACCTCTAATTTTTACCGAGAACTTAAACTACACGGACATCTCTAGGCATATTAAAGACCACTTCATGAAAGAAGATGACACCTATCTAGGGGCATCTAATTGGTATAGGAATATTAACCGTAATAGAACAAATATCTATGGATATACCGATATAAAGGAGAACAGACTGGACCGAATTGAAATGGTAAAATTTTCAAGACGCCGCCTGGGTCATACCCGATTGAATCATGACTCTCTTTTTCAGTTACAAAATATTCCAATTTGCGAATGCGATATTACTTACCCTACCTCTCCAGAACACCTACTAAACTGCTGCCCTAAATACCATAAAGCCAGACAACAAACTTTTAAGAATAATAACCCTCTAGATTTTTTATCAAACCCAAGTGTTCATAAAAAATGTAATATATATAAGTTTATCTAACATAGAATAATGATGTAATTTTAATATAAATAAGCTGAAAGCCTCAGTAGCCATGGCTTTTATTCTTACAGTTAGCTAATATTTTGTAATTATAAGTTAATTTTATAAATAAATAAATAAATACATTTGACTCAATTTTCAACATGTAGGGTACTACTACTTGTAGTTTTCTATTCCTGAGCAGTTGAACGAACTCAAGAAAAGTGCAGATAATAAATGTCACTTTTACGTACGTGCCTTCATTGCTGGCACTTATGAATTTTTCTAAAAAGCTCCATGAATAAAAATATAAATGAGTGTTTGGGTGAGTATGTGTTCGTGCACATGTATACAAGTACCACTAATACACGTTTATATATTTTTGTACATTTAGTAATTTAAAAAAAAGAGAAAGAAATGTTTGCTTTTTATAATTTTATCATTTAAGGAACATGAAAAGTTTTTTTATTATATAATTTTTCTTTGTGGTTTAAGTTGGTTTTTTTTCTAAAAAAAAGAAAAACAAAAAAATATTAGTTTGAATAAAGTTTTAGCATACGATTTTGGCTTAAAAATGCAACGCATTTGTCATTTTATGACAGCAACTTTATTTTGATTGTGGTACTCACGTAGGCTTAAGTGAGATCTACGTGTTTCGAATAAACTAATGGGTCAGTCAGTGGTTGTGTGTTTGTGTGTGTGTGTGAATGTGTGTGTTTGTGGATGGTGCGTGTGTGTGTGTGTGTGTGGAATAACATATGTATGAGAGTAGATATAAATATGAATGTGTGTTATTTTTAGTAGGCAGGATTTGAAATTTTAGTACATGCAATGATTTTCATACACTTCAAATTAGAACTTTTACATCACTTTCTTAAATTGGCTTAATAGTAAGTAAGTTAGAGTTTGTTTTTCTCTACAATCACAATCATGAGCACAAAAGACTAATCCTTGTCAGCATGGGACAGAATGCTGAATATTAACAACATCATAAAAATATTTGATTGTTGAAAGTCAAATTAATATATTGTTTAACCTCTCAAATATATGGTAATCAAAAGTCTGTGTTTAAATTAAGTGATTCTAAATTGTTTTATGAACGAAATTATATCTATTATTTAAAATTTCAACCCAGAAACATTTTTGTGGTTAACTTGTTGCAACTGTCAAAAGCTGCTAAGTATAATAATGTATTTTTTTTTATTTCGATGAATTAAAATGATATAAAAAAATATTTTTCATATTATTTTTGTGAAATTTCCTACTTATATCATATAAGTTTTCTATAAATAGCAAATTTTGACAAATTTTCCTACAAATAGACAAAATTCGCAACATTTTCTTAATATAGAAATGCTTTTAACAAAATACATTTCTTCTTCTATTAATGAACGTGTATACAAATAAAATTGCAGTTTTTTGTTTGTACTACTGAACTGATTTTCCTGACTGCACAGAAAAAATTCTCGCCGATTTTTTTTTTCAATTAAACCATTAATTAAAAATAAAATCAGTTTTAATTAAAAATGTAATCAAGTTAGTTAAACGTTTACTTTTATCAACAGCATTACTGCAGAAAATGTTGAAAATATTAAAAAATTATTTAATTAATTAATTTTTTTTATTAATATTACAAATTTAAAATTTTTTTTCTGCGTACACCACCAAAAGCATAGGCTAAAAATATTGTAAGGAACCTCCGGTTACTCCGGTTTTGATGCAGGGGTTGCGTCCAGGGTCCTCTGCATAAGTTTGAGGAATAACACGCCTGTTTTCAAATTGTGTTTATTCTCTATTTTTTCTTGCTGGGATACATATACTAAGAGCAAAATAATATGATAAGATTCATGATTGTAGTCAACATACTATGATTATTATTGAGTCATATTATGACCAAATATATTCGTAATATTACATCCTAATATTTTTCCCTTAATCCTAATCTGTTTTTATTACATCATATTAATTATTAATCATAATTAATGTAATCATATTATTATCATGTTAATCATAATAATATGTAGATTAAGTCTAAGACCGAAAAATATTTTTAATATATCGAGCCCTTAGCGCCAAATTATCGCAAGCGACAAAACACAAATTTTACAGGAGAAGGTTTTTTAGTTCTTTTTTGATATGTATACAAAAACTTAAAAATTTTTTGATGCGACATATTATAATTTCGTCCAAGCAAGCTACCGACTGCAACAAAATAAAGTTTGCTTACATTGTGCATTGGTCCTTAAATTTTTAATTTTAGCAATAAAAAAAATATTGAGAAAATGTCGCTTTCGATAATTTGGCGCTAAGGGCTCGATATATTTATGCTTATTTACTTACTGGCAATCTTAACGTAAAACTGTTACAGATATTTCACATCTGATGTACCTTTAAACTTAATAGTTTTAACCTATTTATGTCGTGGGCACGGCTGCCAGATTTGACAATTTATCGTAATTTTGACGAATTTGGGGTCCAAAAATGGCCTATTAACGATTTGACGATTTATACCATTAATTTGACGATTTTTCCAATTTCGAATTTTGTACTCATTTACAAAAAATTTCAGTATTATTTTTTTTCAACCCTTTTTTGATACTTTCGTTAATTTGGTTAACAGCAATTGTCCCATTCAAGCTGTTCATAATATAAATATATTAGTGTACAAACATTTTTTTAGCAGTGAAGGAGAATTTATAATGAGCAAAATCGTTGTTTGATGTCGCTCAGTTCATGTGGTAACAAATTTTC
Source organism: Pollenia amentaria (assembly GCA_943735925.1). NCBI lineage: Eukaryota > Metazoa > Arthropoda > Insecta > Diptera > Polleniidae > Pollenia > Pollenia amentaria. The sequence continues at coordinate 161,809,337 of OX031008.1, forward strand.
GTACTTTTTATGAATTATTAAAGATCTTTTTCGAGTCGCGTCTCTAATTATAGATTCTAAACTTTTGTAGCAAATTCGGATATATGACATCGTACGCAATACAAGTCATTTGTTGCCAAGCTTCAAAAATTGGCTTATTTGTACTACCAAAATATTTTTCAAATAGTTTCCTATTAAACGATTTTTAGCTTTAAGTTTAAATACACATGCATGATATTTTTTATTTCAATCAAAACAAATGGAAATGGAAAATAGTTGAAAATTTTCAAAAACTAACAAAAGTTAGTGCCATTTTACATTGACGATTTTTGTGACGATATAAGTAAGTCGATTTGACGATTTGGCGAATTGTTTTGCAAAATTTGCCGATTTTCGACACATTTTATCTGGCAGCTATGGTCGTAGGTCGCAATTATTTATAAACTATTTTATAGAATTAAAAGATTTTATTTGTTGTGCTTAATTCCCTATTTTTATTCTTGATAAAACAACTGAAACATTTTTTGTTGTTGGAGGATAAGCTGTTTCTATGCGAATTTCACTGGTTGCTTAGGCCAGATCATCAGGAAACGTTCTCCTAAATAATTTTAGAAAAGCCAACGCTATCAGCAAAGAAGACAAAAGAGGGAATGAGAATTACCTACACTCAAAACGTCTTGTTTGCAACGATATCAAAGCTTAAACAAAATACCAACAATAAAACAGTGTGTTTATTAGGGAGATCGAACGGTTATTATTCGACCGGTTTTAACCGGTTATTTTTGCTTTGCCCCAGTCGGTTATTTTAAAATGCCCATTTTTTGAATATCGAATAAACCGGTTAGTTTGGTATAATAAACCGGTTATTTAAGTAATGTGTAATATCTATACATTTTCCTTACTCTTGTTGTAGATGTAACCGTAATTTAAGTATTTTCTAATTAATATTGGCCAAACTTAAACTTTTTATGTCAAAACAACATTATTGTTCTGTTTTCACAACCCAAGTGATTGAACGTGTAGTAAAATTTATATGAAAAGCACTCAGTTTTTTTTATTATTTTTCATATAACTTTTACTACACGTTCAATTACTTGTGTTGTGAAAACAGCACATATGAGTACTGTAAATACAAATCGCTTCTTGTAGAAAAAAAAACCAAAAACTATTCAAAATACTACAAAAACGTGTGCTGTTAAAAAGTAAATAGTAATTTGTGCAAGAGTGTTCTAAATATTAAATATATTTTTATATAAAGGTTATCTCTAGATATTTTTCAAACGCAATTAATAAGACAAAGATAGTTGCCTGAAGTGCCCTAAAATTATAAGTTACAAAGTTTCGTCCATGTCACTTATTAATCACCTTTAATTAGTATACATGCTTGACATTGATGTAATCCAAATGAAACAACTCCGTTTGAAGTAGTTCTAAGGAGACGACAAATAATATTTTACTAAAATACGCTGCAAAAAATGAATCATTGGGTGAAATATTAGCCCGTTGTGTTGCCGAGGACGAAATGCCCGCTAAGGCACTAAAAACTCTTAAGTAGTTCGTTCTAGCATCTCTTCATGCTGAAAACTACATTACGGCGGAATCAACGATATGGGAAAATTAAAAAAAAAAAAAATTGAAGATATCAAACAATGTCATGGAATGTAGTAGACGAATTGACAAATAGTTTACACAAAAAGACTGTTCAGTTCACTATTCGTTTCTATAATGCTGAAACAAAATAATTTGCAATAGATAATCCTTGCTAAGAGGTTCTGTTTGCAACTTTTGAAAAATATGGTTGATTTATATACCAATGCTCAACCACCAACAAATTAAAACTCATTCAAAATAAATTTGAGAGAATATTTCAAATAATAACTTAATAAAATTCCTATAATTTATTTGCTTTTGCAAAACGTTTGTCTAGATCAAATATCATTCAACAGTTTCTAAGTTACATTATACAAATATCTTCTTACAAATAAAGTTTAGTAAATCAATAAAAAATGGTTGAAAATTTAGCTATAGTTTGCAAATAGTTTTGTTTTTATTCAAATTAACGTTTTATTTTAAAAACATATTTGATTTCTGTGTTTTAAAGTATTCGAATTAAAACCGGTTAACCGGTTATTTAAAAATTGCTTAACCGAAAACCGGGTTTTTTAAAATAGCAACTATTCGTAATATTCGAAAACCGGTTATTGAAAAAAGTCGAATAATCGATCTCCCTAGTGTTTATCCTTTCTTATAGAATTTTCATTCTTTATCACTAAAATAGCACAAAACAATGGTCAATGTTTTTGCACCATTTTCCAACAATATTAAATTTTTTTAGCTTTATATCTTATTTTGTGACACTTAACAATTTTTTTTAATGAACCTACAATTTCTTCATTTTTAAATTTCGTTAAACTTGGGTTTTTAATGGGTATTTGTTTAGCTACTGAATAACAGATATTTCGATTGGAATATGTAAAACAAACGACACAACTGATGCAAAATTATTTTACAAATGGCGATAACAAAATATTATAAGAGTAAAGATATTTTGTTTGCATATTAAACATATTAAGTATGAGTACACGTATAGAAAGTTATCATGCAATGGCTATTAAATATCATTAAATGGTTGTGAGGAATATAATATTTTTTCAAAGTTATCATTATTTAGTTGTTATAAACATGATTATTTTTCAGTGAACCATACTTAAATTTATAATTGCGATGAACATTGACATGTTTACAGTAACTATAATATTGTTGAAATTAAAAAAAATAACAATACTTTATGAGCGACAACAATATATTGCTACAATAAACATAGTGTAGTTGCCGTAACCATGCCCGACCATATTTTTTCTCTGTGTGTTCAATACACTTGTTTTAACCATTTTTACTCAGACAGCCTTTTCTAGGGTGCTCCCGCTGCTTGAAGGATCGGCTGTTACACGAGCCAGTGTCCTACCCCTCCTGCACTCCAGATTCTACCCATCGTTATACCTTGGATGTAATCTGGGTGTAGACATGCGATCGGCAACCTATACTCTAACATTTTGCGATTGTATGCGTTGTATGAATTCTGCATATGTTGTTGTTAACGTTGTTAAATTCTCTTCAATGTGTGTGCACACGTTCGTAATAGAAGAGAATTACAGAGAAAACGCGGCGCCCTGAATTTGCCGATTCAATGTGTAGACATCAGAAAGGTCTATTGCTTTACCCTTACTCCGTATTCTACACTTCTACCAGACTGAATGTTTATCTCAATAGGATAAGTTGGATGTAAATCCCACTTGCTAAACTGGTTGTAAACCCTGTGGCCTGGTCTATACTATCAAGGAATTGATGTCATCAATCCACTATTAATTTACTAGCACTGTTTATTATTTTTGTTGTTTTATTCTTTTCTTCTACCGGCTCTTTTACAAGGTTCCCCTTATCACCTTTCAGAGTCCAACAAATTGAGAATGTCGCTTATTGTTTACACCTCCTTATATATGAAGGTAAAACTACATAATTGTAGTTTGCAACTGCTACATTTCGACTACGTTTGAACTGATAGCGGCTAGTTCTTATCATACGTTCGCGCCTGCAGTATTTTATGGGTAGTTTATTTCTGCTGCACTTTCCCACTTCTTGAAGGCTCCGCTAACACTTCACTGCCAACGCCACTCTCTTAACTACACTGCCGTCACCATTCTGTAAACGTCTCTCTCGACACTGTTAGTCAGTATGACCCTCTACAAACCCCTGTGTAACAAAAATTATCCATAATTTTGTAAATTTCTGTAAAACCCGTGAACAATTACAGAAAAAGTATCCAAATTCTGAACAAATGACTTGGTTATTAAAACATAATATCTCTCAAAAAGTAAGCTAGATTTGGAAGTGGACCTACCTGCATACAATTTTTCCATGACATAGAAGCTAAAAAGTTGTCGTTAACAAATTTTATATCAATACAAACATTTATACGGAAGTAATGTCATTTCAAGCTTTTTAGGAAGTTCCAATAATATTTTGTTAAATGATTGAGGCTGCCAACAAAATTAGGATAGACCAAACTTAATCAGAATGTAATGGTTTAAGTGCGCAAAGAGTCTATTGCAAAAAGATATTGTATGAGGTCTCTCGCCATTTTTACCATTTACGAAAAACGTATATACCAAATTTCATTAACTTGTACTTTGCCCACACATAATTTTTACATGGACTGCGAGCCAGCGGCATGAACAGATGGACATCGTTAGACTTAGAAAGTGGTTCTGAGTCAATCGGTATACTAAAAGGTGGACCTAGCAGCAATGAATTGTACACATCAACACAAGCCGCTTATTGTGCTGTACGTATAATAAATAGTTTAGAGATAAAATTTATAGTAAATTTTTTTTTTTAATTTTTGTGAAAATAATCTTGAAATATCATCAAATATTGTAAATTTTTAAAAGATTATCACAATTAAAGTACATTTGTGAATGCCCCTAATAAGGTATATTATTACAAAGCAAATATTGACTTTTATTAATCCTTAATTCAATTTTGTTTCGAATTAACATTTTTTATATATTTTTTGTGCAACTCTTACACTTGCCTACATTTAATTAAACAGTTATTGGTAATATGTATCATTTATTGACTATTTTAGTTTATAAAATTTAATTTAATTAGCAGTTTTGTATTAATCGACAAGCCGGCATTCACAGATATATAAAAAAAAGAATTAATTTCATAAAACGAATATTGTGTAAACTAAATATTTACACATTGTTAAGCCAATTATTGGTTTTTATTAAATAAAAAATAAATTTATATATAAAAAAATTAACTAACAAAAAACCAAAAGTTTTTTTTTTAATTTTTTATAAAATTAAATAACAAAATGTTTAGCTAAATTGAAATATTTTTTCTAAAATATTCAGAAATAAAATTTTGAAATTATTTAAAATTTAATATTATTTAATATTAAATGAACTTGTATTAATACGCAAGTTTACTTAAATAAATCTGTTTGAAATAAATGGCTATATCACTGACGCATAGTCCGTCCAATCATTCAGTATTAGTCTGTGAGTACTGGTAACAGTTAAGCACATCTGTATTTGAAGTTTATTTAGGAACTTCTTAATTGCCTGCATTTACAATTAAGAAATTAATATAATATTTTCTCAAAAATTTATATAACAATAACTATACGCTCAAAGAAATTATGTTGGTAATTGGGATCAATTTTTATCAGGGCTGTGGAATCATCAAAAAATAGTTCTATTTTTCGCATACATAAAATAATCATGCCACAGCTTTTAATTTATGCACATTTAATGGCCATGGCTTAGATACAAAAATAGCTAATTGTACCACGCCCACACTCTACGCCTACTAAAAGGGAAGGCATCCCAACTGAACTTAATGATTTCTTTCAAATTTACACAGATGATAGAGAACATTAAATGAAAAATAGTCAACTAGACTACACATACATCCCACGTCCACTGAAAGGGAAGGTATTCCCAATGAAATATAATTTAATAATAATTTCTTTGAAATTTACACAGATGATAGAGAAAATAAAATAAAATCAACCTGCCCAAACTTGTCGGATCCTGTCCAGTTTTAAAGGTTAAACTTTCAGGGATATTTAGATGTATGTTAGAATTTTTCTTAAGGTGACAACCAAGTGTCCGCAACGAAAAAAGCCCGTAAACTGAGACATGCCGATCATATATTTTTTCAATCTTGTGAGTAAGTTTCAAATGAATTTGTTTTCCTGTTGAAATGCATTTTTGTAAGTACTTCTAATAACCTTGATTTGTCAATAAATTACATAAAATATATTTTAATGGGTTTTTAAAAATTATTTAAAATTTATAGAACAAAATGTCGGTTCTTTCCAGAGATTTTTTTTTTTTTTGACTTTATAGAGACTGATAAATCAATATCTCTATGAAAAACATCACTCAAATTTTTTATTCTGCTATTTCGTCTAGGGCAATCTGCCTTCATTATAGGGTAAATGAGTACGCCCAACGCTATTTGATGGTATGGTAATGTAGTTATTTTTCAATATTCCGCCTTATTACGGTTCTCGATGTCGAAAAATATTCTGTAGTAGATTAAAGTAAAAAACAACCTGTGTTCTTTAATCTACTACATAATCCGACTTACGTTTTTACCGACATCGAGAACTGTAATAAGGCTGATTGTTAACCATATATAATTACACTAGGGAACAGTCATTTTGCGGCATGGAACTTTATGCAAATTTTTTATAATTTGAGCTCGCTGATTTCAAATATATTCTCCATTTTTCTCTATCGACTCGTCTTTTCGAGATATGCCGTTATGTGCAAAATTAAGGCCCCTTCACTACATATATTAAAATAACTTGAAAACGGATCACTATATTCGGGTAAAAAAAATCAGAATCTCGGTAGCAATATTATATTTAAGCCTTGCTTACATTGTTTTAAAATTGGACCAGTAGTTTCAAAGATATCGTTTAAGTTTTGAAAAAAATAACAATTAATTTTGTTTTTGGGAATACAATTATTTATTACCCATTTTGTTTGTTGTGCTTAATTCTCTTTTTTTATTCTTCCAACAATAAATTTTTACATTAAAAATATTCCCCTAAAGAAGTCAACAAAAAAAAATTGACGAAACGTTGGGGAAAAAATTTAATTTAATGTGTTTTTAATTTAAATTGAAAAAGCTTACCAAAAACTATATCTAAAACATAAAATTAAAACTTTGGCCAAAAAACATAAATAAATTTTCAGTTGTTTTATCAAGAATAAAAATAGGGAATTAAGCACAACAAATAAAATATTTTAAAAATAACAATTTTGTAAAAAATAGACATTTTTTGTTTTTTAAGAATTCATAAAAAAAAATAAAAACGCGAGCAAAATCACAGTTTTTGTCTTAAAACATTTAGTTAAACATATTTCGAATGAAATTAGCTTTATTTCATTGCAATCGGTGCACAACTTTCGATTTTGTTCGCAATTTAAAGTTCCACTCAATTCATTTTTCTCAGTAAATTGTAAGCAAAATCAAAAGTTTTGCACCGATTGCAATGAAATAAAGCTAATTTCATTCGAAATATGTTTAACTAAATGTTTTAAGACAAAAACTGTGATTTTGCTCGCGTTTTTATTTTTTATAAATTAATTGTTCTAAACTATGGTAAAAGTTAATTATTACTTAAATATAACGCCAAATCGCGAAAGAAAATGGTTATATATCATTCTTATGCAAAATCACCCGAAGTTTCTATGGAAAAATTTTAGATTGGGGGAATTACTAAAGGTCATTTTGTTGGATGTCAATAAAAATATAAAGTAAAATTATTACACTTAATTTTTTGGCCATGATATAAGAGTTTGGATTGCAGTCTGAAACTGCTTAGAATTTAATTTATGTTCTGTTAGGTTAGGTTGGGTTCCATGGGCAGCCATCGAGAGACAGCTCACTTGGGTCCTTTAGCGGTCCCTTTGTGATACCCAGCGCCAATGCCCATCCCGAAGAGCAGTTATTCAGATGGCGTCACTGCAAGGTTGAGCCAATTCGTCTTCCTAATGAAGAGAAGAAGCAATCTTAGTTCTATTTTTGATAGATCCTCCAAACAGGAAAACACCGGTTCTCCCAGGTATTTTTCCCTGATGCCCCGTAGCCCAGGGCATTGACAGAGAGTGCCGCATGAGTGACTTACAGTGAGCCATTGGAAGCCCAATGAATTGATCAATGAATGTTTCATCCATACGACCACCTTCCTTGGCCAGCTCATCTGCTACCTGGTTTCCCGGGCAGTTTGAGTGCCCTGGAATCCATATAAGCGTTTACTCTGAATGTTCAGCAATCTCATTCAAAGACATCCGACATTCCACAGTCAACCTAGATGTCGTATAGACACCCGCAAGAGAGGCAATGGCAGCCTTGCTATCAGTAAATATACGTATATCTGTCGATACGCGATAATACTTAAGCCAGTTAGCTGCCCGCTTTATAGCCGAGATTTCCGCCTGCAGGACACTACATCCATCCGGCAGACGAAAGGAAACTTTAACGCCCAGTTCCTCTATGTAGAAACCTCCGCCAACTCTTTCCCCCTTCCTTGAACCATCAGTGTATACCCCCAGGGCTGGTTCATGAAAGGTGCCCATAACCGACAGCGCACTTTCGTGCGCTATGTGTGTCGCATACCTCGCGCCAAAGAAAGGCTCCGGGGTGCAGTAGTCCACTCCTTCAGGGACAATCGAGTATCCCATTATACTGGAGTGTTCAAAGTCACGGTTCGACCAGCTGTGTGCCGCGTTCAACTATATCGCCGAAAAAAGAGCCATATGTCTGGCCGTGATGTCCACCGGCAGCCAGTTTAGCATTGTAAACAGCGCCCTGGTGGGAGTGGAGCGCATTGATCCTGTGATCATCAATGCGACCAGTCTGTGAACCTTCTCAAGCATCGCACGGTACCTGCCCTTGTCCAGCGCAGTCTACCATACGACAACACCGTAATACAGAGTCGGCTTTACTACAGCCTCAAAGATCCAATTGACACACCTCGGGCCCATGCCATAGTTCTTGCCGATTGCACCTCTGCACGCATATATAGCAACAATTGCCTTTTCCATCCTCGTCCGGATGTTCAGCCCCCACGACAGTTTACTGTCCAGGATTACGCCCAGATACTTGGCGCTGTAAGAGAACTTAATGTTCTGTTAAGTCGTTCGGATTTGAGCGCGTTTTCATCAAACCGACATGGCCAAATTAACAGATAACAAAATTGTGAGTAAGAAGATCTTCTAAATGGAGTTCGACCTGCAATCGGTTGTCACCGTATGTTGTTGTTATTTATGTATGAAGTGTAAGTTAGATAGCGCCAAACAATTATGTACTAAAATGCCTACTGTATATTGGTGTCCATACACGAAGTTAGTGATAACCGGCTTTTGAAGGTGGTCGTAAAAGCAGATACTCACATTTATTCCCAACAAATTCCTTACAACTTTCCTCGAGTTAAACAAGATTTACTTCCAGCAGCATAAACACTAGTGTCTCTAATTTTTACCATCTACAATTACAATTGGCTATTAAAACTTTGTATAAATCGAGTATTTGTCAGGCATTTACTAAATGTGGATATATGGGTATATTTAGTTACTAAAGAACAAGACAAGTCTGCTGGATTTCAATAATATTAAGTAAACAGTATTTATTTTATACATTTATAAACTTACATTCTTAGAACATTATCCAACCATTTAAGTATTCAAGCACAAACTTGCACCAGCAGCAACACACAAAACTTTCCCCCAAACATGTTCATTGATTAGGGCAAATAATTGTTACAAAAATTTCCCAATGAATTTTGCATTATAAATATGTATGTATGTAAGAAGATGTATAAATGAACGAATAAATATATGTATGTATGTCTAAATGTATGCAATGCATAACTTGTATTTAAGTAGTGTGTAATGTATGCAGCAGTTTATAGTTTAAACTACCAGCAACAACAACGACGGGTTTCAATCCTAATGGCTTAAGCAGTACACCACGATACGAAAATATTTGTTCTTGTATAAACAATGCTTAGAATTGAGAATCCAAAAGTATGAGTATTTGCGGCAGTGTTGACAGAAGCAGCGAAAATTTCCTATATGTAGGTTATTTTCTGCTGCAAAATAGTGGCATAGCGAAACTCTGATTCTTAGATCTTTTTTAAATACCGGTTTATTATAAAAGTATATTCTTTTAAATTTTTTAATCTGTACCTATTTAGAAAAATCTTTAGAAAAGTGAAGTTTAATAATTATAAAAAAAAAATTTGGCAAGTCATAAAATTTATTGATTACACTTTGTATTTTTAATAGAGATATTTGTACATTTTACATAATTTGTAGGGAAAAAATCAGATTATTTGCAGACTGTTTAGGTATTTTTGAACAAATTTCTGGCAATACTAATCTGTTGTATTCATTTAGCTCTTAGAAAACTATATGTATAGATACTTGTTGTATGTAAAGTAACAGGATTGTATAGTTAAGTAATTGGGTTGGGCTGAAGTTGAAAAGTTTCAAAGATGGAAAGATATAACTTGTTATGCTACTTTTGAATTTACGCCTGCACATGATTTCAGTTTGTTGCCACATCATTAGATAATTGTTTCTCTTGGTTTTTTTTAGCATTATGTGTGTGGAGTTTTGTCTTAGAATTGAGAGGCTGGCATGCCGTATAATTGATTTTAATGTTATGTGCCATTTAAAACAACTTTAAAATCCATAATTTGCCAAATGTTTCAAAGATCGATACTTATCGGTGTTAATTTTAGGTTAAGCATTATAAAATATAGGAAAAAGATTTTTAAATAACAAATTTGCTACATTTTAGACAATTATTGGAAGCCATTTTAAGTAGTTATTTTAAGTAGTTATACTGGGTACAAAAGTACATTCATTATCTCATTGTTATTCATGTATAAATACATGTAAACGAAAAAGTAACTTTGAAGAAACAAACGACAAAAATTGCAATGCGAACAAGCACTTAGCTCAAATTTTATACACAAAGAGTAAAAAAGAGTGTCCAAAATTTGCCATTCCTCGTGTATCACCAAGATTTAGTTATCTGGGATCGACTCACCAAAAAAAGTGCTCCATCTACCCTCCTAAAAATGAACCTTGGACTTTTTTAAGATTAATTTAAAATATTTCGGCTCCAGCTTTGACCTCTAGTGAGCTGGACCATTTTGAAATAGGGTCTATTTTTTTTTTTTGGCATGTTTTGTTAATTTGAGAATCTGTTTCCTTACCAGCATATATATACAATATGGATATCATAAGAAAGGTTTTTTATGGCACGTCCAACTGTATATACAATTTGTCCAAGGACGATCATCCATGTCCTTTTTTTAAGGATATTTTGTAAAAAATAACGGTTTTTGAATTTTTTGTTCGGGGTTGTTTGTAATAAAAATGCCAAATTAACATATTTTAATCTTTAGTCGATTTAATTGAATACGGGTCTCAGCTTTTTTTGAGATTCGTGCTAGTTCGCGTTTTGACAAAAATGCAATGGGGTGGTAACCCATCGTTTTAAATAGGGCAATATGGGTAACAATTTTTTTCTTTTGCCAAGAACATCGGGTCTCATGCATAAAAACGAGTAAACGCGCTGAGTTGAGGCAGGTGAGCAATTGCTCGTAAGTCGAGTTCGACCAAACAGCAACAGCTTTTGCGCAATTTCGTATGCATAAAAATGGAGATCAAACGTCTAATTGTTATTGAAGTGCAAATATGTCGTCAAGTGAAAGTGAAGTAGAAGTAGAATCAAATAATATTAATAAAATAGAAACTGACGACATTTCTAAATTTTTACTAGAAAAAATAAAACAAAATAAATATTTACTAGAAAAGGGTCAATTACCAAGCAATTATACTCATACATTCTACAAATATACTCATCGCTTTGATTTGTGGGTTTTTTAATTTTTGTATGAGTACAATCAATCACTCCAATTGCAAATGGAAATCAATAATTTGCTTGCCATTTCATGTGAGCATCTTTTAGTTCATCTGGATTTTTCGGGAATTTAATCCACTCGCTTGCTTTGGCAGATATAAGTTTCGCAACTTCCGCAATAGTTCGCGACACAGTTGATTGATGGGCTCCAATATCTGTGGCTATACCATTTTGGAATCTAGGATCTGCTTAAAATCTTAAATATAGTCGAATTGTATCAATGTTGCTGAGGGCATTACCGCGTGTTTCTTCTGACTTCACAAAAAAATAATTAGCTAATCAGCAGATGCTACTATCATCAAACCTATGTATTTATCATTTTATTATTAATTATATAAAAAAAACTTTAATCATTAAGAATACAAACCTGTATAGTTTTTTATCCTCACTTGCTACATTTGTTTTACGCTGTTGATAACATTTTGTATTTCTTTGTGGTACAAAATATTCAGCCATGATTCCTTTTTAGTGTACGCGAGTCAACTATAAGGCAGGCTAAACAAAATTTGAGCAAGAGCTCGCAAAAGAAAGCAAAAGCTTGTTTTTATGCATATGAAAATGAGCACAAGCTCATCTAACTTAGTTCAAACTGAGCAAGACGAGATCAAACGTTAGCAGTGAGTAAAAGCAAATACATCAAATTTTATTATGCATGCGACAAGCACATTTTACTCAAAAAATCAAAACCGAGCTCAAGCACACGTTTTATGCATGAGACCCATCATCTTTGTATGTAAATAATTAGATTTTTGCAAATTAGATGCATTTTACGCGGTGCTCTGGAATATATTAAAAAAGTCCAAGGTTCACTTTGAGGGGGTACACCTTGCACGAATTTCGCTTCCATGCAACTGAGTCGCTCTAATATGCATATTCTGAATTCTTGAGTAACTCTTATCGATTTATCCATGTGTGTGAGTCAGTTAAATACACTTTTACTTCTTCTGTCATACTTATCTTCCATTGGAGCACGGGCCTCTAGGTTTCATTCGCCGTAATACAAACAGATAAGTTTGGCCACTCCAAACTTGTCGTTCGGTCAGCAGGGGATATCTCGGAAGTTCCCAATTACCCCTTGAAGAATATATTTCGTATTCCGGTTTGGTTTATATAAATTGTATGAAAAATATAAGTTTTGACATGAAAAAGACGCTTGAGGCCCTTATTTGGGTAGCTCATTTATACGGCTGAGCATTTCACGAGTTGCAAAATAATCCCAACGTGATAATCCCATACGACTATTTGCTGCTTTTTGAAAGACTCGTTCGTTAATCTCTACATACATCATAAACGATTCCCTTTATGATTAATACAAGCGTCTTTTTCTGTGTTATGGAAGAATCTCTAATACGAATCAGCACGTGTAACAGTTTCTCCCGTGCAAGGAATCGTCTACAATTATTCATGAGATTCCCAACCAATGACCTGCAGGAAATTTGTGTTATTTGCTCTTAAAGCACTTATCCCGTAGCCAGGGAACAAAATTTTATAATTAAAAGGAACCAGACGCGGATCCAGCTTGAGCCATTTTAATTTTTTATGATACAAAAATTTGTTTTTAAAATTTTATTAATATTAATAATATTAATATTATATTAAAAAAAATCAACAATAAGGTCAAATAAAATATAAGATCAGTTCAATGTAAATTAAAATAAATTAATCTTTTTAAATAACATTTTGGCTATAAAAATAATTTTATTTATTTTTAATGTTTTTTTTTTTTTTTTGTTAATTGAAACAATTTATTTGACCACATCATACTCAATTGTTTGACCAATTTTTCCACCAAAAAAAAAAATACATTTTGGAAGAAGGAATATGCTTCACTAATTTTTAAATTAAGTTATGAATTTTAGTCGAACTGTTTGGGTTTTAATCTAAAGATACATATATAATTATTCTGGTTTAAGTTGATTACAGCTAATTTTTTTATTTAAATTATTTTTATTTAGAATGGAATTGTAAAGCTTATAACAATGGAAAGACAAAAATAATTTTGGCTGCACGTTGTGTTTGCAAAAATTTAATAAAAAAGTAACATATAAGCCAATATATTTGCAAAAATTTAATAACAAAGTAACATATAAGCCAATATATTTAATCATTAGACATTGGAACATGAAATATGTCCAAATGCTTTGTTGGGAATTTTTGCTTTATAAACGCAAATGGTGTCATTTCATATATTAAATGCCATAAAATCTAAATATTTTCTTTACTTTTCAAGTGTATTTTTTTACATTATTAAATCAAACATTTTTAAATATTTAATAATAATTAGATTGTGGTTATTTTTTGGTTTTAAATCCAAATTTTTATATAATCAGGCTTCAAGTTCATTAAATTTAATTTTCATTAAATAATTTTTAATTTTTTAATAATCAACAAGAGGGTATTAACTCAAAATTTAAAAATTTTCAGTAGAAACAAAATAATTTTTAATTTAATATTAATGGCATATGAAAAATAATTTTTAAAACAAACGTTTCATTACCAAAGAGTAGACAAAATAACCCGATATTTTTAGAGCGGGTAGAAATGAATATAACATCACGATTTTTTCTACAAAGTGAAAAAATAAAAATTTTGAGTTAATACCCTCTTGTTGATCAAGTGCGATATGTACGTTTTCTTCAAAACAATATGTACTGTTTTTTTCTTGATTGTACTGTTTTTTGTATTTATTGTACGGTTTTCCGAATTTTAGTTCTGACTACCCTATAAAAACCTTTCACAAAATAAAATAAAATATTAAACATTTCTAAATTTAATTAACACAGAGCAACACACCAAAATCTTTCCAGACTTCTGTCTATTGGTTAAAGTTAAATTGGGAGTGTTGATTACGATACAACAATTTTTGTATCATTCTCTTAAGGAAAGATCACACGATTGCCGCAAATGCACCAATACGGCACAATTTTCATTGTGCTTTATTGATGCACAATAATTAAATTGCCCCAATCAAAAATTCTGAAATCACGCGATTGCCTTTTTTATACAAATTTAATTGCCGCCAGTTGGTACAAAGCAAAATGGGTACAATAATTGCCGCAGCACAGTCACGAGATGTAAAATTGTAATTTAAATATATAAAAAAATGGAGAATATTTATATTCAAAAATAAATTCGCTTTAAAGAATTTCAATACATTTTGCTCCGTTTTCCTGTATATATTATTTTATATTGTCCTGAACAGCTATTGCACTAAATTCCCAATTTTTATTTTTGATAAATTTAATTTTTATTTTAATATATTCCTACTAAAAGAAACACACAAAGTAAAATTATTAAAAAAAGGTAAATATTGGATCGCATTGTGTTGTTTAATTGCCGCACAAGAACCCAATAAATATTGGTACATTTTTGTCATTTTTATTGACGCGCTGTTGCATATCAAGTAGTCACACGATTGCCGCACCAGGGTTGCATTTTATTGGTAAAAGTAAAAACAATATTGCCCTCGATTGGTACATGAGGCATTTGATTGTGCAGTCACACGATTGGGATATTAAAAAGTGTGAAAATTGCTGCATTGCGGCAATCGTGTGATCCCAGCTTTAGCTTAAAAACATTTCTATTGCATTTTCCCATATTTTTCTGTATATATCTTTTTAAATTGGTTGTTATATATATTAAATGAACTGTGTTTTGAACAAAAAATTAAGGCAAGAATTCAGAAATATATTTTAAACTCGGTCGAAATACACCTTTACACCTTCTAAAAACTATCGTTTTGCAATCCATCGATTTTCATTACACACCTGAATATTCCTTAAAAGAAAATATGCCTGTATTCATACAAATTATTAAAGGTTTACGAAACAAATTTTGGATGAAAATTTTCGTAACTAAACCTTTGTTAAATATAAGAATAGTTTATGAATACGGAAAATAAACTTAGTTTTATTAATTAATTAATTTATTAATGATGTGCTAATAATCCCAATTTATGATAAAAAACACTGAAATTTATTGTTGTGGGAAAGCTAGTTTCTATGCGCATTTCGCTGGTTGCTTAGGCCAGCTCGTCAGGAAACTTTTTCCAAATACTTTAGAAAAGCTAAAAATATTATACAAGTAAGACCATAAAGTGAATAAGAATTTGAAACACTCAGCTCTTACTTGTAACAATATCAAAGCTTCAACAAAGACACAACAATAAATAGTGAATTTTTTCTTTCTTGCATTCCCCTACAATTGGCTGGGTTTTTTCCAACACGAATTGTAGTTGTAAGAGGATAGAAAAAAAAACAAAATTAAAAAAAACAAGTTGATTAATAAAGCAGCTTGCCATTTCAGTTTTTTATTTGCCGGGCACATGCAAATTTATTATCAAAAATTATTTTCGGGAATGAAATATTTATTAATTAATTCATTTATTAATGATGTGCTAATAATCCCAATTTATGATAAAAAACACTGAAATTTATTGTTGTGGGAAAGCTAGTTTCTATGCGCATTTCGCTGGTTGCTTAGGCCAGCTCGTCAGGAAACTTTTTCCAAATACTTTAGAAAAGCTAAAAATATTATACAAGTAAGACCATAAAGTGAATAAGAATTTGAAACACTCAGCTCTTACTTGTAACAATATCAAAGCTTCAACAAAGACACAACAATAAATAGTGAATTTTTTCTTTCTTACATTCCCCTACAATTGGCTGGGTTTTTTCCAACACGAATTGTAGTTGTAAGAGGATAGAAAAAAAAAACAAAATTAAAAAAAACAAGTTGCTTAATAAAGCAGCTTGCCATTTCAGTTTTTTATTTGCCGGGCACATGCAAATTTATTATCAAAAATTATTTTCGGGAATGAAATATTTATTAATTAATTCATTTATTAATGATGTGCTAATAATCCCAATTTATGATAAAAAACACTGAAATTTATTGTTGTGGGAAAGCTAGTTTCTATGCGCATTTCGCTGGTTGCTTAGGCCAGCTCGTCAGGAAACTTTTTCCAAATACTTTAGAAAAGCTAAAAATATTATACAAGTAAGACCATAAAGTGAATAAGAATTTGAAACACTCAGCTCTTACTTGTAACAATATCAAAGCTTCAACAAAGACACAACAATAAATAGTGAATTTTTTCTTTCTTGCATTCCCCTACAATTGGCTGGGTTTTTTCCAACACGAATTGTAGTTGTAAGAGGATAGAAAAAAAAACAAAATTAAAAAAAACAAGTTGATTAATAAAGCAGCTTGCCATTTCAGTTTTTTATTTGCCGGGCACATGCAAATTTATTATCAAAAATTATTTTCGGGAATGAAATATTTATTAATTAATTCATTTATTAATGATGTGCTAATAATCCCAATTTATGATAAAAAACACTGAAATTTATTGTTGTGGGAAAGCTAGTTTCTATGCGCATTTCGCTGGTTGCTTAGGCCAGCTCGTCAGGAAACTTTTTCCAAATACTTTAGAAAAGCTAAAAATATTATACAAGTAAGACCATAAAGTGAATAAGAATTTGAAACACTCAGCTCTTACTTGTAACAATATCAAAGCTTCAACAAAGACACAACAATAAATAGTGAATTTTTTCTTTCTTACATTCCCCTACAATTGGCTGGGTTTTTTCCAACACGAATTGTAGTTGTAAGAGGATAGAAAAAAAAACAAAATTAAAAAAAACAAGTTGATTAATAAAGCAGCTTGCCATTTCAGTTTTTTATTTGCCGGGCACATGCAAATTTATTATCAAAAATTATTTTCGGGAATGAAATATTTATTAATTAATTCATTTATTAATGATGTGCTAATAATCCCAATTTATGATAAAAAACACTGAAATTTATTGTTGTGGGAAAGCTAGTTTCTATGCGCATTTCGCTGGTTGCTTAGGCCAGCTCGTCAGGAAACTTTTTCCAAATACTTTAGAAAAGCTAAAAATATTATACAAGTAAGACCATAAAGTGAATAAGAATTTGAAACACTCAGCTCTTACTTGTAACAATATCAAAGCTTCAACAAAGACACAACAATAAATAGTGAATTTTTTCTTTCTTACATTCCCCTACAATTGGCTGGGTTTTTTCCAACACGAATTGTAGTTGTAAGAGGATAGAAAAAAAAACAAAATTAAAAAAAACAAGTTGATTAATAAAGCAGCTTGCCATTTCAGTTTTTTATTTGCCGGGCACATGCAAATTTATTATCAAAAATTATTTTCGGGAATGAAATATTTATTAATTAATTCATTTATTAATGATGTGCTAATAATCCCAATTTATGATAAAAAACACTGAAATTTATTGTTGTGGGAAAGCTAGTTTCTATGCGCATTTCGCTGGTTGCTTAGGCCAGCTCGTCAGGAAACTTTTTCCATATACTTTAGAAAAGCTAAAAATATTATACAAGTAAGACCATAAAGTGAATAAGAATTTGAAACACTCAGCTCTTACTTGTAACAATATCAAAGCTTCAACAAAGACACAACAATAAATAGTGAATTTTTTCTTTCTTACATTCCCCTACAATTGGCTGGGTTTTTTCCAACACGAATTGTAGTTGTAAGAGGATAGAAAAAAAAAAACAAAATTAAAAAAAACAAGTTGCTTAATAAAGCAGCTTGCCATTTCAGTTTTTTATTTGCCGGGCACATGCAAATTTATTATCAAAAATTATTTTCGGGAATGAAATATTTATTAATTAATTCATTTATTAATGATGTGCTAATAATCCCAATTTATGATAAAAAACACTGAAATTTATTGTTGTGGGAAAGCTAGTTTCTATGCGCATTTCGCTGGTTGCTTAGGCCAGCTCGTCAGGAAACTTTTTCCAAATACTTTAGAAAAGCTAAAAATATTATACAAGTAAGACCATAAAGTGAATAAGAATTTGAAACACTCAGCTCTTACTTGTAACAATATCAAAGCTTCAACAAAGACACAACAATAAATAGTGAATTTTTTCTTTCTTGCATTCCCCTACAATTGGCTGGGTTTTTTCCAACACGAATTGTAGTTGTAAGAGGATAGAAAAAAAAACAAAATTAAAAAAAACAAGTTGATTAATAAAGCAGCTTGCCATTTCAGTTTTTTATTTGCCGGGCACATGCAAATTTATTATCAAAAATTATTTTCGGGAATGAAATATTTATTAATTAATTCATTTATTAATGATGTGCTAATAATCCCAATTTATGATAAAAAACACTGAAATTTATTGTTGTGGGAAAGCTAGTTTCTATGCGCATTTCGCTGGTTGCTTAGGCCAGCTCGTCAGGAAACTTTTTCCAAATACTTTAGAAAAGCTAAAAATATTATACAAGTAAGACCATAAAGTGAATAAGAATTTGAAACACTCAGCTCTTACTTGTAACAATATCAAAGCTTCAACAAAGACACAACAATAAATAGTGAATTTTTTCTTTCTTACATTCCCCTACAATTGGCTGGGTTTTTTCCAACACGAATTGTAGTTGTAAGAGGATAGAAAAAAAAACAAAATTAAAAAAAACAAGTTGATTAATAAAGCAGCTTGCCATTTCAGTTTTTTATTTGCCGGGCACATGCAAATTTATTATCAAAAATTATTTTCGGGAATGAAATATTTATTAATTAATTCATTTATTAATGATGTGCTAATAATCCCAATTTATGATAAAAAACACTGAAATTTATTGTTGTGGGAAAGCTAGTTTCTATGCGCATTTCGCTGGTTGCTTAGGCCAGCTCGTCAGGAAACTTTTTCCATATACTTTAGAAAAGCTAAAAATATTATACAAGTAAGACCATAAAGTGAATAAGAATTTGAAACACTCAGCTCTTACTTGTAACAATATCAAAGCTTCAACAAAGACACAACAATAAATAGTGAATTTTTTCTTTCTTACATTCCCCTACAATTGGCTGGGTTTTTTCCAACACGAATTGTAGTTGTAAGAGGATAGAAAAAAAAAAACAAAATTAAAAAAAACAAGTTGCTTAATAAAGCAGCTTGCCATTTCAGTTTTTTATTTGCCGGGCACATGCAAATTTATTATCAAAAATTATTTTCGGGAATGAAATATTTATTAATTAATTCATTTATTAATGATGTGCTAATAATCCCAATTTATGATTAAAAACACTGAAATTTATTGTTGTGGGAAAGCTAGTTTCTATGCGCATTTCGCTGGTTGCTTAGGCCAGCTCGTCAGGAAACTTTTTCCATATACTTTAGAAAAGCTAAAAATATTATACAAGTAAGACCATAAAGTGAATAAGAATTTGAAACACTCAGCTCTTACTTGTAACAATATCAAAGCTTCAACAAAGACACAACAATAAATAGTGAATTTTTTCATTCTTACATTCCCCTACAATTGGCTGGGTTTTTTCCAACACGAATTGTAGTTGTAAGAGGATAGAAAAAAAAAACAAAATTAAAAAAAACAAGTTGCTTAATAAAGCAGCTTGCCATTTCAGTTTTTTATTTGCCGGGCACATGCAAATTTATTATCAAAAATTATTTTCGGGAATGAAATATTTATTAATTAATTCATTTATTAATGATGTGCTAATAATCCCAATTTATGATTAAAAACACTGAAATTTATTGTTGTGGGAAAGCTAGTTTCTATGCGCATTTCGCTGGTTGCTTAGGCCAGCTCGTCAGGAAACTTTTTCCATATACTTTAGAAAAGCTAAAAATATTATACAAGTAAGACCATAAAGTGAATAAGAATTTGAAACACTCAGCTCTTACTTGTAACAATATCAAAGCTTCAACAAAGACACAACAATAAATAGTGAATTTTTTCTTTCTTACATTCCCCTACAATTGGCTGGGTTTTTTCCAACACGAATTGTAGTTGTAAGAGGATAGAAAAAAAAAACAAAATTAAAAAAAACAAGTTGCTTAATAAAGCAGCTTGCCATTTCAGTTTTTTATTTGCCGGGCACATGCAAATTTATTATCAAAAATTATTTTCGGGAATGAAATATTTATTAATTAATTCATTTATTAATGATGTGCTAATAATCCCAATTTATGATAAAAAACACTGAAATTTATTGTTGTGGGAAAGCTAGTTTCTATGCGCATTTCGCTGGTTGCTTAGGCCAGCTCGTCAGGAAACTTTTTCCAAATACTTTAGAAAAGCTAAAAATATTATACAAGTAAGACCATAAAGTGAATAAGAATTTGAAACACTCAGCTCTTACTTGTAACAATATCAAAGCTTCAACAAAGACACAACAATAAATAGTGAATTTTTTCTTTCTTACATTCCCCTACAATTGGCTGGGTTTTTTCCAACACGAATTGTAGTTGTAAGAGGATAGAAAAAAAAACAAAATTAAAAAAAACAAGTTGATTAATAAAGCAGCTTGCCATTTCAGTTTTTTATTTGCCGGGCACATGCAAATTTATTATCAAAAATTATTTTCGGGAATGAAATATTTATTAATTAATTCATTTATTAATGATGTGCTAATAATCCCAATTTATGATAAAAAACACTGAAATTTATTGTTGTGGGAAAGCTAGTTTCTATGCGCATTTCGCTGGTTGCTTAGGCCAGCTCGTCAGGAAACTTTTTCCAAATACTTTAGAAAAGCTAAAAATATTATACAAGTAAGACCATAAAGTGAATAAGAATTTGAAACACTCAGCTCTTACTTGTAACAATATCAAAGCTTCAACAAAGACACAACAATAAATAGTGAATTTTTTCTTTCTTACATTCCCCTACAATTGGCTGGGTTTTTTCCAACACGAATTGTAGTTGTAAGAGGATAGAAAAAAAAAAACAAAATTAAAAAAAACAAGTTGCTTAATAAAGCAGCTTGCCATTTCAGTTTTTTATTTGCCGGGCACATGCAAATTTATTATCAAAAATTATTTTCGGGAATGAAATATTTATTAATTAATTCATTTATTAATGATGTGCTAATAATCCCAATTTATGATAAAAAACACTGAAATTTATTGTTGTGGGAAAGCTAGTTTCTATGCGCATTTCGCTGGTTGCTTAGGCCAGCTCGTCAGGAAACTTTTTCCATATACCTTAGAAAAGCTAAAAATATTATACAAGTAAGACCATAAAGTGAATAAGAATTTGAAACACTCAGCTCTTACTTGTAACAATATCAAAGCTTCAACAAAGACACAACAATAAATAGTGAATTTTTTCTTTCTTACATTCCCCTACAATTGGCTGGGTTTTTTCCAACACGAATTGTAGTTGTAAGAGGATAGAAAAAAAAAACAAAATTAAAAAAAACAAGTTGCTTAATAAAGCAGCTTGCCATTTCAGTTTTTTATTTGCCGGGCACATGCAAATTTATTATCAAAAATTATTTGCGGGAATGAAATATTTATTAAATAATTCATTTATTAATGATGTGCTAATAATCCCAATTTATGATAAAAAACACTGAAATTTATTGTTGTGGGAAAGCTAGTTTCTATGCGCATTTCGCTGGTTGCTTAGGCCAGCTCGTCAGGAAACTTTTTCCATATACTTTAGAAAAGCTAAAAATATTATACAAGTAAGACCATAAAGTGAATAAGAATTTGAAACACTCAGCTCTTACTTGTAACAATATCAAAGCTTCAACAAAGACACAACAATAAATAGTGAATTTTTTCTTTCTTACATTCCCCTACAATTGGCTGGGTTTTTTCCAACACGAATTGTAGTTGTAAGAGGATAGAAAAAAAAAACAAAATTAAAAAAACAAGTTGCTTAATAAAGCAGCTTGCCATTTCAGTTTTTTATTTGCCGGGCACATGCAAATTTATTATCAAAAATTATTTTCGGGAATGAAATATTTATTAATTAATTCATTTATTAATGATGTGCTAATAATCTTAATTTATGATAAAAAACTCTGAAATTTATTGTTGTGGGAAAGCTAGTTACTATGCGCATTTCGCTGGTTGCTTAGGCCAGCTCGTCAGGAAACTTTTTCCAAATACTTTAGAAAAGCTAAAAATATTATACAAGTAAGACCATAAAGTGAATAAGAATTTGAAAAACTCAGCTCTTACTTGTAACAATATCAAAGCTTCAACAAAGACACAACAATAAATAGTGAATTTTTTCTTTCTTACATTCCCCTACAATTGGCTGGGTTTTTTCCAACACGAATTGTAGCTTTCCCTCAACAATAAATTTCAGTGTTTTTTATCATAAATTGGGATTATTAGCACATCATTAATAAATGAATTAATTAATAAATATTTCATTCCCGAAAATAATTTTTGATAATAAATTTGCATGTGCCCGGCAAATAAAAAACTGAAATGGCAAGCTGCTTTATTAAGCAACTTGTTTTTTTTAATTTTGTTTTTTTTCTATCCTCTTACAACTACAATTCGTGTTGGAAAAAACCCAGCCAATTGTAGGGGAATGTAAGAAAGAAAAAATTCACTATTTATTGTTGTGTCTTTGTTGAAGCTTTGATATTGTTACAAGTAAGAGCTGAGTGTTTCAAATTCTTATTCACTTTATGGTCTTACTTGTATAATATTTTTAGCTTTTCTAAAGTATATGGAAAAAGTTTCCTGACGAGCTGGCCTAAGCAACCAGCGAAATGCGCATAGAAACTAGCTTTCCCACAACAATAAATTTCAGTGTTTTTTATCATAAATTGGGATTATTAGCACATCATTAATAAATGAATTAATTAATAAATATTTCATTCCCGAAAATAATTTTTGATAATAAATTTGCATGTGCCCGGCAAATAAAAAACTGAAATGGCAAGCTGCTTTATTAAGCAACTTGTTTTTTTTAATTTTGTTTTTTTTTTCTATCCTCTTACAACTACAATTCGTGTTGGAAAAAACCCAGCCAATTGTAGGGGAATGTAAGAAAGAAAAAATTCACTATTTATTGTTGTGTCTTTGTTGAAGCTTTGATATTGTTACAAGTAAGAGCTGAGTGTTTCAAATTCTTATTCACTTTATGGTCTTACTTGTATAATATTTTTAGCTTTTCTAAAGTATTTGGAAAAAGTTTCCTGACGAGCTGGCCTAAGCAACCAGCGAAATGCGCATAGAAACTAGCTTTCCCACAACAATAAATTTCAGTGTTTTTTATCATAAATTGGGATTATTAGCACATCATTAATAAATGAATTAATTAATAAATATTTCATTCCCGAAAATAATTTTTGATAATAAATTTGCATGTGCCCGCCAAATAAAAAACTGAAATGGCAAGCTGCTTTATTAATCAACTTGTTTTTTTTAATTTTGTTTTTTTTTTCTATCCTCTTACAACTACAATTCGTGTTGGAAAAAACCCAGCCAATTGTAGGGGAATGTAAGAAAGAAAAAATTCACTATTTATTGTTGTGTCTTTGTTGAAGCTTTGATATTGTTACAAGTAAGAGCTGAGTGTTTCAAATTCTTATTCACTTTATGGTCTTACTTGTATAATATTTTTAGCTTTTCTAAAGTATTTGGAAAAAGTTTCCTGACGAGCTGGCCTAAGCAACCAGCGAAATGCGCATAGAAACTAGCTTTCCCACAACAATAAATTTCAGAGTTTTTTATCATAAATTGGGATTATTAGCACATCATTAATAAATGAATTAATTAATAAATATTTCATTCCCGAAAATAATTTTTGATAATAAATTTGCATGTGCCCGGCAAATAAAAAACTGAAATGGCAAGCTGCTTTATTAATCAACTTGTTTTTTTTAATTTTGTTTTTTTTTCTATCCTCTTACAACTACAATTCGTGTTGGAAAAAACCCAGCCAATTGTAGGGGAATGTAAGAAAGAAAAAATTCACTATTTATTGTTGTGTCTTTGTTGAAGCTTTGATATTGTTACAAGTAAGAGCTGAGTGTTTCAAATTCTTATTCACTTTATGGTCTTACTTGTATAATATTTTTAGCTTTTCTAAAGTATTTGGAAAAAGTTTCCTGACGAGCTGGCCTAAGCAACCAGCGAAATGCGCATAGAAACTAGCTTTCCCACAACAATAAATTTCAGAGTTTTTTATCATAAATTGGGATTATTAGCACATCATTAATAAATGAATTAATTAATAAATATTTCATTCCCGAAAATAATTTTTGATAATAAATTTGCATGTGCCCGGCAAATAAAAAACTGAAATGGCAAGCTGCTTTATTAAGCAACTTGTTTTTTTAATTTTGTTTTTTTTTTCTATCCTCTTACAACTACAATTCGTGTTGGAAAAAACCCAGCCAATTGTAGGGGAATGTAAGAAAGAAAAAATTCACTATTTATTGTTGTGTCTTTGTTGAAGCTTTGATATTGTTACAAGTAAGAGCTGAGTGTTTCAAATTCTTATTCACTTTATGGTCTTACTTGTATAATATTTTTAGCTTTTCTAAAGTATTTGGAAAAAGTTTCCTGACGAGCTGGCCTAAGCAACCAGCGAAATGCGCATAGAAACTAGCTTTCCCACAACAATAAATTTCAGTGTTTTTAATCATAAATTGGGATTATTAGCACATCATTAATAAATGAATTAATTAATAAATATTTCATTCCCGAAAATAATTTTTGATAATAAATTTGCATGTGCCCGGCAAATAAAAAACTGAAATGGCAAGCTGCTTTATTAAGCAACTTGTTTTTTTTAATTTTGTTTTTTTTTTCTATCCTCTTACAACTACAATTCGTGTTGGAAAAAACCCAGCCAATTGTAGGGGAATGTAAGAAAGAAAAAATTCACTATTTATTGTTGTGTCTTTGTTGAAGCTTTGATATTGTTACAAGTAAGAGCTGAGTGTTTCAAATTCTTATTCACTTTATGGTCTTACTTGTATAATATTTTTAGCTTTTCTAAAGTATATGGAAAAAGTTTCCTGACGAGCTGGCCTAAGCAACCAGCGAAATGCGCATAGAAACTAGCTTTCCCACAACAATAAATTTCAGTGTTTTTTATCATAAATTGGGATTATTAGCACATCATTAATAAATGAATTAATTAATAAATATTTCATTCCCGAAAATAATTTTTGATAATAAATTTGCATGTGCCCGGCAAATAAAAAACTGAAATGGCAAGCTGCTTTATTAAGCAACTTGTTTTTTTTAATTTTGTTTTTTTTTCTATCCTCTTACAACTACAATTCGTGTTGGAAAAAACCCAGCCAATTGTAGGGGAATGTAAGAAAGAAAAAATTCACTATTTATTGTTGTGTCTTTGTTGAAGCTTTGATATTGTTACAAGTAAGAGCTGAGTGTTTCAAATTCTTATTCACTTTATGGTCTTACTTGTATAATATTTTTAGCTTTTCTAAAGTATTTGGAAAAAGTTTCCTGACGAGCTGGCCTAAGCAACCAGCGAAATGCGCATAGAAACTAGCTTTCCCACAACAATAAATTTCAGTGTTTTTTATCATAAATTGGGATTATTAGCACATCATTAATAAATGAATTAATTAATAAATATTTCATTCCCGAAAATAATTTTTGATAATAAATTTGCATGTGCCCGGCAAATAAAAAACTGAAATGGCAAGCTGCTTTATTAATCAACTTGTTTTTTTTAATTTTGTTTTTTTTTCTATCCTCTTACAACTACAATTCGTGTTGGAAAAAACCCAGCCAATTGTAGGGGAATGTAAGAAAGAAAAAATTCACTATTTATTGTTGTGTCTTTGTTGAAGCTTTGATATTGTTACAAGTAAGAGCTGAGTGTTTCAAATTCTTATTCACTTTATGGTCTTACTTGTATAATATTTTTAGCTTTTCTAAAGTATTTGGAAAAAGTTTCCTGACGAGCTGGCCTAAGCAACCAGCGAAATGCGCATAGAAACTAGCTTTCCCACAACAATAAATTTCAGTGTTTTTTATCATAAATTGGGATTATTAGCACATCATTAATAAATGAATTAATTAATAAATATTTCATTCCCGAAAATAATTTTTGATAATAAATTTGCATGTGCCCGGCAAATAAAAAACTGAAATGGCAAGCTGCTTTATTAATCAACTTGTTTTTTTTAATTTTGTTTTTTTTTCTATCCTCTTACAACTACAATTCGTGTTGGAAAAAACCCAGCCAATTGTAGGGGAATGTAAGAAAGAAAAAATTCACTATTTATTGTTGTGTCTTTGTTGAAGCTTTGATATTGTTACAAGTAAGAGCTGAGTGTTTCAAATTCTTATTCACTTTATGGTCTTACTTGTATAATATTTTTAGCTTTTCTAACAGCCATACCTAAACAAGAGCGGAACGCGTTTTCTAGCTGTCAAAAATCCTCATGCCCATACAATTTGTATGTAGCATACCGAAACAACGCGACGGCAACGCAACGGTAGCGCTTTGCAATTGGAAAATCCGATTTTGACAGCGCGTTAAAATAAACAGGGCTGCTATATTTGTTGTTTTGACAACCCTGTTTTTATTGTTTGATAATAAATAATGGCAAATTAGCTATTTTTAGGTCAAACTAGCGATTTTAATTAAATTTCTTATGTCTTTTATGAGGGTTTTAGTCGGCACGAAAGTTAACATTACTGTTTATGGCACAACGCTGACGCTCTTATTTAGGTATGGCATATCAGCGTAAAAGCTACGCTGAAGAAAACGTTCCGCCTTCCGCTCTTGTTTAGGTACGGCTGTAAAGTATTTGGAAAAAGTTTCGTGACGAGCTGGCCTAAGCAACCAGCGAAATGCGCATAGAAACTAGCTTTCCCACAACAATAAATTTCAGTGTTTTTTATCATAAATTGGGATTATTAGCACATCATTAATAAATGAATTAATTAATAAATATTTCATTCCCGAAAATAATTTTTGATAATAAATTTGCATGTGCCCGGCAAATAAAAAACTGAAATGGCAAGCTGCTTTATTAATCAACTTGTTTTTTTTAATTTTGTTTTTTTTTCTATCCTCTTACAACTACAATTCGTGTTGGAAAAAACCCAGCCAATTGTAGGGGAATGTAAGAAAGAAAAAATTCACTATTTATTGTTGTGTCTTTGTTGAAGCTTTGATATTGTTACAAGTAAGAGCTGAGTGTTTCAAATTCTTATTCACTTTATGGTCTTACTTGTATAATATTTTTAGCTTTTCTAAAGTATTTGGAAAAAGTTTCGTGACGAGCTGGCCTAAGCAACCAGCGAAATGCGCATAGAAACTAGCTTTCCCACAACAATAAATTTCAGTGTTTTTTATCATAAATTGGGATTATTAGCACATCATTAATAAATGAATTAATTAATAAATATTTCATTCCCGAAAATAATTTTTGATAATAAATTTGCATGTGCCCGGCAAATAAAAAACTGAAATGGCAAGCTGCTTTATTAATCAACTTGTTTTTTTTAATTTTGTTTTTTTTTCTATCCTCTTACAACTACAATTCGTGTTGGAAAAAACCCAGCCAATTGTAGGGGAATGTAAGAAAGAAAAAATTCACTATTTATTGTTGTGTCTTTGTTGAAGCTTTGATATTGTTACAAGTAAGAGCTGAGTGTTTCAAATTCTTATTCACTTTATGGTCTTACTTGTATAATATTTTTAGCTTTTCTAAAGTATTTGGAAAAAGTTTCGTGACGAGCTGGCCTAAGCAACCAGCGAAATGCGCATAGAAACTAGCTTTCCCACAACAATAAATTTCAGTGTTTTTTATCATAAATTGGGATTATTAGCACATCATTAATAAATGAATTAATTAATAAATATTTCATTCCCGAAAATAATTTTTGATAATAAATTTGCATGTGCCCGGCAAATAAAAAACTGAAATGGCAAGCTGCTTTATTAATCAACTTGTTTTTTTTAATTTTGTTTTTTTTTCTATCCTCTTACAACTACAATTCGTGTTGGAAAAAACCCAGCCAATTGTAGGGGAATGTAAGAAAGAAAAAATTCACTATTTATTGTTGTGTCTTTGTTGAAGCTTTGATATTGTTACAAGTAAGAGCTGAGTGTTTCAAATTCTTATTCACTTTATGGTCTTACTTGTATAATATTTTTAGCTTTTCTAAAGTATTTGGAAAAAGTTTCCTGACGAGCTGGCCTAAGCAACCAGCGAAATGCGCATAGAAACTAGCTTTCCCACAACAATAAATTTCAGTGTTTTTTATCATAAATTGGGATTATTAGCACATCATTAATAAATGAATTAATTAATAAATATTTCATTCCCGAAAATAATTTTTGATAATAAATTTGCATGTGCCCGGCAAATAAAAAACTGAAATGGCAAGCTGCTTTATTAATCAACTTGTTTTTTTTAATTTTGTTTTTTTTTCTATCCTCTTACAACTACAATTCGTGTTGGAAAAAACCCAGCCAATTGTAGGGGAATGTAAGAAAGAAAAAATTCACTATTTATTGTTGTGTCTTTGTTGAAGCTTTGATATTGTTACAAGTAAGAGCTGAGTGTTTCAAATTCTTATTCACTTTATGGTCTTACTTGTATAATATTTTTAGCTTTTCTAAAGTATTTGGAAAAAGTTTCCTGACGAGCTGGCAACCAGCGAAATGCGCATAGAAACTAGCTTTCCCACAACAATAAATTTCAGAGTTTTTTATCATAAATTGGGATTATTAGCACATCATTAATAAATGAATTAATTAATAAATATTTCATTCCCGAAAATAATTTTTGATAATAAATTTGCATGTGCCCGGCAAATAAAAAACTGAAATGGCAAGCTGCTTTATTAAGCAACTTGTTTTTTTAATTTTGTTTTTTTTTTTCTATCCTCTTACAACTACAATTCGTGTTGGAAAAAACCCAGCCAATTGTAGGGGAATGTAAGAAAGAAAAAATTCACTATTTATTGTTGTGTCTTTGTTGAAGCTTTGATATTGTTACAAGTAAGAGCTGAGTGTTTCAAATTCTTATTCACTTTATGGTCTTACTTGTATAAAATTTTTAGCTTTTCTAAAGTATTTGGAAAAAGTTTCCTGACGAGCTGGCCTAAGCAACCAGCGAAATGCGCATAGAAACTAGCTTTCCCACAACAATAAATTTCAGTGTTTTTAATCATAAATTGGGATTATTAGCACATCATTAATAAATGAATTAATTAATAAATATTTCATTCCCGAAAATAATTTTTGATAATAAATTTGCATGTGCCCGGCAAATAAAAAACTGAAATGGCAAGCTGCTTTATTAAGCAACTTGTTTTTTTTAATTTTGTTTTTTTTTTCTATCCTCTTACAACTACAATTCGTGTTGGAAAAAACCCAGCCAATTGTAGGGGAATGTAAGAAAGAAAAAATTCACTATTTATTGTTGTGTCTTTGTTGAAGCTTTGATATTGTTACAAGTAAGAGCTGAGTGTTTCAAATTCTTATTCACTTTATGGTCTTACTTGTATAATATTTTTAGCTTTTCTAAAGTATTTGGAAAAAGTTTCCTGACGAGCTGGCCTAAGCAACCAGCGAAATGCGCATAGAAACTAGCTTTCCCACAACAATAAATTTCAGTGTTTTTTTATCATAAATTGGGATTATTAGCACATCATTAATAAATGAATTAATTAATAAATATTTCATTCCCGAAAATAATTTTTGATAATAAATTTGCATGTGCCCGGCAAATAAAAAACTGAAATGGCAAGCTGCTTTATTAATCAACTTGTTTTTTTTAATTTTGTTTTTTTTTCTATCCTCTTACAACTACAATTCGTGTTGGAAAAAACCCAGCCAATTGTAGGGGAATGTAAGAAAGAAAAAATTCACTATTTATTGTTGTGTCTTTGTTGAAGCTTTGATATTGTTACAAGTAAGAGCTGAGTGTTTCAAATTCTTATTCACTTTATGGTCTTACTTGTATAATATTTTTAGCTTTTCTAAAGTATTTGGAAAAAGTTTCCTGACGAGCTGGCCTAAGCAACCAGCGAAATGCGCATAGAAACTAGCTTTCCCACAACAATAAATTTCAGAGTTTTTTATCATAAATTGGGATTATTAGCACATCATTAATAAATGAATTAATTAATAAATATTTCATTCCCGAAAATAATTTTTGATAATAAATTTGCATGTGCCCGGCAAATAAAAAACTGAAATGGCAAGCTGCTTTATTAAGCAACTTGTTTTTTTAATTTTGTTTTTTTTTTCTATCCTCTTACAACTACAATTCGTGTTGGAAAAAACCCAGCCAATTGTAGGGGAATGTAAGAAAGAAAAATTCACTATTTATTGTTGTGTCTTTGTTGAAGCTTTGATATTGTTACAAGTAAGAGCTGAGTGTTTCAAATTCTTATTCACTTTATGGTCTTACTTGTATAAAATTTTTAGCTTTTCTAAAGTATTTGGAAAAAGTTTCCTGACGAGCTGGCCTAAGCAACCAGCGAAATGCGCATAGAAACTAGCTTTCCCACAACAATAAATTTCAGTGTTTTTAATCATAAATTGGGATTATTAGCACATCATGAATTAATTAATAAATATTTCATTCCCGAAAATAATTTTTGATAATAAATTTGCATGTGCCCGGCAAATAAAAAACTGAAATGGCAAGCTGCTTTATTAAGCAACTTGTTTTTTTTAATTTTGTTTTTTTTTTTCTATCCTCTTACAACTACAATTCGTGTTGGAAAAAACCCAGCCAATTGTAGGGGAATGTAAGAAAGAAAAAATTCACTATTTATTGTTGTGTCTTTGTTGAAGCTTTGATATTGTTACAAGTAAGAGCTGAGTGTTTCAAATTCTTATTCACTTTATGGTCTTACTTGTATAATATTTTTAGCTTTTCTAAAGTATATGGAAAAAGTTTCCTGACGAGCTGGCCTAAGCAACCAGCGAAATGCGCATAGAAACTAGCTTTCCCACAACAATAAATTTCAGTGTTTTTTATCATAAATTGGGATTATTAGCACATCATTAATAAATGAATTAATTAATAAATATTTCATTCCCGAAAATAATTTTTGATAATAAATTTGCATGTGCCCGGCAAATAAAAAACTGAAATGGCAAGCTGCTTTATTAAGCAACTTGTTTTTTTTAATTTTGTTTTTTTTTTCTATCCTCTTACAACTACAATTCGTGTTGGAAAAAACCCAGCCAATTGTAGGGGAATGTAAGAAAGAAAAAATTCACTATTTATTGTTGTGTCTTTGTTGAAGCTTTGATATTGTTACAAGTAAGAGCTGAGTGTTTCAAATTCTTATTCACTTTATGGTCTTACTTGTATAATATTTTTAGCTTTTCTAAAGTATTTGGAAAAAGTTTCCTGACGAGCTGGCCTAAGCAACCAGCGAAATGCGCATAGAAACTAGCTTTCCCACAACAATAAATTTCAGTGTTTTTTATCATAAATTGGGATTATTAGCACATCATTAATAAATGAATTAATTAATAAATATTTCATTCCCGAAAATAATTTTTGATAATAAATTTGCATGTGCCCGGCAAATAAAAAACTGAAATGGCAAGCTGCTTTATTAATCAACTTGTTTTTTTTAATTTTGTTTTTTTTTCTATCCTCTTACAACTACAATTCGTGTTGGAAAAAACCCAGCCAATTGTAGGGGAATGTAAGAAAGAAAAAATTCACTATTTATTGTTGTGTCTTTGTTGAAGCTTTGATATTGTTACAAGTAAGAGCTGAGTGTTTCAAATTCTTATTCACTTTATGGTCTTACTTGTATAATATTTTTAGCTTTTCTAAAGTATTTGGAAAAAGTTTCCTGACGAGCTGGCCTAAGCAACCAGCGAAATGCGCATAGAAACTAGCTTTCCCACAACAATAAATTTCAGTGTTTTTTATCATAAATTGGGATTATTAGCACATCATTAATAAATGAATTAATTAATAAATATTTCATTCCCGAAAATAATTTTTGATAATAAATTTGCATGTGCCCGGCAAATAAAAAACTGAAATGGCAAGCTGCTTTATTAAGCAACTTGTTTTTTTTAATTTTGTTTTTTTTTCTATCCTCTTACAACTACAATTCGTGTTGGAAAAAACCCAGCCAATTGTAGGGGAATGTAAGAAAGAAAAAATTCACTATTTATTGTTGTGTCTTTGTTGAAGCTTTGATATTGTTACAAGTAACAGCTGAGTGTTTCAAATTCTTATTCACTTTATGGTCTTACTTGTATAATATTTTTAGCTTTTCTAAAGTATTTGGAAAAAGTTTCCTGACGAGCTGGCCTAAGCAACCAGCGAAATGCGCATAGTAACTAGCTTTCCCACAACAATAAATTTCAGTGTTTTTTATCATAAATTAAGATTATTAGCACATCATTAATAAATGAATTAATTAATAAATATTTCATTCCCGAAAATAATTTTTGATAATAAATTTGCATGTGCCCGGCAAATAAAAAACTGAAATGGCAAGCTGCTTTATTAAGCAACTTGTTTTTTTTAATTTTGTTTTTTTTTTCTATCCTCTTACAACTACAATTCGTGTTGGAAAAAACCCAGCCAATTGTAGGGGAATGTAAGAAAGAAAAAATTCACTATTTATTGTTGTGTCTTTGTTGAAGCTTTGATATTGTTACAAGTAAGAGCTGAGTGTTTCAAATTCTTATTCACTTTATGGTCTTACTTGTATAATATTTTTAGCTTTTCTAAAGTATTTGGAAAAAGTTTCCTGACGAGCTGGCCTAAGCAACCAGCGAAATGCGCATAGAAACTAGCTTTCCCACAACAATAAATTTCAGTGTTTTTTATCATAAATTGGGATTATTAGCACATCATTAATAAATGAATTAATTAATAAATATTTCATTCCCGAAAATAATTTTTGAAACTTAGTTTTATTTTAATTTAATTAAATATCTTGAGCAAAAGTATTCACACTGAACAGCCGTGGCTGTTAACATACATATTTTGTTAAAAGCACTAATTTAAAAAAATATATAAAATTGAAATGCATAATAAATAAATATATATATGTATTTACTACACAAAAGTAAATTTAATAAAACAAGGCAAATATTGGCGCATATTTTGTTGTTTAATTGCCGCACAAGAACAGAATAAATATTGGTAAACAGCTGCCCTAATAAAAGAAAGTTTTTACACTTAACAAAATTGTTACTGCATAATTAATTAAAAATTTTTTAGAAAAAATTAAAAATTGTAAACTGCACTAAAGGCACTAACGTAAAATTGAAAAAGCACAAAGTAAGTGCTTTTTCTTAGTTTGGCACTAGAGATAAAATGTTGGCGTTTCGAGGCATACAAAAGCACCATAAATAGCGCCAAAAGCACTAAGTTAGCATCACTGTTTATAAGATATGTTTGCTGCTTGGACAAACATTTTAAGCATGTTTGGAAAAATATTGAAAATTATATTATTATAAATACATCATCCATTTCTATTTTTTTTAGCTTTTGGTCAATATTGAAATTTTTTTATTTTTTGCTGATTTGTTGGATGTTTGTCAAACTTTTTGTGGTGTCCAGCGCAAACTATATAATTTCAGAGAAAGTTTTTCAGAGGGAAGAAGTAGAAGAAGAAGCCTTACATTTTTTTTTTAACCATAAATTTTATTTTATATTTTGTACGCCCCAAAACAGCTCACTGTTAGAAGTACTGTTTACTTCAAATTATTTTTCTTTCTTTACTATTTCTTCTCTATCAGCATTATCGTCGTCTGTATACATTGAAAATAAAGCAGAAGTGAAAAAGTAATGTTTGTACAAAATATGTTAGTTTGCAAACAGAAACAAATCTTGTGTTTGCCAAGCGATTTGTGTGGTTCATTTGGACCTTGTGTTTAATTATAAAATTTTTTTTATCAAAATTAATATTTTTTGGTGGACGTCTAGAATTTTGCAAATTTGAATCTGGCAGGCCTGTGTGTAATTGATACAAGACCCTACTTTTCACTTTTTACAGTAATATCTTTTTGTACAGTGATTCTTTTTGAAGGAACATAGTGTTTTTTACGAATAAGAGAAGTTTTCAAAGTAAAGATATTTTTATTTAACGAGATTAAAATTTAAAAAAAAAACGATTTAGAGGGATTTGAATTTAACGATGTTAAAACTAAGGGACATATGGTTAAAAAATATATTTTTCTTTGAAATATTTACGTTAAACTCTCCACAAAAAGAAAAAAACAAGCTAATCTTCAGAAACACAAAAAATTCCAGAAAGAAAACTAACGTAATCGAGAGAAAACTTGTAAAAAAACATTGCCTTTGTATTTTTCCAAAACATATTCGGGCATGTTCTAGAAATTAAAATTAATGGTAATCAAAGTATGAAGTATTTATATAAAAAGAAATATTTTTATGAACTTTTTACAAATTTGTTTTTAAAATTTTTTGGATTTTATATCCACTTAATTTCGATTTATAAAACACGGTATATAACGCGTGATCCATTTCGAGGTTCCCTACTTCTTTAAAGAAAAAAACACAGAAAATTCAAATTTAATAAGGAATGTTTATTATCATTTAAAAGAAAATTGTTTGGCATTTATTTTTGAAGATAATGTCTATCAAATGTTGGCCGTTGTTACGTCGCAGATGGTCCATCCGTTGAGTCCAATTTTCGATGACTCGTTCGAGCATTTCGACTGAACTGACGAATGACACGCGTGATGTTTTCCTCCAAGGCCTGAATCGAAGCGGGTTTGTCCGCATAAACTTTAGACTTTGCATATCCCCACAGGAAAAAGTCTAACGGTGTGATATCACACGATCTTGGTGGCCAATCGCCCGGCCCAAAAAGTGAAATTATGTGCCAAAGTGTTCTCTCAATAAATCCATTGATTGATGCGATGTGTGGGATTTGGCGCCGTCTTGCTGAAACCAAATGTCGCCGAGATCACGAGCTTCAATTTCAGGCATCAAATAGTAGATTATTATGGCACGATGACGGTCGCATTTGCCGGTTACGTTCGTAACAGCATCATTTTTAAAGAAATATGGACCGATGATTCCACCGTTGTTTTTTCTGGATGAAGTGGCAGGTCTTGAATCTCTTCAGGTTGCTCTTCATCCCAAATGCGACACTTTTGTTTGTTTCCATACCCATTGAACCAGAAATGGGCCTCATCGCTGAACAAAATTTGCCTCTTCTTGGAACTTTTCAAGAGCCCATAGAGCGAAGCGATTTCGCTTGGGAAGGTCGAGCGGCTTCAGTTGTTGCACAAGCTGTATTTTGTACGCTTTCAATTTAAGTCGTTCCATACGTCAGTCCGAGTTGCTGCGAACGCCGCCGAATCGGCTCTCCACGGTCTTCGTGTACACTCTCAGCCACGGCCGCTATATTTTCTTCACAGCGTGCTGGAGGTGGTCTATTCGGTCGAATATTATCCAATAATAAATGCTGGGTCTCAAAATGGGTGATGGTGTTGCGAATAGTACGCTTAGTAGGCCGATTATGTTGACCAGAAGTTGAGCGAAGTGTACGAAAAACATTCCTCACAGAACGTGAACTTTCGTATTAAAGTCGAACGATATGTAAACGTTCTTCAGGCGTAAGTCTTTCCATTATGAAATTCCAAACAATACTAAACAAAAATAACATGACAGCATGACACGAGTCACACGTGATCTGCCAAAATAGGCTATTGAAAAAAGAATCTCTACTTGAATCACCTATTATATTGGTTTGTATTGCGAATTATAAGAGGTTTTTTACGGGGAAGTATGAGTTGGAAGGGTCTTCTGAGACTTTGAGTTAGAAAAAAGACGAATTAACGATGGGACCAAAATGTTAGGAACAGGAAGATTTTCTCAAGGGATAAGCCATTTTTGGAATTGTTGAGGTTTTAGAATTAACGAAGTTCGAAGTATCACGGTTTGACTGTATTCTTATTCAGGTGGAGGGTTTAAAAGATTCGCTCTGCTCTGCCCAATATAGCATTCCTACTTATTTTTTTTTTTACTTTTTAAATTTTAAAAACAAATATTTTTAGCCCTAAAAACAAACACGATAACAGCAACAAAAAGTAACCAAATTTTTTTTTTTAAGATTTTGTTTATTATTCGACTTGACTCATAATCGATATTCAATTTAACGCTTGCTTAATCAACTTGATTGCAATATATATATAATTTCTTGTTATAACATTTCTTTCCTTTTTCGTCATCATCGTATTCATCAGTTTCCAGTGCCAAAAAGTTTACCAATTTTTTTTTCCTGTTTGTTGTTCATCATGGTCGTCAACCAGCATCTGTTTCATCAACACCAGCATCAATATGGTCATAATGGGATATTTTACTTACGGCCAATGACTATAATTTATATACATATTTTTATTTAAAGAAAAAATAATTTTTTGCTCGTCAGAATGAACTTTATAAATATAATTTCACTGGTAACAAACCAATTACAATGACCTTCAAAAAGGGAGAGCAGAAACTGGGCCACAACGACTATTTTTTCACTTAAGGCGTTAAGAACAAAATATACAATAGTTTCGAAATGAGAAGTTTTCATAAAGTTTTATGATAATAAATGGCAAATTATATGTTTAAAAATTTGTTTAATTAAAACTCTTCAAAGTATTTACTTAATCAAATATGACTGAAAGCAAATGTTCAAAATGACAAAAAAAAATAGATTCCAAACGTTAAAAAAGCAAAAGTTGGTACACGCAGAAAAAAGTATATTTTAAGGTTACCGTTACATAACATGTTGTTGAAGTCATGGGTATCGGCACGTTAAGGTTTTTCGAAAGCGGGATTTCCGAAAAATATTATTAAAATTAAAAAATGAGCAGTGATATGGATGCATGACTAATCACAAAAGGAAAACGCCTCAATAACCAGTTTGTGGTTTTCAAAAAGTAAAAGTGATATATTCAGCTATTTCGAATCTTATAAACCCTTCACCATGGTGCGATAAGAACAAATATATATATATATATACCGTTCTCCAGATATAAATAAAAAAAACCTACAACAACAAAATATTTTCGGGAAATATTAGAGGCAGTCGTGGTTTTTTACTCATAAAGAAAACAATTCCATACTATATTTGACATAAATATATAACAACCATGTCCATCATATCCAGGGTACTCGGAAAACCGATTTCAACAGACTCACGGACAGACGTACATCGTTAAATCAACTTCGCTACCCATAATGACACAGCATATATGAGGAGGTTCTTTTCAAAACTTGACTAAATATGCCACTTTCGGCAGAACTGATTTTTTTTTTTTTGGTCACATTGAAATTTAAACTTAGCGCAAATAAAATTGGAACAGAACTCTTTAATTACACCAAAAAATAAGAATAAAAGGCATGATTTCGTTAAAAGTAGATTGTTCAAAATGTCATTCCCGAAAAACTATTTTCTCATATTGTGAAAGAACATAAAAAGTGGAATAGCAAAGTTTTGAAAAGAACCTCCTCATATATATATATATACATATATTTTATAGGGTCTTGCATCAATCTTGTGGAAATTACAAATGGATTCACAAAACTATATATACACTTATGTACAAAGCTACCTTTAACGTCTTATTTTGCAATGATTATCGTCCAAAAACTACTTTAACAATAGCGGAGTTCAGTATTTGGTGGAAATGCAAAATTCGCAGCTCTTTAATGAAATCTTGCGGAAACTGTGTGTATTTTGTTGTTGGTTTTAACAAAAGAGTATTTTTATTTGCTCTTTTACAAGACTATTTGCACCAAATACTGCATCTGCGAGGTTGGGCACACCTCACGGTGTTCATAAATACTGGATAAACACAATTTGTCCACGAACATGGTACTACCCACATGGGTGGCA
This sequence comes from Pollenia amentaria, assembly GCA_943735925.1. Classification (NCBI taxonomy): domain Eukaryota; kingdom Metazoa; phylum Arthropoda; class Insecta; order Diptera; family Polleniidae; genus Pollenia; species Pollenia amentaria. The sequence continues at coordinate 161,847,471 of OX031008.1, forward strand.
ATTAAATTGTATGAATTTGGCAGAAGCCAGTATTATAGCTCTTGCCTTTGAGCTGTAGCTATCTAGCCTCCACTTCTTCACATTGGGGAAGTAATAAGTCCTTAATGCTGACATTTTGAAGATATCTCTTCTGCAGCAAGTTCAACCATTTCACGCACCATTATGGCCCTATTTAATGGTAGATCTAAGCCACTGGGTGACAAACAAAGCGTTTACCAACCGTCGCTGTGTGTGTGAGAGCAACCAACACACGCAGGTAGCAATTTAAGTGTATCCGGCAAGATTATACACTCACTCCTTGTTTAGGAGCTGGAGGTATCTAACCTTAGAATGACCCGTCCCTCGTGCCGAACTCTTCCACAAGTTGTGAGAAATAAGCTTTTGGGTAGGTTATTCAGGATCTCCTTCCCCGCGACTTTCGGTTTAAGCCACAGCCCTCACGTGGTCCACAAGTATATTTTCAACAGAAGAGTAAAACTGCAATCATTTCCCGCAAGAAGAATACTTCCTAAGATATCAACCAATAGTCAGTCCGGTGCCTGCTAACCGGGTGCTATTAATTCCCGTGGTACCAGATAGAATGTTTTATATGTCGCGATCTGGCAATTTCGAACTTTGCCGAATTCCAAGTATTGACTGCACATGATTTCCCCGGAGGCTGTACCACCAGGAGGTGAAATACCCTAAGGATGATTCCTGCAATCTCCAGGGGTAACAACATCTCTAAAAAATTTTAAATTCGTGTTTGTGCAAGAAGTTATTAAATTATCTGAAATTTTTAGTTTCTTGTTAAGAAATACGTACACAGAAAGCAAAAGCTCGAACTAAATTAAAGTTTTTTCTTCTTACGTTAGTACGAATTGTCTAAAAATTTTAAGAACGAATAACTCCAAAATATACTTAAACAGTCTAAAATGGAATAACTTTCGAAAACCAATATGTGTGCATACGCATGTATTTTTAAAAGTTTGTTGTAGAGACAACAACAATACAACAAAAGAAATTAAAACAAGATCTGCTTGTTTTGTGAGGACACAACAGCAAAACTACAAGAAGAAAAAAAGATTATTTTCATGTTTACAAAGTAAAATAAGAGGCAATAATTCCCATATTCTATTTTTTTAAATTATTTAGTTAAATATATCATATATAAAATGCTTACGAAAACCATATCGGGCATGCTGTCGGTGTCTTATAATTGAGAGTTCTTCTGTAAATAAAGAGCGGAACAAAGGTGGAACAACCATGTGTAACGGGCAAGTTAATAATAACACTGCGGAACAGCCATTTTGCGGCCTGGAACTTTGTGTAATTTTTTTACTAATTTGAGGTCGCTGATTCCAAATCTAGCCTTCATTTTTCTCTATCAGCTCCAGTTTTAGAGATATACCGTTATGTCCAAAATTAAGGTTCTTTCAGCACATATATTGAAATAACATGAAAATGGTGCATCATATTCCCTTAAGAAAAAAAAACCGAAATTCGCTAACAATATTATCTTTAAGACGTACTAACATTGTTTTAAATGGGTGTTTAGGTAAAAAATGTATCCACTTTCGGATTATTTCAAGTAAGAATCGGGATTAAACCAACATAGAAATTTAAGTTTAAGATAAATTTTTTTTTTCACTTTTAAATAAGTCAATACCGTTTTTGGATTATTTTAATGCACTTGAATCAAGCATTCTGTCCTTGATTTAAGGAAATCCGTAATTGCCGTACTATTGACACAGCTTCGGCTTGATTTAACTCTCTGCGACTGACGTGGTTATCTAACAGACACCAATGAAAGAAAAACGTGAATTTGTCCGTTTTTTTTCAACCATCGGCTCTTACGCATTCAGTACCTTGTTAATACGTTTGCATGTGTAGGTTGGCGTAACGAACGCGATCAAATAGAGCGCACGGGTCGCGCTGAGGAGAAAAGTGTCTTCAAGACAACCACCTCAATTTTAAGGCAGGTGTCTGAGAAACAACAATATCAATATTTTTGTTATATTTTTGTAGTGTCTCCTAAACAACACGTCAATAAAATTGTTTCAATACCTAGTAAAAAAAATTTGTGTTTTTTTTTTTGAAGCACTTAAGAGAAAGAGCGCATAATCGTGCGCTTCAATAAGAAAGCTCTTATACAGCAGTAAACGAATAAAATATAAAAAAGCTGCTATTTTAGTGCTGACAACGAACAAGGTTTTAAAGCGAAATAAATAAAAATATATTATGGTTTACGAAAATGCTTGAAAAAGACATTTAAACCAGTAAAAGCAAAACATTAATGAATATGTTAATATAGTTAGCCCCTAAAAAAGCACTTTAGGAGTGCTTCATTTGCATGTTTTATTATGTTAAAAGAAGCGCTTTTTGTCAGCAGAAAATAGTCCTCCAAACCGGGATCACCCCATACAAAAATCAGGCATCCCATCAGCAGGTTTGAAGCGATTTGTGGTATGAATTCATACATAAAACCTGCTCCTTTTGGAGCACATTTTTTACTGCGTATTTTATATCTCTTACTATTTTTATTTTAATGGGTCGCTCTAATACAAAATAAATTCTTTATTGTTCTGGATCTTTTAAAAGCCGTAAAAAGCAGATTTTGAGCTTTGGAGCAAACAATTTGACATATTCATGTAAGAATGTCTTTTAATTTAACCATTAAAATTTACTCAATTTTTCTAAAGTGGTTAGTTTAGATGTGAGCTCAACCTAGTGTAAATCTTGCAAAAAACAAAGAGGACTTTTTTAATTTGGTTTTTTTTTTTTTTTTTTTTTGGTTTTTGAATAGATATAAGTTCTTTAGGGTCATTTTGTGCTGCCATTAAATATGGTTTAAAATTAATTATCGGTTTGTTTTCAAAAATAAATTACAGTAAATAACAAGCTATAAACATTAATCTAAAATAAAAAATAATTTCAGAAAGTTTACAAAACAGAACTTGGAAATATAAACCATCAAATTAGTATATAATGTACTACCACATCATTGGAATTGTTATAACAAAGTCACGTCAGTCGCAGAGGGTTAAGTGCAGATGAATCGTTTTGTCTTTTCAGTGCAACAAACTTGGTCTAGACAGACTAACTTGACCTTAAACTAGCAGAATCTATTTGTAAAAATTAAAAATATTTTTTTTAAGAAAGTTCATCCATCAATTCCCGTTCAATCAAAACTTAAAAAAAAAACTTTTTTATTATCAAAGTTGTTTTTGGGAATACAATTATTTATTAAAAGATTTTGTTTGTTGTGCTTTATTCCCTTCTTTTAATAATTGATTGAAAAAATACTGAAATTTATTGTTGGAGGATAAGCTGTTCCTATGCGAATTTCACTGGTTGCTTAGGCCAGCAAAGGCTATCAGCAAACAAGTTTACAGAGGGAATGAGAATTACCTACATTCACTCATAAAGTCTTTATTTGCAACGATATCAAAACTTCAACAAAATACCAACAATAAAGCAGTGACTTTATATTTTCATACATTCCCCACTAGTAAAATTATTTAGGAGAACGTTTCCTGATGATCTGGCCTAACCCAGTAAAAAATGTGCTCCAAAAGGAGCAGGTTTTATGTATGAATTCATACCTCAAATCGCTTCAAACCTGCTGATGGGATGCCTGATTTTTGTATGGAGTGTTCCCGGTTTGGAGGACTATTTTCTGCTGACAATAAGCGCTCCTTTTAACATAATAAAACACGCAAACAAAGCACTCCTAAAGCGCTTTTTTAAGGGCTAACTATATTAAAATATTCATTTTTGTTTTGCTTTTACTTGTTTAAATGCCTTTTTTAAGCATTTTCGTAAACCATAACATATTTTTATTGTGTTATCGCTTTAAAACCTTCTTCGTTGCAGCACTAAAATAGCAGCTATTTTTGTTTATTTTATTCATTATCATTTACTGCTGTATAAGAGCTCTCTTATTGAAGCGCTCAATTATGCGCTTTTTCTCTTAAGTGCTTCAAAAAACACCAATTTTTTTTACTGGGAAGCTACCAGTGAAATTCGAACAGCTTATCCTTCAACAATAAATTTCAGTATCTTTTTATCAATTATTAAAAAAAGGAATTAAGCACAACAAACAAAATATTTTTTTATAAAAAACTTTAAAAATTTCGGGTATTTAAGGAAATGGATTTCCTGTTTAGCATTCCTACCTCTCATATATATCAGTAAATAAATGTATGGGAAAAGATAACATCCAACTTTAAAAACACTTTTAATATTGTACCCAAGTGAGAAGCGCGACTATAAGCGAACGAACACACGCCCGTTTATACGTGTGTACATCAAATGTAAGTTTTATTGTGTTAAACTGATTTCCTCCAGTCGTTGAAAAGTAGAAACACGATAATACCAGCACAAATAATCTCAGCATCATCCGTAAAACCCATAAAAGGAAAACTTTCAATATTCGCACGCCTGATTGCCCTTTTTCCTTTATAATTTTCTCTTAAAAAGTGGAAGTGGGTTTGAGAGAATAGCACGTTAATAAAGTGAAACTTCATATGTACATATTTTTTAGTGGATTTTTGGTTTTTATACATTTGTTTCGCGTAGATTTGTATTGTCTTTCACCAGTATTGTCTATATGTCCTTTAAAAGCACTTTATTTAAGTTACGTAGAGATGAATATTTGCACACAATATTTTGCTTTGTGAAATATTTTTTAGTACAATTTAAAAAAAAAGTGATTGTTAACACTTTATTTAAAGTGTATTATCATATTAATTTCAATAAATTGTTACAGATAATGATTGTTCCATTGTTTTTCCTTAATTTCAAAAATAAAAAACGGTTTAAGGACTACAGAGAACACAAGAATCAGAGTTCCTATAAAGCGTCAATTTTTATGAGGCTCAATTCAAAATTAATTAAAGACCGTAATTTCAGCTCAAGTAAAATAAACTATTACATAAAAGATACCAAACTTTACAGCAGTTGGTACTTACTAGGGTATTTATTTAATCGGGCTTTTGCTTTAATCGGTAAATCGCTCGATTAATTAACCGAGGTTTTGGTTTAATCTGTTAATAATCGGTTCATTTTGCAATTGATCGGTTAACCGATTAATAAAGTTTTTTTTATAAATAAAGTTATTTCAATACATAAAAATGCATAAATTATTAATTATTTTGAGTTTATTTTTAAAAAAAAAGCAGTAACATAACAAACATTACAATTCTTGAACTAACACAAGCAAACATAAAAATAATTCATAAATATGTAGTACATATTTTTTAATTAATACATAAATATTATGTAGTAATTAAAATATAAACTGTTTGATAATTTAATTAGTTATTTAAATAGTTAAAGGAGACCTTAAAATATCTTTTAGAAAAATGTTTAGGATTTAATCGATTATTTTCTTTAGTTTTGATAAATCTTGACTTAGAAAAAATTCTTTTACTTATCGTTGATGTTGGAGAAATCGAACGCAATCCATAATACAAAATATCTTATTTCTCAGTCCTTTTCTTGGATTTCTCTAAACGTATAAAATCTTCCGTTATGTCATTAGAGTCCTGTTTTAATTTTTTAAAATTTTCAACTCTTCTAATTCTTTCGGTTAATTCTGTTAAAAGATTGATATGAGAAAATATGAGAACAAACAAATACCTAAACACATACATTTATATGGGAAGTTCCAGCTAAAAGTCTCCTTTTTGTAACGTAACGCCAGAAATAGTTCAAATAATTTACCTTTTTATATGTTGTGAAAAGCGCAACAAGCTCTACATTAAGTTACAAAAGGGCAGTGTTACCACCAGCAAAATTCAAAATTCCACTTCAGATGAAATTACACCTGATATCAAATTCATGATGTACAAGTTTTTGCAAAAAATTAACAAGAGGGTATTAGCTCAAAATTTAAACATTTTCAGTAGAAGCGAAACAATTTAATTTAATTTCTAATTAAACACTAAAGGGATATGGAAAACCAATTTTAAAACCAACCGTTTGATTACCAAAAAGTACAAAAAATATCACGATGTTTTTCAAGCGGGTAGAAATGAATATAACGTGTAAATTTATTCGTGCGATATAACTTTATAATAAAAAACTTAATATAATAAGTTTTACTTCCACATTCAGTTGCATAGGTTTACCATATTCATTGTCATTCCTTTGTATTCCTGCTGTAGTATAAAATTCTTTCATGGTTTCAAACGACAGTCAGATCACTTTAAATCAGTTTTACAAATGTGATCGGCGCTGAGTATTTTCTCAACGAAACCATTTTAATATAACATAAAATAATTAAATTCATTAAACTTTCTTATGTTGGAGACATATCTTCTCCCAGGTTATTTTTAAGTTTGGCGGCTTAAAGTCTCAAGTTTATGATAAACTAATCTAATCTAATCTAATCTAATAACACTATGCAACAAACAAAAATTCCTTGAATAACCACTATATTTTTTTTTGATCCGCTATAGTCATCTAACTACAAAAATCATCATTATTTCAAATTCTATGGATTTGAAGATATAACCATTTGAAGATAAACATTTTTTTTCTAAAAATTGAGATATTTGAAAAGGCTGCTCCTAACATCTTATCGTAACTTTGGAACGACGTACCCGATTTTGTTATGCAATCCGTCAAAACATTTTAAATTACGCCAGATTTAAGTTTCTCTAATATTATTTTTTAATTTAGCCATTATTTTTGGAGTTATTGAGGCCAAAGTAGCAAAAAAAATATTTTTTTTTTGTAAAATTTTTGAATTAAAAAAATTCATAAAAAATTTAAATCAACAAATAATTACCAGTTTTAGTACTTAAGCTCTAAGCTGCATGTATTAGAAGTAAAATAAATTTTATTTCATGAAAATCCATGGATAAATTCCTGTTTTATTCCCGATAAAGTGAAAGTACCTACTTTTGACATTTGTTATCGCAAATTTGTCTAGAGCTAAGAATGTTGTGATTTTTTAACGGTTTAACCCTATTTATTACACAATATTTTTTAATCCTTTTTATTGTGTTGCTTTATATAATTTATCTACATGCGTCCTATTTGAGACTATCCGTATACCATGTTCTAGTTGTGACTACCAGTGAGTATGCCTATTTTATTTTAATTTTTATTGGAATAATGGAATGGTTTTTCTTAAAGCTACATGAAAATCGATGGGTTATTAATTATTTTATGATCGATAAAGTAAAAGTACCTAATTGTAAAATTGTTAATCGTAAATTTGTGTAAAGCCAAAAATTTCGTTATTTTAAAAAGGTATATAAAGGCAAAACCTTGCACAATCTGCATTACTCAACAAGTGATTGTAGAAAAGACAATTATTAATATAAAATAAAAAATGAGCAAAAAAAATCTCAATTGTGTAGTAAAAGCGGTTTTGGAAAACATATGCAATGGTTCTATCCCACCATTTCTGCAGGTGGTTTTACACTTCCCGTTTTACATCAAGATAGAAAGTCACTTCTTGAAGCTCCGTGTGTTATACCATGTACTTACCTCGGCTCGGCTCCGGTAGGCTTACTGGTAGTGAGCTAGTCTATCAGTGCAGAGGTTGCGGGTTCGATTCCCGCCAGAGACTCTGGTATCCTGCAGACAAGCAAAAAGCTTCGCGGGATTTAGTTTAGGAATAATAATAAAAAAAAAAGCTTAGTTAACAATTTTGTGAAAGCACTAGACAAGGAGAGTAGAGCCTTTGTTTATTTGAAAACAATATTTCCAAACCTTTCATGTACAAAAATTGGCGAAAGGGGATTTCGATGGCCCTTAAATTCGAAAATTGCTTCTGGAATGCATTTCGACAAATTGTTTCAAACTTTCTAGGATATATCAGGAGTCCAAACTACGAAGAAATCGTCCGGGAATTGCTTGAAAACTATTCAAAAATCGGTCAACATTAAATGAATTTTCTTATTCATATATGTTTATTTTTCCTAATTTCTTATTTAAGGTGTAAATATGTCACTAACAATACATTTCTTGCACTCGCATCTGGACTGTTTTCCGGAAAACCTTGGTGATTTCATCAACAATTTAAGACCATGGAGCAACGTTATCAGGGCCTATGACATGAAAATACGATAGGAGATTTTATTTGATTTCTTAAAACAAAAGTCGAAATTATTTTTAGATTATGCTTGTTGCTAAAAAAATAATTACTTAATAACTTTGTTTGTACTTTCACTTTATCGGGAATAAAACGGGAATTTATCCATGGATTTTCATGAAATAAAATTTATTTTACTTCTAATACATACAGCTTAGAGCTTAAGTACTAAAACTGGTAAGTATTTGTTGATTTAAATTTTTTATGAATTTTTTTAATTAAAAAATTTTACAAAAAAAAACAAAAAAAAAATATTTTTTTTGCTACTTTGGCCTCAATAACTCCAAAAATAATGGCTAAATTAAAAAATGATATTAGAGAAACTTAAAACTGGCGTAATTTAAAATGTTTTGACGGATTGCATAACAAAATCGGGTACGTCGTTCCAAAGTTACGATAAGATGTTAGGAGCAGCCTTTTCAAATATCTCAATTTTTAGAAAAAAAATGTTTATCTTCAAATGGTTATATCTTCAAATCCATAGAATTTGAAATAATGATGATTTTTGTAGTTAGATGACTATAGCGGATCAAAAATATATAGTGGTTATTCAAGAAAAAAAAAAACTTCCCATTTGTTGCATAATGTAATACTAGCAAACATTTTCATTTGTAGAATTCTTTTGATGTGTGAATTTGGCAATACCAAAAAAAATTTTTTCAGCTTAAATCCATGGTCAAAAAGTAGCGATGGCATACTAAAACAAAAATTTGTTCCTAATATTTCACAAAACTCCATACATTTTACATTTGTTTTTGATATGTTTGTAAGGAAAAAACAACATTTTCTAATAAATATAAAAACATGAGCATTTCTTCGTAATGTTCGCTTGAAGGTACGTTCAGGTATTAAATATAAATCGATTTTAAAATCGAAATGATTTAAAACCGATAATATCGTCTTCAGTATCATAAAAAATTGATTAATAATACATTTTCCTCTTTTTTCTTCCACATTTCTTATTATATGTGTTAGTTGAACTGTATTAGACTTTAGTTCAGAAGTTGATTTTAAAATTGCTCGAAACTTAGACTTTTGAAACACGATCATTTTGAATACGATCGATTTTCATCACAGACCTAATTATTGTTCTGTAGTTTCAATAATTATAAAGCAAAGTGGTTGTTAAAGAGCTAAGAAGTAGTACAGAAGTTACGAAAAAAAAAGTTCCAACAAAAAAGAATTCATATAATATAAATTTTCATTTATATTTGAGTATCTTAAATTAAGTAATTCTTGTTTGATTAAAACAAACACAATAATCTTGAATTTATTTATTGGCTCCTCTTCTTATTGGTGCATACCAAACATCAAAACATCATATTACCAATTTAAATATCTATGAAGTTATACATAATTGGATTGTTCACGGAAGGCTGGTTATCAGGTTATAGGGTAAGTTAGTTATATTCACAACAACAAAATACATTTATTCAAATTTTTTTTAAATATATTTTGTTGCTGTTAATACAACTACATAACCATATAACTTGATAATCTGCCTTTCGTGAATCTGCCTTTTGTTATTTATTATCTATCTTCTATCTTCTATCTATATATATAAAAATGAATTATGTTTGTATGTTTGTATGTTTGTTTGTCGCTTTATAGACTCCGAAACTACTGAACCGATTTTCCTGAAATTTTTACAGTAACATCACGTGAGCCCTAAAAATAAAATAGGCTACTTATTTTTTCGATAGGGGCAGGGGAATTGGTACCCCCCATAGGATGCCAATATTAATTATCGCATATCTTAAGAGCCGCTGCACGCATTTTGCTGAACTTTTTGTAGTAGGATCTTCTGAGCCCCGGCATTGAAATAAAATAGCAGCGGGGGTATAGGAATACTCCATAGGACGCCAGTGTTTAACATCGCATATCTTAAGAACTGTAATAGTGAGAATGTTCAAACTTTCTAAAAGTCACTCTTATGGTATACTACACTTTTGAAAATAAAAATAAAGCGGGTAGGCGCAGTGGGGGAAATACCTCCCATAGGATGCATACATTAAATATCGCTCAACTGAAGAACTATTAAAGGGAGAGTCTTCAAACGTGGTTAAAGCTACTATTATAGTAAACTATAAATTTCAATATAAAAATGTGCGGGGTAGACAGAGTAGGAGCAGTACCCCTCATAGAAGACATATTAAATACCATATATCTGAACACAAGAGCTATCAACCTTTACAGGACAAATTTTAAAACAAAAATAAATGGGGTAGGTGCAGGGGTAGCAATACATTTTTACAAAAGCATCCAAAAATAAAATAAACCACTTTTTTGTCGATACTGACAGGGAAGCAGTACCGCAAATATTGAATTAAATTTATAATTTAGTCAAGTGACTGATTCATCATTGCGCAGCCAAAACTGCTAAAGGCTGTACGCAAAAAAAGTGGAAGTAAAATAGTTTAAAACCTGTACATATTGTATCCCACATAACATTTACAGTTATTTTAATAGAATTTAAATTTGAACGGATTTGTGCTTATTACGGTTTAAATCGATAATCATATATCAATGGCGGTAATAGAAATATATAAATATAAAATTTTAAATCTTTGAAAAAAATGAGGGAACAAGTTTTTCTCCCCAAAATTATAACTCTTCGTTTTTAAATCCTTAAGGTGAAAACATACCTGCGTTATTTTTTAAACAAAAATTTTTAATGCAATACGTATGTAAATAAATAAATTATATCACAAAAACAAATACTGTAATTTTTTTCTTATTTTTTTTTTTGCCAGTGTAGCGAAGCGCACCGGGTTAAGCTAGTAGAAACTATAAAAATTAAGATAGCTGGTTTCCTTTTTTTATATCACTCATTTGACAATGGAAATCTTTTCCCCCGGTAGGCTAGTTGGAAGTGAGCTAGTATATCAGTGCGAGGGTTGCGGTTTGATCCACACCAAAGACTCTTGTCTGCTGAAGGGACAATCGCAGAGCTTTGTGGGATTAGCATAAGAAGATATTGTTGACTTTTTGGATCAACAAGATCTGAAATAAAATTTTTATGTATATCATTTATTTTTAAACAAAAGAACTACAAATTACACCTGACCTGCACCTAAATGCAATTACCCACGCTCTACCAAATTCGGGTAATTACCCACAAAGTGGCAACACTGCGAAAGGGATAACTTTTGAACAACATGGTCCTAAAATACAAGCTTATTTGCTTTCTGGAGTTACATTACAAAAAGTAGACTTTTCGCTGGAAATTCCCATATGTACCTAAAACGAGCAAAGAATTGTAAATTTGATAACTTGGAAGATAAATCTTTATAAGTCCAAAACTTATTAAAAAAAGTTTTATACAAAAAGTCTTGCTCAATTTGCAGTTTTGTAATGTAAGTCAAAATCCACTTCTGTTTTTTGTAACGTCACGCCGGCGCATATTTTTGGTTATATCTTCAAATCCTTAGGATTGATTGTTGTAAATTCTTTTCTGAATATAGTGCAGCTTTATTACTTTGTAATATAAAATAAAAAACTTTTTACAAATTTGCCTTCTTGATTTAATTTTGTTTACCTTTTGTCGTACAAATATCACGTCATGTCACAATGGAAATGCCCATATAAAAAGTACGTGAAACAAACCGCTTTTGACTGCAAAGACCTATTTAAAATGAAGATCCCTTCTTTGTTTGTATGAAAAAATATTTTCTAAACAAATACCTGTTGCATGTGAGACGAAACAAATAATTAAAAACACAAAAAAATATTTTATAATACTACAAAAAAATAAATATTTGTTACGTCGGTTAATCGGTTAATCGACTGAAATTATCCGGTTTAATCGTTAATCGAAAATAGCTAATTTTAAATTAACCGATCTGTTAATCGGGCAGTAATTAATCGGTAACCGAATAAATACCCTAGTACTTACTTAAGGTTATATATATATATTGTTTTTAACATACATATTCAGATACTAGTGAGATCAATTATTCGACTTTTTTCAATAACCGGTTTTCGAATATTCCGAACAGCTGCTATTTTATAAAAACCGGTTTTCGGTTAAGCATTTTTTAAATAACCGGTTAACCGGTTTTAGTTCGAATACATAAATACACAAAAATCGAATAAGTTTTTGTAATAAAAAGTTAATTTAAATAAAAACAAAACAATTCACAAAGGTAAGGCACCAACAAAATACGATAAAATCCAAGAAAAGTGTGACCATTCAATTGATCAAACTTTAGTTTAATTTTTAACAATTTCTATTTATTTACTAAAACTATGTTCGCACCTATTAACTATTTGACGTCCTACACGTAACCACTAGTTTTATTAAAAAAAAACTGTTTGCTTTTGCAAAACGTTTCCTGGATCAAACATCATTTAACAGTTTCTTAATTGCATTATACAATTATCTTCTTACAAATAAAGATAAGAAAGTCCATTAAAATTGGTAAAAATAAAGCTAAAGTTTGATAAATTTGCTGGTCATGTTTTTTGTATTTGTTCGTCAAATATTTGTTAGGTCTGAACATACCTTAAGCTTTATTTGTAAGAAGATAGTTGTATAATTTAATTTAGAAACTGTTAAATGAAGTTTGATCTAGATAAGCGTTTTGCAAAAGCAAATAAAAAATTATGAGGAACTTAATAAATTTATTATTTGAGATATTCTCCCAAATTTCTTTTTAATGAGTTTTAATTTGCTAGTGGTTAAGCATGTGTATATGAATCAGTAGTTTGTCTCTTTAATCCCGATCGAAATATATCTAGAGATAACATCTATAATAATATTTAGAATACCCTCGCACAAATTACTATTTACTTTTTAACTGAACACGTTTTGTAGTATTTTGAATTGTTTTTGGTTTTTACAGGAACAGACGCTTTTATAAGCGATTTGTATTTTCATTGTTCATAATGGTGTTTGACTTTTGTTACATTTTGTTTTGACATACTTCATAAAAAGTTTAAGTTTGCCAAAATGCAATTAAAAAATACTTGAATATACGGGTACATTTACAACAAGAGTAAGGAAAACCTACATATATAAATTACACATTATTTAAATAACCGGTTTATTATACCAAAATAACCGGTTTATTTGATATTCGAAAAACGGACATTTTTAAATAACCGACATGGGCAAAACTAAAATAACCGGTCGAATAATAACCGACCGATCTCCCTAACACATACGATATTTAAATACAGTTAAACCTCATTTTTCCGGCTTGCACTCGACCGGGCTGGACATGGATAAACGAATGCATGGAACATTATTTCAAATAGGCCTCATACAAACTTCTTCCTGATTCAAATTGAGAAGAGCATTGATCTGTAAAAATAGGTAAATTTGAAATTGTGGATATACCGCTGCGAATGCCATGTTGTTGTGATATTAGAATTAAGTTGCAAAGTAAATTTTATTATAGAAAACATGTTCAAAAACTTTAGATACATTTGTTACATTTTGGGATTGATCTGTAACTCATTACTTGATGTCGTTATGCAGAATTGAATTTTCGAGTTGTGAACGTTAATCTCCAACGGTCTGCAAATTCAGCTTCCACTTAAGATTTTTTTTAAAGTAAACCTGCAAAAATTTTTTCAAGAAAAATGTACAAAAACAATCAGCATCCGCAGAAAATGAGTCCTTCTTATCAAAAATACCCTCTTCAGGTAAAACAACCTTTCCCATGATTATATCTGCCCAATTATATTTTATTTGAGAAATATTATAAACAACTGCCGTATTCACAAAATCCCTTGTATCTATTATATGTTCTATATAACAAAACAATAGTGAACTATGTATTTTAATACAGCAATACAAATGGATACAACGATACAAGGGATTTTATGAATATGGCAAATAGTTTGATTTGTATTTTTCAAATTTGATTGAAAATAATTGGAAAACAAATTTGCTATATCCTCAGATTTGTCAGATGAGGTATCACCAATAGTCGTAGATGAATGAATGTCAGCATTTAGTTTTTTTCGACCTAATAAATGACTCAACAGATACAGAATTATATTTAATATGAGTCTCAATCCTAAGGGACAATTTATTATGAAAATTTAATTCGTTTTGACGAAGATTCCACTGATTTTTAACAACTTCGCCTGTTAAATATAACATAACGTTCATGAAATTTTTATATTTTGATACTTTAATTTCACTGTGCCAAAAATGACTAGCACAGTTTGTTCTCTTTAAAGGAATGTACTGTTTACAAATATTTTAAAAAGTAACTATGCATATTTCAAATGATTGATTGCCAATATTTTATTAAGCAATATCGAGGTCCATGTACAAAGTCACAGTGTTTGAAAATAAATTGTTTAATGAATAATTTAGATGATAATAAAATTCTAACTAACAATCCAAGCTTTTCCATGGACACAAATGCAAACGGTAAGATGATTGGACATGCTTAGATCGACCATTGAAGAATGATCTGAACGTACCTTTCGGATATGTGCGGGTAGTCTGAGGACCCGGAGGAGTCAGAGAGAGTGAAGCTAGCCACACATAGGACGGATTTTTCTTTCGGATTTGGTCCGATATCTTCTATTCTTATCTATCATTTTTATCTCTTCCTATGCTTTCGCTATTTATTTCACCTACTTCCATCTATCTGTATCTAAACAAGGCATCACAATGGAGCACGCATTTATATGCAACAAGGCTCGTTTAAGTCTGTTTTGTATTACTCTCTGTGGGTGTGTTGTATCTACAACCAATGTTTTGTCGCCGAAAAGCTGGAGATCAAAACCAGAGTTCCGAAAAATTCATATATGATCGCTCATATTTAACCATTCATGAATGAGGAATTTAAGACGTGTAATTTTTTTCACAACCATGAATGAATTGTGAATTTTTTTGCCAATTCATTCATGAGCGTGAGGAAAAATAAATTTTTGCCTTTCCTCAGTCATGAAAAATGAGGAAACAAAACATTTTCTTAACGCTCCTCACCAGTAATGTTGTTGTTGCTCGGCAGTTTGCATGACCACAGCACGAAATGCCTTTGTGTGTATTTTGTTTTTGTTAAAGGCAACGAGCCAAAGTGTGTGTTGAATTTTTTGTAGGCAAATATTATTTAAAAAAAAAAAAAAAAGAACTGCACATATCGTCATCTTAAATGCAGAATAATATAACATCACAGTTTTCATGAGAAGCAAAAAACGTTGTAAAATGGAAATTAATTGAGATATAAAAGCAATTTTAAATATTTAGAATAAAAATGCGATAACCGATTTTTTTTTTTGATAAAAAAATAATATTTTTACTGTTATTTATTTAGTTATGTGTGTTACGTTATTTTAATTTGTAATTCTCTGAAGCAAAACGACGAATCATCAACGAAATTATGATAATATTAAGTTAAACAATCATTTTAAACATTAAATAATTAAATATTTCTGTTAAGTTACAGGTATAATAGAATATAAAGATAAATATGGTTAAATGCACATATAAAAATGGTAATCACACAATTAATATGCAGCATCATTAGGAATGCGTTGACATGGTGAAATAAGTTTGCTTTTCTGATGCAGTGCAGGCAGTACTGCAATTGAGAACGTAGTGATATTATATTATTAGAGATATTATTATTACATATTATTTATAGTTTTTTATTTCTAATTAGAAGTGGATTAAACTAAAAAAAAATACTTCATTGAATTTAAATTAATTTTAAAAATCCAACTTTTCCATTATAACTAACGTGTATTTTGATGTCCTTATAATGAATTTTCTCAATTGAATTTTTCTTTACAATAAACAAGTTTTGTAAAAAATTTGACTAAAAACATATATGCATATTTGCCTCCATATAAGGAATTATTTCGAAAAAACTTCTGCAAGAAGTAAATTTTAATAAGTTAATTTCTGAAAAATTTAAATAAGAAGAATGAAAGAGTTTTCAATTAAAAGTAGTATTGATAGCAGCCCGCGTATTCAGTGAAAGAAAATGTTGTATAAAGAAGCACTTATCCTAAAAAAAAAAATACTATTAGTATTTAATAAAGCCGTAAAAGGATTAACACAAAATTTAGCTAAACAATTTATATTCCAGCACTTGATAAGAAATGCTATTATTCTAAAGATGTAGAAGACAAGTAATTTATTATTTAACACAAAAGGCTTTATAACAGTCTTTTTGATGATATTGATGATGGACGACTTGGAAGAATGGAATCCTAACAAAAATACCAGATTATTTTAAATAAACTTGGAAAAAATATTTCTATTGTATTATAAACTTTCTATATTAATAATGATCCAATAGCAACAGATTCATTATAGGGAAATTCGATTGTATTAACATTTATTAAAAACTATATATGTACATATATAAACTCATAAGGTTGGAAAACGAAATAAATGATGGAAAAATCATATAATAAAAATAATGGCAGTCTGCTGGAAGCAAAAAACTAATTACCTGCAGATGGTACTATTTATTCTTGGAAATTCATAGCGTCTGGAAGTGCAATGGGTAAAGCTGTGAAATTTCTAACAGTCCAATGTAGAAGAAGCTAATAGTCATACTTAATATAGGTTTTTCAATACATATGCATATATATGGATTCGATTTATATTTATTTTACAGCACTGTTTTTCTTTTTGCTTATGCAATAATGTGCAGTTTGATCACTTATTCCACTAACACGTATAGAGTATGAAACAGAATACCCATTTTTGACGTTAAAAAAAATGAATTGTTCGTAAAAATATATCAAATACTCTGCTAATTTTTTTTTAATTAAGATTATTCATTATGTTTTTTAAGGAAATTATTTACTTAATGATAAGCCATTTTTGATTTTGTTAATAGCTTGGATATTTTTTAAGGTGGAAGTTTAATTTTTTTTTAAATATTTAACGTGATCAATAAAAAAGTCTATTTCAAAATTTTCAATGATACATTGCTTTGCATTTTAGCAAACGATATTTATACTGTTGTAAAAAAAAAATGTATGCTTTAAAAAGGGTCGGTCCTTTTCTTAAGCAGACATAAAGGCAAAACTTATTGAAAAAAAACTATATTTTTACGAACAATTCATTTTTTTTAACGTCAAAAATGGGTATTCTGTTTCATACTCTATACGTGTTAGTGGAATAAGTGATCAAACTGCACATTATTGCATAAGCAAAAAGAA
The DNA here is from genome assembly GCA_943735925.1 of Pollenia amentaria. Classification (NCBI taxonomy): domain Eukaryota; kingdom Metazoa; phylum Arthropoda; class Insecta; order Diptera; family Polleniidae; genus Pollenia; species Pollenia amentaria. The sequence continues at coordinate 161,864,704 of OX031008.1, forward strand.
AAACAGTGCTGTAAAATAAATATAAATCGAATCCATATATATGCATATGTATTGAAAAACCTATAATAAGTATGACTATTAGCTTCTTCTACATTGGACTGTTAGAAATTTCACAGCTTAACCCATTGCACTTCCAGACGCTATGAATTTCCAAGAATAAATACTACCATCTGCAGGTTTTTATTGCATTATTTTTATTTTATCTGCATTATTTTTATTATATGATTTTTCCATCATTTATTTCGTTTTCCAACCTTATGAGTTTATATATGTACATATATAGTTTTTAATAAATGTTAATACAATCGAATTTCCCTATAATGAATCTGTTGCTATTGGATCATTATTAATATAGAAAGTTTATAATACAATAGAAATATTTTTTCCAAGTTTATTTAAAATAATCTGGTATTTTTGTTAGGATTACATTCTTCCAAGTCGTCCATCATCAATATCATCAAAAAGACTGTTATAAAGCCTTTTGTGTTAAATAATAAATTACTTGTCTTCTACATCTTTAGAATAATAGCATTTCTTATCAAGTGCTGGAATATAAATTGTTTAGCTAAATTTTGTGTTAATCCTTTTACGGCTTTATTAAATACTAATAGTATTTTTTTTTTTAGGATAAGTGCTTCTTTATACAACATTTTCTTTCACTGAATACGCGGGCTGCTATCAATACTACTTTTAATTGAAAACTCTTTCATTCTTCTTATTTAAATTTTTCAGAAATTAACTTATTAAAATTTACTTCTTGCAGAAGTTTTTTCGAAATAATTCCTTATATGGAGGCAAATATGCATATATGTTTTTAGTCAAATTTTTTACAAAACTTGTTTATTGTAAAGAAAAATTCAATTGAGAAAATTCATTATAAGGACATCAAAATACACGTTAGTTATAATGGAAAAGTTGGATTTTTAAAATTAATTTAAATTCAATGAAGTATTTTTTTTTAGTTTAATCCACTTCTAATTATAAATAAAAAACTATAAATAATATGTAATAATAATATCTCTAATAATATAACATCTCTACGTTCTCAAATGCAGTACTGCCTGCACTGCATCAAAAAAGCAAACTTATTTCACCATGTCAACGCATTCCTAATGATGCTGCATATTAATTGTGTGATTACCATTTTTATATGTGCATTTAACCATATTTATCTTTATATTCTATTATACCTGTAACTAAACAGAAATATTTAATTATTTAATGTTTTAAATGATTGTTTAACTTAATATTATCATACTTTCGTTGAGGATTCGTCGTTTTGCTTCAGAGAATTACAAATTAAAATAACGTAACACACATAACTAAATAAATAACAGTAAAAATATTTTTTCATCAATAAAAAACTGGTTAGACCCCTTTCAGACAGGCAAACTTTACTTTGACAAAGTCTGTTGAATTCTCTTTTAAACTTTGTTTGGTGCTCAGACACACAAAGTTTAATTTGACAAATTTTTGTTTTCTCTTGTTTGAATATAATATATAAACAGCGTTGCCAGAATGATGATTTTATCATATTTTGGATTATTTTTTTAAACAAAAATATGATTAAAGATTTTTTTCTCAAATGATGATTTTTTATTTTTAGAAATTCTGATTTTTACTTTAATTTTGCTTATAGAAAATACACGATTATTAAAACAGTCAATTTTTAAAACAATGAAGTTTTGCATCAGCTTGATGTGTGTTGGTGCTGCACACTTTTGTACCCAGTATCTAGAATACACAAAATTGCATCATTATTTCTGGACATAAAAATATTAAAAAAGGCATATTATAACCTATTTCCAATGTGCGAAAGAATTCCTTCTTTCGAACAACTACATTTAAAACAAAAACAAATTCTAAAAACTTTGTTTTTGTTTAAAATGTATTTGTAAAGGTACGTTCAGACTGATGAAATATTTGAAAGCAAACATCAAATATTTCATTAATGTAGTCTGAACACAAAATATTTTTGAGTATCAAATAAAATAACAGCTGATTTTGAGCAAATAAAAGTATTTGCCGGCAAACAAATATTTGTCCAATGTGAACACAAAAAATCAAATATTTTAGTAATTTTTGAGAAAACATTTACATATTTGATATTACAAAAAAATTGTAAGAGCAAACAACGACAAATAATTTTAGCCATGTTCCGGATAGAAGCAATTTTTCTTGTAAGTTTTCGTATTCTTTACAATTTTAAAGATTTTTTATAATTATTAGACTTTGCTATCGTGCCGCTATTAGCAAATTTTTGCGAATTACCGCTAATTTAGCAATTTTTATAGAATTTTTGCCATTCCTTATAGTTTTAGGCACTTTTACTAAATTTTATGGCTTGTTTGAAATATTAAAATGGTTCGCGAATTTTCGCTATTTTTGCAACATTTTTTTTTTGTTTTTCCCCTACATTTTTTTTTTTAACCGATTTAGCAATTTCTAATATAGTTTAGGGTTTGTTTCCAAGTTAGCTATTTTTCGCGAATTTTAGCCATGCTCGCGAAGAAGCGATTTTTCACTGTGAATCTTTAGAGCTTTAACGATTTTTAATAATTATTAGGCTTTGCTATCATACCGCTATTAGCAAATTTTTGCGAATTTCCGCTAATTTAGCAATTTTTATCAAATTTTTGCCATTCCTTATAGTTTTAGGCAATTTTAATAAATTTTATGGCTTGTTTGAAATATCTAAATTTTTCGCGAATTTTCGCTATTTTTGCAAAATTTTTTTTTCTCGACATTTTGTTTTTTAACTGATTTAGGGTGGGTTTCTGAGATATCAGTTAAACTAGGTTTAGTTAATCTTAAAGCAGATTTGTGCCTCCATTACTTAGGTTGTATACAAAATTTTTACGCAACCGCTTAGTTTTGCTTAAAATGTTGGTCTTTAATGAAATACTACGAAAAAAATCACATTTCGCCGGAAAAATCCGAGTTTCGGAGTACGTTAAACTAAGTTTTAACTTAATCCCCATTTATTTTAGTCTGAACGCATGGCAAACATGATTTAATTTATTTTATTTGAAACTATTTGCCAACTGTTTCAACAAACAAAAATTGTCAAATATTTGAGCTTAGTTTGAACATTAAACAAAATATTTTTTTGGTTCACACAGTTTGAAGCAAATATCAGAACAAATATTTTCGTTAAATATTTCATTAGTCTGAACGTACCTTAAGAAGTAAATAATTCTTTCGAACATCGGAAATAGGCAGTTAAGGTACGTTCAGACTAATGAAATATTTGACGAAAATATTTGTTTTGATATTTGCTTCAAACTGTGTGAAACAAAAAAATATTTTGTTTAATGTTAAACTAAGCTCAAATATTTGACAATTTTTGTTTGATGAAACAGTTGGCAAACAGTGTTAAATAAAATAAATTAATTCATGTTTGCATTGCGTTTAGCCTAAAAGAAATATTTGCATCAAATAATTATTTAATGAAAGTGTTCAAAAATAAAAATATATTTCTCAAATAGTAAAAATGAGCGCGAAAGCTAATTTTTTTATTTTATTCTGTGGATCAGCATCTCTTATAGTGTTAGAACAGGAGAATGTAAAAGAAAAAAATGGAAGCCACTGGGTAATGGGAACATGGCTAAAATTTGCGAAAATTGCAAAGTTGGAAACAAACCCTAAAATATATTTGAAGTCGCTAAATCGGTTAAAAACAAAATGTCAAGAAAAAAAACAAAAAAAATGTTGCAAAAATAGCGAAAAATTTAGATATTTCAAACAAGCCATAAAATTTATTAAAGGTGCCTAAAACTTTAAGGAATGGTAAAAATTGCTAAATTAGCGGAAAATCGCAAAAATTTGCTAATAGCGGCACGATAGCAAAGTCTAATAATTATGAAAATCTTTAAAATTGTAAAGGATCCGAAAACTTACAGGAAAAATTGCTTCTATCCGGAACATGGGTAAAATTATTTGTCGTTGTTTGCTCTTACAATTTTTTTGTAATATCAAATATGTAAATGTTTTCTCAAAAATTACTAAAATATTTGATTTTTTGAGTTCACATTGGACAAATATTTGTTTGCTGGCAAATACTTTTATTTGTTCAAAATCAGCTGTTATTTTATTTGATACTCAAAAATATTTTGTGTTCAGACTACGTTAATGAAATATTTGATGTTTGCTTTCAAATATTTCATCAGTCTGAACGTACCTTTAGAATATTGATAAAAAAAATATTTGTGAAAAGAAAAAATGTATTTTTATATAGTTTCTTATACTGACGAATTATGTTTTTATGTATTTCCATTTAAATAATAAGTAGTATGTTTTTATAAAAAATTAATAATTCTTACTATTTTGCCCTTGTTTTAAAATATTTAAATTAAAAAAAAAAAAAATTTAAGATATTCCTCTTCAAAATATGATTTCATTCGCAATATGACAATTTTTATTCCAAAGATTCTGGTAACGCTGTATAAAAATATAAAGTTGCAGCCAACTTCAGGTATAATCTACGAACGAAAAACAAAACGACTTTGCGAGTACGGCAAAGTATGTACTCACCCGCTATACTCTTTTCCCTTCTCTTCTATAAACTCAAGACTTTGCAAAGTAAACTTTGCTTGTCTGAAAGGGGTCTTATCGCATTTTTATTCTAAATTTTTAAAATTGCTTTTATATCTCAATTAATTTCCATTTTACAACGTTTTTTGCTTCCATGTAAACTTATGAAATTTGATGTTACAATGTTCTGCATTTAAGATAACGATAATATTTGCCTACAAAAATAAAAACAACACACACATTTTGGTTCACCAGTCAAGAAATAATTTTACAAAAAAAATACACACAGACTAAACGTGCTGCCCGGCGGGGAAAATTGCAAGCGAATCACTTTTTAGGCCTTTAAGAATGTTTACAATTGAATTTTTAGTAAACTTTTACTTATTCCAGTCTGCCTTTTTTTGAAAAGGTCTTTTAGAAAGGTTTTTATTTAATATTCTACAAATTAAAGTTTTCTATTCTAAGATAAGGCCTGTCGCAATCGTTTTATTAGTAGTTATGTTAGAACGTGTTGCAAGTTTAGTTATTAATTTACTCACTTCGTATTATTAGCCACAACAATTAAACTTGGATAAAACTTTATTCTTAAATCTTTTTAGAACCCCTTCCAGAAGTGTTTAAAATATATGCAAAAGTGCAAGGTGTTGGTCTCCAATGACACACCTTGCTAATTGGTAATAAAGTTGGAATGCGGCTGGGAGATCTTATGTCTGCAAAAAGGCCTTCTATAAGGCCTCTTTACTACTTGATTTTCCTGCTGGAAATCGTTGGGAAAATCGCATTTTTTTTCCTTGTGAAGAATTTTAACGTGAATTTTTTCAAATTTTTCATATCTGAAAAATCACATATGAATTTTTTGTTTTTGCTCACTCCTCATGAGCGAGGAAAATCAAAATAGTTTTTTTCCTCACCCTCATGAGGATGAATTTCCAGAAAAATTTTTAAATTTTCACGCTCGCTCATGAATGAAGAATGAGCGAGCGTTTCGGTACTATGATCAAAACCATGCGTTCATGCATTAATTTGTCTGATACTTTTTGTGCAATTTGTGCGTTTTTAAATTCAAATTACACGCAATGCGTTTTATTCGCCAATTTTTTTGTTTTGATCAGCTGTTGTGTTAATATTTTTATTAAATGAAGACAATTTTGGCAAAAATGGAATGGAATAGAGATTTTAATAATCTAATTTGTATTGTGGTTAATTTATTGAACTGTTTATGGTTTTTAATCCAAATGTTCATATTTTAATCAGGCTTAAGTTCCTTAAATTTAATTTTTATGAAATTATTTTTATGAAGAATGGAATTTTTCAACATGAAATTAATTAAAATTGATTGAAAACACTATACTAGAAATTGACACTTTTCTTGAGACAAGCTGGGCACCTGGCGTTTCGACATAACTCGGGTACGCTGAATCCAGTGGTGCAAACCGTTTTTTTTCTTTTTTTTTTTTGGTTAGCGGGATATACCGTTATTTCGTAAATGAAGGAGGAACATATGTTCGTGTAACTCAAAAACGATCAAGTTTATTGAACAAACTAAAAAAACGAAATTCCACAATAAAATTTTCTTTAAGAAATATTAAATATTAGTTTGTATTGTACATTATGAGTGGGAGCACCCTTAATGAATGGATGTTAGAAAATAATGATGGATATGAAAAATCAAGTGGGGTTGGTCATACATTTGATCCATCTAGGGGCATCCTAGGCACTGCAGGGGCCAAATTTTAGAATTTCAACCATACAAATATGCCGGTTTAATAAAATTCTTTAATACCCCTAAATGGGTCAAATGTATGACCAACCCCACTTGATTTTTCATCTTCATCATTTTTTTCTAACATGCCTACCAGCTTTCTCCATTCCTTAAGGGAACTCCCATACATAATGTTCAATACAAACTAGAAATATATCGAAGAAAAAGTGCCCCAAATGCCCAGGAGTCGCCCCTAGTGGGATATAATGTATGACTGACCTCAATTAGTTTTTTTGTCCTTAATATTTTCTCGAGACACACATGCCCTTTATCACCACTTCTTAGTGGTACACCCTGCAGTGCCTTGGATGCCCCTAGATGGGTCAAATGAATGTTTTTTATAACAATCATTCATTTCTAACATACCAACCCGCTATCTCCATTCATTACGTTCAATACAAACTAGAAATATATCGAAGAAAAAGTGTCATAAATGCCCAGGAGTCGCCCCTAGTGGGATATAATGTATGACCAATGAATGAAAAGTTATCAATTAATTTTAATAATTTCTTCATAGAAATAATTTAATGAAAATATAATTAAATGAACTTTAGTCTAATTAGAATATGAAGATTTTAATAAAATTTATTAATAAGAATTTATAGCTAAGCTTTTATTATACCAACAAAAATTTGATGATGAATGATTTTTTACAGTATCTCCCTTGTGGCATTTGTTCAAAAATATAATAAGCACAACGAAGATGGCACTCGGAACATAAAAGTAATCGATAACTAGGATGGCAAATTTTGTTCATGAAAAAATTGTGCTAACAATTTATTTTAATGTATTTTATTCCTAAAAATTATTGCAATCTTTATTACGAAAGCTATTTCTTTTATTAAAAACTTTTTTTTAATACAAAAATATAGTTAAAAGAAATCCACCACCAAACAAATATATCGATAGCAAAAGTGCAGCAATTTTTTTTACCACACATGCGACGCATACAAAATGCGCATGATAATTTTTGTGCATCTTATGCGTTTCTAAATTCAAGTTACATGAAATGCGTTTTATGCGCCAAATAATTTTTTTTTTTTTTTGATCAGCTTTTGTGTTAATATTTTTATCAAATAAAATTATTTTGGCAAAAACTAAAAGTGTATGTAATTGATATTTTAATAGAACTGCCAGCTTTATTACCAAAGTGTTTTCTTTTATTAGAAACTTTTTTTAATGAAAAAAAAATATTAAAAGGAAATCCACCACATAAACATATTTATCGATAGCATTGAAAATAAAATATAATTTGTCATCCATGGCCATCAAAGACAGCTGACATTTTTTCAACACACATGCGACGCATTTAGAAGTAGAAAGTAAATCTACTTTCATGTTTCAATACGTGTTTGCATTCTATTCGTTTTGCTGTGTAACTGGTCACATACAATTAAACTGATTCTACTTTTTGACAGATGCATAAAAAGGAACAACGCATAGAATGCATGGTATGGACCTTCAGCTGTAGAAAGTGAACCTACTTTCATGCGTTGATACGTATATGCATGCTTTGCTTTGTTCTGTATAAATCGTCACATACATTTACATGGATTATAATTTTTTGACAGAAGCATTTAAAAGAACGACTCATAAATGAATGGTGTGGACCTACATCTTAAGTCTAAAAGACTGTTTTGCGGTTGTTTTGTTTGGTGAGTATTGTCTCATTTGTTAAAAAAAAACTGTTTTGTCTGCTGTTGGTGTGGGTTCAGCCTTAAAGGCTAGTTTACACTATTATACTCTGTATTAATACATGTCAAAAACTCCAGTAATATGTAAAATTGTGATAGTCTGAATGCAATGTGTTATGAAAATGAGAAGTACTACGAAAAAAATTGACATTCCATACGACTTCATCGCTTTTAGAAATTTTTCTAAACAATAAAGTCTATAGTACACGGCATGTAAAAAGACACATGCGCATGTGGTTCTGACGTAATTTTGACGTCATCACACAACACGCGATGTTTATTGTGGCTTTGTATTGACGTCAAAAATACGTCAGAACCACATGCGCATGTGTCTTTTTACATGCCGTGTACTATAGGCTTAATACTTTTCATTGGATCAGGGTTGCATTTTAACAAAAGCATGTTCATGTGTGACAGTGTGACCATGAAATTTAATGTTTTATTAGATTTTTTGACAGTCGCAACAAAACTCATTAGAAATCTATTTCACAAAGTATTATGGAATACGTAAGACTTGTGTGATAGTGTAAACTAGCCCTAAGGTATATTGGCCCTTACAAATATTTGACGAAAAAATCCAAAAAACAGTTTTTTCCAATTTTATTCGAATCATACAAAGGTGCACATAATTATTAATATGACTAACAAACATGTAATTTTCTCTAAACAACTCGTGTTGTGTATGTTGCTTGTGTTTTCTCGTACAATACGTATGAATGCTTTGAATTGTGCGACGCACAGTGGCTGAAAATTTTGTTTCATTGACAAAAGTCCAATATTTGTTTGTCACCGATTTCCAAAATTGTAATTTTATTTAATAGTAACCATATCAAAACTAAGGTAGCCAAAAAATTAGGTCCAAATATTGGTAATTTTGGTCGTGCCATATCGTTAAACACAACTTTTTTTCTTAATTCAGAAAAAAGTGATTTTTTTTTGATATTTAATCCGAAAGAAATTATCATTGCTTAAAAACTGCCATCGATAATGACCTGCTTGCTTTTTTGCTAGGCATCTTTAAAAAAGTAATATGTGCGACTATTATGTTATTTATATTTGAAATGTTAAGACATATTTACTACACTACTATATTTTTGTCAAATTTCAACTTTAGTAGAATAGAACTTTTGCGGATGAAAAGGGATTAAGAAGGTTAAACCACTGAGGGAAAGGTGAAAGTGTTTTCTTTAACCCTGTATATACTCTTGTACCCGTTTGGACCCGTCTGTTTAACACTTTTTTAATTTTTATGAAATTACTCCAAAATTTTTTTTTTTACAACTTTTTTTTATTCCGCAAAAATGTTTGCCGAAGTAACAGAAATCATATGCTATTGCCTTCAAAAAAATTTCGGCAGAGGTACAACTACAATCTCTACTAGATCACACAGCAGAACGCTTGCTACAATCAATAAAAGGAAATGAGTTAAAGAAATATTGAAACACAAAGTTAATTCTTTTTTGTAAATGGGGATGTGATGGTTCTTCCGGACAAAAACAATACAAACAAGAAGTATGTGAAAATATTTCGGACTCAGATATGTTCATGGTATCACTTGTACCATTGCGATTAAAAAAGATTTTGGAAGATTCAGAGCCTTCGACTAGTACAACGCAAACAAAGGATATTTGAAAAAATGAGACACCATCTTCTACGAAATACTGCAGGACTATCAAATTTGAATTCAAAAAAGAAACTCATGATGCTATTAACAAAGAAGTTAGTGATATCAAGGCCCAAATTGCAACACTACAGCCATTGCAATTAGATTTAGATGGGCAGCAAATTGAAGTTAGCTACCAATTAGTGCCAACAATGATAGATAGAAAAGTAGGCCAGGCTTTGACTAACACGAAGGCTGCATCCAGCTGCATCATATGCCATGAAACATCAAGCCAATTAAACCAAGTCCCGACAAAATCATTACTGATGCATATGAATTTGGATTATCACCACTACATGCAAGAATACGACTTATGGAACAAATACTAAAAATCAGTTATGATTTGGATTTCGGATCTTCAGGATCAATAAGAAAGCACGAAACCAACAAGGAGTTAAGAGGTTCAAAAAGCTAACATGTTCAAGATGAATATCGCAAATTTGGGTTGATTATAGATCAGCCAAAACAAGGGTGAGGCAATACAAATGATGGCAATACCGCAAGAAGAATCTTTTCAGATCCAGAAACAGCAGGTGTTGAAATAACAGGTGTTGATTTTTACCTCATTTTAAGATATTAAATAATCCTAGAAGTACTTGCGTGCAATGAAGAAATTGACTCTAGAAAATTAGGAGATTTTGCTAAGGAAACTGCGAAAATATATACAACCAAGTACCCATGGAGAAATATGTCTGCTACAGTTCACGAAATCCATTATCATGGAGAAGATGTCATTAGATATCAATTGCTGCCTCTTGGAGATTTATCAGAGGAAGCTCAGGAAAGAAGGAATAAGGATTACAGATTTTATAGAGAGCACAATACTAAAAAATTTCACGAAATTCCACAAATGAATATCTATTTAATATATTATTGGCAACATCAGATCCGTTCATCTCCAGTATTCGAAATCAATGGAAACTGGAACATCGGAATTTAAATGAAGAAGCCCAAAAACTACTAAAGAACAGAAATAACACAGAACAGTAGCCCGTTTCTGTATTTCTCGCATCGTAAAATTTCCCGCATGAAACAAGTGAATTATGACAAAAACAGTGCAATATGAAACAAAAAATGGTTTTTCTCACATAAGTGTTTCTGTACTTTTACTTTGCGAGAATTATCTGTCATTTAAATAATTTTCCAGCAATTATTGGAAGGATGTGAGAACTAGTGTTTCTGTAACAATATTTTGCAAAAAGTTTCTCACAAGAACAGTCAAAATAAGTCATATTTGAAATTAATGCGAGAAAACAAAATTTAAAAAAATGGAGCCCAAATTATGTACATATGTATGTACACAAGAATGTGTATTATTTTATTTTAAAAGAAAGAATTTAAATGATGAAAATAAGTATATAAAACACAATTGTTATATTTTGTTATTTAAATTTTTTTGGTCTTTCATTGTGTTTGTTTTATGCAGGGCTGCCAGATAAATTTGTGAAAAAAACGTCAATATCCTAAGAAAAAATCGTCTATTTTTTCGGACAATTTAAAATTAATTTTGAGGAATTTTGTTCGATTTTTATCATATAATCACAAATTGTTATCATATAAACACATAATCAAAAAAAAAAAAAAAAAATTAAGTTCATGGGTAAAATACATATTTTATACATACATAAGCTTGAGGTCTATTTAAATAAAATTATTTATTTTATTTTCCTTAATCCGATAAGAGTTTAAGATTTCAGATTGTTATTTCCCTGCAGAAATCACACAAAGGAGTGACAAAATATCATATTGAAATAAAATAAACACTTTTGGACAAAGTAAAAGGCAAAAATTTCCTAAAGTGCATTGACTGAAACATGAGGTAATAGTTTAATCTTTTGATCACACAAACAAATGTATTAAATAATCCAAGCAAATAAAAATTAAACATTTTCCGTTCGAAATTTTGCTTTTGCCGATACATTTTTAATCTGCCTTGTTTTTAAAGATATCGGTTTTCTGTGGTGCCTAATACACAAACATATAAAACTATTTAAAATTGTTTTATTTCAAAGACTGAATCGTCACTAGAAAAAAATCAGCAAATTGTCACTTTGCCAATTTTGGAACAAAAAAAAAATCGTCAAAATGTCGATAAATCTTTAAATCTGGCAGCCTTATTTTTATTATATATATTTCTTTCGTTGACGTTTCGCTTGCATTTGACACTTAATTACTGGAAGTATTCCAGTTAAAACAAAATCTGTGTTGTCTGTTCTCGCATTTAAATACAGAAACACTTTTTTCTCACAAATCGAGAAACGATGGAATTTTTTGTTTCACACTTAGTATGAGAAAATTTGCGATGCGAGAAATACAGAAACGAGCTACAGAATATGGAATATTTGCAATCAATCTCTCAATTAAATGCACAATAATTATAATTCATTAGATCTAAGACAGACATTGTATTAGTTAAAAATAATAATAAACAGAACCTCACATTGTTACAAAAGCTATTAAAATCTATTGCTGCTTTAATTTTTAAAAGGTTTTTTTATCCACATATCTATGAAATGTCTTAATAAATAAGAAATATTCAAAAAATAAATACCTATATTTTCGTATCAAAATTTAAAATAAAATCAGAATTCAGTAAAAAAAAATTTTTTAGTGTAAACATAAAATTCTTTGAGTGTACCATTATTGCAAAAAATGTTAATGATTATTATTTAAATCCAAATATGACATATTTAAATTATTAAAAAAATAAAATATAAAAAACCATATTTCATGCTAAAGTTAAAAAATCTAAAGTTAAACTTTGGCCTTAAATTCCCCAATAACTACTCAAGCGATTTTAATGAAATTAAAAGTGGAGAAAAGTTTAAGAATCCATCTGTCGATTAAAATAACTTCTTCGGTTCAAAAGTTACAGAAATTTGGCCAATGAAAACCGATTTTCAGCCACTGTGCGAAGCACATCACAACGCATATAGTATTAGGGTTTTTGAGAACGTATGTTGTGTGCAACCACTACAAAAACCAAGTGCGATTTGATTTTCAAGTTGATTTGTGTAGGCCTCAAATACAAACATATCGCAATTAATCAACAAGAGGGTATTAACTCAAAATTCCAAAATTTTCAGTAGAAGCCAAACAAATTTTAATTTTACATTAAAGGCCTATGAAAAAGGATTTTTAAAACAACCGTTTCATTACTTAAAAGTAGACAAAATATTTACATATATATATATATACTCGTTTTGATATATTTATATATATATTTTTATATATATTTATATTTATATAGATATTCTAGCATTTAACCCGCTACTTCGTTAGCATCTCCTTGACTTTCGTGGACATATTTTTACGCCAAAGTTTATGTTTCTAGGTTTAAACCAGCTACTTTGTAATAGGTACGATTTTCACCTCTTAAACGTTCGAAATTCGAAAATGTACCAAATTTTTATTTGTATTTTTTAGATACGTTACGAATGTGATATTTTTTTATTTCAATGTTTATTGGTTTAATAGATAGATTGCGTGGCAAAAAAGTTTTAAAATACAGGTTTTACCCGTTTACTCCCAAAAGAATCGAATTTCAAAAAAGTACCAGACACCTATCTGCTTATTTTTTTGATGAACATGACGTTAGGGAATTTTCCCGTTTTTAGCTTTTTTAACCTCTAACCATAAAAATTTTCAAAATTCCCATCCCATCGATTTAGCGAGAGGCCAACCTCCCGGTCAAATTTCAACATTTTGACTTCAGGCGTTTAAGACGTGCGATGATGAATCAGTCTTTACATTTTTATATTATATAGGTAGATGAAGAGAAATATTTTTAAACAAAAATAACAGAATTAGGTACGATTTCACCCCTTAAACGTTCGAATTTCGATACGGATCAAATTTGTATTTGTATTTTTTAAATAAGTTATGAATGTGATATATTTTTTATTTTAATGTTTATTGGTTTAAAAGATAGATGGCATGTCAAAAAAATTTTAAAATATAGGTTTTACCCGTTTACTCCCCAAAAAGGCCGAATTTCAAAAAAGTACCAGGCACCTGTCCGCTTATTTTTTTTATTGAACAACTATATATACTAAATTTTTGAATAAAAAAAAAATATTTTGTAAAAAAGTACCTAAAATAGTTACGGTTTTTACCCCTTAAATGTCCGAATTTCGAAAAAGTACCAAATCCGTATTTGGATTTTTTAGATAAGTTTCAAATTTGATATAACCCTTATTTCTATGTTTATGGGTTTAAAAGATAGATGGGGTGACAAAAAGTACCAAAATACAGGTTTTACCCGTTTACTCCGTTAAAGGGCTGAATTTCCAAAAAGTACCAGACACCTGTCCGCTTATTTTTCTAGAAAACAACGATAAGTATTAAATTTTTTTGTATCTCTTTTAGTTTTAGAGATATAAGGTTACTGAATTTACCTGTTTTTGCCCTTTTACCCCCTAAACATTCGAATTTCCAAAAATCCCGTCTTAGATATATATATATATATATATATATATATATAGCGTGTAGATATGTTCAAAATGCTAACAAATAAATTTTTTTTGATAATACCCTCTCGTTGATCAAGGGCGATATCTATTTCTTTATATATAATAGAAAATAGTTTTTTTTTTCTTCAATAAAAATGAACGGTAAATACACAGATATGGTTTTATATTTCTTTTTTTAAGTTTCTTTTAAGGAGTACTTTTTTCATAAAAACCGACTTGTTTGGAAATTGTCAGTATATTTAATAAATGTGGCAGCACTGCTGTTAAATTAGACATATTATAATTTAGTACTCTTAATTCTTGTTAAGTGAAAATGTCTTAACTATTTTCCAAATCCTGTCAATCAATTTGTTGTGCATGAACAACTCAAGTTATTCAAAACCGCACTTTTGTAGTCTAAAGTTCAAAAAGAAAATGAGTCTGTATAAAAGAATGCATGAACATGTCTATGAACAGAACAGATATAATTTCCAGACAGGAAAATAAGGAGGCATTATAGCAAAGCAGCAAACTTCTCATAAAAAGGAGAAAAATCAATTCGTGTAACAAAAAAAAAAAAAAAATTATCCGTGCCATACGAATAACTCTTTCGTACATACACGCAGAGAAAAAACATGTTTAAATATGGTCACCTCCAACAAAACTATTTTCAAAGAAAATGTTAAACATATTATGTTTCATTTAATAATATTATTGTTATCAACAACCATATTATTCTCGAAATAGTCCTCCATCAAGAAGCCACAACCATATTATGATTGCCTCTTAACATGTTATTGTTAAATATGACAATAATTTGTTTTTAAATTAACAATAGTATTTTCTTTTTTTCCAACCATAATATGGTTGTGCCTTCTTGATGGAGGACACATTTAACCATAATATGGTTGTCGCTGACAATAATATGGTAAACTTTACCATAACATGTTCACAATTTTCTTTAAAAATAGTTTTGTTGGAGGTGACCATATTTAAACATTTTTTTTTCTGGGTGTACAAATTTTTTTGTTTTTTCTTTTTTTTTTTTTTTTCTTTTGATATTTCAGCTTATCCTTTTTACTCTTTATGTTCGTCCACTTTTTTTTATTGTTGTTGAATCGCAAAGATAAATAACATGCTGCCACGCGTATATTGCATTTTATGTCAAATGCAATATTGACGGCATCAAGTTTTGCCACAACAAAAGAGTAGAACGAAAGAGGAATTTCTATGAATATGTGCGTTTGGTAGAGTATATGCGTTTGTCTCTCTATGTTTTGTATGTATCATATCCCTGCAAACAATTTCGATCTAAAAATTGTCTAAATAGTTTCCCCATTTAGCAAAAATCTATCGCTTTTACTATTCAAATCTTATTGATGTAATTACATCGTTCGGGAAGAAGTGTCCCACTATGGTAATATTTATATTAAGAATCTACTTAGTGTCTACATTTTTTGACGAATTAGATTGTTTTGGTCGATTTATATTAATTTAATTTAGTAGTATAGCCCTTGGCTCTAAACAGTACTCTTTTGAAGTTAAATTTTTTTCTTATTGTTCTTTATACTCGTAATAAAAAATGGGCCATTTAACTGTTTATCTGGGTTTGTTTTATTAGGTTAGTCTGAGTAAAGTAAAAAACAAAAGAGGTAAAACTTTTGCAAATATTAAAAAATCTACAGTACATTTAATCAAAATAATTGTTAATGTTTTAAAGTAAGAAACCTGATGCGGAAAAATGTTTTTAAAAGAATTTGTTCAAGCACTAACTTTATAAATGTTTCAACAAATTAAAACTAGTATATTTTTTTAATGCTTTACAATGTCTATTTTACAAACTTGTTTCACTGATAACGATGATTTTCACTGGAAATATTAAATAAAATTTTTTATTTGCCACAACAATTTTTAAAGTCATTGAATAAACCAACAGTTCAAAATATCACTAATATTCTTGAAAAAGACAATTATCAATTTTTTTTAATTTCGTTTTAATTGGCTCTAACAAAAATATTATAAAACATTATTAAAATTTTACCCCATCTACCCGAAGAATTATTTTCGGTTGTTTTGCCCACTCATTTATATGCCTTTCGGTATCATTTGAATCCAGCGGGGTCATAATTTACATTATATTATAACTTCTTCATTTTTTCAAATATTTAAAATTTTACTTTATTTTATATAATTGAATAAATTAAAAGATTTTGTTTGTTGTGCTTAATTCCCTTTTTTTAATAATTGATAAAAAAAAAATACTGAAATTTATTGTTGGAGGATAAGCTGTTGCTATGCGCATTTCACTGGTTGCTTAGGCCAGATCATCAGAAAACGTTTTA
The DNA here is from genome assembly GCA_943735925.1 of Pollenia amentaria. Lineage (NCBI taxonomy): Eukaryota > Metazoa > Arthropoda > Insecta > Diptera > Polleniidae > Pollenia > Pollenia amentaria. Next base: position 161,881,149 of record OX031008.1, read on the forward strand.
GAAAAGCCAAAGCTATCAGCAAACAAGACTACAGAGGGAATGAGAATTACCTACAAACACTCAAAAAGTCTTCTTTCCAACGACATCAAAGCTTTCACAAAATACCAAACAATAAAATATGATGAGTTTATCTCTTCTTACATTCCCCACTACAATTATTGGAACTCTCCCAACATTGATTGTAGTTGTAAGTGGGTAAAGAAAAAACAAAAACAAATTGCTTTTATTGTTTTCGCAAGAAATCAAAATAAAAACAATTTGCCAGTTCATAAATTTATATTATTTCACACGCACGTACCACCGATCACATTGCAATTTAAATACAAACTGTCATAATTTACGCATTTTGCTTATGTACGAGATAATCACTTTTTTTTAAGTGTTTATTTACAGAAAAAAATTCATGTTCCTAAAACTAAAAATAAACAAATAGTAATTATAAATTATTATTATACATAGTCCCATAATCGGGCTCTCAATTGTACTAATTATATGACACTTTTAATATTTTTTTATTTTATATACATAATTAATATTATTACATTGTAACCAAAAAATTTCAAAAAAACATTACTTCTATATTTATTAGGGTGTTCATTCGGTTAACCGATTAATTTCTACCCGATTAACTGATCGGTTTATTTAAAATTGCCTTTTTTCGATTAACGATTAAACCGGGTAATTTCAGTCGAATAACCCATTAACCGATGTAACCAAATGTTTAACTTTTTGTAGTATTATAACATATTTTTTGTGCTTTTAAATATTTGTTTCGTCTAATACACAAAAGGTTGTGTTTTGAAAACATTTTTTCATACAAACAAAGAAGGTATTCAGTGATCTACATTTTAATTAAGAGTTTGCTGTCAACAGATTTTTGTTTCACGTACTTTTTATATGTATGCGTTCAGTTATTTTTTTCTTTTCAAAACTTCTCATATTAATCGTTTAAAAGAATTAACCAAAACAATAAGAAGTGTTAAAAATTTTAAAAAATTAAAACAGGACTCTTATAAAATAATCGAAGATTTTATATATTTAGAAAAATACAGGAAAAGGACTGAGAAATTAGACATTCTGTATTATTGGTTGCTTTTGATTTCTTCAACATCTAAAATAAATGAAAGTTTTTTTTAAAGACCAATTTTATACAAACTAAATATTTAAACAAAATTATTTGTATTAAAGATTATTTTACAAGATCTTCTTAAACTATTGAAATAACTATTAAAATGATATTATAGTTAATTTTTTAATTAAAACATAACATGTATTAATTAAAAAATGTGTATTACATATTTATGAATTATTCTTTTTTTTGTTTGTTTGTTTGTTTTACTTCAAGAGTTGTTATATTATTGGTTTTTTTACTAATAAACTCCAAATAATAAATAATTTATGCATTTTTATGTATTAAAATTACTTGATTTATAAACAAAAATTTATTTAACGGTTAACCGATCAACAACAATATTAACCGATTATTAACCGATTAAGCCAAAACCTCGGTTAATTAATCGAGCGATTAACCGATTAAAGCAAAAGCCCGATTAAATGAATACCCTAATATTTATATAATTAAAGGTTTTGTCAAGGGGTAAAAGTTTGAAGGGGAGATTTTAGTAAAGACACTAAAATTTTCTTTTATTTATGTTTGGCAAAATGTTTTTATCACCTGAATAAATACTTGTATCAAACCTTGTATTATCAAGTGTGATTTGATTGCAATGAATAGCTTTTGCATTGGCTCTTCTATATATATGGTAAAATATAGGTATGCCTATTTCATTTTGGCTAAATCCTTTACTGTCGAGGTAAACGAAAGCCTCAGGTGGTACATATCCATATGGTGCCATAATTAAATTATTTTCATAGCAGTCAGAGCTTTTTGCAATGTGATTTCTATTTATATGAATAATAAAATTATCTATTCTATCTATTTTTGCAGTATTGTACAAATTTTGATTTAATATGTATTTTATATAATCACTATTTGGAGATCTATACAACGATGTACATGATCTTAGACACTTTTTTTCATAAAACTCGAATTTTCTCCATATATGATGTAGAAATGTTAAACCATATTTGGCAACCGTATGTTATAATAGGTCTAATTAATGATTTATACAGACTGACTTTAACTTTAGGGTTGATGTATTGTGAATAAAACAGTTTTTTGTACATGAAAAAGGCATTTCTTTCTTTATTTATTTGTGCATTTATATGAGCATTGAAATATAAAAACTTATCTAGGTTAATTCTAGGAAGATCGAACGGTTATTATTCGACCGGTTTTAAACGGTTATTTTAGCTTTGCCCAAGTCGGTTTTTTTTTAAATGTCCATTTTAAGAATATCGAATAAACCGGTTATTTTGGTATAATAAACCGGTTATTTTAGTAATGTGTAATTTATAATCATTTTCTTTACTCTTGTTGTCTAATTGAATATTGGCCAAACTTAAACTTTTTATGAAAACAAAATGTAACAAAGGTCAAAAAACATTATGAACACTGTAAATACAAATCTCTTATAAAAGCGTGTGTTCTTGTAGAAAAAAAACCAAAAACTATTCAAAATACTACAAAAACGTGTGCTGTTAAAAAGTAAATAGTAATTTGTGCAAGAGTGTTCTAAATATTAAATATATTTTTATATAAAGGTTATCTCTAGATATTTTTCAAACGCAATTAATAAGACAAAGATAGTTGCCTGAAGTGCCCTAAAATTATAAGTTACAAAGGTTCTTCCATGTCACTTATTAATCACCTTGACATTGATGTAATCCAAATGAAACTTAACTCCGTTCGAAGTAGTTCTAAGGAGACGAAAAATAATACTTTACTAAAATGCGCTGCAAAAAAATAATCATTGGGTAAATTATTAGCCCGTTGTGTTGCGAAAGGACGAAATGCCCGTTAAGGCACTAAAAACTCTAAAGTAGTTCTAGCATCTCTTCATGCTGAAAACTACAACATTACGGCGGAATAAGTTTTATTTATTAAAACACCCAGAACTAAAAAGCAAAATTGAAGAAATCAAACAATGTCATGGAATGTTTTAAATTGTAGTCGACGCATTAACAAATATTTTACACAAAAAGAATGTTAAGTTCACTATTCGTTTCTATAATGCTGAAATAAAATGGCTAAGAGGTTTGGTTTGCAACTTTTGAAAAATATGGTTGATTTATATAGATAACTTAACCACCAACAAATTAAAACGCATTCAAAATAAATTTGAGAGACTATTTTAAATAATAACTTTATAAAATTCCTATAATTTATTTGCTTTTGCAAAACGTTTCTCTAGATTAAATATCATTCAACAGTTTCTAAATTGCATTATACAAATATCTTTTTACAAATAAAGTTTAGTAAATCAATAAAAAATTGTTGAAAATTTAGCTAAAGTTTGATCAATTTACTAGTCCCACTTTTCTTCGATTTTATCCTAAAATATTTGTTAGGTTTCTTTACCTTTGGAAATTGTTCTGTTTTTATTTAAATTAACGTTTTATTAAAAACTTATTTGATTTTTGTGTTTTTAAGTATTCGAATTAAAACCGGTTAACAGGTTATTTAAAAATTGCTTAGCCGAAAACCGGGTTTTTTAAAATAGTAACTATTCGTAATATTCGAAAACCGGTTATTGAAAAAAGTCGAATAATCGATCTCCCTAGTTAATTCACACGTATTTTACAACTTGTTTGTTGTAAATACGTATATTAGTACTTAATGTTATGCCAAAGTCTTTCCATTTTATTCTTATGTTGTGATTACATTTTCCTACTGGCGGGCGGAAGAGAATGGTTTCACATTTGTCAAAGTTAATTTTCATTTTCCAGTCTCTAGCGTATTTTTCAACTATCTTAAAGTATGTTTGTAATTCATTATTAATTTTTTCTATTTTATTATCGGCGTGATATATTAAAATATCATCTGCAAAAGCAATGATATTGTCAATTTTCGTTAATAAATCAAATATAAATATATTAAACAGAATTGGGGAATTCACTGTTCCCTGTTGCAGATCATTCACAACAATAAATTTGTTTGTACTTTTTTGATTCCTATTGTAAACTATAAAAGAATTGTTATTTAACAGAATTTAACTAAATTATTGTACTAGATATTCACTATTTAACAGCAAATCGTTGCAAAGAAGTCAATATTATTTGAGTAATAATCAATCGCGCTCTTGTTGTAATTGTATAACTGTTACAATTATCTGAACAACTCTTCAAAGTGACGAAAAAGTAAAATTTTAGAACTTATAATTCGGTTTTAACGTATTTTGTTGTTGTGGATTTCCGCAAAATCTACTTTTAAACTACTAAATGTAACTAAGTAGTTCAAATTTCGTAGACAATCAAAACACAGTCTACCAATTGCTTGGAGGGTGTTTGTACTTATGTTCATAAATTTTTTACTTTATTGGCTTTATAGCTTTTTTACTTATTTTCTGATATGCCGCCATTCATATTGTTTATTGTAGTTTTTTGCAAATTTCAGTCGTTTGGCATTCAAACGTCTAAACGTGTCATTCCTGCTACTTTGCTAACTTTCTAATGCAGGCTCTGCTTTACTGGGAATTGGTGACACGACGATGCCACAATTTTGTGTTTTTAGACGCAAATTGCATAGAAATAAAATTGAAATTGGATTTTAACAAAATTTAAGAACGAAAGTAAACTTTGGCTTGCAAAAATTCTTATAAACATATTTTCATATGAAAATTAGCAGCAAAGAAATATTAATAAGCTACATGAAAGATAATCAAGTAGAGATACTTTTTTCAACTTATGGTCAACATAATCGCCCTACTAAGCGTACTATTCGCAACAGACCCAGCATTCATTATTGGATAATATTCGACCGAATAGACCACGTCCAGCACGCTGTGAAGATAATATAGCGGCCTGAGCTGGCTGAGAGTGTACACGAAAAACGTGGAGAGTCGATTCGGCGCCGTTCGCAGCAACTCGGACCGTTATCGTGCCATGATAACCGACTATTTGATGCCTGAAATTGATGTTCGTGATCTCGGCGACATTTGGTTTCAGCAAGACGGCGCACACTGGTTCATATTTTGAGAAGGCGGCCAAAACTATTTTTTTTTATGTTCTCCGATTTTGAAATTTGTTTATTCATGTGAAAGTAAATACTAGTGAACCTCGGGAACCAAAAAATTTCAACCCTATTTCAACTATTTCATTGAGAACAGGGTGGTCCAAAATGGACTTTCTCAGTATTTGGTTATAGTTTTGAATTTCTGAGTAAACTTTTGAAGTTGAAATGCTCATAACTTTTTTGTTTTTCAAGAGTTTTTGACAGAATAAGTTTTGTGTATTAGTTTATCTTATTAGCTATACGTGGTTTAAAGCATTACACTCTCCGACCTGTAGAACTATTTAATTTTCTTTTTTTTTTTATGTCAAAATTTCCCGGAAATTTCCTATTTTATAGAACATAAGTCCTGCCCGTCAAAACGCGTCAAAAAAAAATCTATACTCTCTTGTAGTCCAGAATCTAACCTACATTTCTATACCCCATTGTACACACATCTGGATACGGTCTGGCGAACTACAGCAATTTCTGTGACACAAGGTAAGATATTCCGTTCAAAAAATAAGTCCTGCAAGGAAACATTACTGAAATTAAAGAAGGTGAATCTTAAAGAATTTTCGACAAATAAAGCAGTTCAGGCCACATAAATTATCTAGCACGTCAGGTTATCAATTAATTTGGAGAAGGTAAAGGTATTGCCATTGTTATGAACTTATTGTGGGTGAACGGATGCTGCAAAACGAATAGGCGACATAAATAGACTAACACGTTAGATTTCTGAGTAAGTTAAAAGGTTAAACATTAGTAAATATCCGCAACATAAACTACATAGTTTAATTACCTGAAAATTGCAACTTAATTTAAAAAAATGGAAGAGCAGTTATATTTTACGTGAAAATTACCTACATGTTACCTGTTAATTTATTGCCGGTATGTTATCCTTTTAAAAAGTGTGTAAACATAAAAAATATGTTTCAAAGAAATGGTAATAAAAGATTAAATTTGTATTTAAAAAAGGGTTTTTATGTTTCCAAGAAGTGGTAACAAAAGATCATTTAAAAAAACTTCTATCAAGAGTATAAAAATGCATGCATTCATAATTTTACCTTCATTATTGTTTAAACAATGGCTAAGTTCAGTTATAAAGTTCTCGCAGATATATATTTTCAACAGAAAGATGAAAAAGATTTTGTGTTACACATAATGAATAATCCATTCTTTAAATTATGCAACGTTCTTGTTCGTTCAAAAAAATTCATAAGATAAAAATTAAAAATTTTTCATTTACATTAAGAAAATGCCAACCACAGTTCATAAAATTTTATACAATGGGGAACAAATAGTTCAACACAATATCCTACCAATTGGAGATCTATCTGAAGAAGCGCAAGAAAAAAGGAACAAAGACTACAGATTCTTCCGCGAGCATAATACAAGAAAAATGTCCAGATGTTGTACTAATGAAGATCTTATTACTATTTTGTTGTGCACATCAGATCCATATATGTCCAGTATTCGACAAAAATGGAAATCAACCTCAATCGAATTAGAGGAAGAAGCTAACCAAATTCTGGAAAATGAAACCCAAAGCTATTTAGGAGAAATTTTTACTAATATTGTTTAATTTAAAATTGTTTATAGATTATAATTTGTTTTTGATTTAAGTATATATTTGTATTAATATATAAAAATAAAATACACATACATCTCAAACCTAAAATAAAAGTTTAATTACCTAAAATGTTATCGATAGCCAAGAATGCTATTTGGGCATTTTTTTTTATTGGCATTTTCTGACAGGATCTAAGTTCGACAATAAAAAAAAGTATCAGTTGTAAAATACAAGAGAAATAATGATAAATTATAAAAAAATTCATATTTGAAATATTCAACTTTTACACCGAAACTCAACAAAAAAATGAAAATGCATTTTGAACTCCCCATAACTTTTGCTCCTATCAGTCGAATTTTACTCCTATTAATCGCATAAAAAATACCGATCCAGTCAAAAGTTATGGAATTTTGACCGCCTTCTCGTAAAATTTCCCAATGTGCGGCGCCACTTCCCACACATCGCATCAATCAATGGATTTATTGAGAGAACACTTCCGTGAGCACATAATTTCACGTTTTGGGCCAGTCGATTGGCCCCCAAAATCGTGTGATATCACACCGTTAGATTTTTTCCTGTGGGGATATGTAAAGTCTAAAGATTATGCGGACAAACCCGCTTCGATTCAGGCCTTGGAGGAAAACATCACGCGTGTCATTCGCCAGTTACCAGTCGAAATGCTCGAACGAGTCATCGAAAATTGGACTCAACGGATGGACCATCTGCGACGTAACAACGGCCAACATTTGATAGACATTATCTTCAAAAAATAAATGCCAAAGAATGTTCTTTCAAATGATAATAAACATTCCCCATTAAATTTCAATTTTCTGTGTTTTTATTTTTCTTTAAAAAAGTATCCCTACCTCGAAATGGATCACGATTTATATAGTTTTAAATTTATGTATGTATTTATGCTAAAGCCTATAGTACACGGCATGTAAAAAGACACATGCGCATGTGGTTCTGACGTAATTTTGACGTCAATGCAAAGCCACAATAAACATTGCGTGTTGTGTGATGACGTCAAAATTACGTCAGAACCACATGCGCATGTGTCTTTTTACATGCCGTGTACTATAGGCTTAAGAAATGCAACATTTTTGAAGTCATCTAGTACCAAACTCGTTCTCGTGTAGAATTTCCCGAAGTACTTATCGAAACTAACCAAACCCCATTTGGGATATGCTAGTGTAAGCTGCTATTGGGATAGAATGGCCTCGTATATATTTTTTAGACCGGTTGTAACCGGTTTTTTAGTTTTTCTCAAGACGGTTATTTTTAAATTTTCATTTTTCGAATATGAAATAAGCCGGCTATTTAAAAAAATTTAATTTTTCTTACTGGCCGCTCAACGAGCTCAAAGTTTGAAGTAATATGCGAAAAATGTCCCATAACTGCCGCGGAGTCATCCCTAGAGAGATGACATGTAGGACCAATCCTTATTTTTTGCTCCCAACGTTTTTCCCAAACATACTTGTCTCTTATCTCCACTCTTTAAGTGGACTCCTATAGAAACTTTAACATTATCTGAAATCCCAGCTCTTGGGATCAAATGACCTCACTTTATTTTTCATCACAAACATTTGTTTTTAACAAACATACGTTCCCGCTATCACCATATTTTAAGGGGACTCCCATATAAGATATCAAGTTTTTATAGTTTTGTATTAAAAATTAATAATGCACTGGGGTGAAAAAGTGTTGGTGTACCTGCAAGGCGCCGGGAGAAAAGTTGATCGACTTCCTATTATAGTCACTTACGATTACGCAAGTGAAAATTGACGCTATGTGCCCTATATTCATTCCTTTAAAAGCAATGATAAAATTCGAATTTACGCATATAACAAATATTTTAAAACTCAAAATACAGAACATAACAGTTTGATATTATGCGAATATGTCATATCAATACACATTCTAATCTAATTTCTTGTTTTGAAAATTTCGGATTTAAAAAAACAACCATATTAAGTTGAAGTTAGAAAAGTATAAAGAAGGGGTTCGATAATCGAAAAGGAACATAACCGATCTTAGAACGAAATTTACAAAATATTCAATGGGTATTGTTTCGAAATTCTGTTAAAAACTTTATTGGAAACTTCACAGAAAGAAAAACACTCGGGATAAGTGAAGCTTTTTATACTTACTTTGAGTACGAGTCGTACTCAAAAATTCAAGTACGAATAACACTAAAACGGACTCACAACAATCCTAAATGGGATAACTTTCGAAAATCAATCCCGGAATTTCTTAAAGTAAGTATAAAATTCTTAAACCAAGTACACAAAAGATTGAACTTTTCGTTGGTACTGCCACTCTGAGAGTAAAATTACAAATTGAGCGTTTTAATCTCATATAACTTATTCAAATTTGTTGTAGCCACTACAACAACACCACACAAGTAGCTAAAAAACGATTTGTTTGTTGTGTGTAGAAACAACAAAAACAACAGAACAGGAAGAAATCACATTATTTTCATGTTTAAATCTTACTGAGCTACCTAAACAAGGACGGCAAGCGTTTTTTTATATATGAAAATTCTATTTCAAAAACATTTTCAATAAGACGAATCGACATAGCGATTTGTCAAATAGGATATTCCAGCCGGGTGGTGTCGGATTCGCATTCTAAAGGTTTTTTTTTTGTATAAACCTTATGCAAATGAAAAGTTTTGACATACAAAAAACGCTTGCCGCTCTTATTTAGGTAGCTCAGTTAATCAATTTTACTTTTTAAACTTTAAAAAGTAAATTTGTCTTGTCTTAAATTTCTCACTTCTCATTTAGTTTATATTCTTAGCTAAATATGTACATTAACGGCCTAAATTTAAAAAAAAAAGCATGTCAATAAAGGGTTTATGAAACGGATTTTCATACAAAATAAGTTTTTAAAGTAAAAATCATATCGGGTGTTTTATAATTGGAACTTTGTAAGGTATGAAACAGGTAAGTAAACTAATTATAATAACATTCTTCTTCTTATTTAAGTTTTGATTTATTTAAAGTACGAATTCGGGATTAAATCAACTTTATAACACATCGCTTAATTACATTTTGAGATTGATTCAATCTCAGTTCTACCTAAATCAATCTCACTTTAGGATTATTGTAAGTACGAATTCGTGATTAAATCAATTTTATAATTCTTTTTTCGGATTATTTTAAGTACGAATCCTGGATTGAATATGGATAACTTGCGTATTTCGCGATTGAATAATCCGTACTTGAATCAATCTTTCTGTACTTGATTCAAGAAAATCCGTACTCACCGTACTATTGATACAGCTTCGGATGAATTTGAGTACGGATGGATTGATTTTTCTTTTGAGTGTAAAAAATCAAAGTATCGAATAGAGTGTTTATAAGCCCAAAGTGCTACTTAAAATAAATTAGGCATAAAGAAGGATTGTTTTCCTTAAATTGTTTCCAAAAAGAAAGAAAAGTTGGGAATTTTAGTTATTTTACTAAATACAGAACAATAAAAGAATTTTTCCACTTGAAAATAAGTCGCACAAAACAAAGCTCTAAAATATAGAACTAATTTGTATGGAACGGATGGCGCGCCGTAGTTTAGATGGTAACGAACAGCCATCAGGTAACGGAAAAGGCAACGTATTGCGGAGTCTTAACCACCAAAAAAATGAAAACTATTTGAAAATAAAATTTGGACAATAAATTTCTATAATTTTTAAAAAACAACTTTCCTTAAAAATTCTTATTCGTAACTTACTATTTAAATGATTCCTACCATTAGGAATGATTTCGTTTTTTTTTTTTTTTTAATAAACTTTTGATTTCAATAAATACCCAGAAAAAAATTACACATTACCAAAAGAACGGCTTGCCATATAATGACTTACTTTTTTGGTTGCCAAGTTTAATCAGTCTCTTACCAAACGCATTACATTAGATTATAAAAATCCGAAGTAGTAGAAGAACTAATTTTTTAAGAAATATAAGAAAGACTGAAAATATTTACGCTAAATATTTACACTGTGCTAGAATTTGACTCTTTTTTTTAGACAAGCCGGGCACCTCGCGTTTTAACATAATTCGGGTACGCTGAATCCAGTGGTGCTAACCGTTTTTTTAGGTTAGCTCTTGTTTTGGAGATATACCGCTTTTTCGAAAACATATATTCGCGTAACTCAAAAACGGATCAGTTTATTATAATTACTTAATCAACCGAAATTCCGCAATAAAATTAACTTTAAGTAATGGTTAACTTTTTTCTAATATGCGCAGTCGTTTTAGAAACATAATTTTATTTTTTTTGGCAAATAGGATTAGGTTCATCAAATTTAATTTTCATTAATTTACATGTTTCGAGTATAACCGCATTCAATCAGAATTCCTTGCTTTTCTACCTTTTGCGCCACTGCGGCGCCTGCCAGTCTATAGTCAAACATTAATCTTTAACCAATTGTATTGGTAGATCGAAATTTGTTGTAATTAATTATTAATTTTTCAATTTTTATTTACATACATGATTTTTCCTTACTTATTTAGTCAATTCACAAGGTATCCTAACATGTCATATTGTCAAAATGTCCTAATATTTCACAATGGTTTAAAAATATTGTTGTACGGCTCAGCCGCTCAGCGCTGGACTTTTCTGATTAATTACGACAGCACAATAAACACAGCAAGCAACGTTCTATTTATTTAAGACACTTTTTGTTAACAAACCAACAACAATATTTTTAAACCATTGTGAAATATTAGGACATTTTGACAATATGACATGTTAGCATACCTTGTGAATTGACTAATTGTTTTTTCCGTACTTTTTTGTCAAGACTTTGTCTTGAAAACTTAAGTTTAAAAAAAAAAAATTTTTTTAATTCATTTCATATTGTAAATTCCTTCCTTCAATAAATATTTATAATTAAATGAAAATTAAATTTGATGAACTTAAGACGAATTAAAATATCAAAAACTTCAATTCCTTATAAAATAATTCAGAATTCTTCAGAACATTATCATACTGTAAAATGCTTTTTTAAATTTTCCAGCTGTGCATATTTTATTTCGAAAATTCGAGAAATGTATGAAAATTTTAGCAATTTTGTTCTGTTTTGTTTCGAATCAGTTGTTTTGTTTCTGTTCAATTCAAAGTCTGTATGTGTGGTTTTTTTTTATTTTTCGTTTTGTTCTGTTGCGGACAAATCTGTTGAAAATAGAATTTAACGTTAATTAACGTAAGTAACTTAAGTTACGGCCAACGTGTGTATGTATTAGTTTATTGTGATATGAAAAATCTTTAATTTTTTGTTTAAAGCCTGGTACTCTGTTCAACATTTCACGTGAAATGCTGTCAAAACTCATATCAAAAAGACTGTGCGGAATTTCTATGAAATAATGTCGATAGAGTTGTAGTCAGTTTAATTTGTGAAAAATTTGTGAAATGTTTCTGGCAACATTTTTTTACAACTGCGAAATAATATGAGCTGCACTTATTTCACGTGGAATTTTAAGAAAATGAAAACAAGTTTACACTTTATATTTAACCAGTAACGGTTTTTCATCCATATTTACTTTAATTTTTTTATTTAAAAAAAGTCTTTTTAGTAAAATACATGTGGGTTTTGTTTGCACACGCAAAACAATGTCGCATACTTTGAAAGATTAAAAACGCCAAATTGTGCAAACTCTCGAGATAGGTAACATTGATACATGTCAAACTTTTCGTATAAAATAATAGATGTTGCTAAAGGTGTTATGATACTTGCTATTTTTTGTATTTTTTCTATATTGGAGAACAGTGCAAATATATTTGCATAGGAAAACTGACTAAGTGTAAAGAGTTTGATTATACCATAAAAAATCTTGAAATGTCAAAAAAATATACGTGTGTTATCGATAAATAATCTTAGACTGTCAAAAAAAAATATAAAAATTTGTAACTTAAAATTGACATTTCCAGATTAAATGTTAGCACTGCTGCTAACATTTTTAGTTTTTGATCGAAAGTAGCGGGTTTTAACTTTTTTTTTGCGATTTATAGCTTTTTTGACGGTTTTTGTGGGAACAAAACGTGGGCAATATTGTTTGTTTTGTTTACATATTGTATTTCTTGTTCTTTCTCGCATTTGTTGTTTCATTCAGTCAATCCTAAAAAAATCCAATACAAAAAACAGCAAGTATCATAACACCTTAAACATTTTTCACAAATTGGAACAGAGTACTAGGGTTAAAGCTAGAAAAATTGGTTTTAATTAATGATTTTTTAAAAATTGACGTAGTTTTGGCACAAAATATCAGTTTTTTATTTTTTACGAAAAGTTTTTTTTTTTAAATTTCAATGCTTTTCTTTTTAAAAGCAGATGATTCCTTTCACAGGAAAAGTAATTACAAAATATTTGCTACAGAAAGGAACGAAAACGAACGGCAACGGAAAGTAACAACTAATGAAGGCTTTATTGTAAAGCGGACATACCACAAAAAAATACCTTCTTACTTCAGGCCTAATTAAAGGCATTCTTATCTAACTGCTAAAGAACGCCTGATAGAAGGCCTCGGCTGTTTTGTATAAAAGATAAGATACACATTCCACACTCTCTTCTATGAGAAGGGAGCATTTTCTGTTTTTTTCCAAAGCAAAATTAAGCGAATTATTATTTTTTATCTAGTTGGCATTCTTATTTACCTGAAATTCTTATGTAGAGGCCTTCTAGAAGGCATCCGTACTCCTTCTTTTCCCCAATGGGTATACTCTATTATATTTGAATTTGTATGCCAAATAATTTTTATACCCTTTTTTATAACTTTGTCATTCTGTGGGAAACTTTTTGATTATATATCTAACACCCCATAAAGCAATACATTTTGGCTCCTTGAGTAATTCTAAGTCGGTTTAGCCATGTCCGTCTAACCGTCTGTTGAAAACACGCTCACTTGGCCTCAAATTGCTTGTAGTTAGTCCTAAGCAGTTTGGGATTGAAATCCAGCAACATTGGTTCAGTGGGATCAAAACTATGAATCAATATGTAGAACCATCACCCTAAAAAAATTGATAATCATACTGTTAAATTACGCGAAGATCGATCCATAATTGACCATAGGCCCCATATAAACCATACTCGCGGAAAAGAGCTTAGTACTATCATACTAAAATTTTGTACGACAGATTTTTATAGGACCAGAAATCACACTGTAAAATTTTTTGAAGATCGGTCCATAATTTGCCATATGCCCCATATAAACCCTACTCTCGGCAAAAAGTTGAGTACGCCTAAAACCGTAATAAATAATGCTATAATAATGAAATTTGGTACGTCACAGTTTTATAGGCCGAGAAATTACACAGCCAAATTTTGTGAAGATCGGTCCATAATTAACCCTAGGCCCCATATAAATCCTACACTCGGAAAACAGTTTATTACGCCTAAAACCAAATAGACCCACTTTGGCAAAATAAGTAAAATTGCCTAAAACCATAACAGCTGTAAATATTGCGTTAAAATTTCTTTTAACTTAGATTCATATGGCCAGAAAAAATATGATGCAATTTTGTGATATACGGCCAATAATTTACCCCTTAGTTCCCATATTAAGCAGCCTTCTGAAATTCACTGTTAACGCTAAAACTAATTATACTGCTGTATTGAAATTTATTCTAATTTTTTTTATGTAATACCAGAAATCAGTCTTCAGAATTTTGGGATGATAGGTCCATAATTTACCATAGGTCCATTACAAATTATCCTCATTTTAGTTCGGCTAAAACTGTTACGAATCATGATTTTTTACTCAAGCAAGGTCAAAGTTCTAACAAGAAACGCATTTTTAATTTAATATACATAGGTCTAAACCGCAACCAATTTTAATGCTGACGTTTGTTTTTGTGAAAATTATTTAATAATATATATGTATGTATTTACCATATAGAGCCCACTCCTGTCGGTGGAGGATATCAAAGATTCGGCACAACTCTAACTTGTTTTGTAAGATATTTCTTGGTAGAGTTATGGGGTGCTAAAGTATGGCCGTTTTTGAGACATAAAGTTTTTGAAATTATTGTTTCGAAATAGAAATAAACAAACTAAGATAACTGATTGTTACCAGGGTTGTCAGATTGTTTTTGAACTTTTTCGACAAATTCAATGTCAAAAATCGCTAAGGCATTTATTTTTTAGTTCTTGGCAATAATATATGTATTTTAAGAATAATTAAAAATATTTTTTATAAATCCCAAAAAAAAAATTTTTCCATATCGCTAAAAACCGCCAAAAACTAAAAAAAAAGTCGCCATGATATATTTCGTTTAATTTTTATTTAAAACAAAGTAAAAATGATTAGTGAACACAAAAAAGGTGCAATGTTTAAAAAATTTTTTAGTAGTCTACTTAAAGCAACAAAAAAGAATTTTTGCGGTGAGTATTAAACAAATATTGGATATATGTACAATACATTTGTATGGAGTTGCGATTCTATTATAAATCTAAAACGCTATATACTTCAACGATAATTCACGTTCTTTTTTGGAACACATTGTGAAGGTACAAAAGAAATGCAAAATGTACTATTTACACTTCTTTAACTTCTTATTGCATTCTACTTCGAAGGCGAGTTTAAGTAGAGTTCATTATTTCAACACAGCCATTACCAGTTCTAATTACCAGCAAATAAAGAACAGCCAACGCAAGTTCCTTAAAATGGTACGTACCTGCCGTATTCTTGTAGCTATAAATTGTTGGCCTAAACAGATTTAAATTAGATTGAATATCATCATTAAAATTCTCTTTTAACAAACGGTATGTTTTCGATTGTATTTCATTTACATCCAAATGTACGTTAGGATTCATAAAAATCTTTAAAATATCTGTAACAACAACGAATCTGTGATAATTTGTCACATTTTATAATGGAAAAATATTCATAAACTTTAATTGTATTCATTTTTTAAAAAATTCAGCTTATTAATTCTTTCAAGAGCACATTTAAATGTGAAAAAAAAATTTCTTGAAGATTTTTTATTATCTTCATCAGTCATGTCAACATGAATGAGTTTTAAATACTGGTCATACATATGAATGCATCAAATTTTATACATTAAAATACTAGAATAAAAAAAATATTATTTCTTCGTATTGAATTTAATAAAATTCGTGGCTCATCAAAAATAGCCAACAAAATCGCCAACTATTTTATAAGTCGCCATGTCGAAAAATCGAAAATTAGGTCGCCAATCAAGTTTGAAAATCGCCACGTTTGGCGAGAAATCGCCACATCTGACAGCCCGCTAATTGTTATAGGAAATTGTTTGATTGTTTCAAAAAAAAAAAAAAAAAAATTATCAAACTTATTTTTGGGAATACAATTATTTATAAAATGATTTTATTTGTTGTGCTTAATTCCCTATTTTTATTCTTGATAAAACTCTGAAAATTTATTGTTGGAGGATAAGCTGTTTCTATGCGCATTTCACTGGTTGATTAGGCTAGATCATCAGGAAACGTTTTTCCCAAAAGTTTTTTGAAAAGCCAAAATTATCAGTAAATAAGACTACAGTGGGAATGAGAATTACAAACACTCAAAAGTCTTATTTGCAACGATATCAAAGCTTAAGCAAAATTGCAACAATAAAACAGTGTTTTTATCTTTTCTTACATTTCCCACGACAATTAGTTGGAATTCTCTGAACATTAATTGTAGCTGTAAGTGGGTTAAGAAAAAACAAATTAAAATCAAATTGTTTTTTCGCAAGAAATCAAAATAAAAACAATTTGCCAGTCCAGTTTTTTATGCACGTGCACTTGCAAATTTATCATCAAAGTTGTTTTTGGGAGTGCAATTATTTATAAAAATATTTTATATGATCTGGCCTAAAGATCTGGCGCATAGAAACAGCTTGTCCTCCAACAATAAATTTTCCGAGTTTTATCAAGAATAAAAATAGGGAATAAAGCATAAAGCCTCTAGTACACGGAATGTAAAAAGCCACATGCGCATGTGGTTCTGACGTAATTTTGACGTCAATGCAAAGCCACAATAAGCATTGCGTGTTGTGTGATGACGTCAAAATTACGTCAGAACCACATGCGCATGTGGCTTTTTACATGCCGTGTACTAGTGGCTTAACATATAAAATATTTTAATAAGAAAACAATTTTTTTTTAAATATTATTTTACGCAAAAGCGAACGCAATGACATGTTCTCATCTTTTTGTTGAGTCGGGTTTGTACAGTATTTTTATTGTGTACGAAGATCACAAACAGAGAAACGTTTTTTTTTTCTAAGGTATTTTCTACACAACCACTATTAGCGTTTATGTTTTCGAAATTTCTACCGTAGAGTATATAATGTTTTTTTATCGAACTCTGTTCAAAGCGCCTCCTTGAAACATTTGACATTATAGGGCTCAAAAGCGATACAGGATATGTATGTATATATTTGTTGTTTGTTTGATTTTTTTGTGGAAGAAATATTCTTAGTATATACATACATCTTTGATGATATTTATACCAAAGTATATTTTGCCAGAATTATGGAACGTGGTTATTATATTAACCACTTTTTCAAATGTGCTTCTATGAGTCAAATATCAATTTATAAATTACCATATTCATTTTCCGTAAATATTTCTGATACTTTTTGCTTAAGCCAACCTTTGGGTAACATTGAAGGAATGATTCTATACACTACCAAATATCTGGTATCTTCATGTTAAATCAAATAAAAATAATTTATGAAAAAAATAATTCCCATATTCTATTTTGTAAAAATTATCTTTATAAGATCCAAGTTAGATTTTGCCTATGCGTCTTGAGGCAAAAAAATTCTCTAACTTTTCTGGGAGCAAAATTCAGCAAAACTCTATTAAATGGCAGCCGAATAGAGTCTAATACTAGGGTACAAGAAACATTCAGAATTTAAAAAGCCCCGGATTAGTTTTTTGTAATACAAATTGCTTTTTTCTATTTTTTCAAGTTTAATCCAAGTCCTATTTTTATCCAATATCTGGTAAAATTCAGCCTTTAAAGGCAATTAGGTATAGATATAAGGAGTTTTATTACAAAACGCCAAATTCCATTTAAACAGTTGTTTTTATAAATTATTTTATATTATTAGTCCAAAATATTATTAGGAAAATGTATATTTTTAAAAAAAAAAACTCTGCGGACTGAGCAAATGCTAAATAAATAAAACAAAATTCTGTAATATTGAAAATCATAAGTTAAAATGTGAGTAATTAATTAGTTAAAAGTTTATTAATTATAGTAATAATATAGTGTTGGAAAAAACCCAGCCAATTGTAGGGGAATGTAAGAAAGAAAAAATTGACGGTTTATTGTTGTGACTTTGTTGAAGCTTTGATATTGTTACATTTAAGACCAGAGTGTTTTAAAATTCTTATTCACTTTATGGTCTTACTTGTATAATATTTTTAGCTTTTCTAAAGTATTTGGAAAAAGTTTCCTGACGAGCTGGCCTAAGCAACCAGCGAAATGCGCATAGGAACTAGCTTTCCCACAACAATAAATTTCAGTGTTTTCATTTAAAAAATAAAAAAAAAAAAAATTGGGATTATTAGCACATCATTAATAAATGAATTAATTAATAAAATATTTCATTTCCAAAAATAATTTTTGATAAGATTATTTAATGTTTACAAAATTTAAACCTTTAAATTAAATTATATTTTAACACCTATTTTAATAAGAAAAAATGCACTCTTTAGCCAATAAAGCAAATACAATTTAAAGCACCCACTCGCTAAGAAATAAAATATTAAAATATAATTATAAATTGAAACGCTAATTAAAATTATAAACACATTAATGCCCATACTCGTATTAGAAAACTAAAATAACTACAAAAGTAATACACAAATCAAACAATCATTTAACAGGCGAATCGAATAAATTACAAAACAAAATATTTGCCAAATGTAATTTTAAAATGCTTCACCAACTGGCTTGATAGTCAACTCATGCACTTGAACATGGGGAGGGGTGCCGAGACAATACATGACACCAGCTGAAATATCTTCGGACTTAAGCATGGTCATCTTTTTATACCTCTCTGGTAAGATTTCCGTGTCCACTAAGCCAGGACTAACACTCTTAGATTGCAACAACAAAAAATAGATAGTGAGTTATTGAAATGTTTAAAACACAAAACACCAGTTACCGTTATCTTTATTTTCGTTTTTAAATCACGAAATTCTTGACGCAAAATTTCCGTTAATGCTGTTACTGCATGTTTGGTGGGTGGGTAAATATTAAAGCTGGAGATTGAACCAGGGGGTGGATTGAAAATACCATGGCCCACAATACTATTTATCAACACAACATGGCCCTGATTAGCACTGGCCTTCTGCATTGATTGAAAAGCACGTCGCGTACAATAGACAATACCCATGACATTTGTCTGCAATGTTTGTTGTAATGTTTCAATATCCATGGTCAATAGCTGGCCGGCTTTGTAGGTGCCAGCATTATTAATTAAAACCTCCACTATGCCCAATTTAATTTCAATTAAATCGAAAGCTTCGTTGACCGATTTCATGTCAGAGACATCACATTTTATGGGATGCAAACGATTCTGTAGGTCGACCGGTAATGAGGCACGAATTTCATCGACACGTTCTTTACGACGCGCCAATGCCGCCACAATGAGGCCAGCTTTAACTAAATCTATAGTAATGGCAGAACCAATGCCCGAACTGGCTCCTGTGACAACAGCAACACGATTTTGCCAGCGTTCCATTATTTATGTATAAATAAATTGCTGAAAATTTTGTTTAAATGAAATCTGTTTTGCAACAGATGTTGATACTTTGTAATCACGAGAGCTACTGAAACATTTTCTATCGTTGTTTGTGGTTTAAATTAAACAATTTAGCTCTTCGTTCGTTTGATGGTGTTCTGTTACAGTTGCTGTATTTTTTTTCTTCTTCTTTTTAATTAATAAATGAATATAGCAAATAATTCATTTTAATAATCCCTTAACTAAGGTATGTCAATTGAATGATTTTTTATTTAGTTTTTTTGTGTTTTCAAAGGTCAATGTTTCCGAATAAACATAAAGTAGGAAACAATTTTGTTGTTGTTTTCTAGCCGCTTGATTGAACTCATTATGAAGATACAATAGGCATAAATAATATCAGGGGCCAAATTACGGCATTCGATATCGATCGAAATTCCCATTTAAATTGTATTGTAATTTCGATCTATATCGCATGCGGTAATTTGGCCCCAGGGTAAGTTTTTCAAGCTTTTAGCATGAAACATAAATTTTTTCTTTTTTTTTTATCACTTGTGATTTCTATCAGTTGCAGCAACATTTTCTAGCACTTGTAATTTCATAGCAAAATGTATTAGTAAATACAATCTTTAAATTTAAAATATGTGTAAGTGCAATTTTTAAAAAACAAAATCACTTATACAAACGTAGAAAGAGGAAAAAAGCAAAGTGTTTCACGCATACAGCGTCACCCCTTCGTCAGTCAACCAATCGACAAATTTCCAATATATAAAATGTGTTAGAGTATGTTTATTAGGGCGGATCGATTGTATAGCAAAAACTTAATCTACATAAAATTCTAAGAAAATTCTCCGAAGAAACCATGGGTCTAAAATAAAATCCTAATCCGCGCCTCTCGACTTGAAAATATTCACCCAAGTAAAAAAAGTTTGTATATTTAATATTTTTATAAGGAACATAGATAAAAAAATTTCTTTCATAATTTAGTGAAAAAGATTGGAAATACCAAAAAAAAAAAAAAAGAATTACACTCAAAAAATTGTTTTCAGTATTTATAATATAACTGTTTTTGTTTCGATAAGCAATTCAAATAAAAACAAATAAAAAAAGTGTTTTCACTCAAAAAAAATTTTCAAGTCGAGAGGAGGGATTAGGATTTGATTTTAGACCCATGGTTTCTTCGGAGAATTTTATGTAGATTACGTTTTTGCTATACGATTTTTTCATTTTAATTTATAAATTAAATAATTTTTTTTTTTTTTTTTTTTTTCCAAGGTCTGTTTTATTCTTTAAATTCTTTATTTTTCAATATTTCGACATCCTTTGGATGTCATCTTCAGGAATCTTGAAAGAAATACAAGTAAACATAAATCATTTTTCTATGTTACCATACCATTTAACAATATACATTTGGTGTATGTTCTCTTTCTTTACAGTGGGCTACTAGTGCTGTTTTTTGTGTCGATATTTTATTTTTACATTTAATGTCCGATTTGAGTCCGGAAATTCTCGTTCTTAGTTTGTTTTTAGTAGTGCCAACATATACTTGGTCGCAACTGTTGTTTGCGTTACTATTGCATTTTATCTGATAAATTAAATCAGCCTTGTCAAATATGTCCACTTTAGCTTTGGTGCATGAGAAAAGTTTTCTTATCGTGTTATCGGTCCTCGGTACTATTTTATATTTCTCATCGTTGTAAAATTTGGAGTTTTTAACTCTTTCCGATATGCCTGGTATATATATATGTTATTGTCTTGTATATTTTCGTATTCTTATCGTCGGTTTCTTCAGTCTGCTTTCTAACGTTCTTGTTCTTATTGATCAAATTATTCATGAGTTTTTCTGGAAATGAATTTTTTCGCAATATGTCCTTAATTTTTATAATATTCTCTCTGTGGAATTGTTTGTCACTAATTGTCAAAACTCGTCGTATTAAATTTACCGCCGTATTTATTATAATATTTCTTGGTTGACATGAAAAAAAGTTTACAGTTCTACCAGATGAGGTTGGTTTTTGGTACCAATCTGTTTTTAGTTTATTTCCCCTCCTTATAACTAAAGTATCCAAATAAGGCAGTCGTCCGTTTTCTTCTTTCTCCATAGTGAATTTTATTTCTTTGTGAAAACTGTTTAATTGTGCCCATGTTTCTTCTATTGCACTTTCATTTATAATCCCAAACAGGTCGTCAACGTATTTAGTAAGCATTCTCGGCTTTATTTTTAGTTTTTGTATGCTATTTTTTAGCAGTTCCTCCATTACAATGTCTGCTATAATTGGAGATGCCGGTGACCCCATTGGAACTTAATAGAGAATTTTTTCATTTTTTCATCCATACAAATCAACCCGCCCTAATGTTTATGTTTTCTTCGCAGTGTACTAATATATTTATGTATATAAATTATTTAAATTTCAAACAGCACAGCTTGTTTGACAGTATTAAAAAATGTATTGCAAACGTATGTAATTGGCATGTCATTAATTACGGTCTATTAAAAAACAAACAATTGTTTTTACTCATTCTAATCGCAGGTTTCATTTTTAAAACCATTCAGTCTGAATATTAATAAAAATAAAATTGTAAACATTGAGAATTTTGTATTTATTTAATACTAATAGGCTGACTTCCAAAACGTCAATTGCTTTGTATTAGACCAGAGTAAATTGTTACATAACGTCGCAGTACAAAATATATAAAATGGAAACCCTTTCAAAACATCAATCACTGTTACGTATAAGTAACGCAGAGAAACAACAATCAGGGCATCGGTTTTAAAATTGATGCTTTGTGACATTTAACATTTAATTTGCAAACACTACATGTTTATTTTTAATATTATCCATTGCATCACTTACATTTCAAAACTTTTAAATAAACAAAATACATAGTTGCATTGTTTCGGTACTTTGTACATGTACATGGATAAAATACAGTAGTAAAACTGTATACAAACTTTGTATTAGTACGTTTTGGAAGTCAGCCATACTGGCAATTTGAAACTAGAAAGTCAGTATCTTAAGCAAACCTTAATTGAATGTACCTAATGGGTCGATTGCGGACGGCAACACAACTGAAGTTAAGCTGCCAGCAGCTTAATTAGGCAACGCCGCACAGTGGCTGAAAATTTTATTTCATTGGCCATAAGTCCAATTTTTGTTTGTCACCGATTTCCAAAATTTTAATTATATTTAATATTAAACATATTAATGGCCAATTTTCAGGATTGACATTAAAACACATTTATGTTAAAAATCGTTTTAAATACAAAATTCTCTTCTTCACTAAACACTTAAATAAAACTTAATTGACCAATGTGGTACATTTAAATTCAACTTATGTTTCCATTGGATTAACTTAGCAAGGTGGACTCAATATCATAAAAATACAAGAACAACAGGCTAAGCAATAACATCCAGCTGTTTTTTGAGACCACCTTGTAAATAAGTACAATTTTTTCTGATATCTTTTTGTATTTAGTAGTGCTACCATACTTTTATCTTAATTATATAAGACTTTTTTAATAAAACTTAAAAAATCAATCTGTATATAAATACGATTTAAGTTTATATGAAAATTAACATAATATAGATTTAAATAATGTCCTGAAAATTGGGCATAAAACTACGGTAGCCAAAAAATGAGGTCAAAGTATTGGTAATTGTAGTCGTACCATGTTGTTAAACACAACTTTTTTAAATTTAGAAAAAAGTGATTTGTTTTTATATTTAATCCGAAAGAAATTATCGTTGCTCAAAAACTATCATCGATAATGACCTGCTAGCTTCTTGGCTAGGTTGGTAGTCTTGTTATCTTTAAAAAAGTGATATGTGCGATTATTGTGTTATTTACATTTGAGATGTTAAGACATATTTTCAAAACTACTATATTTTTGTCAAATTTCAACTTTAGTAGAATAGAACTTGTGCGGATCAAAACGGATTTAGAAGGTAAAACCACTGAGAGAAAGGTGAAAGTGTTTTCTTTAACCCTGTATATACTCTTGAACCCGTTTGGACCCGTCTGTTTAACACTTTTTTAATTTTAATGAAATTACTCCAAAAAAAATTTTTTTGTTTGAAATTTTTTTTTTTACAATTTTTTTTTATTCCGGAAAAATGTTTTCAGAAGTAACAGAAATCATGTGCTACTGCCTTCAAAAAAAATTTTATGATATAGGGAATATTAATCGTGATAGAATACATATAGTACATATAAAAATTTTATTATTGTGACACAATCAGAAAATTAGTGTCAGGTATTTTGTAGCTTTAAATTGAAGGGGTTTAAGCTTTTTAATCCTTTTTATTCTACCTGTATTTGGTATGAAAAAAAAGTATGAAAAGGTTTAAAAACAAGTGACATTCGGATGCAAACTCAGTGGATATAATATATCTGAGCAATAACAACGTTTTTCATAAATACATAGAGAGCTTCAGCTATAAAGAATTGGCCGGAGAGGAATATGTTAAAAATTACATTCGAAAAAAAGGAAACTTAAATTCCAATAGCACTGAAATACAATTGGACTTAGAAAATAAATCATCTGTTTTCATCAAAAAATTAAAAAAGCGATACAGGAAAGTTGATTCCAGCAAAGATAGATTTTATAAGAGCTTTGCAAACTGGTTAGAGGACGAACTTTCTGTCCAGATCGCTTCAGAAACTACAAATCAAAACACTCGTGGGATATCACAAAAATCGCTGTACAACTGTAGAGAAAGTTCTAAGAGGCGGAAGCTTAAGGATATCAATGATCGGATATGTAAAAATATTCAAGATACTTTCCTACATCAATTACGATCACAGAAACAATTGACAAAAGTGGATATCATTGAAAAAGTTGTTAAAGCTAGTCCATTCAAAACAAAACGGATTCTTAAAAGTATACCAACTCCGAGCGATGCAAAACAATTCACAAATGAGGAGGCATTAGCAATATTTGTGGATTTGAAATTAACAAAACAGTAATATATTCAGCTCAGATTGCGTTCGATTGAAAAAGGCTCAAATCAGTATCCAGCATATCATCACATAACAGCTTCTAAAATGGACTGTTTGCCATTAAAGGACACTATTACAATCACACCAATTTCGACAGAGGTACAACTACAATCTCTACTAGATCACACAGCAGAACGCTTGCTACAATCAATAAAAGGAAATGAGTTAAAGAAATATTGAAACACAAAGTTAATTCTTTTTTGTAAATGGGGATGTGATGGTTCTTCCGGACAAAAACAATACAAACAAGAAGTATGTGAAAATATTTCGGACTCAGATATGTTCATGGTATCATTTGTACCATTGCGATTAAAAAAGATTTTGGAAGATTCAGAGCCTTAGACTAGTACAACGCAAACAAAGGATATTCTGCGAAATTCTGCAGGACTATCAAATTTGAATTAAAAAAAAAGCTCATGATGCCATTTACAAAGAAGTTAGTGATATCAAGGCCCAAATTGCAACACTACTGCCATTACAATTAGATTTAGATAAGCAGCAAATTGAAGTTAGCTACCAATTAGTGCTAACAATGATAGATGGAAAAGAAGGCCCTGCTTTAACTAACACGAAGACTGCATCCAGCTGCATCATATGTCATGCAATATCAAGCCAATTAAACCAAGTCCCGACAAAATCATTAGATAATACTGATGCATATGAATTTGGATTATCACCACTACATGCAAGATTACGACTTATGGAACACATACTAAAAATCAGTTATGATTTAGATTTCGGATCTTCCAAATCATAACTAGGACCAATATTTTAAGTTGTCACAAATATCAGTACAAATGCATAATACCCTCTCCAGTAGAGATGAGCGATATTTCTGTACCTGTGATTTAATCACTGTTACTGAAAAATCACGAATCACAGTTGTGACCAAATTTGTAAAGTAACAGGTACTTTCTAAGTCGTTCTTTTTGTATTTTGTTACATATACAAATTTATGATATTTCACTGTTTGTGTGGGTAATAGCTTTTTTTGAATGAAATGTCGAATGATATTGCTGTTCTTTTCATTCTCTCTTCTATCTTATTAGAATTTTTTTATGCCAAAATTTATTTGTTCAAGTATGTATGTATATGAAAATAAACAGATTGGAAAGCTCTTACAATTTGTTGTTGTTTCTTTGGAAAGTGCTTACAAAAGCTCTTGCAAAAGCTCGCGCATTGTACATATAGCTTGGCCGCAATTGCTTTAAAAGAACAGAAAACTGATAAACCGTGATCACAATCACAGTTTAAAGGAGCAGTGATTTTTAAATCACATTCACTAATCACGATGATCTTTAAAAATCACGGGATCGCTCATCTCTACTCTCCAGTATTGTGTTATGGGTATAAAAATAGACTGTTCAGTGTAATATATTTCAGAAATAACGCATTGAATATTTGTTTGGCAGTAATCGAACGTTTTTACATATCCCCAGAGCAAATATTCTTAAAATTTAATTTGTTCAACTTTTACCGATTAACAACCCTACCCCTTTCAGATTTTTTTTCTATTAAGCCCCTTCTAAAAAACAATTCTAGATACTACATCAGCTACTACATAAAACGATAGTTTTAGTAATATCGAAATAAAAACTATTGTTTATTTAATTTTCTTAAATAAAATCAATAGATGGTGAAAGAAATTAAAACTTTCCGATGTTATTAGTTTAACTAAAATCGCATCAAATTGAAAAAACCAAAAGGCCAGTTTAATGCACTCAGAAAAAAAGTTAAAAAAATGTTAAACATTTATTAAATTTTCCTCTTATTTATTACACTATACAACACAAAAAAAATTACAAGATCCGGCCTATAAATTTTGATAGAGGAGACAAAAAAAAAGACACATGTATCGGCGTTTTGAAAGTTTACATCTGAATTTAATTTAAGGGGCGTTAAAGTTTCCCAGCTCTGGCACATTCTTATTGTTAATCGGCGTAAGAAACCATGTGATCCCTACATTTTAGGTAGAAAATGTGTTCAGTAGATTTATATTGAATGTTATACGGAGAACATTTGTATAGAATATGTTAACCGTCTAACTGCTTAAGGTATGGGTCTTTTTTGCCCATCTTTTAAAAAAGAGCAAAAAACACCATTAAAACTGGGATTTAAGGGGTTAAAAAGTTCCGCAGAAATATTATCCGTGAAATTTTACTATAAGTCTCTGAATACACCAAAACCGAAAATTCATCCAGACAGTCAGAAATAAGACACAACAAAAGAGAGCTTAGGATTAATTTCGCATTTATTAAGAATTTTATTTTAAAGTACCCCAAAAATTTAGCATGAAAAAAAAATA
Source organism: Pollenia amentaria (assembly GCA_943735925.1). NCBI lineage: Eukaryota > Metazoa > Arthropoda > Insecta > Diptera > Polleniidae > Pollenia > Pollenia amentaria. The sequence continues at coordinate 161,907,852 of OX031008.1, forward strand.
GTTCAAATTTAACTAAAAATCACTAATATCTCTATTATTTTACCTTCGATAGCAAATTTGGATTGGAAGTATTAATTAATTAATTATTAAAATTATTAATTAATAATAAAGCTCTATGCAATTCCACTTCATTATCATACAATGTCCAGCATATTTCAGCGATAACAAATGAATGCTTTTGCCTTTATAGCGTTCTTCAATGGGTGCGTTTGTCTGATGAAATTTTTCACCATGCCCATCATATTCTGTTGACAACTGGTTCTCAAAGTAATCCATATGGGAATTTAAAAAATGAATTTTTGTTGACATATGAACGCCTTGTTTTCTAAAAAAAAATGTTTTCCGTAACATTCTGAACACATTTTCTACCTAAAATGTAAGGATCATATGGTTTCTTATGCCGATTAACAATAAGAATGTGTCCGAGCTGGGAAACTTTAACCCCCCCCCCCTCCCCCCCTTTCAAAACGCCGATACACGTGTCTTTTTTTTTGTCTCGTCTATCAAAATTTATAGGCCGGACCTTGTAATTTTGGAAAAAATATGATTTTGTTGTACAGTGTTATCAAAGTTGTTTTTGGGAATACAGTTATTTATTAAAAGATTTTATTTGTTGTGCTTAATTCCCTATTTTTATTCTTGATAAACCAACTAAAAATTTATTGTTGAAGGATTAGCTTCTATGCGCATTTCACTGGTTGAATAGGCCAGATCATCAGGAAACGTTTTTCCCAAAAGTTTTTAGAAAAGCCAAAAATATCAGCAAAAAAGATTACAGAGGAAATAAGAATTACAAACACTCAAAAAGTCTTATTTGCAACTTATATCCTTTCAATTTTACTTTACAATAAGTTCAAAAGCATTTACAAAATCTATAAAAATTCAATTTGCATTTTGAGAATTTCTTTTAAAAATAAATTGCATTAAACTACAAACCATCCGATTCATTGTCTTTTTTAATTTTATTCCCAAATGGGAAATAAATATAAAACTTAATGTTACTCTAATTTTGTTTTATTTAAGTTTCTTCTCAAATCTTTCCAGATTATGAATGTGATTTTGTTGTTCTCTTTTTCGATTTTTATTTGTTCAAATGCTTTTACTTTAAGCCTAATAAAGTGTTTACTTCTTAAATATCTATTTGACTAAATTACAAACGAATACATGGATAGATACTCGTACATACAACTTACATTAATACATACTTATGTAAGTATTTTATGAGTTTTAGGTTGAAAGAAGGGTGCAAATATGCGAAACAAAAAAGACTTGGAAATAACCTAATCTTGAGCAGAGAAATAAAGGAATTGTAAATAAAGTTGATCTCTACTTCAGTTTGGAATCTAATGAAGCAAAGCTAAATTAAGGACTTAGTCAAAGAAACGCGAGTATATTAAATAATACATGCCTGATTTTTAAGACTGGGTTTCAAATGGAAATTACCCCTAGAAATATTTTTTATTAATAAAGTCTAAAATTAAATAAGAGGCAAATTTTTATTGAAACTTGTATCTAGCAGTTGTATCCTAAAATGTTATTATACCAAAGTGTATGATCTGCTAGGGAGATCGAAAGATTATTATTCGACCGCTATTTGGGTTTTGCTCAAGCCGGTTATTTTAAAATGTCGAATAAGCCGATTATTTTGGTATAATAAACCGGCTTTTTTAATAATCATTTTGAATATAATTTGAAATATAATTTTATAATTTATAAACATAAATTTTCCTTACTCTTGTTTTAATGTACCCGTAATTTAAATATTTATTATAATTGAATATGGGGCAAACTTAATTTTTTATGATGAATGTTAAAACAAAATGTAACAAAAGTCAAAAAACATTATGCATAATGAATATACAAATCGAGTATAACAGCCTGTGTAATTGTAAAAAAACAAAGCCAAAACAATTCAAAATACTCCAAAAATGTTCAGTTAAAAAGTAAATAGTAAAAATATTAAATATATTTTTTTCTAGATGTTATCTCTGGAGATATTTCGAACGGGATTAAAAAGACAAACTAAGGTGCTTGAAGTGTCCTAAAATAGTAAGTTGCAAAGGTTTTTCCACGTCAAGGCTTATTAATCACCCTTAATTAGTCCACATGCTTGACTTTAATATACTTCAAGTAAAACCTCCGTTTAAAGTAGTTCTAGAAAGACGGCAAATAATACTTTTTTAAAATACGCTGCAAAAAATTATCATTGGGTGAAATATTAGCCCGTTAGGCACTAAAAACTCTTAAGTAGTTCTAGCATATCTTCATGCTTAAAACTACATCACTACATCAGTTTTACTTATTAAAACACCAAGAACTAAAAAAACAAAATTGAGGAAATCAAACAATGTTATGGAAGGTTTTTAATTGTGGTCTTCCAATTGACAAATATTTCATACGCGCAGAGAAAAAATATGATTGGGCTTGGTAACGGCAACTACACTATGTTTATTGTAACAATATATTGTTGTCGTACACAAAATATTGTTATTTTTATTAAATATCAATATGTCAATGTTAATCGCAATTATAAATTTAAGTATGTTTCACTGAAAAAGAATCATTTTTATAACAACTAAATAATGATAACTTTGAAAACATATTATATTCCTCACAAGCATTTAATGATGTTTAATAGCCATTACATGATAACTTTCTATACGTGTACTCATACTTAATATGCTTAATATGCAAACAAAATATCTTTACTCTAATAATATTTTGTTTTCGCCATTTGTAAAATAATTTTGCATCAGTTGTGTCGTTTGTTTTACATATTCCTATCGAAATATCTGTTATTCAGTGGTTAAACAAATACCCATTAAAAACCCAGGTTTAACGAAATTTAAAAATGAAGAAATTGTAGGTTCATTAAAAAAAATTGTAAAGTTAAAATGTTAAAATTGTTTGAAAATGGTGCAAAAATATAAGCCATTGTTTTGTGTTATTTTAGAGAAAAAGAATGAAAATTCTATAAAATTATTTATAAATAATTGCGACCTACGACAAAAATAGGTTAAAAATATTATGCTTAAAGTTGTATCATATTATGATGTGAAATATCTGTAACAGTTTTACGTTAAGGTTGCCAGTAAGTAAATAAGCATAAATACCCAGCAAAAACTTGGTAATCACTTGCAATTACTGAACAACTAACTTTTCAATGACAACTTCATACCATCTGCATTACATAGAAGTAGTTTAGCAATGGCTGACATATAGTCTGTTACACAAGCACTTGCTTATTAGCTGATTAACGAAATTTATAAATTATTCATAATAAAATGCACTTAAGGTTTTATTTATTCAAATCTAATGCAAATTAATTTTAAATACATATTTGTTCTTACAGATTTTTTTTATGGCTTATTATAAATGAAAAACTAGTTGTGATAGATTTGAATACACAGAAGAAATAAAACATCTTCTCTTATCACCAAATTCATGCCAAATTCATAGAATCAAGCAAACAATTTGTTGATTTTGCACCTATTACCAAAAAAATTGTAAAATTGTGAATATTTTTTTTTTCAATAAATGATATTTTTAATTTTAATTAAAAAAATTATCAAAAAACTTTGCCATTTCAAACAATGTGTTAATTTATTTAATTAAATATTGACAATTCCGAACAACAACTCTACAAGTTTAAATTATTTTATTTTAAACGAAAAAGTCAATTAATATTTTTTGATATTTCATTAATATTTTAATTAAAAATTTATTCCAAAACAACTTAAATATTAATTAAATCAAAACTATATTATTAATTTTCGTTCAACTAAAAAAATAATTGATTCAGTTATCATATTAATTATTTTCAACCATTTTTTTATTTGATAAAAACTTTTTTCTGTGTATGAAAAATTTAAATACGTAATTGATGTCCTTATTGCAGGGTGGTCAAATTTTGCATTAGAAAGTAAATTAAATTAAAAACACAATTTGTGTGATAAATTCAGTTTTGTTGATACCAATGTGAAGTACCTATTTGTAAGCGAATGTGGTAAACACTTATTCAACTCCCTATTTGTAAGCGAATGTGGTAATGACTTTTTTAGCTCCCTATTTGTAAGCGAATATGGTAATGATTTCTTTAGCTCCCTATTTGTAAGCGTGTGTGGTAAGTACTTGCCTCCAATGACATCACCGTGTTAAAATATTGAGTTAAATGCTAATGTATAAGTACTGAATAGTAGTTATAATAGCTTTTTAACTCATTACTTTTCAATGTAAATTTTTGCTATATATATATATATAATAAAAAAAATTCCGGTTTCAGGTTTAATCTACATATTATTATGATTTACATGATAATAATATGATTACCTCTTAACTTATTATGATTAGCATGATAACAATTTGATTACATTAAATTATAATAGCATGTAAGAACAACAAATTAGGATTAGGGAAAAAATATTATGATGTAATACTACGAATATATTTGGTCATAATATGATTCAATAATTATCGTAATATGGTGGCTACAATCATGAATCTTGTCATAGTATGTTTCTCTTAGAATATGTTTACCACAACCATGTTTTTTCTTTGCGTGTACAAAAAGCATGTTCATATTACTCTTCGTTTCCATAATGCTGAAACAAAATAATTTGAAATGTATATTCTTGCAGCTTGTCAAAAATATGGTTGAAGTCTTCTAATTCCATATAATAATTTTTTACGATTAAAGTTAAAAAATGACTAAAGAAATATTGGTGAATCGGTCTTTACTTAGATGCATTGGCCTAAAAAGATTTAATTCTTTTAAAGATTTGAATAGGACATATACAAACATATAAAAATGTGTTTGTCTAAAGTAAGTAAATATGCAATCAGTGAATAAATACATTTAAAAAAAGTTTTTTTTTTAAACACGACAAGTATGTTGTTGTCTTATTTGTAAATCTACTTAATTTTATAAGAAAACGTGTGTAAATAATATGTCGTTGTTTTCTATGAGGGATTGAAGAAGTTTCTAACAACTTGCAACATTTTACTCTCCCACACACACACACACACTTTTTAGGCTTTAAGGAAAAAAATAGAACGAAATAATGTAACATAAAGTTTAAAGTTTAGGTAGCAAAATAAAGATTTCGTTTCAGTTTTTGTTTTCATTATTCTTATTGTTGTATGTTTTGCATACCTTGGCAGAATTTTTCAATAAACGATCAGGGCTGTAAATTCTGTTTATTTTACTGGCAATAAATGATAGTGAAAAAGCGAAGAAAATTATTTTGATTTTCTTTTTCTCCAATGCATCAAACATATATAAGTGTTAATAGTGACCCTTTGGGAAATTTAAAACCAGTTCTAAGCAAAATATTTACAATTGTGGATGCAGCAGTAGAAAATAAAGATTTTCGAAAAATTTCATCGATATTCAGTTCTATATGATACCGGAATATGATGTGTCGTGAAAAATGTGTCACTAATAAATAACGATTAAGATTTTTTTGAAATAAAAAATTGATAAAACAAAAATAAACTTGATAATGCAATAAAGTAGAGGACTTTTAAAATGAAAGTTAAAAAATTATATTGAAAATAGTGACTAGAAAAATGCAGGGTAAATTATTTTAAAAATACTTAGAACATTAACCTTCGACGTTGGTCATGCCATCGCCGTTATCTACAGATGATAGCAAACTTCTTTTGGATTGAATCAAGGCGAATTCAACAACAGGTGATGTTGAAACGCCATCTGATTTTGACAGTTCTAGCCACTTTGTTTTGATTTGTTAGGAATGGTTGACATTTTGGACCGTAAACACTAACAATGAAATTCAAAAAACCTTATGTTGTTTCTGTTGTTTTTGGATTGTTGTAGTTCCGACACCACCTGTTTAGAACATTAACCTTCGACGTTGGTCATGCCATCGCCGTTATCTACAGATGATAGCAAACTTCTTTTGGATTGAATCAAGGCGAATTCAACAGAAGGTGATGTCGAAACGCCATCTGATTTTGACAGTTCGAGCCACTTTGTTTTGATTTGTTAGAAATGGTTGACATTTTGGACCGTAAACACTAACAATGCAATCCAAAAAACCTTATGTTGTTTCTGTTGTTTTTGGATTGTTGTAGTTCCGACACCACCTGTAGTTGAATTCGCCTTGAATTGAATTGGACATATGGTTTTACCAGAATGGCCATACTTGTCACACAATCAGCGTTGCCAGAATGATAATGGGTTTTCATATTTTTGATGATTTCTTAACCAAAATATGATTTGCGGATTTCTTTTCAGAAATGATGATTTTTCATTTATTAAAATTATTAAAAATTATGACTTTGTACTTTTAGTATGTTTGATCCAAGTACATAGTTTTTCTATAGTTCAAACAAAGTTTTGTTGAGTCTAGCATACACAAAAATGCATTATTTTTTCTTTGCAAAAAAATATTTAAAAAACCATCTTGTAATAGCGGTTGTTCATTTTGAGAACATTGATGAAACAATATGCTTGTTCAAAGAAAAAGCTTATTTTAAACAAGTGAAAGTGCTATATTCAGCTGTGAATATTTCAGGAGTGGGTTCTATATAATATCTATATATTATTATATTATATTTATAAAAACAGATGTCAGCATTAAAATTGGTTGCGGTTTAGATTTGAATTAAATTATTGACCGATAATCAGAAAGTTTTATGGGTTTCTTTTTGAACTGGCTTGAGTAATATATCATGATTCGTATCAGTTTTTGCTAAACTAAAATTATTTTCAGGAGGGGAGTTTATATTGTACCTATGGAAAATTATGGATCAATCATCCTAGGGATGGGCAAATTGAAAAAATATATCGATATATATCGTATCGATATTTTTTAAGAGTATCGATATTTATTAATTAAGAATATTGATATATCGAACGTATTAAGCTGAAATTATTACAAAATTTAAAAACTGACGAGATTGTGTGGTTACAATCCAAACTAGTCTGTGCAACCTGTCCGTGAAAGCCTGGGTTCAAATCTCAGCGCAGTCAAGAATAAAAAATTATCAATAAAATTTTAATTAATTTCATGTTGTAAAATTCCTGTCTTCATAAAAATAATTTAATGAAAATTAAATTCAATGAACTTAAGCCTAAATAAAAATATCTAAATTTGGATTAAAAACCATTAACAGTTCAATAAAATAACCACAATACTAATAAAATTTAAAAACTTAATATACTTGTGTCAATACATAATTACATATGTTCAAACTATATTACATGTAATTCCATTCAAACTTTTTATTGTTTCTTTTAATTTAAAATTTACTGCCTGTCCCTCGATTTCGAACGAAACTTTCATTCGCTTAACTTTTATTTAAAACAAAAACCAATTTTAAAATTTAGTTTTTAAGGTTAGTTATGCGAACGAAGTTTTCGTATGAAATCGAGGGACCGGCAGCTAATTCTACAATAAAATAAGTAAAGAATACAAAACACATTTTATTTATTCGCCATATGAAATCTAAAAAAAAAAATTATTGGGATAATATAATGCCAGATTATAAACTGCCGGGAAACGAACCTTATGACACATACTATACAAGTAAACTGAGCAATATTGTATTTTAAAAATATAAGAACATGCTCAAATAAAAAGAAAAAAAATATTTATTTTTTTATTATTAACATTCCAACTTTCATGGGGTCTATTGCTGCTAATACGCGATAATTAAGGCGGTTCTTTGCATAATTCTAGGAACACTTTCCAGAATATTTTTTCCGCGCCTATTTTTTTGTTGTCATCTCTTTAAAACCTGAACTGTGTAATCTAAAAATGAAATGAAAAAGTACAATGGAAATGCGCCGTTATTTGCTTTATATTAGTTAAAAAACAAATGATGCAATTCTTAAAAAACAACATTATTGTAAAGCCTATAGTACACATGCGCATGTGGTCCTGACGTAATTTTGACGTCATCACACAACACGCAATGCTTATTGTGGCTTTGCATTGACGTCAAAATTACGTCAGAACCACATGCGTATGTGGCTTTTTACATTCCGTGTACTAGAGGCTTAAGCAGTTGAGCAACGGTTAAAATTTTGAATTTTATTATAAAGAGATCTTTAAAATATCGAATTCGATAGTCGTAGATAAATATCGATGTATCGATATATGGGTATTTTTAATATCGGCGATATATATCGATTATAATTTTTTTAATATCGATATTTTAATATATCGATATTTATTGCCCAACCCCAAATCATCCCAAAATTCTGTAGAGTAATTTCTGGTATTAAAAAACATAAATTCGAATACAGCAGTGAAATTAGTTTCAGCGTTTACATAGAATTTCAGAAGGCTGGTTTATATAGAATCTAAGGTAAATCATGGACCGTATACCACAAAATTTTATGACATTTTTAATGGTCATTTGAAGCTAAATTGGAACAAATTTTGCGCAAAGAATTCTGATGATTGGAATGTGGTTATTCTCAAACATGTAAATTCGACCCGAGTTTAATCCCGTGTTCAGTCAAGAATTATCAAAAAAAAATTTGTTGTAATTCCTTCCTTCAATAAAAATTGTTTAATGAAAATTAAATTTGATGAACTTAAGTCTAATTAAAACATTTTACAATATCTAAAAGCTTAATATATTAAGAAACGTTTTTATAAAATCGTTAAATTTCCAGCTGGGTTTTTATATGTACCTGTATTTATATTAGATTAATGATATGAATGTATCTATTTACTTGATGTAACTTTTCCCTCTTTTTGCTGGAAATTGTTTTTTAATTTTTATTTGTCTGTACTTTTGCGCAACTGTGCGTTGAATATTTAATCTCCATTTGATTCGTTTAAAAAAAAACACATTTATCTACTATATTAAACAGTTCCAAAGTGTATATATTTATTTGATTAACTGATTGCAAAAATGGGTAAAATTCAGTTTGTTTACAATATAATTATAACATTTGTAAAAGTTTTTTTATTTGTTTTTTTTTGCCAATAAAGGATTTTCGAATATTTTTACTAAAGGAAGTATGATCTGTCGTTAGATAATAACAAATACTTCGGCTGTACAATTGAAATATATACTTTTTTACTTAAGAACAAAATGTTTTTTTTTTTTAATTTATCTGTATTTAAAAGGTTGATTTTGATTTAAACGATTTTAAACAAAAAATGTTTGAATATATTCGTTTTGATTTAATGATGTTTTTTGATTTTTTCTTGATTTTCTTTTTGATTATAAAAGTACTTCTTGACATAAAAAATATGTGTGGTTTTTGTATTTTATTGGGATTTTTATAACTACTTTAAATTCAATATACACACCCAGGGGAAGCCTATACTGGCTGTCCCTTTTTTTTTTTTTGTATGTAGTTTTATATATCCTCGTAATGTCAAATCCATGTCTTCTTAATGTCAAATTCATTTACCTAAATACAAAAAAAAAAAAAAAACAGCTAGCATCCTAGTGCGGCTACCTTGTGTTAATGTACCTTTTTACTAGGGTTGCCATTCGTACTGTTTCTATCAGTACATGTACTGTTGTTTAAAGTACTGATTTATTCATTACAAGCAAATCAGTACGCAAATGTACTGATTTTTTTATTAGTCTACTGTTTTTGTATTGTTATTATATATTAATTTTGCTCAGTATATAGTTTGTCATATTGTCAAATTGTTTGCGATACAAATATTAATATAGATTTTCTTATCGATGAGTTATTAACATCAAAGATTTTTGCCGAGTCAGTACGAAAAGAGAAGACAGTAAAAGAAAAATGGAAAGAGCTTATAAATGGTGGTGTGTTTGCGAATTTGAGAAAATGTGTAATTTAATTTCTTCCATTCCACATTTAAACGCTTTTACAGAACGAGTCTTTAGTTTTCAAAGTGGAGAAAAGAGAGAACTAAGCTCCTAATATTAAACCTAGCAAGTGAGTCGCTGATAAACCAAACTTTGGTTTACTAACTAAAAAGGCAGAAAAGAAATTATGGACAATGTACAAAAAGGCCATAACTATTTGTAACTTGTAACATTGTAAATATGTATGTCCATTCATATGTAATTTTATCATTTATAAAAATCTATAGTATAATATCGTCTGAAAAACGATTGTGCCTTTTGCAATAATTTTTTTTTTTTTATTTTTTTTTTTAAGGAAAGTTTATTTACTATATTAATTAATAACAAATTGAGCTACAAATAAACAAATAGTGCAATATTTTCTCACTACACACTATTCCATAATCGAACACTCTAGCATATTTTATAATACTGTTTCGTATTATGGTACGAAAGCTTGATTTCTCTGCTGAGGACGAAGAAGATATTTTAAAGGAAATGAGAAGCATGAAGTAGGCAGTTTTGCAAGCTTTGGGCGACAAGCAACATAAAACCAAAAGCAAAGTAAAATGCAACGGAAGTGATGCCCTTGTAAGACAGCTAGTCACTTGTAATCGTAAGAAATCGTCATTCCAAAGAGACGATGGAAGTCGTGGTGAGCCGAGCACATACTCAAGACGACCAAGTAAATATATGAGAAAGCACTGTATGGAGGCTGAAAGCAAGAACTGCACCAATGCGATTCGTCTATTACATGCGGAACCCAGCGAAGACTGGTCAACGGCGCAGAAAAATGATCCCATATTGGTGCGAATTATGAAGGCTAAGAAAGAAGGTAAAATACCGAATCATAAAGAAATCACATTGGAGGATCCACTGATGGAAGCGTATTGGGCGCAGTGGAATAGTCTGAGGGTGGCAAATGATTGCCTATACCGTACATGGGAAAGTACTGATGGCAAATCGGCTAAAAACCTTATTGTAGTACCGTCTTCAAAAGTATGCGAAGTCGTGAAGAGATTCCACAATGGTACTAATGGTGGACATCTAAGCGTAACAAAAACCATAAAGAAGTTAAAAGAAAGCTACTATTGGGTCGGTTGCAAGCAAGCCGTAATTGATTGCATAATAAAATGCCCACAGTGTGTTGCGGTCAGGGGTCCAATTAGAGAGAGTATAACATCGCCACAGCAGTACTTTGGTGAACAATCCGTACCAGCGGATAGTAAGGGCTCTTCCCAAGAGCAGAAAAACGAGTTAAGACGGAGCCGTGTCAATTCATCAAATGACAAGATGAAAGCCAGATACAATGGAGCGGTAAATTCGGAAGGCTTTACAGAAGGCCAGTTGGTTTTACTTTTTAATCCACAACGCAAGAAAGGATTATCTCCCAAGCTGCAGACTCATTGGGATGGACCATATAAGGTTATAAAGAAACTGAATGACGTGGTGTATCGAATTCAGAAATATAAGAGTCCAAGATCAAAAATGAAGGTGGTACATTTAGAACGACTAGCGCATTATGGAAACGGAGAATCTGAGCCTATTCGGGACGAACAGGCATAAGTGGAAGGCAGTGTTACGAAATTAGATTTTTCTAAGAATTATTTATGGTTTTACTTATAAGTTATCTTGTTAATTATAGTTTTATGTCATATAAGTTACTATTTTTATGAACGCCACTGTAACAAAATTTTCTAACAATTGTAATTGTAGACTTTAGATTTAAAATAATTCGAACATAATTTTCTGGAAACTACTAGACGGTTCTTGAACCAACTAGGAATAGTTTTGAACTATAAATACAGGCTAATTCATAAAAGTTTAGTTTAGTTTGATTGGAGACATTAAACGGTTCAAATCGATACTTACAATAGTGTTTAAAATTTGTGAACATTATAATTAATTTCAATAAAGTTTGTTAAGTTGAATTCGCGTGTGTATTTATTTTTATTTGCAATTAAAAGAACTCAAAGGTTTATTAGAAATTGAATAAACCTTAACGCGTTTTATAAAGTAAAAACGTAACAATACATTTTCATTTTGTTTTTTTTTCCACTTATTACACCGTCCGACACTCAATATTAGACACGAACCGGATGACATAAGTCTGAAACTAGAGATTAAATGGAGCAAAACTGCGTTCACAGTTTTTTATTTCGTGATCCTGTTTCCTTTTAAAAGGACTTCAAAATTTCAAAGGACTACAATTTTAAAAAAAATGTTTTAAAATACTTCTGCTCATCCTACCATACCAAATTTTGCATTATTTTGTTATTATTCTTTTAGGATTAGAAGATTTCAAAAATGTCCTTTCAAATTTTTATCCTTTAATGCCCTTTTAGATTTCCAATAATTTTTTTTAAAATAAATAGTGCGTTGAAGGACCAAATATTGATTACCACATGCCAAAATTTAAACCTTCTAGCTTTACTACTTAAGTGTAAAATAATACTTTAAATTTGCATTATTTTATTTTTTATATTTTATTTTAAAATAGCTAGTACTTAGATTATTTGGTACCAAGCATATTAGCGGTATTCACCCTTTGTATTAAGAGTACAACTCTGTTATATTTAATACAATTTTATACTTCAAAGCGTGAGTGTCTTTTTCGTATGTATTGTAAATTAATGAATTTGCTGAGTGAGAGAAAGAGACAGATAAAGTTTCTTCAACTGTTTTATTCTAGTAAATTGACACACTTTGTTTACTACTGCTTTTTGTGGGATTTTTCAACCACAGCGTAGTATATTTTAGTCTAATTCATTTTGTTGTTGCAGTGTTGTAAATGTTAGTATTTTTACCAAAATTATAAGATTAACAAGGTCTACAAGGGACTTTACTATCAAGGGTGAATTCCGCTATTTTTTCGTGGGTTCTGAAATAGTTTCCACTTTATAAAAAAAAACAACTAGAATTGTTTAAATAAATTATAATTTTTCGTCAACGTAATAGTTTTTGCAAACGCGTTTAAATATGAAGTGCCCAAACCGTAATAAGTTTTGTGTTGTGTGTGATTATTTGTACCATTTAATAAATCGCGAAATATAACAAAAACCTTTGTAAAAAGGTACGAAGAATACTTTTTAATAAACTTAGCTCCAGGATTGTGGTATGTGCCTGAAATTGTATGTAACTATTGATACGCTGGTGTACTACGATCAAAGGACATAGGTTAAACTCGCAATGCAATGAAATACGTGTACCCAGTGGTATAGTTACGCCGCAGTGAACATTCTGCAGAATGTTGTTATTTTTGTCAGTCGTATCCGCGTATTATGAAGGTTAAATATAATAAGCGAGAAGGTATTAACTACTATAGTTCCGAGTCTATGAAGCCTGCAGTATTACGTTCAGCAATAAACCCCAACTCACCGTCTGAAGAACTTGTACAAGCTTCAGAAATCATTGAAGAAGAATCACATTGTTACGATACACATGTTGAGGAATGTTCTATATATCAACCAGCAGAAAGCGAGTTGGGGTATGCTGAACCACATTTTGTAACTCAGACCGACTTTGACGATCTTGTCAGAGATATGAATGTATCTAAAGAAAAGGCCGAACTTTTGGCATCACGCTTGCAGCAGTGGAAACTAGTTTGTTCTGATTTCTATGTCACATCTTCGCGAAAGCGTTTAAAAGTTAGCTCATTCGTTCAATGTTTTAAGATAGACGACGAAACTGGTATTACATATGCAACTGACATACAGAAGCTCTTTGATGCATTTGGAAACAATTACGATCCTGCCGAATGGAGACTTTTTATAGATGGATCCGTTAAAAGTCTTAAAGGAGTATTATTACATAATGACAAAGTGTACCCGTTAGTGCCCATTATTTATGGTACAGATATTAAAGGAACTTATGAAAATATGAAAGTCATTCTTAAGTTAATAAAGTACGATGCACATCGTTGGTTGATTTGTTGTGACCTTAAAGTGATGGCTATTCTCATGGGAATAAAAATGGATTTTCTAAACATCAGTGCTTTTTATGTCTTTGGGAAGGTCGAAGACGTGATTTGCATTATACCGACCGTATCGCCTAAGTCATCAGCTTGGGATCAATACCGTAAATCAAATGCCACTTGTTCCATCATCTAAGATACTTCTCCCTCCCCTGCACATTAAATTGGGTTTGATACGTAATTTTGTGCGGGCACTTGAAAGTGATGGTTCAGCAATGGAATATTTGAAAAAAGTTTTTCCAAAGCTAAGTACTGCGTTATTACTGGGTTATTTTTGTTAAAGTTTTATATTTTAAGGTGTATTTAATGGACCACACTTAAAAAATTAATGTAATCGAAAGAGTTTCCCGATTTATTAACGAATTCGCCGTAATTGAGAATCGGTACCGTGCTGGCCGAATACTGTTGGTCAATTTGTCGTGATACTGCTGGTCTACATAAACGACAAACCAAAAACATTCACTTTTCTAAATAAACCTTTTTTGTATTTAAATAAACATTTTTTTAATATTTTAATTTGAACTTTATATACATATGTATATGAAGCCTAGTACTCTGTTCGTATTTACCAAGTATGTTGAGCTACATTTATTTTTCGGGTGAAATATTTGACATGAGAAAACTGTTGTTTTGATTTTCGTGCGAAAGAAGTGATGATCATATTATTTCGTACAAAAAAGAAATGTTGCCGTTGAAAAATAATGTTTACATGTTTTCCGCAAAAAGAACAGAGTACTGGTTTGGCGAAATTATTTCACAAATATTTCGTTCGGAATATATTTATATGGAGTTTGACAGCTTTTTGCAAGAAATTTTGAACAAAGTACCGAGCGTAAATCTAAAAAATTAAATCGGTAAGTGTTATTTAATATTTGAATTTTCAACACGTTTTTACAAATTTTAATTCACCTGCTTAAAATTTTAAAATATTTATTCACAATTAAGTAAAAAAGCTAGGAGGATAAAATGGAGGATTGTATATGGAGTATAAAATATTTGGGTCTTTAATGCACTATTTTTTTAAAAGGAATTTATTGGCAATCTTAAAGGATATTAAAGGATAAATATTTTAAAGGACATTTTTGACATCTTTTGATCCTGACAGGATTAAATAAAAATAATACAAAATATTTTACAACTCTTCTTGTTCTTTTGACATCAAATTTGGCATTGTTGGATCAGCGGAAGTATTTTAAAATATTTTTTGAAAAGTGTACTTCTTTGAAAATTTGAAGTCCTTTAAAAAGGACACAGGATCACGAAATGAAAAACTGAAAACGTTGTTTTTCTCCATTTAATTTATTGTTTCAGAATTTTATCATCCGGTTCGTGTCTAACAATTTTTTTCTTTTTGTGTCGGACGGTGTTATATTTATTTGTAATCAATATATAAATACCAGCCTAAGTTTCTGTTGCAATGAAACGTTAAGAAAAAACATTACTTGTATTTCTATTTTGAGTTTAAAAAAAAAGTCAGGTAAATGTAAAAAGAGATACTGATACTGAAGAGATCTGCTCATATTTCGCCTTTTGCAATCCAGTTCCGAAATGCTAGTATCGTATCTTATTTGATTGTTATTAATACTGTAAATATTAAATGATTTATTATTAGCCCTTCTATATAAGTGATAAAATGTTGGGATTCCCTCTTCATTTTGTATGTAACCATTTTTATCTAGATATATGAACGCTTCGGGAGGAACATAACCAGATATTAGTGTATTTGATATATATTGATCATCAGTATAATAGGGAGCAAATATTTAATTGTTAGTAGTACATTCCATGCATTTTAAGATGTGATTTCTTATAAGTTGTATAATAAAGTTTTCTATTCTGCTAATGTTGGCAGCGTTATATAATTTTTTATTAGAAATAAATTTAGTGTAGTTGCTATGAGAGGATTTGTTGAGTGAAGTACACGCTCTTAAACATTTTCTTGCAAATTTTCTTATTCGTTCCATATACGATGGCGAGATATAAAACCAAATTGAACACCCATATGTTATGATAGGACGCACTAACGTTTTATACAATAAGATTTTAACCTCCTTTTTTAAGTACTTTGAATAAAATTAAAAAGGCTTTTTTGCCCTTCTCTATTTGTGTGTTAACGTGAAAGTTGAAATATAAAAATTTATCTATATAAATACCTAAATATTTAACTACGTCCTTTGTAGGAATTTTTAGAAACTACTTTATCTCAAATTTTTACTAATTGGATTTTACATTGTAGGTACAATTGCCGACTGGAGGGCGAAAAAGTATAGCTCTGTCGACATTAATTTTCACCAGTCAGTCAGTTTGCAATAATTGTCATTATTTGTAATAATTAGTTGTAAATCAACACAAGCTATTTTTAAAATTATATTAAAGATAAATACGTTACAAGCTTCGCTGTTTTAAGTGCTGAATTTGTTTTTTAACGTTGTTGTCCTTATATCTGTAGCTTGGTGCTAAAAAGGCCAATGCCAAATAATTCATTATTCAGAAAATTAAATTATCAGTTTTGTATAGAAGAGGTCTTAGTGAAATTGGCTAGCAAAACCCTTTTGATGCTGTTCTCGGTTAAATTAGACGTTGGCTGTTTTCACAAAATAAAAGAGATTCAGCATGACCTTTTAATTGCAAAATTGAATAAAGGCCCTTAACATATAAAACGCAAGGCAAAGCCATAGAATTACATTGAAAGCAAAAATAAAGTCATAAATATTATGTAATTTTGTTGTTACTTTCTACAGAAATTCACATTGCTTTTTAAAATTACAAACGCTGCAAAGCTTGTGGCGTTGAAAATTTTAAAACGGTACATGAATTTCTGTAGAAAGCAACCACAAAATATTTATGACATTGTTTTCGCTTTTAATGTAATTCTTTGGCGTTGCGTTGCGTTTTGCATGATTAGGGACTAATTATGCTGGCCGATATAGCAAAAAACTGCTTTTATTTGATTTTATGTTGACCTATATTCAAAAAATATAACAGAATAAATGAAATAACATTTTAGTTCACATGTTGGACACGTTTTTTTCGTCAAATATTTGCTAGGCTAAGAAAAGATCTAATGCAACAATTAACTCAAAACAGCAAAATATTGACATTGGCCCTTTTAGTACGAAGCTTCAGACATAATAAACTCAAGTTTGGCTTTTAATAGAATTAATGTTTCTTTGAAAAATATTTAACCAAGTAGCTAACAAGAAATTAAGAATCGAATTTTTAACAACTTGTTGTGTGTTAGTTTTTTTGTTATTCACTTTGTGTTCCCGCTAAAAATATATAAAAATTCAGTTTTATTAATTAAATTTTGTCACTGTTTAAACTATAGAATGAATTCAAGTTTTATTTTATAAAAGATTAAACCTTTTTATGTTATTAATTTGCAATTTTATATTTAAAAAGATATATGTACTGTTTTTTATGCAATTGTACTGACTTTTTTTTCTCTTATGTACTGATTTCTCTAATTTCAAAACTGGCAACCCTACTTGATACACAGCTATAAATATTTTCCAGTTTGTCTTAGTTATTTCGAGATTTTTTTTCGATTTATAAGATATGGAACGGTTTTTATTTTAACATTAATTTGTTTCTGTATCTACCATCAAAAAGAGGTTGGATAAATTGATTTTTTCAATGCATTTGAAACACATCCAAATAATCATCGGAATCCCAATAAATATAAATTCTGGATTATCGTGAAGTTCTTAGAAGATCCGAGCGTGTGTTGTTATTAGAGATGCCAATCCCGAAATCCCGATTTTCGGGATTCAGCGAATCCAGAATTACGGGATTTCGGGATTGGCATCTCTAATAACAACACAAATATACGAAGCTTCAGACATAATAAACTCAAGTTTGGCTTTTAATAGAATTAATGTTTCTTTGAAAAATATTTAACCAAGTAGCTAACAAGAAATTAAGAATCGAATTTTTAACAACTTGTTGTGTGTTAGTTTTTTTGTTATTCACTTTGTGTTCCCGCTAAAAATATATAAAAATTCAGTTTTATTAATTAAATTTTGTCACTGTTTAAACTATAGAATGAATTCAAGTTTTATTTTATAAAAGATTAAACCTTTTTATGTTATTAATTTGCAATTTTATATTTAAAAAGATATATGTACTGTTTTTTATGCAATTGTACTGACTTTTTTTTCTCTTATGTACTGATTTCTCTAATTTCAAAACTGGCAACCCTACTTGATACACAGCTATAAATATTTTCCAGTTTGTCTTAGTTATTTCGAGATTTTTTTTCGATTTATAAGATATGGAACGGTTTTTATTTTAACATTAATTTGTTTCTGTATCTACCATCAAAAAGAGGTTGGATAAATTGATTTTTTCAATGCATTCGAAACACATCCAAATAATCATCGGAATCCCAATAAATATAAATTCTGGATTATCGTGAAGTTCTTAGAAGATCCGAGCGTGTGTTGTTATTAGAGATGCCAATCCCGAAATCCCGATTTTCGGGATTCAGCGAATCCAGAATTACGGGATTTGAATTATTTAACCCCGTGATTTTCGTTAACTTAATTTTTTTTGTTTTACCTTTTTATAAAAAGAAATTCATCAATTCATTCTCAATTGAGAAGTATTGGGAACAAAATATTGATCTTTTATATTTATTTGATTAACTCTGTTAATACAGTCATTGAAAATGAAAGTAAAAAGTTAAACTTTGTTATTCTTCTTAAGCATGCCCAACAAGTATAAAGAAATTTTAATGTGAGAAGCTGAAAATAATTAAAGAAGAAAAACCAAAAGTTCCATGTGGTTTTATTATATAATTGATTCAACTGCTGCACCAAATGCAAAATGTAAACTTTACTCTTTACAGGTTTATGCAAGGCGAATTCATGTATACGGTGGTGTCGATACAACAACAAGTAACAACACCAAAAACACTACAATGTATTTTTTTGTTGCTTTCGTTGATCGATATGTCAAAAACACAAGCCACTTTTGACATTTCTCTCTCTAAGGAAGAAAAAAAAAGTAGAACAGCTGTGCTTTCAAGGCCACCTGGTAAATGAATTCGCCTTGGGTTTATGCTTTAAACACATTCGAGACAGCAGGCTACCGACTTCAATATGTCAAAAATAGAAAACATGTGTGTATATGGAAATGATTATTTTAACGACGACACTGCTTTATGGCTGCAGGTTGTTGTCTATGCTAATTTTGTCGTTGTAGTCAAATTAAACTAATTTCTATTTTTGTCCGCTACAAAACAGAAACAATGCTGCTAACATAATCAAAAATTAGAAGAATTAGTGCTTAAAAAAAATAATTTTTTCGTTAAACAGCAAAGAACCGGATTGAACCAAGAATATAAGCTCGGCTCACCACCAAACATTATTACTTTTTAGTATCCTTAAAGGAATTTATAAAGGAAGATATTTGTCTCGCCAACGCTCCTACTTTAAGAGCTTTAGGTCGTAAAAGTATCAAAATACTTTATCTATATCTCTTAAGGTATAAAACGAATCTAAGCAGTATGGCTATCATTGAAAAATTCAAAGTGCGTTTGACATGGCGTTTAAAGCATACCGATTTATTAACCCATTAAGAGCCCATTTCTAATACTCATACTTATTGACTGATTTTTTTTTTACTAAATTGGCTTTATCTTTAAATTATGTCGATATAACAATAATTATTTAACAATAATATACACATGTTACTAAAGTTTTTAGGGCTTTGATTAAAAAAGTTCTTCAAATAATTACATATTACTATAATTAAATATGTAAAAAGTGCATAAACTATTACCACATATATATTTTTACTCAAACTTATTAATAAATTCCAAAATGAAATTTTTTTAACCCTTATAACTTTAAAATTTTATATGATGGAGCTTCTAAAAATATAGCATATAAAAACTTGAAGTGTTCTCTAAAACATATTATATTTGAATAAATATTATCATACATATCGACAAAATTTCAAGATAAATGAAATTTTATAGCAACATTTTTTCAGAAATATTAATTTTTGAAGTTGGCTCTTAAGGGGTTAATAAATCGGTATATTATATACATCATGTGAAATGTGTTTCGAAAGACTTTCTTATGATACTAATTCATAAGCTAAAGGGCATAATAAACTATACAAATTGCTTGGCAAACTTGCAGTTTATTTTTGATTATGTTTGCCAATAAACAGCACAATCATATTTCGTACAAACATCAATTTTTAATTTTTGTTTCGTTTTCTATGAATGCAAATGACGATTGTGCTGCGGCAATATTTTTCTCGCTATTTCTTTAAAACGGAAAAGAAATAAGAAAGAGAGAAAAATAATTTTGGAGTAAAGAGTACTCTAACGACAAGCTGTTTTGGGGCAAACAAGGCTGTTAAACAATTAGAATTTACGGCTAAAAATGGTTTTATTGCTTCTTCTTCTACGTCTTTCCTCTGCAAAGATTTTGCTGAAATTATTACTTTTAGCACTAAACACCACAAAAAGTTTGACAAATATCCAACATGCTTGCCAAATATTAAAAATGTGTAATATTTCTACAAATATTGCTTCCAATGTTTGTCCAAACAAAATATTAATATATTTTAAATGTTTTTTAATAAACTCATTTGATTTTGCCTTACAAAATGTATAATAAATAAGTATTCATATATATGTTGGCTTAAATTAACTTTGTGTACGAGTCTGCAATTATGCATGTTCATCAATTCATAAAAATTAAAAATGATAGTGGCACCACTGAAATGTAAATACATAACAAAAAACACAGCTGTTAATAGTTTTTCAATTGTAGCTGTCGTCTTCAAAATAATTCAGTGGCTGATTATGCAACTACAATTGCAGCCAGCAGCATTTGTAGTCGTGTGTTCGTGTTGCCTGCTGTCTCAAATGTGCTTAATGCATTAGGCTTATTAAAGTGTTTTCCGAGAGTGGGCATTGGACCTAAGGCATTTTATGGTGCGATTTCACGATACAAAGTACAACAAAAATGTAAAAAATGTGTTTTTGTTAAAATAATATTTTTTTGTTAACTAAAAGAATTGATTTTGTTAATTAGTTTCGAATTCTAAATTCAATTAATCATCTTAATACATTTAGTAAAAATGCTAATAGAACATTACTAATAAATCAAGTACTAATTTTCTCTATTCAATTACTATATTAATAATTTTTTTATTAGGTTTGAAACTACTGAGGTAATTGAGTAAAATATAGATTTTATGTTAATTATTTTTTAATTGAATCAATTAACACATTGTGGGAAATCATGCGTTGTTTTTTTTATTTATTTTTAATTTCATTAATTAAGAAAAAAATCACAATTTTAAATTTTTAGAAATTTCGGTAATCAATATAATCTTTAAACAACTTTGTAATATTAAATAAATTATAAGTCTTTTATTTGTAAACTTCTTTTAAAGACGTTTTTTTCTTAATAAAAATCTATAAAATGCATTTATCTTTTGACTTTAAAAAATCCCGAACCCAGAAAAATCCATATATCCATCCATAGCAATAGAAGTTTGCAAATCCTGAAATTTGCCATAAACTAATTTTAGACAACGAATTCAGTTGGTATTGAAAATAGTCCAATTTGTTTCATTACTTGCAATAGCCTCTATATAAATGTCTCTCAGAATAAGACTTTTTACTCGGGATAAGCTAATGAAAAGTAAAATTTCATTTCCAGTTTGTTTTAAGAGGAATTTTCGTGCTCTACAAATCATTTTCCCTACAAAAAAGTAGTTTAACATCGAAAGCAAACAACCGCGTGAAAGAAAATACTTTTTGGTAATATATAATTTTTTTTTTTAGTTTTTTTTTATAATTTAATAATAAGACGTGAGTAAATAAATAAAATTTTATACGTAAATTTCTTTATGGTGAGTTTATTTCTCTTTTTAAGGGAGTAGCAAAAAAATTTGAAACAAGAGGCGTTGTTAAGGTTAATGAAAAAAAAACCTTGTATAATAGGCCCCATACACGACTACAATATGCATGTGCAATCAAGTGATTGTACCAACCGATTGACCGTGTATGAGCTTGTGGTGTGATTGTACCAGCTGCTGGTGCTAAATCAAAAATAGCTTGATATTTTTATGATTGTACCAGCATGATTGAGTCATGTGTTGTAAATTTAGCTCATAAAGGTTAAATCGTCAGTGCATAAACATCAAAAAAAATAGAAAATTTTAAATTGCAAAGGTAAATCGTCAAAGCATAAACATAAAAAATAGAACTTTTTTTAACAAAGTATTTTAAATATGAATGCTAAAGAAATATTTTGGAGAGAATTTCTCGAACTTTATAAAACAATGCATTGCCTCTGGAAAGTTAAAAGTACGGAATACTGCAATCGTAAATAAAAAAGCAATGCTACAATAAAATGGTATTTTGTAAAAAATTAAACAATAAAGGAACCACCATGCAAACAACGAAAAGCAACAGCGAAAGATAATTTGCTACAAATGGCATGCCAAAAATTAAGAATTGTACCAGCATGCTAGGGATGGGCAAATTGAAAAAATATATCGATATATATCGTATCGATATTTTTTAAGAGTATCGATATTTATTAATTAAAAATATCGATATATCGATGTATCGAACGTATTAATCTGAAATTATTACCAAATTTAAAAACTTAAAAAAAATATATACCTATGTCAATACATACACAGTACAACATTTTTCAGTTAATTGATTGCCAACTCAATTCTGTGAACTGTATGTGAAATTAGACCCAAAAAGAAGAATTTCTGCATCATTCGTTTTGTCTTCTTACCTGCGATTTGAAGTTAGTATCGATTTGAAGTTAGTACTATCGTATAGGGGAATTTATCACGTTTTAGGCCCTGACATAGCTCGACAACCCCTAGCCCAATTTAGTTGAAATAAATTTTAAAAAATTAAGAATTACAATTCCCTTAATCTGTTCATATATTGTTTTCCTATACAAGTAACACTTTCGAAGTTAAAAATGAATGTATGAAGGGAAAAAATTATTTTTTGCCTAAAAATTTAAATTTTTTTTTTTTAAAAATACATAAAAAATCCAAAATGGAAAAAAGTTTCAAGTCTAGTTATTTTTTCGCAAAGTCACATAACCTATGAGCAAAATGAGACAAAGATCATAAAAATCTATGCACGCGTTTCGCTTTTATTCGCAATTGAGTAAATGTATGAATTTCAAAAATTTGCTCGAGATATGCACAACATTATTTGGAGAAAAAATTGACACCTTTTTCATGATTCTGAGAATTAAAAAAAAAGGAATAAACAAAATGTTATTTGATTTTTATGATTGCGGTAATAAATGTACGTGGACAATTAAACGGAAAGTGGACCTTTTTATTATTTGGGTTTTTCCGGTGGCTACCTATATGATTTTTTTACAGAAATTGCACCCACATTTAAGGGTGGTCATTATTTGGAAAGTTTTGCACAGTTTGAAACGTACAAGTGCTGAATCAGGTACATAGCCAGCCGCCCTTAAAATATGCGCCCATTTATAAGTACCTGGCAGTAAAATATTCAAAAATACGTAGTATTTATAGGTGTGCATTGATCGATTTTTGGCATTCAGCCAGTGCCGACGAACGCGAACAGTAAAAGTGATTTTTCTCCAGTTTTTTAAAAGTGAATAACAACAAAACATAAAATATATCAATATGGAAAACAACAAGTGCCCATATTTGGATGAATATTGTTACGTTTGTGGTCATATCGTCCGAAAAATACAGAAAAAAGATCGAAAAAATTTGTTTACTGAGCAATTCAAAACCGCGTATTGTAATTATTTCGATGAAGCAGA
The DNA here is from genome assembly GCA_943735925.1 of Pollenia amentaria. NCBI lineage: Eukaryota > Metazoa > Arthropoda > Insecta > Diptera > Polleniidae > Pollenia > Pollenia amentaria. The sequence goes on from OX031008.1 coordinate 161,931,447, forward strand.
TTTAAGTGGTGCAAATTTTACGCCGAACACAGTGTGCAACAGTTGTTATACTACCCTTCTAAAATGGATTCACGGAAAAAGTAGAAAGTTATCTTTTATGAAGCCAGTAATTTGGGTGGAAGACACAACTGGACATGATGAATCCAGGTGCTATGCATGCATAAATTTTCGTCCTGGATTAAACAGACAACAATTGAAAACAAAAGTATACACTGCTGCATTTACTGCCACACTTCCAGTGCAACGCCCTGCTGATACCGATGCACCTAAACCTCCGAGTGCGGATACTGTGTCCCTGCTAGCCGAAACCGTTTTCACCAATCCGACCGATTTGGATGATGCTGATTGGATACCCGATATTGAAAATAGTGCACCACAACCGCTACCACAAATCGAAATGGATTACATTGTGGCCAAGCTGGGACTATCACAACACGACTCCGAATGGCTGACATCATTTTTGAAGAGAAGAAAACTCACACAGCAAAATGTCAGCGCACCGAAGATGAAGACATTGAAATTGGTGGACGCAGTGAAAGAAACACGCCCTTGAATAGTATGTGTATCTCGGATGACGATACAGACTCAGACCATGAATATGAACAACCTACGAAGAAAACAAGATCATCAGAACCACAAGCGTCAACTTCTACAAGGATGGATATTGCCAATAATTGAAAAAATGTTCTAAATTTTGTTTTTATGCATATTATAATTGCGTATTTATTGCATATTATTTTATTTTCATTAAGTTTTTATAAATAAAGTTTTTTTTGCATGATAATTTTTTAATTTATATTTTTATTTTAAGGGTGGTGGCTATAACTGATTTTTGAAATTCATACCTTTACTCAATTGCGAATAAAAGCGAAACGCGTGCATCGATTTTTATGATCTTTGTCTCATTTTGCTCATAGTTATGTGACTTTGCGAAAAAATAACTAGACTTGAAACTTTTTTCCATTTTGGATTTTTTATGTATTTTTAAAAAAAAAAAATTTAAATTTTTAGGCAAAAAATAATTTTTTCCCTTCATACATTCATTTTTAACTTCGAAAGTGTTACTTGTATAGGAAAACAATATATGAACAGATTAAGGGAATTGTAATTCTTAATTTTTTAAAATTTATTTCAACTAAATTGGGCTAGGGGTTGTCGAGCTATGTCAAACAACAGGGCCTAAAACGTGATAAATTCCCCTATACGATAGTACTAACTTCAAATCGATACTAACTTCAAATCGCAGGTAAGAAGACAAAACGAATGATGCAGAAATTCTTCTTTTTGGGTCTAATTTCACATACAGTTCACAGAATTGAGTTGGCAAATCATGTGTTGTACTGTGATATTTACATATGTACAAACATTTTACATGTAATTCTATTCCAACTTTTTATTGTATCTTTTAATTTTAAACTTACTGCCTGTCCCTCGATTTCGAACGAAACTTTCATTCGCTTAACTTTTATTTAAAACAAAAACCAATTTTAAAATTTAGATTTGAAGGTAAGTTATGCGAACGAAGTTTTCGTTTGAAATCGAGTGACCGGCAGTTAATTCTACAATAAGAAAAATTCAAAAAAAAAAGTAAAGAATACAAAAAAAATTTTATTTGTTCGTTTATTATGAAATCTAAAAAAAAAATCAATTGGGATTATATAATGCCGGATTATATACTGCCGGCAATCGAAACTTGTGACACATACTATACAAGTAAACTGTGTAATATTTTATTTTTAATATATAAGAACTTGCTCAATTAAAAAAAAACAAAATATTTTGTTTATTATTAACATTCCAACTTTCATGAGTCTATTGCTGCTAATACGCCATAATTAAGGCTTTTTAGAATATTTTTTCCGCGCTTATTTTTTTGTTGTCATCTCTTAAAAACCCGAGACAAAACTAAACTGTGTAATCTATAAAAATCTGCAATGGAAAAGTGCCGTTGTGTTCTTAATATTAGTTAAAAAAAACATATGATGCAATTCCTAAAAAACAACAGTATTGTAAGCAGTTGAGCAACGGTTAAAATGTTGAATTTTATTAAAAAGAGATCTTAAAAATATCGAATTCGATAGTCGTAGATAAATATCGATATATGGGTATTTTAAATATCGGCGATATATATCGATTATAATTTTTTTAAATATCGATATTTTGATATATCGATATTTATTGCCCATCCCTACAGCATGCTGGTGTATTGTGTGCTTCAAGCTTAATTGCACAATCACTTGATTGCACAATCATGATGGTGTTGTGTATGGGCCCTATAAGCTAAAGGATTTTATAAGGAGGTTAGAGCGGTGCGCACGCAGAGAAAAAATATGGTTGGGCATGGTTACGGCAGCTACACTATGTTTATGTTAATTTTATTTAATATCAACAGTATTATAGTTACTGCAAACATGTCAATGTTAATCGCAATTATAAATTTAAGTATGGTTCACTGAAAAATAATCATTTTTATAACAACTAAATAATGATAACTTTGAAAAAATATTATATTCCTCACAATCATTTATTGATATTAAATGGCCATAACATGATAACTTTCAATACGTACTCATAATATGTTTAAGATGCAAACAAAATATTTTACTATCGCGATTTGTAAAATAATTTTGCATCAGTTGTGTCGTTTGTTTTACATATCGATGCCTTACTTTCTCAACCTCGTTTCTTAAAAAATACGTTTTTGACTTTTTCATGTCAAACGATTGCTATTTTTGTGTTCTTTTACTGCAAAAACTTATTATTTCAATAATTTATTAATATTTACAGAATTGAGACAAACTATTGAAATAATAAGTTGTTGCAGTAATAGAACACCAAAAAAAAAAAACAATCGTTTTATATGAAAAAGTCCAAACCGTATTTTTTTAAGATACGAGGTTGAGAAAGTAAGGCATCGATATGCCTATCGAATTATTTGTTATTCAGTGGTTAAACAATTTTAAAAAAATACTCATTAAAAAAAATCAAGTTTAAAGAAATTAAAAAATAAATAAATCAAAGCTAAAATATCAAAGCTAAAAAATTTTTATGTATATTGTTTGAAAAATGGTGCAAACATGTTGACCATTGTTTTGTGTTATTTAGAGAAAAAGAATGAAAATTCTTTAAAATAATTTATAAATAATTGCGACCTACGACAAAAAAGGGTTAAAAATATTATGTTTTAAGTTGCAGCATATTATGATGTGAAATATCTGTAACAGTTTTACGATAAGGTTGACAGTAAGTAAATAAGCATAAATATATATTAAAAATATTTTCCGGTTTCAGATTTAATTTACATATTATTATGATTAACATGATAATAATATGATTACTTCTTAACTTATTATGATAAACATGATAATAATATGATTACTTCTTAACTTATTATGATAATTATTATATTAATATGACTACATTAAATTATAATATGATGTAATAAAAACAAATTATGATTAAGGGAAAAATATTATGAAGTGATATTACGAATATATTTGGTCATAATATGATTCAATAATAATTGTAATATGTTGACTACAATCATGAATCTTATCATAATATGTTGCTCTTAGAATATGTTCACCACGACCATGTTTTTTTTTTGCGTGCGGGATCAGCTATGAAAGGTCGCAGCAAGAGAACTAACTTTCATATGTCCTTCAGAAAAATATCTTTCTGCTTGAAAAAAGGTTTGAGCTGATTGAAAAGCCTGCATTCGCAAAAAATTGTCCGAGAACAGAGCGGATACGTTAGCATCTGCTGGAAGTCCAAGCAAAAAGCAGTACATTTCATCTAAAGATAATGCAGTTGCAAAGCTTTGCGGTTTTAATAGAGCTTTCGAGGGTTTGAAAGGTGTACGATCATTCAGCGTTTTTAGAAAATAGACAAATCAGCCCATTGAATTGGAAAACTTACATGCCAATAGTGTCGAATATACATTTTAAGATGAAACATCAGATGAAGTTGCAGAGCCCAGAAGAAAAGTAAGAAGTTTGGAAGCAATACAACATAATTAACATGATTTAATGAAGACCAAAATTATAACAAATGAAAATACTTAACTAACACATTCAAATATGTATATGTTAAAAGAGCAAAAAGAAACTTTAATTTCGTTAAATAGTTGTTTGAAACAAAATGAAAATGAAATCATCATGAAATTAATGTTTCATTACTTTTCTAAAACACAGGGAAATTGTATATGTGGTATTAAAAAGTTTTTCACTTTCATTTTGTAGTCGATAATAGAACCCAGGCGAATATGTCATTAGTATTTCCTTTATACAGAAAACGCTGAAGTCGAAAATTTTTAAATCAGTCCATTACACTGTGTCACAAACTCTCAACAAAGTCGTGACTTTGTCGAGCTACGTATGAGCTAAGACCCCTAGACAAATTTTTCTATTTATGAATATGTAAAAAGTAATTGCCTCAAAATTTAAAACTCCTGTCAGAGACGGGCAGTTGTTATCGTGCTGCGACATGAGCCCTTTATTAACTAAGTCCCAAAAGCAAAAATGAACTGATACCCCAATACCGATAATAACAACAACGACTTTTAGGAAGTTTGTTCATTTTTAATGAAATAATTTGCAATTTTGTCATGGGGGATTGTTTCATAATCAAATATGTATATAAGTCCGCAAGTTTTGTAAATGAAACAAACACCAATTAATAGTTTTTGGGACTTATTTCATATGACTGTCATTCAAATTGAAATTTACACTTAAAATATTGATAAATGCAATTTTTCAAGGGTTGGGTTCCTATGTGCGAAACCTTAAATTCCGAATTCCAAGATCCCGAATCGCTAACTTAAGCCTTCTTTTGGTCTTCTATGGTATATAAAAGCCCGGCTTCGCTAGCTAAAGCTTTTCTGCATAGCCTTCCTTCGGCCGAGCGCGAGTATTTTCTCTTCTATTGTTTAACAAACACTGGCTTCGATTCTCTGCATAGCTGAGAGTTTTATATACTTATTTGGAGATTAAAAATTTTACATATAAGTTTTTGTTTCGTGTGAGGACTTGTTTTATTTTTAAAATGGGGACTTTTATCATTATGAAATAAGTTTCCATTTATGGGGGTTTAGTTTATTTTTGTTTTCGAGGCTATTTAATATTTTTGGGGATTAGTATAATTTTGAAAATTGTGGTTTTCATTTTCAAAATGGGTGTTTTAAAGATTTAACTTCGTTCTGTGCTAGATGCCAAAAGTTTCGAATATTTGGCCAAATATAACAAAATTATAGATGTATTATCGGGCCTTAAAAAGCTATGAAAAATATGACAAATTTAACCAAACGGCATCACTGTCAGTCATATCGATAGTATTTAGCTTTAAGATATGAGATTATCTTTTCCTGAATTCAATTGTTTTGAACTATTTGCGCAAATATTTTGTTCTTAAATTTTAGAAACATTAGTATTTTATGTTATTTAAAACCTTTTAATTGTACAAATTTTTTTTTTGCTCTATATAGAAAAACATGAAACAGGTGTTTGAATAACTGCTGCTTGTAAAAATTTTACCATCGGAAATTGTCAACCAAAACAGAGTCGCTCAAATTTGCATGGTCTTTTTCACTCTCTCGTTACAAGATTTTGGAGTACGTGAACACCTCTAGTAACAAAACAATTATTGAAAATAAAAGAAATAATTTTTTGTTGTTGAACACCCTATTTGTTTTATTAAAAAATGTCTAACTCTTCGCCTCTTCTTTTCATTGCAGCATTTGTGAAATTTCACATGTAAAATTGTATTTTTAAATTGCTCCGTGGGGACGTAGGGCAAATGATAAAAAATTAAATTTAACAATTCTATAAAGAATGCGATACTTTCGATCGTTTGTCAACAAACTATCGAATATATCGAATGTTATGACTATCGATAATTTGCCAGCTCTAGCGAAGAACCTTCCGTGATAATGTTTCAGCTATGTTTAATTCCAAAAAGAGAATGTTCTTAAAAATGTTAGACTGATTTTAACCTGCTGCCTTTTTACCTCAATTTTGCGAAAAACTTTTGGCACTTTTGTTTTATTTATCGTTTTTTTTTTAATATAACAAATCACAATCCAATTAACAATTAAATTCAAAAAGTTCGTAGTAAGCTAAAATAAAAAAAAAATCTATGTATGACAAAAGAACAAGAAATGTAACCTTGGAAAATAGAAGCCGCCGTTCATATTTTAGATTTTAAATTATTCTAGAAGCTTTATACATACATACATGTACATACTTAAGAAAAAATCTCCATTACTTAAAAAATATTCTAAAATAAATCTTTTTATTGCCAAAATACCTTTATTTACATACAAATATTATATGTTCGTTTTTGGTTGCCAACTCAGATTACAAATTGAATGTCAAACTAATCTCCTCCCAGGTAAACCCACATCATAAAAGGTTTACTTTTAACCAAAAATAACTTTATTATAATTATGTTGGTTGCCACAAAATACAATAAAAATAGTTTATTGTTTTCCACACGTGTATATAATCACACAAGTATAAATAAAATGCTTCAGGTGCGGGTGTGTGTGTGTGTGTGTTTCCATTTACATGCAGATACTTTTTCATGTTTAAATAAAATTTAATGCAAATTCCTTGGTCAACATATGTCCTGGTATTTCTATATACAACAAATTTACATTGTAGTGTTTCTCTATGAGGGGGTGTGTGGGTCTGCATATTTATGTAAACAACTAAAAAAACACACATTAACAATGGATCATTTGAATAATTTGTTGTTAAACTCAAGAACTTCCGTTTAAAGGGCGTAAGCTGAAGAAGAAGAAAAAAGCATTTAGGCAAACAAGTGTTGAGCAAAAAAGAAAAAAATGTAAAGGGTGTTTTTTAGAAGCGTACAATGGAATGACCAAATGCAATGGAATGACCAATATTTTGCCATTATTAGCTCACGAATATCAGGGAATTTAATGTTTAAAAATAAGTTCTGCCATAAGGCCTCCGCAGCTGATCCTTATGAACGCCAACCTGTCGGTCAAATTTAGCACCACTTTTTCGAGTATACTCGGTCTTATTACGTCAATAGTGCGCTATAGTGTACTTTTTCGAGCATACTCGGTTATTTCGTTAATTGTGAGTCGAATGTTGGTTTCTAAATGATCAATCGTTGGTAGCTTATCAGCAGACACCAGATATTTAATGCGGCCCAACAAAGGTTTCAAGTCACTCGAACGAGTTGGCCAATGCACAGGTCCGTTTCATAAGATAATTCGGTCACCAAACTTTTTGGCTCACCAAAGTGATGGTTTCACGCGTTGTATGGCATGACGCGCCATATTGATGGAACTTTTTCTCCACCATATGATTTGCAATGAAATGAGGAATAAAAATAATCACGAATGATTTGCCTGTAGCGTTCGCCATTCTCGGTTATGTTGGGACGGACTCCGACTTTACAGAAAACAGTGATTATTTCGGGATATAATGGAGTCTCAGAAGTGTCATGAGGATTGTGCTCTCATTCTAAATCGACAATTCTGCTTATTTGCATACCCGCTCAGCCAGGAATGAGCCTCTTCCCTTCAGATTATTTGGCGATACAAATCTGGTTCAACATCCAGTTGATTCTCAGCCCATTTACTAAATACACGACGCAATTGATGGTCTGCTGGCATTAATTATTGTACCATATTTTATGTGAATGTAGGACGATACATTTTCTCAAAATTATCAAAGCAGTGGACGGGCAGAGACCGAGTTGCTAAGGATATTTGCTGAGGGATCGATAAATTCCAGTCCTCAAGTCACACTCACGTCTACAGCGGAGATGACTTGTTCTCTACGCATGGTACGGGCCCGATTTGGATGAATATTATCTCTAGTTTTACAGCTAGTTTAACAGTTATATGGGAAGTTCTATACGCCTAAAAAGCACCCTTTATATATATCAAATGGTTGAAAACAGCTTTCAACTGCATGCAAATTGGTGGGTAGCTTTTGTATTTTATTCTTTATATTTCTGAGAAAAAGAATTAGAAAAATAAAAGTCTTGCAGTTTGTTGATAAATGTTTTTCGTTTAAGAAGCAAATGTATGTACATAAATATTTTTATAATTTGTTCTGCATACATTTTAGAAGAAAAGTAGAAACACACGCATACAAATGAATGCTCATGCTCATACACACACATATCTACATAAATTCCTGCTATCATTTTAGGGTACAGCTGTTTCCTTATTTTCCATTTTATTTCCTTTCTTTATTATTTTTAGTACTTTTTTGGCCATAAGTCAAATTTGAAATTTCCTATGCAAATTTGTTGCAAGTTTCGTGTAGCATAAAATATATGTATTTGTACTCATACGCACTCATACTAACACACACTTATACATAACCTGCAAGCAATTAGATTTTCGAAAGATGCAAGTAGTTGAAAGTCACTTCTTATCTACTTCTGGACGATTAAAAAAAGATTTTCACATTTAACAAACACCAATCACATTGCAATTTAGTTTCATGATCAAATGGTGCCTTTTTCATAATTTCTAGATGATAATAAGAAAAAAACAAAAAAATAAGCGAATAAAAAAATTTAATGTTTGCTTATGCGAAAGGGAAGGTGTATACTTAGTAGGGCTTCCAATCGGGACTGGTTTTTTCGAATCCCGGGATTCGGGAATAAAAAAAATACTTCGGGATACCGATTTTGGATCCCGGGATCTCCGGGATATTTTGAATCCCGGAATTCACGGTTATTAAAAATTTTTCGGAATTTTTTTTTAAATTATATTTTTTTACACAATATATAAAAACTGTATTAAAATCAGCTTAATTTCCAGTTAAAATACATATTTCATGCACATATATTATTTATTTGTAAAATATATAATAAAAACAAACTTAAATTATTAATTGATCACAATACATATAGAGCCTGTAATAAAAAACGTAACAAAAAAATATTTTTTATTCATATTTGAATATAAAAACTTAATTTTAAAATTGTCGAAATAAACATATTTTCAAGTTTTCGAAATGTATTTTGAAATTGTCCAAACATTTAAAATTTTTCCAAATATATTTTAAAATTGTCCAAATACATTTTAAAATTGTGCAAAAATAATTTAAAATTTTCTGCATTTCAGTTAACATTTCTCAATCTCAGACTAACTTAATTTGAACCATGGAAAGATACACAATCGATCAACGCAGGTTTATTATGAAAATGGGCGTTCAAATCAAAATGCATATCGTGCACTTCGTAATTTTTTCGGTCAATTTAATCGTCCAAATGTGCGTACAATCGGAAAAATCGTGCAAAAATTTGAGCAAACCGGGTCTGTAGGAGATGTGAAAACACCAGCGCATGCTCTTACAGCTCGTACTGCAGAAAATATTTCTTCTGTTCGCGATAGTGTGGCTGAAGAACCGTCTACCTCAACTCGTCGTGGTGCCCAACAATTGCACCTCTCCCTCTCGTCGTTGATAAACATTATGCATTAAGACTTGCATTTACACGCTTACAAGGTGCAATTGACTCAAGAACTAAAGCCTCTTGACCATTCCAAACGACGTCAGAAGGGTGGCAAGAAATGGCAACAGTGGATGATAAATTTTCGAAGAAAATCATCTTCAGTAATCAGGCACATTTTCACCTCTGTGGATTCGTCAATAAGCAGAATTGCCGCATTTGGGCGAATGATAATCCAAGAGTGATTGTCGAAAAATCAATGCACCCACAAAGAGTGACTGTTTGGTGCGGTTTATGGGCTGGCGGCGTCATCGGGCCGTATTTTTTGCAAAATGAGGCCCGTCAGGCAGTTACTGTGAATGGTGTTCGCTATTGTGAGATGATAACGAACTTTTTATGGCCCAAATTGGAAGATATAGATGTGGACGATATGTGGTTTCAACAGGACGGGCCACTTGCCTCACAGCTAACGAAACAATGGCTCTTTTGCGCGACAATTCATGTGATTTGACACCGTTGGACTTCTTTCTTTGGGGTTATTTAAAAGAAAAGGTGTACGTCGATAAACCAGGTAAAGGACATTAACGGAATAGAACCTCAATTATGCCTCAGCTTCATCGAAAATTTGGACCATCGGATGGAGGTGTGCCGCCGAGGTCAACGCGGCTATTTGGCCGATATTTTGTTCCATACATAATTGGACCATACCAATATTATCATAAAAAAAAGAAATGACAATAATTTCCTAAATAATTTGTGTTTAAAGAATTTTTATATTTTAATCAGGCTTAAGTTCATTGAATTAAATTTTCATTAAATTATCAATAAATTTTAATTCATTTCATGTTGTAAAATTCCTTTCTTCATAAAAATAATTTAATGAAAAATAAATTCAATGAACTTAAGCCTGATTAAAATATCAAAATTTGAATAATATTAAAATACATATGGGCGATTTTTAAATAAATATCAAAATTTTTAAAATATATTTGGAAAATACATTGTGAAAGTTTTAAAATATAATTGGTAATTATGTAGTTCAAACTTTTGATAGTCATGCATGTATTAATACTTCGTTGAGAAGAATACATCTCATTAATTCAAAATGCTTTAGAATATTAAAGCATCCAATGTTGTATCTGACGAAACTTTTGTCGGATTCTTTTGATTTGTGTTCCACAAATTTCATTTTTAAATTATATAAAAATCGTCTAAACTTATTTAATTGATATTTTTTGTCCACAAAACACTTTTTGCCATTTACAAATTGTATTGTTATTATTTTTGTTTTGGTATAGGTATTTTGTTTATTTTTTAACAATAAAAACTTTTGTTTTAACAAATGCACGTCAAAAAATTTTTTATACAAATTATTAAAAAAAAATGCAAAAATAATAAAATGAAAGAAAAGAAAAAAAAACTCATCCCTGATTTCTTGTTTGGTATTTTGTTTAAGGTTTGATATCGTTGCAAAAAAAGACTTTTTGAGTGTTTGTAGGTAATTCTCATTCCCTCTGTATTTTTGTTTGCTGAAAGCTTTGGCTTTTCTAAAAGTATTTAGGAGAACGTTTCCTGATGATCTGGCCTAAGCAACCAGTGAAATGCGCATAGGAACAGCTTATCCTCCAACAATAAATTTCAGTATTTTTTATCAATAAATAAAAAAGGGAATTAAGCACAACAAACAAAATAATAAAACCCTAAAAAAAAAATTGGGATCCCGAAAATCCCGGGATTAAAAATTAAAAATCCCGAGATTCGGGATTTGCCTAATCCCGAAAATGCCGGATTTCCTGGATCGGGATTTCTCGATTGGAAGCCCTTATACTTAGCATATGTTTAAACTACATTTTATAAATAAATAGATAAAGTATTTTTTTGACATATAAAAAAAAATCTAAATTTATTGAGCTGAAGATAGAATTATGCCCATTATGGAATTATGGGCAATAATGGTAATAATTTTTCAGTACAAATTTTGTAGCCATAAGTCTTAGTAAAGGGTGTTTTTTAACGCGATAGAACTAAAAAATTTTAAAAAATAACACAAAAAATTATATGTTAATCAAGTTTTTTTATTCGAAAGATTAAAACATGGCCTTAAAATTTTAAAATGATTTCGGGAATATGGCAACGCAGCTGTACTTGACGAAGAGCATTTTTTAGCATTGCTGACCGTATTTCACGAATAACATTTTTTTTTTTTTTTTTTAAGTTGGCATATTAATTGTGTGACTATCATTTTTATATGTGCATTTAACCATATTTAAATTTATTGTTTAAACGCAGTATTGCATTTATAACCATGTACATTATCTTTATATTCTATTATACCTGTAATTTAACAGAAATATTTAATTATTTAATGTTTTAAATGATTGTTTAACTTAATACTATCATACTTTCTTTGATGATTCGTCGTTTTGCTTCAGAGAATTACAAATTAAAACAACGTAACACACATAACTAAATAAATAACAGTAAAAATAATGTTTTTTTTATCAAAAAAAATATCGGTTATCGCATTTTTATTCTAAATATTTAATATTACTCTAATATGTATATCATATAATTTCCATTTTACAACGTTTTTTGCTTCTCATGTAAACTTATGAAATTTGATGTTACAATATTCTGCATTTAAGATGACGATATGTGCAGTTATCTTAGTTTTTTTTTATTTCAATAATATTTGCTTACAAAAAAAAAAAAACAACACACACATTTTGGTTCACCAGTCAAGAAATAATTTTACAAAAAAAATACACACAGACTAAACGTGCTGCCCGGCGGAGAAAATTGCAAGCGAATCACTTTTTAGGCCTTTAAGAATGTTTACAATTGAATTTTTAGTAAACATTTACTTATTCCACTCTGCCTTTTTTGAAAAGGTCTTTCAGAAAGGTTTTTATTTATTATTTTACAAATTCAAATTTTCTATTCTAAGATAAGGCCTGTCGCAATCGTTTTATAAGTAGTTATGTTGGAACGTGTTGTAAGTTTAGTTATTAATTAACTCACTTCGTATTATTACCCACAACAATTAAACTTGGATAAAGCTTTATTCTTAAATCTTTTTAGAAGCCCTTCCAGAAGTGTTTTAAATAGATGCAAAAGTGCAATGTGTTGGTCTCCAATGACACACCTTGTTAATAGTTAATAAAGTTGGAATGCGGCTGGGAGATCTTATGCAAAAAGGCCTTCTATAAGGCCTCTTTATTACTTGATTTTCCCTCTGGAAATGGTTGGGCAAATCGCATTTTTTTCCTTGTGAAGAATTTTAACGTGAATTTTATCAAATTTTTTGTTTTTGCTCACTCCTCATGAGTGTGGAAATTTAAAATATTTTTTTTCCTCACCCTCATGAGGATGAATTTGCAAAAAAAAAATTCGGTACTCTGGTGTAAACCGCTCAAAATGGTGCATTTTTTATGTAATGGAGTCTGTAGGGTCTGTTGTGTTTTGACGCCATATGCGGCAATTTTGTTTATTACCAAATCCATTCCGATGGATGATCATTAGCGCAATAAAAATAATGAATACGTCTACACGTTGCGCTATTCGATAATTGATTTTCAAAGTTGATTTAGATATTTTGGTAGCGTTGTTCAAGTGTAAATCTATTTGTCGAGTATACTGATCATAAATGTCGTAAGTTCTTTATAATTTATGTAATCTAAATTTGTTAAAGAATTTAAAATTTCATTTATAGATGTAGAGGAGCAATTCAATTTGAAATCTTGATATATTTGGTAACAGACCAATATCTTTATGTAGAATAAGTTGTAAATTTCAGAAAATGATATAGATATTTAATATGATTTTAAGTTTAGTGTATACAAATTTTGCTGTACATAATAAATTGCTTAATAGCATCATTATACCTACACTACAATAGTGAAGCGGGTTTTATGCGTTCGTGTTGATGTTTATTACATCTTAAGGTATTAGTTGTATACCCATCTTTAAGTATACCGATCGACTCGGAATGACTTTCTGTGTCGATCTATGGATGTCAGTTGTAAGCCTTGAGCGCAAAGTACAGGTCGAAACTTTTAAGATAATTTAATAAAATTTGTACATTAATTCGAATTGTCACAATAAATTCGTCTATTGATCATCTTTCTAAAATTAATTGGAATCGGTCCATATTTGACCATAGCTCCCACACAAAAGCTACACTCCAAATGCCATAACTTCCTACTTAATGTTGGTTTTGACATACACATTGCCGACAATAACTTTTAAGATAGCTGCTATGACAAAATGTAGCGCTTGCAGGCCCGAAATCAACTATGGGTTCCATTTAAACCCACATCCTAAAATCACTTCAAGGCAAACAAATCTCTAGTAGGTTAAGATAGGTAAATAATATTTGGCACAAAGAACTTTTATATGAATATTTACTTCATAACATCATTTTGTTCTGGCGGGTGCATGATTGCACATGGCTCCCAAATAGGGCACACTTTTGAAAATAAATTTTTAAGTACTGTGGTGTAGGGTATCATATGGCCGGGCTTAACCGACGATAATTTCTTACTTGTTTTTATTTATTATTATAGTTTAATGAATATTAAGGCGTAAAAATTCATCATCCAGAAGGCAGATTTTCGTCTTGTTTGTATCTTATTCTTTTAGTCACAGCTGAGAGACATCTGAACGACCCAATTTTCAGCAGTCAAAACGTATTAAGGGGTCTGTACACGGTCAAAATTTCCCCTCAAGCGCTTTGGTAGTATTAGTGAAAATGCGTTTGTACGTGTGACACCAATGATGCTGGATGGAAAATAAAAAAAAATTTGTACATTACGGCGAATATACGTACGTACACAAGTGAAATCGCCTGCATGACTCACCCGTATAAAAAACCAAATGAAATCCAATTTATTTTTTGATTTTTATTTCAGTAAAAATTAAAAAAAGAAAATACAGCAAAAGCTTTTTATACCGCTTATATTCGATAATAAATTTGTAAAAATAAATGATAAATTTTATAATGAAAAATTTAGCTTTTAGCAGTAACTGTTAGACTTTTACATAATAGTTTTTTTAAATGTCATGAAAATTTCTACATGTTTTTTAGACTTAAAAGAAAATATATTAATTTACATATTCAAACTTATAATGAATAAAATTTCTCTTGAAATTTTGTTCCTCTTGCTAAACAACTATGTGTGGAAATGCTGAATTTCGAGTGCATAAACTGCTTATTTTATGTCTACAATAAACTTTTCAGCAGGAATTGCACTTATTCACTAATGCAAAAAAAGACATAATAAGTGTCGAGACAATTCAAAGGCTAATTCCAGTCTAAGCTCTACAATGGACACAGGGTAAAAATTGCCATATTTGAAATAATTTTTTCCAATAAAAAAGAATCAATGAGAAGTATTTTAACTGTAAGTAAGGTGAATCTCGGTTCGATATTACCTCCACAAACCTATTAACCTTATACATTTACCCCCGTATTCATAAACGATTATTACATTTAACAAACGTTTATTAAGGAAAATTTTCAAATAAAATTTGTTATGTAAGCCTTAAGTAAATTTTAAATATTTTTATGAATACAGCCAAGATTTTATAAGTTTAATAAAATTACTACACCAATTTACAACTATGTCAATTTGTTTGTTGGTTTGGTTTGTTACTGTTGTTGTTATTGGCCCTTCTTGTTTTTCCCTGTGTTCTTTTAAGTGTCAATGTTTTACACTCTCTTGCAATTGTACAATCAAAAAAAATTACTTTTCTGCACCGAATAAGTGCATTTGCTTGCATATGGGGTCAACCCTTTAACTATACAATTTCAAAAACTACTCCATTCATTCCACATGCTGACAATCAGATATTTATACATTTTATAGTCATTGCCAGAGCTGCCGTTTTTGTTTATTTTTAACCAAAGTTGGTAATTTTTTTTCTCAATGTGGAGTTGTGAATATTTTTTTTATTTTGGTAACTTTTTTTCTAAAATATAAAATAGGTTTAATTATGTTTTTCTTAATACACTTGCAATTTACGTTTTTTTTTTTTAATTTTTAGCGTGTTTATTTACATGGAGGGTTATCGCGTGTTTCAATTCGTAGGAAATTATTTACGACTGCGAATAATGTGTACTTTACACTACGATTTTCTCATTATCTATTTCAAATGAACGGAAGTTTTTTATGCTTTATCAAAACCAAAAAATGTCTTTCAAAACAGCTGCCAGGTATTTTTGTTAACAAACAAAAAATGTGATTTTTATTTTAGAAACGGCCATGTTCTAAAATTGAAATCAAATTAAGTTTTAATCGATGGAGATTTTCAATTTGTTTTTTGTTAAATGAGCGTAGTTTTTCCTGATTTTTAGAGTTGTAAAGATAAGTGGTACTTAAAGTAGAAAGTGCATAATCACTCGGAATCGATTTCAGAACATGACTGAAAAAGTACACAAAAGTAGTTTCAGTGGTTTTAAGAACTTGAATGTTTTAAATTTTAACATATTGAAATACACATAGGATTTTTAAATATATTCAACATTTTTCATTTTTCGAATAATAGTCTGGTAGTGTATAAAGTCATTTCTAAAAAATTTTAAGGAATAGAGCTATTACAAAAAAAGCTTTATAAAATACATAACTGAAATTTAACTCATAGAATAAATTCGAAAAATGAAAAATGTTGAATATAATAAAGTTGCTTATGAAAAAGAAATAATTCCCAATATCTATTTTTAAATATATTTGAAAAATAAATTAATATATTATCTATAATTTTAGAGTTTCTGGAATTTCAGTAAGAAAATGGCGTGAACTCAAGAAACTCCATGTCGGCAAACGTAAATTTCCATTGCAAAAAGGATTAAAAAATTTTCACATTTTACAGCCCTCCCACTGACAGTTAAAAAGTGGAAACAATTCAATTTTTCCCTTTCTGTTATTTATACCTGTGAAGTACACAGGTAAAGAACATATCAAAAAAAAATTAAATTTATTAACGTTCAATATACTAAATTTTGTATGGAAATTTTACGGGCTTAAGGCCCACAATAGACGGCGAAACGCAACTACAACGAAACTGCAACTTATAGTTACTTTCGGGTTTCATTTGAGTTTGCGCCATAGACTCCTATGAGGTACCACACATGACGCGACCATTTTGAGACCGGCTTGGAGCGCATTGAAACCAGCGTGTATTAGACCCTTGTTTGCGTTTCATCTGTTTTTCAAAGAAACCCGAAATGGTTGTGATAATTTCATTACATTCTGGTACAGTAAAAGCAGCAGGGTGTGTGGAAAACGATTACTGTTTCCAAAACAATAAATCCTAAAGGGCTTCGTCACAGTTGCGTTTCGCTGTCTGTTCTGGGCCCAACTCTTATAAAATTGAAATATTTTTTATGACAAAAGTCTCAAAAAAATAGGAACTTTTTGATTTAAGTTTCGCGTTATTTTTTTAATACTCGTATGTATAAGAATTATGTACATTTCTTGTTTCGTTTTCTTAATTTGTAATTAATATCTTCCTACTAAGTGCAAATAATCTTTGTCTTTCAATGCATCCTAAAATAAACTTTAATGTTTTTCCCAATTAACAAGATGCATTTATAATTTGGTTGTATTTTTTCACATTTGGTAACTTTTTCAAAAATGTTGGTTGTAAAAATTTTATTAGTCGTGGCAGCACTGGTCATAGCAAATGAGTTTGTGCCACATTTTAACATGACAAAACCAACTTTAACCATAAAATAATGAAAACAGTAACCGACACAACAACTATCAAAGTAGTTTTAATAATACAAATATAACAAATATTCGTTACTAAATAACTGAGGGCAGGTGAATGGGAAAACTGTTTGGTTAAATTATGCAAAACATTGTAATTAGACAGACACATGAACAAAAAATAAAAATAAATTGAAAACAAAATTGTGTATAAAACATACACAGTAATTTAATTGTAAGTATTTTTATAACCATGTTTTTGATTTAATAACTAATTAAATTAAGAATGAATTGAATAAAATGTAAAATGATATAACAAATCATAAAATTGGATCATTTATTTGCAGGTCAGCTTTAAAGTTATTTAAATAACAAATTATAATGCCGCGCTTTAAGCCGACCATTGAAATTTTATTTCATTATAATATGAACATCTATGAAAATGTTTCGTTTTATTATGAACTATGTCAATAGGTTTATTCAAAAGTTATTTGAACTAAATAATAGTGATGGCAACTTTTTTAGAGCAAAAAGCCATTTAAAATTTAAAATAAGCAAGAAAATTTAATCGATAATTGAACACAGTTGGAGGACCATTTTCGTACATAACTTTAATTTGGATCATCATAAGTTGAGTTTAAATTGGGTCATAAAACAGTTTTTAAGTAATATTTGTATTTGGTGTGTTTCATTGGAAAATTTATCACTGCAGACACTAGGTGGGATTAACAAAATAAAAAAGGATTACAGAGTACATGAAACTGAGTACTGCTCCCCAATATTCTCAGCTCTCTCACCAATAAACTCAAGAATTTCTGCAACAAAAACTTCAAGTCTGGGCGATGATTTTGTAGTGAGCTAACTTAACACAGGGTCTCCACCTGATATAAGATTTTTATATTAACAAACGTCAAATTCAATCGCAGAGAGTATTATCTTACGTGTGGACTCTCAAATAGTGTTAGTATTAATATTATAATAAATGTTATGAGAAATCTTATAACAACTATCTTATAAGATGAGCTGTCAAAAATACACTTACATACATACACATAAATTAATAATAAGACGCTATCATTAAAATGTTTAATTTTTTAAGTGAAAATAGTTGAATTCTTGTGAAAAGTGCTTAAAAAATAATATTAAACACTAAAAACAGAGAAAAAACTAAAAAATGAATCAAAAACGACACAAGTTTACTGTACGAAAATCAGTAAATTATGAAATCTTATAAGATACATGTTCCCCTTGTTTAAGATTAAGATTAACATGAAGAAATGTGCTCTCTCATTCTGCCGACGTTCTCTCACATATATCAGATATTATCTCAGGTGGAGACCCTGTGTAATAAACAGCTGCCATAATAAAAGAATGTGTTTACACTTAACAAAATTGCCACTGCATAATTAATTTCAATAATTTTAGAAAAAACTAAAAATTTTAAAAAGCACTAAAGGCACTAGCGTAAAATTTAAAAGCACCAAGTTAGTGCTTTTTCTTAGTTAGGCACTAAAGATAAGATTTTGGCGTTTCGAGACATAAACTGTTTAGTCTTGTTACTGCGATTTCTCTTCTGGCTTAAATGTTGCCTTTATTCTGCCTTTTGCCCATCTTTGTGTTCTTCAAAACAAAAATTATAATATACACAAAATGAAAATAGTTTTATCCTAATTTTTACCAAAACGTTAGAAATGCGGCATTATTAAAACACAAGGGGCTAAAATAGGGTCGATTTCGAACGAAAGTTCCATTTTACTTACAAGCATACATATCGCACTTGATCAAAATTTAAAAATTGTCAGTAGAAGAAAAAAAAGCGCATGAAAAATAAATTCTTAAACCAACCTTTTTATTACCAAAAATTAGAAAAAATAGCACGGTATTCTTACAGCGGGTAGATAGGAATATAACGTATATTTTTTCCAAAAAGTAATCAATAAAATTTTTTAGGTATTAAACCCTTTTATGATCAAGTGCGATATATCGAATGCCATAATGTGGTTCCTGTTCTTGTTGTTGCAAAAAAAAAATATTTTATTGGATATTGTTTATGTTGCTGGCATTTTTTAAATTAAAAATATTAAAGTGGAATTTCTTTAAATGATTTTTGTTTATACACCGTAATGCCGAAGTTCTATTTACGTATATCACAAGATAAAAAATGGGATAAGACCGTTTTCGCCGGTAAATTTAACAGATCTATCGATATGCGCAATCCCTACGTTTCTATCTTAAATAGTTTTTTGAGATTTCACAAGGCCATTTTATAGTATATCCACTATTGCGAAACAGTTTTATGTAACATAATTTTGGATTAACAATAAAAAGTGTATGAATATGTATGTTTATGAAAATAAATATTAATTTATCTTTACGTATGCATGTGAGAAAATTTTCAATTTAAAAAAAATCAATTGATATATTCTTATAAATATATCGAATATTGTTTGGAATAAAGCCTTGAATTATTACAATGAACCAAAACGTGTTTATAATATTAACTAACAACGTTTATTAAAATAACTATAGTTGGCTCAATGAATTATTCGTCAACATAATAAAAAATAAAATTATCCAGGTATAAAACTCAATGAACATGCATTTATTAATTATTTCGTAAATTTGGATTTATAATGAATAATGAACACATCGTTGCAATAATGAATGAGCTCAAAAAACAAAACTTTCATTTCGCAAAATAATAGTTCATTGAAGTTAACATAATCATTTATTGCCTCAATTAAAATGAACGGTAAAATAAATAAAATGTTGGTTGAAAACCGCGTTAATTTTATAAACTATTCGTTTTCCGTCGGAAGTCATTCATTAAAATTAAAATCGTTCGTTTGCCAAGAGTCTTAGCAAGTGTTTTTTAACATGAACGCTCGTAAATTCCGCAATTGGTCGCTGTCATACCGAACCCGTACGTCAAAATGAATAAAGCTTTCGTTAAGAACCCTTCATTAAAAAATATCCCAATGCATGAAATTTACTATTGATTTGTTGGCTCAAGAAACTAACGTACGTGCATGTACGTAAGTAATAAGTCACTCACAGCCACATCTATAGTACACTAACTGTTAAAATATGAGTAATACACGTATAGTGCAGTGATGCCATTAGTAGAGAATTTTCCCTTTTTTTCGGAAATTTTGAAGCGTAAGGAAAAAGGACAGATTTTTTATATTAAGGCAAATGTAGGGAATTTTCAAAATTGTAAAAATACGTAAATATTCTTGTTATATTCATTTAAAAATTTAAATTTTTCATATACAATAGCTTAATACACGGGTATAGAATATCAAATGAATAAAATATTTACTTAGAAATTAATTTTGTACTGGGAAAAACCATCACACCTTTTAAACTAAGAGAAATTTTTTTATTGAAAACGTTAAAGGGTATGGAACGGTTTATTTTAAAAAGAAAATTTTTTTAATTTTTATTCAGGGGAACTGAAGTAAATAGTTTTTTAAATTCTTCTTTAGAAGAATTTCCTTTTATTTGGTACCGAGCTTGCTAAAAAGTATAAGATGCTAATGTAAAAAAAAAAATTATTTGAAATAAGTATTTTTGAAAAATAGTAAGTCCTTTAAAAAGGACAAAAGATGAGGAAATTAAAAACCAAGCACACAGTTTGACTATGTTTTGTCTCTAGATTAAAGGATATATAAAGTGGCGTAATAAATACTTTATCTATAGATATCAATAAATTCTTTAATTCTAATTAATCAATCTTTCATCAATTAATAAAGTATTTAATTATGATATTTACAAAATCTTAACAAAACATGTATTTGTTTACTTCTTTTTAAAAACAATAAATTTTTTACGTAGGGAAAACAACTTTTTTGATAATAAAAGTAGGGAAAAATGTTTATGGTTGTAGGGACGAAGGAATTTTTTAAAATTTTTACTGGCATCACTGGTATAGTGCATATAATTTTATATTTAATAATTTTGCAGATAAAAAAAACTAGTGCGATTTAATCGGTTTATTTTCACGTATGTGCCATAAAGTAGAAAATAATTCCCAAAAAGTGGCATTTATTAAAAATGCGCAAAAATTTTTTGAATTGAATATGCCTTTTATTTAAAAATTGTTTTCCACGACTTTAGAAATTTTTACATACTCGTACATAAATCAATAAAGAACTTCTAACACAATATCTGAGAAAAATATTTGAATACTTTTAATTAAGAATCTCAACCATGCGATTTAATGAAATCCTTAACTTAAGCCCCTGTAGCGCCTAGGATGCCCCTAGATTAGATAAATGCATAACTAGCACCACTTTATTTTTCCAACATTTATTTCTTACATACGTACCCTTTATCTCCAATCCTTCAGGGGGCTCCGATACAAATTTTTCAATACAGAATATAAATATATTGAAGAAAAAGCCCCATAACTGCCAAGGTGTCGCGCCTAGGGGGATAAAATGTATGACCAACCTTTATTAGTTTTTTGTAGCTGCATTTTCCAATTTTTTTATGATTTTTATATAGCAAAAACTTCGAATTTTTTTTGCCAAAAAATCAACTATGTTTCCAAAAGGACAGCGCATATAAGAAAAATTTTATTGCGTAGTTTCGGTTTTTTATGTTTTTTCAATAAGCTAAAGCGTTTTTGAGTTACGCGAACATATGTTGTGCAACCTCCTCCATTTTCTAAATAACGGTATATCTCGAAAACCAGAGCCAACCTTAAAGAAAAGTAATACTTCTTTCTAATATCCGCAATCGTTTTAGAAACATAATTTTTTTTTGAAAAAAAAAATTTTTTTAACAAAATTTCGAAATTTTTGTTTTTTAAAAATTCATAAAAAATTAAAAAATCATCGGTCTGAAAACTGGCGAATTTTAATCAAAAATATGATAACCGCATTTAAAAACTTAAACGTTAGAATGTCATTGAAAATAAATTTTTTGCATTACCATGCCGAAAAATTTAATGAACAATCACCAGCCGAGTCTGATGAACATGGCGAGAGATTTCACCAAGTAACAGCCAGGCTCGACACTGGTATAGCGGCAAACAACTTGATTCGCTATTAGGGGATATTTGTTGGAATCTGCAGGAGGAAGAAGAATACATTTCTACATAAAAACCTTAACTTTAACTAATTAACAACAAAATAAATGTTTTAAAATTTTTAAGTTTGGTTATTATAAAAAATAAAAAAATTTCACCTTTTCCGAAAAAATCAAAAGTTGTACACAGACTTTAATCACTTATAGCTTATTTTGTTTGGAACTTTGT
This sequence comes from Pollenia amentaria, assembly GCA_943735925.1. NCBI lineage: Eukaryota > Metazoa > Arthropoda > Insecta > Diptera > Polleniidae > Pollenia > Pollenia amentaria. Next base: position 161,953,860 of record OX031008.1, read on the forward strand.
TTTTTATACGCGTAGAACCCTAGCCTTAAATTTTGCACCTGCAGTGCCAGAGATACCCCTAGACGGGCCAAATGTATGACCAGCGCAACTTTATTTTTCATTGTCATCATTTGTTTCTAAGGCCTAGGATTCACTCCTAGGGGGATAAATTGTATGACCGACCTCCAATGTTTTTTGTTCTTAACATTTTCTTAAAAGATAGTTGCCATATATCTCCACCACTTAGAGGGGCTCCCATACAAATATGGCCGTTTAATGAAATTCTTAAATTTGGCCCCTGCAGCGCCTAGGATGCCCCTTGATGGGTCAAATGTATGACCAATCCCACTTTATTTTTCATCTCATTCATTTATTTCTAACATACCCACCCGCTATCTGCATTCCTTAAGGGGGCTTCCATACAAAATGTTCAATGCAGACTAGAAATATATTGAAGAAAAAGTCCCATAAATGCCCAGGAGTTGCCCCTAAGGGGATAAAATGTATGACTGGCCTCCATTAGTTTTTTGTTCTTAACATTTTCTCATATTAAACTTTCCCTTTATCACCATCCCTTAGGGGGGCGTTTTATGAAATTCTTAAATTAATTAGAATTTGTTGACTTTTGTGAATAAAATCAAAAGTTGGAAACAGATTTTAATCATTTATGGCTTGTTTTGTTTGGAATTTCGCTTTTGTACGTAGAAGCATAGCTGCATTTTCCAATTTTTTATGAATTTTTAAAAAACAAAAATTTCGAAATTTTGTTAAAAAATTATTTTTTTTTCCAAAAAAAAATATGTTTCTAAACGACGGATATTAGAAAGAAGTTTTACTTTTCTGAAAGGAAATTTCGGTTTTTTAAGTTTTTGTAATAAGCTAAAGAGTTTTTGAGTTACGCGAAACCAGAGCCAATCTTAGAAAACCGCGGGCACCACTGGATTCAGCGTACCAGAATTATGTTAAAACGCCAAGTGCCCAGCTTGTCACGAAAAAAAATGTGTCAATTTATTGCACTGTGTTATTAATAATTTAAAATGTGGTTTCAAGCCTGCTTCTTTAATTTCTTACTTTACCATGACTAAGTGCTCTTATAAATATATTTACGAAAGATAAGTTCTCTAAATAATCTAATTATAATTATAAACTATTATTAACATTAAATAAAAGCTAATGTTTGCTATCAATTAATAATAATACCATTTAAATGTTTTAACAAAATCGTCCTTAGAGAAACTAATTTATTTTGTTAAGTTAACTAAGAATGACTAAGAATATGTACTACAATAGTTAAGTATCTACTGATCATAAATTATCCACAATTTTTTGGAAAACCTCTTAAATGTTATGAGTGTTATTTAAATCAAGACACCGTTAATGTTAAACTTTTACATTTATATATATTTCCAACATATTCATGCTACCATTTGTGACAAACAATTTAGAAAAAAATAAGTTTTTGCAGAGTAAGTATGAGACCATAATTAAGCACACATTAAGGCACATGCCAAAATGGACACAAACACTACACTACATGTATGGACCAACCACATTTATATATTTTATTTCATTTATTATTACCTAATAGGTATGTATAATAAATAAAAAGTCTACATGTACATTAAGTACATACAAGTACTAAAATATTTTATATAAAACCCAAACACGCTCATACACATTCACTCATATATAATTGTAACATTATCACCATCTGAATTTTGTGGAAAATACTGGACAGGAAAAACATAAAAAAAATTAAGTCAAGGCACCTTAACGACCAGCACCCAGATAAAAACAAAACACTACAAGTTGTAAAAACAGCAACATTACCACATAAAAAATAGAACTTAAAACCATAAATATGACGTCATAATCTAATTATAACAACAATTAAAATATTCCCTCAGCTCCTCCAGTACCATGATGGAATAAGGAGGTGGCCTCAGAAAGCCAGCTGGTCACCAAATCTGCTCTCAATGCCGCACTATCCCACAAAAAAGATGCAAAAAGAAAATCGCATAGAATGTATGTATCATTTTATGAAAATTTTCATAAACATTTGCAAGTCGGTCAGGTCAGACTTGTCAAAAAATCTGTCACTCAATTCATTTTGAAGCCACACTAACATTTTTTATTAGTCACACAATTTTTTTTTGGCAAATCGTACGACTGAATAGGATACTGTATCGCCGGCTTAAATTCGCATTTTGCCCCTCTTTTGACTGTCTTTATTCTTGTCTATTTGTAAGTAAAGTTATACTACTTTAAGCTCGTCCAATTAACATGTAATCTGTAACGGTTTTTGTATAAATTATTAAATAAAAATTGTATGCAACAGTGGCACAAAATAGATTTCTTTATATCTGATGAACGGCTTGTGAAGTTTCCAAATTTCGTACAAATTGGTACCAATACTTTTGCAACTACACCTGATCCAAAAACAACGACAGTTGCTTGCAAGTAGAATTTATTTGATATTTTAACTTGTTGTAGTCATTTGTTAAATTTTCAATTGTATCATTGACAACAAAAACACAACATACGGACCCTACCAGCAAATTAGTCAGAACTAATAACAGCATTATAAGTCAATTATACAGGGATAAATATATAGAAACTTGCCAAAAACATAGGCTCATTTGTTCGGCTGCAACGGCACCTAGAATTTACGGGTTACCTAAAATACATAAATGTGGGATACCTTTACGACCCATAGTATCATCCATTCAGGTCCCGTGCTATCAGTTAAGCAAACACATAGGACTCATACTCAAAAATATCATCTCGGAAAAATATAATGTTAAAAACTCTTTGGAACTAAAAAAAACAGCTAAAGGACATCACCCTTGATGAGAATGACACATTGGTTTCTTTTAACGTTGTTTCCCTTTTCACCAATGTTCCTGTTTACACAGCTATAAAAAATATTATGGACCAATGGGACACTATCAAAACGAAAACTAGCATACCAAAATCAAAATTCTTGGAAATACTGAAATTCTGTTTGAATGACAACAACTACTTTGCATACAATAACAAGGTATACAAACAGATTTTCGGTATGCCAATGGGAAATCCTCTTTCCCCTACTATTGCCGATATTGTTTTGGATAATTTACTTGACATAGCCTTGGCAGAATTACACAAAAAGAACGTGAACATTAAATATGTGGCAAAGTACGTAGATGACATACTGGCTATAATAGATATTAATGACAAAGACGATATACTTAAAGCACTCAATAGGTATCACCCGAAAATTAAATTCACCGTTGAAGTTGAAAAGAACAGAGAAATAGCATACCTTGACACAAAATTACATAGAGGGGACAATGAAATAACGTTTGATTGGTATGCAAAAAATACATCGTCTGGCAGAATTATCAATTTCAACGCTACTCAACCAAAATCCCAAATAGTAAATACTGCAAAAAATTTTATACGTAGAGTTCTTGATATTAGTGATGAACAATACCATAACAAAAATAAACATGTAATCACGAAAGTACTTAAAGATAATGCTTTTCCCACAAATTTAATTAAAAATCTAATATCTTTGTTTTTTCAATGTAAGTTAGTTACATTCAATTTATTGTATTATCAAATGTTGATGGTTTTATTTTATAATAATAGACGAATCCCCTGAAGAAGTGAACATAAAATTCACGAAACGTCGGGAAAAATGGAATAAAAAATTAAGTATATATGTATAAACAAATATACAAATGTAAATTAAAAAACACAACACACCATCTCAGCGTGGCCAAATGTGCCGATATATCTTTTTGCGGTTTTTCACATTAAACCCCGCGTTTTTAAACAATTTTATTCGAATAATACAAAGAAGCATTTAATTACACAGGCCTGCAAAATTAAAGTTTTTGCAAATTTTTTTATTAAACTATTATTATTTGTAGTATTTGTAATATTGATGTGATTCATTGCATGCACCGATGTAGTTATCCTTCTCTTTAAGGCGTCACCCGGTTAAAAAAGTAGCTAAGTTATATCGGGTTAAATCTAAGATTTTCTGAAATTTTTTTCGTTTTTTGACAATTTTTTTCCTTAGAGAAATATGTTTTTTCTCATATGTAATTACAAAATCCATGGTCTTATAAATAAATTGTATAGTCCATTTGATTGCAGTAAATGTTGATTTAAATCAGCAGTGCACTATATCTATATATATAAAATTGTAACGTTACTGACTGACTGACTGACTGACTGACTGACTGACTGATTCATCATCGCACAGCCTAAACGCCTGAAGCTAAAAACTTGAAATTTGGACCAGGGGTTGGTCTCTCCCGAAATCGATACACTAAGACGGGATTTTTGGAAATTCGAATGTTTAGGGGGTAAAAAAGGCCAAAAACGGGTAAATTCGGTAACCTTATATCTCTAAAACTAAAAGAGATACAAAAAAAATGTAATACTTATCGTTATTCTTTAGAAAAATAAGCGGACAGGTGTCTGGTACTTTTTGGAAATTCAGCCCTTTAACGGAGTAAACGGGTAAAACCTGTATTTTGGTACTTTTTTGTCACCCCATCTATCTTTTAAACCCATAAACATAGAAATAAGGGTTATATCACATTTGAAACTTATCTAAAAAATCCAAATACGAATTTGGTACTTTTTCGAAATTCGGACGTTTAAGGGGTAAAAAACGTAACTATTTTTGGTACTTTTTTTATAAAACATTTTTTTTTATTTATTGACATATACGCATTAAATTATGGGCTCCTACTACAATATTGAAATTTTTTATGCTTCAAAGGGGAGAAAAAAGTACCAAAAAGGGGAAATACGGGAAATGTTATTTCTTACTTTAGGTTTTTGGTTCCACAACTGACAATTTTTTTAATTATCGTTAATATTGGACTTAGAAACATAAACTTCAACATGCAATGTCCTGAGTGGATAAGAACCTCTGAGGGTACTTTTTGGTATTTTTTGATCTTCAACTGGTACTTTTTTAATTTCCGTTAGTATTAGACCTAGAAACATAAAACTAAACATGCAAAGTCCTGAGTGAATAAGAATTTGTTAGAGGGATCTTTTTTGTACTTTTTCGTTATTTAACTGGTACTTTTTTTAATTTTCGTTAATATTGGACCTATGAACATAAAATCAAACATGCATGCTCCTGAGTAAATCAAAATCTGTAAGAGGGGCTTCTTGGTACCTTTTGGTCTTTAACTGGTACTATTTGAAGTTCCGTTAGTATTGGACCTAAAATCATAAAATTCAACATTAAATGTCCTGAGTGGTAGGAACCTATAAGAGGGATCTTCTTGGTACTTTTTCGTTTTTTAACTGGTACCTTTTTATTTTCGTTAATATTGGACCTACAAACATAAAATTAAAAAATCAATGCCCTGAGTGAATGAGAATCTGTAAGAGGGGCTTTTTGGTACTTTTTGTTCTTTGCCTGCTACTTTTTGAATTTCCGTTAAAATTGGACCTATAAACATAAAATTAAACATGCAAGTTCTCAAGTGAATCAGAATCTGTAAGAGTGGTTTTTTGGTACTTTTTCGTACTGTATTGTTTGCCAACAGGTACTTATTGGATTTTTGTTAGTATTGCAGCTACAAACATAAAACTAAACAAGCAAAGCGTTGAATGAGCATCTGTAAGAGGCAATTTTTGGTACTTTTTTGTACTTTATTTTGTGCTTTTTTTGTTGTTCATTAAATAAAAAAGAGAACAGGTGTCTGGTACTATTTTGAAATTCGGCTCTTTTAGGGAGTAAAAGTGTAAAACCTGAATTTTGGTTCTTTTTTGTCCCACATCTACCGTTTAAATCAATGCACATAGAAATAAAAATTATATAAAATTCGTAACATATCTAAAAAATGCCAAGTGAAAATTTTGTTAATTAGTTCATTTATTAATGATGTGCTAATAATCCCAATTTTTTAAATGAAAACACTGAAATTTATTGTTGTGGGAAAGCTAGTTCCTATGCGCATTTCGCTGGTTGCTTAGGCCAGCTCGTCAGGAAACTTTTTCCAAATACTTTAGAAAAGCTAAAAATATTATACAAGTAAGACCATAAAGTGAATAAGAATTTTAAAACACTCTGGTCTTAAATGTAACAATATCAAAGCTTCAACAACCAGCGAAATGCGCATAGGAACTAGCTTTCCCACAACAATAAATTTCAGTGTTTTCATTTAAAAAATTGGGATTATTAGCACATCATTAATAAATGAACTAATTAATAAAATATTTCATTCCCAAAAATAATTTTTGATGAAAATTTTGTACTTTTTCTGAATTCGAACGTTTAAGGGGTAAAAATCGTACGTAATTTTGTTACTTTTTCCAAGATATTTTTCTTCATCTATTTATTTTCATCGCACAGCCTAAACGCCTGAAGCTAAAAAGACCTGAGGCAGGCCTCTCGCCAAATCGATCACGCTGACCTCATATCTGCTAAGCTTAAGGAGATACAAAAAAATTTAATACTTATTGTTGTTAAATAGAAAAAAAGGCGGTAAAAACGGAAATTCGCTAACCTCATATCTGCTAAACTAAAAGGAATACAAGAAAATTGAATACCTATTATTGTTCATTAAAAATAAGCGGGCAGGTGTCTAGCATTTTTTTGAAATAAGGAGTAAACGGGTAAAACCTGTATTTTAAAACTTTTTTGCTATGCCATCTATCTTTTAAACCAATAAACATTAAAATAAAAAATATATCACATTCGTAACTTATCTAAAAAATACAAATACAAATTTAATGCGTTTGGAAATTCGAACGTTTAAGGGGTGAAAATCGTTCCTAATTCTGTTATTTTTTTCAAAACATTTTTCTTCATCTACCTATAAAATTGTAAAGTTACTACCTGATTCATCATCGCACGACCTAAACGCCTGAACTAAAATGCTGAAATTTGCCCGGGAGGTTGGCCTCTCGCGAAATCGATTACCTATGATGGGAGTTTTGGAAATTTTTATGGTTAGAGGGTAAAAAAGGTTAAAACGGGAAAATCCCTAACCTGATGTTCATTAAAATAATAAGCGGATAGGTGTCTGGTACTTTTTTGAAATTAGACCCTTTTGGGGAGTAAGCCTGTATTTTAAAACTATTTTGTCACGCCATCTATCTATTAATCCAATAAACATTGAAATAAAAAATGATCACATTCGTAACGTATCGTCCCTTTACAAAGTAGTGGGTTTAAACCTAAAAACATCAACTTTGGCGTAAAAATATGTACACATAAGAAAAAGGGGCGCTAACGAAGTAGCGGGTTAAATGCTAGTCACTAAATAAAACTGCATAAAAATTAGTTTGCACTCTTTTTTACCAGCTTTAGTGATGCTATTTTTTTAATTACCACCTTTGGTCGCACACTCCCTCAGTATTCATGGCCTCCAGCAAGAATGTATCAAGCGTATACATCAGCACAGGGGATCAGAACCGTAGAGTGCACTTAAGTCCTCGCATCTCGACAGGATATTTGACCATAGCTGCCATACAAATACAACTCCTGAAAATAGTTTTTAATGCCATAACTTCCTTATAAATGTTGCTACTAACATAAAAATAGGGCATAACAAGTTTTACGATAGCTACTATGTCATGACAAAATGTTGTTATGGTATTTTCCATAGGTCCCAAAAAGTCCCCTATCCTAAAAACTTATATAAGTGAAGATATCTAAATAATATTCGGTACAATTACCTTTTACATGAATCTTAACTTCATAACACAATTTTGTTCATGGGTTCTAAATTGGGTTGACCCGCAAAAACTATTTCCATATACTCTGGCGTAGGGTATCATATGGTCTGGCTTGACCGACTATACTTTCTTACTTGTTATACTTATAAAATATTCAAACTTAATAAAATTCTCGAGTAACTACACTGGAGTCATGTGATTTTATATTTCTAAACTTAATCAAGATTTCATATCAAGATAATGTTTTTCAAAGATAACAATTAGAAAATATCTTTACGGAATTTTACTAAGACATTTATGATAATTTCAGAGTTTTTGGCTTAAATAAACAAAAAAAACTACACACTTTATTTAATAATTTAACTTAATTTTATTTATTTTAAATTTTTCTTATCATTTATGTCAGCACATTCATTTGTTTTATTACACTGTTTTGTTCTTTATGTAATGCCAAATTGTTTTTTTAAGTTTATTTAATTTAAGATATAATCACAGACTAAAAAAGCGTGTCCAAGTCTCAGCATACTTGAAACTCTGTATGAAGTCTTCTTAAGACAAGGATTCTTTTGTTTTTGCATAAAGTAGTTTACACCGAAAAGCTGAAATACCTCTTTGAAAAAATAAGATTTGCTAGATCACCAAGAGGTAAAAGAATGATATGTCCGAAATTCCGATGCCTAGTTTTGGAATGGCAAATTTTGATCAACGCTATTTGTCTTTGGAATGCTCTTCCTTACAACCGAAGTCTAATTTAATGTGTTTACATTTTTTATGTTAACATTTATTAAATTAACAGCCTGGCCCCCGATGTCGACCGCTATCGTTCGCTTGCATTTGCAACGACAAATAGCTGATTTGCGCTCCATTAACAATTTTCAGCACGACAAGTCGATCGACAATGCCGGTCGCTTGCATAACGTAACAGTTTTCATACAAATTGCGGTCCACTAAGAAATATTATGCGACCACAAATGTAATAATCAGTCACTTGTGTTGTAGTTATCGACATAAGCATTTTGTTAAAGCCCTGCAAATAATACGACTAGTTCATAGACGCATGTAAAATATAGCCCATAATGGACTATGGTCCAAAGGTAACCCAAATGTATTGAAAAAACATGGTATATTTAACATTACGATTTCCTAGTTCTGGACCATATAACCCAGCTTTGCATTACAACGGAGTAGTCTTAAAACTACTCCAAGTTCATACATATTCCCGGTAGGTTAGTTTTGAAACTACTCTATGGTATACTCCAGAGGATTATTTCTGAAATCGTTTCTAAACGAAATCATGTCGTTTAAGAACGAACACGTGTCGTTTAACTACAAACTCTTTTTATACCCTCAGCCACCACTGTGGTGAATGAGGGTATACTAAGTTTGTCTTTCCGTGTGAAACTTTTTTATAATACATCTAAGACCCCATAAATTATATATATATTGGCTCCTTGAGTAATTATAAATTGATTTAGTCATGTGTCTGTCTGTCCAAATTTCTTATAGTTATCCTAAGCAGTTTGGGATTGAAATCCAGCAACATCGGTTCAGTAGGATCCGAACTATGAATCAAAATCTGAAAAAAATTGATAATTTTGATACAAAAAACTAACATAAATGGCAAATCATACTGTTAAATTTCGTGAAGATCGGTCCATAATTGAACATAAGCCCCATATAAACCCATCTCCCGGAAAACAGCTTAGTACGCCTCAAACCGTAAAAAATATGGCTAGCATACTAAAATTTGGTACTTAACGGTTCTATAGGACCACAAGTCACACTGTAAAATTTTTTGAAGATCGGTCCATAATTTACACTAGGTCCCATATAAACCCTGCTCCCGGAAAGCAGCTTAGTACACCTCAAACCGCAAAAAATAATGCTATCAAATTGACGTAACAGTTTTATAGGACGAGAAATTACACTACCAAATTTTGTGAAGATTGGTCCATAATTTACCCTAAGCCCCATACAAACCCTACTCTCGGAAAACAATTTATTCCGCCTAAAACCAAATCAAGCCCACTTTGGGAAAATAATTAAATTCGCCTAAAACCATCACAGATATAGATATTGCGGTAAAATTTCATACTTAAATTCATATGGCCAGAAAAAATATCATGCAAATTTGTGAAATTTACTGTTAACGCTAAAACTAATTACACTGCAGTATTGAAATTTTTCTAATTAATTTTTTGTAATACCAGAAATTAGTCTTCAGAATTTTTGGATGATTGGTCCATAATTTACCATAGGTCCAATACAAATTACGCTCCTAAAAATTATTTTAGTTCGGCTAAAATATTTACGAATCATGATATTTTACTCAACCCAGTTCAAAGTTCTAACAAGAAACGCACAAAATTTTCCTATTTTCGGTCAATAATTTAATTCAGATCTAAACCGCAACTAATTTTAATGCTGACGTTCGGTTTTGGGAAGGTAAGTTAATAATATATATGTATTTATCATATAGAGCCCACTTCTGTCGGTGGAGGGTATCAAAGAATCGGCACAGCCGAATATAGCACTCTTACTTGTTTAACAATGGCATGGTCCATGATTGCATTACATAGGACCATGTTGTAAGTAGTCCATTTTATCTTAAATGGATCAAGTAGTCAAATATTATTTGCAGAGAATATTTAACAAAATTTTCTTTACATACAAATATTCGTTAGGAAATTTATAAGGAAAACAAAAACAAATTTGAGTTTTTTATTGTTGTTTCAATTTATTTTCCCATTCGAAAATTTTTATTTTATTTTAAAAACAGGCAGTAAATATTTTTTATATAATTATATTTTTTTAAAACACCACCACGTGTAAAATTAAATAGGCTTTTAAAATATTTTTTATAAAATTATATTCCAAGGCGAATTTATGTATACGGTGCTGTCCATGATGGAATAAGGAGGTGGCCTCAGAAAGCCAGCTGGTCACAGTGTTTTTTTTTTTGCCTCGGTGTGACGGCAACTGTCAATTTTATTGTTTATTTACATTCAAAGGCAGACTAAAGGCAAGTATTCACTATCCTACACAATCGTACGATTCACTCACACGAAAATCTGACGCAATTCTACCCGACATTAAGAAAGGTTTGCTAAATCTGCTCTCAATGCCGCACTATCCCACAAAAAAGATGCAAAACGAAAATCGCATAGAATGTATGTATCATTTTATGAAAATTTTCATAAACATTTGCAAGTCGGTCAGGTCAGACTTGTCAAAAAATCTGTCACTCAATTCATTTTGAAGCCACACTAACATTTTTTATTAGTCACACAATTTTTTTTTGGCAAATCGTACGACTGAATAGGATACTGTATCGCCGGCTTAAATTCGCATTTTGCCCCTCTTTTGACTGTCTTTATTCTTGTCTCTTTGTAAGTAAAGTTATACTACTTTAAGCTCGTCCAATTAACCTGTAATCAGTAACGGTTTTTGTATAAATTATTAAATAAAAATTGTATGCAACAGTGGCACAAAATAGATTTCTTTATATCTGATGAACGGCTTGTGAAATTTCCAAATTTCGTACAAATTGGTACCAATACTTTTGCAACTACACCTGATCCAAAAACAACGACAGTTGCTTGCAAGTAGAATTTATTTGATATTTTAACTTGTTGTAGTCATTTGTTAAATTTTCAATTGTATCATTGACAACAAAAACACAACAAACCATCTCAGCGTTGCCAAATGTGCCGATATATCTTTTTTGCGGTTTTTTACTTCAAACCCCGTGTTTTTAATCAATTTTATTCGAATAATACAAAGAAGCATTTAATTACACAGGCCTGCGAAATGATAGTTTTTGCAATTTTTTTTATTAAACTATTATTATTTGTAGTATTTGTAATATTGATGTGATTCATTGCATGCACCGATGTAGTTATACTTCTCTTTAAGGCGTCACCCGGTTAAAAAAATAGGCAAGTTATATCGGGTTAAATCTAAGATTTTTGAAATTTTTTTCGTTTTTTGTCCATTTGATTGCACTAAATGTTTATTTAAATCAGCAGTGCACTATCACTAAATAAAACTGCAAAAAAATTAGTTTGCACTCTTTTTTACCAGCTTTAGTGATGCTATTTTTTTTATTACCACCTTTGGTCGCAAACTCCTTCAGTATTCATGGCCTCCAGCAAGAATGTATCAAGCGTATACATCAGCACTGGGGATCAGAACCGTTGATTGCACTTAAGTTCTCGCATCTCGACAGGATATTTGACCATAGCTGCCATACAAATACAACTCCTGAAAATAGTTTTTAATGCCATAACTTCCTTATAAATGTTGCTACTAACATAAAAATAGGGCATAACAAGTTTTACGACAAAATGTTGTTATGGTAGGTCCAAAATTTACCATAGATCCCAAATAAGCCCCTATCCTAAAAACTCATATAAATGAAGATATCTAAATAATATTCGGTACAATCAACTTTTACATGAATCTTAACTTCATAACACAATTTTGTTCAGGCGGGCCAAGCTTGCCCATGGGTTCTAAATTGGGTTGACCCGCAAAAATTATTTCCATATACTGTGGCGTAGGGTATCATATTGTCTGGTACTTTGTTACTTGTTACACTTATAAAATATTCAAACTTAATAACCTTCTCGAGTATCTACACTGAAGTCATGTGATTTTATATTTCTAAACTTAATCAAGATTTCATAAAATTTTATTTATCAAGATCATGGTTTTCAAAGATAAAAATTAGAAAATATCTTTATGGAATTTTACTAAGACATTTATGACAATTTCAGAGTTTTTGCCTTAAATAAACAAAAAAAAAACTACGCACTTTATTTAATAATTTAACTTAATTTTATTTTTTTAAATTTTTCTTATCATTTATGTCAGCACATTCATTTGTTTTATTACACTGTTTTGTTCTTAATGTAATGCCAAATTGTTTTTTTAAGTTTATTTAATTTAAGATATAATCACAGACTAAAAAAGCGTGACCAAGTCTCAGCATACTTGAAAACTCTGTATGAAGTCTTCTTAAGACAAGGATTCTTTTGTTTTTGCATAAAGTAGTTTACACCGAAAAGCTGAAATACCTCTTTGAAAAAATAAGATTTGCTAGATCACCAAGAGGTAAAAGAATGATATGTCCGAAATTCCGATGCCTAGTTTTGGAATGGCAAATTTTGATCAACGCTATTCGTCTTTAGAATGCTTTTCTTTACAACCGAATGCTAATTTAATTTGTTTACATTTTGAATGTTAACATTTATTAAATTAACAGCCTGGCCCCCGATGTCGACCGCTATCGTTCGCTTGCAATTGCAACGACAAATAGCTGATTTGCGCCCCATTAACAATTTTCAGCACGACAAGTCGATCGACAATGCCGGTCGCTTGCATAACGTAACAGTTTTCATACAAATTGCGGCCCACTAAGAAATATTATGCGACCACAAATGTGATAATCAGTCACTTGTGTTGTAGTTATCGACATAAGCATTTTGTTAAAGCCCTGCAAATAATACGACTAGTCCATACACGCATGTAAAATATAGCCCATAAGGGACTCTGCTCGTGAGCTTGGCATCATTAAGGTAGAAGTACATAGCACGCCCTTATTCGTCCACGAGTATCAAGCGTTTAAAAACTTTTGCGCCTGAAAAAGGGCAAGTTACAAGTTATTTGTAAACTAAATAGTGTACACTTTGCTTATGGAATTCCAAGATTCGGCTCTTTTTGACTGTTTTTGTAGTCCTGCCTTACTTTTAATACAATACTGTATGTTTTTTAACCTCTTCCATAAGTTTTTCCTCGGTGATTCACTCATTTGTTTAAATTATTTTTTTTTATGGTCAGCTGATTATTTGTCAAAAGTTAACCAACTTTCTGCCGCAAACGCGTCGAAATGTTTTTTATGTAACTTGTTCTATGAAAAATCACCAGTTAAACATTTTTTAAACAGAAGGCGACAGGGCGCTCGCGCTCTCAATTTGTGTGTCGTTTTCTTAAATTCAGACTTGTTTTACTTACGACATGGCAAACTTTAGCAAAGATGAGATACGAGAACAGCTCAATGCAGAAAGTGACTCCGATATTTCAAATTCGGAAATTGATCATATATCAGAAAATAGCGAAACAAGTTTTCTGAAACAGATAATGAACGGGAACCCGTCCGAGCTGCACTTAGCTCTGTTAAACCCGTTTTTTATTGCTAAAAACAAAATGGTTTGGAGTGCCACTCCATTATCTAAGCCTATTGGAGCTACGGCTGAGAATTTTATCTCAACACAACCAGGACCAACTCAATTTGCAGTGTCCAGATGCACTGACAGCTGTCAGCTTTTATGTTGTTGTTTCCGCCTCCAATAGAAAAAACTATCATCGAAATAACTAATAAGTACATCAGAGTTAAGATTGTAGAAACAAAACAAATCGATCGCCAAACATTGTATTTGCAAACATACTTGATAGTTTCATGGGCTCAAGTTGATCGGATTCGCAGTAGTTCAGAGTTGTTGGGGCAACTAGCACTTTCTCTGGCTATGATGAACCCTACTAGATTACCTCAACAAGAGTTCTCAGCATAGTTATCGACTGAAATACGATCAACATGCACAGTTCCAGTGGCCCTCAAACAATAATACTACGAATTCAACAGAAGAGAGAAAAAACAATGATCACGAAAGAAGATACGGACAAAATAAGCGCAAGTTACAGGGCGGCAATAAGATAATTTGTTACCGATCAGGTTTACATTACACAAATTAAAATTAAAATAATGACCATTATAAATTTAATAATTACTTATATTTTGATTAATGTAATATCTACACACATTAAAAGTAAGTAAAAATGCAATTATACAAAGGAATGTTTATAACAAGGTTATTAATAAAAATATTTAAATAGATATTCCCCTGAAGAAGTCAATAAAAAATTGACGAAACGTTGGGAAAAAATTTAATTAAATGTGTTTTTAATTTACAATGGAAAAATTAAGGCCCTATTAGCTTACTAGAATGTCTAAAACTTCAATAATACTTCTTCGAAAAAATAAAATGCTCCATTTGCAGCAAGTTTATTTGCAAAACTAACCGAAATACATTTTCCTCATCATGTAATAACAATCATTGTAAAACAAACTAATAAATACTTAATTTTTTTTACCCTCCGTCTTACACATGTTCTGATTTTCCATTCAAAATGCATTGAAAAAGGCCTGGCCAGACTCTTGAGTAAGATGAAGGGTTAATAAATGTACTATGAACCAGACCAAATGGTCCCTTAACCTAAGATTCATAATTTTTAATTTTTCTCAGCCGTGTTTTAAGTTAGAACCTTGAATTTTTGTAAATAATATAAAAAGACCACGTGAGCTAAAAAAAACTAAGTCGTATATACCATTCAAAAATTCTAAAGGAAGCAATTCAAAAATTGGACCAAATGGGCTTATCATAACAGCAGCGTTAAGAAACAATTGAGTTTTTATTTATTAAATATTTCTGAAATAAATACAACTTTCGTTATAATTTATTTATCTTAGCATTGAGGGAATAAGAATCTTTGATTCTGAATTACATTTTTTGCTAAGGCAATTTATTTTTTCAGAAACGCAGGCATAAATATAAAGTGACTTTTCTCAAAAACTATTTCGACTAAGGCGGTTATTGCTTATGACTCCAGATATATATAATATATGTATATTAAACACCTGCATGAAACTTAACACTGATGTTCATGAAACCTTCATTATAAATTTGTTATCGCTTCGTTTGTTTTCAGTAAGATGAATAACTATGAAACGAAAGCAACAAACACTCGATATTTAATAGACGAGAAAGATGAAGTTAGTTTGTTTACTTATACCCCGTTTTTATTAGTGAGTTTATTTGACAGTTCAAAGCGGAAACTTTCTCACAAAAATTTAACAGGCGCACTTTTGCTGTAAATTGGCGAGTAAATTCGTTAGTGCCCATTTAGACAGGGAAACATTTGGAAGGAAAACATCTGGAATTCTATTTTGTTTTTTCATTCTCGGTCACACAGACGAACATGTTGCCGGCAACATTCTGTTACTATTGTTGCTTTTTTTGTCAAAAAGCAAAGCAAATGTCAACAAAGAAAATGAGAACAAGGCGTGTCGCCGAGTACCAAACTCAAAAACTATTCTCTCTTCCCCACCCGTAATTTGCTAACAAACAAAATGTTTTCCTTCCAAATGTTTCCCTGTCTAAATGGGCACTTACTTGACAGCTATTATTCGCCAAAAACGTTACAGACGCAGTTACGTGAGAAAAACAGTTGTTTGTTTCAATAAATGGCATTTTTATTTCATTTCTCACATTTCAATCGGAAAGTTTCTTGACGCAGGAGTTGCAGAGCATGGGGACTGGTATCAAAATTAAAAAAAAGTGTTTTCAAAAAAAGTGTAAATTTTTTTCCTTTGAGTTTTTGTGGTTCGTGTCCTGGTAGGATTGCGTAGTTCACTAGAATCCGACAGATTCTAGAATTTCCAATTTATAATTCAAGAAATTACCAAAATCATTTCAATAAGTCGTTGATGGTGAACTAAAGTTTAATTTTCTTAGAGACTGAGTTCAAAAAGTTATTTTTCGTTGTAGTTATTTTTAATGAAGTGGCGGAACTATTAACATTAACATAGTAAAAATTTAAAAATTATTTTACTTTTTAATATTCATAGTATAGTTTTTAATTTTTAAAGGAAAGACAGCCCTCTAAAATATTTATTAAAAGTACAAATAAGTCAAAAGAAAAATTCTGTACCTCAGCAGAATTTGAGGTGCGAAACCTCGAATTAATAAAATTATTTTTTTTTGTCTGTACATGTACAAACATTTTAAAAATAAAATTATTTTTTTCTTTTTGTCATTAAAATCGAGTCATGTGTTTGTATCTCTAAATTTAATCCAGGCTATAAACGTTTATATTTGTGTAGACAAGGTTTTTGTTTCTTTTTTTGTAAGATAACAAATGTTTTTAAAAAATCATACCTTATGAAAATTATATGTAAAAACTAGCTGACCCGGTCCGCGTTGCTGGCCCTAAGCAAACATAAGTGTTGTATTACCAGACGACTTAAATTGATCTTTAAACGAAATTTATGGCCTTTAAATAAAAATCCATGAAATACCTATCATAAAGTTTTTCTTACGAAAAAAGTGGGCGTAAGAGTGGGCGGGGCAAAATTTTCTTTCCGTAAAAACCTAAGTTGGACCATGGCGATCATTTTAAAGATCGTAGGCGTGGTAAATTTTTCTTTCGATGAAATCTTAAAGTTGATTAATACGAATTTTGAAAGAAAAATAAGTCAACTCGATGGAGCCGTTTTCTGATTTTAGGTAAATCGAAAAAAGTGGGCGTAAAAGTGGGCGGTGCAAAATTTTCTTTCCGTAAAAACCTAAGTTGGACCATGGCGATAATTTCAAAGAAAAAATCGTTCAAATCGGTCAAGCCGTTCTCAAGTTATGGATTTTGCCACGCCCCTCCGCCCCCAGGCCATTAATTTAAATAATAACTATCCTATCATCTAAGTTGGACCAAATTACATATATATGCCAATTTTCATGAATATCAGTTGACTCGTTTTTGAGTTTATTCGAAACATACACAGTGACACCGATTTTTTATATATTAAGATTAAAGTGCGCAGTTCAAAATAGTTTTTATAATAAAATAAATTTATCACATTTTTTTAAAACCAAATGTATTATGAAAAAACTCCTAAAGATCCTACCAAAAAACTTCTAATAAATAATGAGAAAAATATCCCAAACGAAAAGCAGAAAGAGTTGAAATGAATCCTGTTTTTAATATTTAGAATTATTAATAAAAATTCTCATTTAATTCAGGGGTTGAAGTTATCTGCCTGAGATTCCTTAGAGCGAGTCCTTGGCCCCCTTGTATTAGGCTAGGAAGAAACATTTCCTTTAAATTTGCCATTAATCATTCAGATAAATTTGCGTTAGAAACTTCTTGAAGTTTTAAATTGTATAGTTTTAACTACAGTGGTATAGTTGTATATTTCGACCAGATTGTTTTATTTTTCTTATTTTGAAAGCGACATGGCCAAACTTCAAACCGATTCATCAAACTTACGTATGGGATGGTAATGTTTTGTTTTGCTCTGCACATACACACATCAAATTTAGGCCATCAACAATTATTTAATAATTGAATAATAAAAGTTCTTGAAAAAAATTTTAAAATATCATTTTCATGCACTTTTTAACAAAACATAAATTAAGTTTAAGGAAATTACGTGCACACACATCAAACTGGCGTAAAATTTTTATGAAAATCAAAAGTATTTTGATTTTTGTCAAATTCACATCAAACCATACGTGTGAGTTTGATGAGCCAGTTTGATGTGTGGCCATTCCGCTTAATGGATTTGTATAGAAATTTGATCGGATTTATTTTGAAATTTGAATATAGAATTAGTACCCTTCTTGATATTATGGAGTTTTAATTCAAAGTTAAAACTATTCCTGTGTATTCCCATTAAATTTCATTTCGAAAGTTATTAACGTGCAATTTTGGCGATTACTTCTTTTAAATCACCCGTTTTTAGAATATCAAACAATAACTTATTAAAGACCTTTTAAGAAATCGAAGAGAATATTTTTTTGATATTTCATGAATGTTATTTAAAACACACTAATGAAGTTTTAAATTATATTACTGTACAGTTTACAACAGTCAAAAAAAAGATTTTAAATAAACAAGAGCCACAACACTTAAAGCTAAAACTGTTTTCCCATTTAAACGAAAACAATTTGTAAATGATTTTTATAATTTTAATCTTTTCGAGGACACAAGAATCAAGTTTTTGCGTTTCGAAATTTAATTATCAGTACCCATGTTCTGTAACTTTGGTGAGAACTTCTCGCATCGAAAACATGTGAAACAAAATATTCTATCGTTTCCCGAAATGTGAGAAAAAAGTGTGTCTGTAACTCATGTCGAAAACTATCAAAAGAGATTAAGACGTTACGTTATAAATGTCATAATATTCCACTCGAAGCCGATATGAAATTGCAGATGTTGTGAACGCCAGTAAAACATACGTTGACGGCGACCAAATTTGACTAAAATTTAAAAATTTTTAACGACGGCGGCGAAAATACAACCGTCGGCTCAACCAAAATATGTAAAGTTCTACTTTAATGTTTGTGGATTACAAAATTGCTTTGAAAACATTCGTATATTTTTTAAAAATGTCAAAAGCAGTATAATTAAAAATGAAAACATCTGCCAAGAACAAAAAAAATTCAAATATTTCTTGGCTGATAGCAGGTATTGCAAAATAAAAACATACACATACCATAATTTTCAATTTTATTAAAGTTTCCCCTTTTTTTTAACACATAAGAAAAAAATAGCAAAATAATAAAAATGAAACCAGATAATTTGAATGAATAGATATCTTAATATTATTTTACTTCATCTGAACTAAATTATCACAAAAGTAATGATATTCTGATGATATTACAGTCTTCAAATCTTGTGGATGTTTCCATTTACTAGGATAACTGGGAAGAAAGCCATTATGTAAAGGTTGTATTGTGTAACGCGGTTGTGTAAGTTCTTGTATTGGGCATATAGATTATCTTTTCCAGGACTTTTTCATTTCTCGAAATAGCGGAATTTATAATAATATATTTATAATAAAATATTTCTTTGAATATAGTTAAAAATTTCAGGTGGCATCTTTGTTAAATAATTTGTCAAAGCAAAGAAAGAAAAAGACAGAATATAAAGATAACAAATTTTTTAATATAAATTATGCCAAATTTAAGTAAATAATGTGAATTTTTAGAATGTTAATGTAAACAATGAGCTTAAAATATATTTACTTATAAGTGGCTCTTATTTGCCAACATTTTTGTTGGTTTTACTTTAGATTTTATGAAAAAGTTTGTAGCTATTCCTTTTTGAAAAAATAACTACGCATTCAAAAATAAACGAAGCCGTTAAGTTAGCTAAATTAGCTGACGTTATGATAGAACGTAATGGTAAACGTTATTGTTTAAAAAGTAAATGAATAAAATTAACGTTAATTTTTGCTGTTAAATATTTTTAACAACTCAACGGACGTCAAAATTTAATGGAGAATCGACCACTGGGTCTTTAAAAAAAATTAGCATTATGTGCATTTTTATTCCTCTACTTTTACGAGTTCGTAATTTTAGAGCATCAAACATTACACATTGCCTTGCCTTACTTATCGAATTTGATTCCTGCACAAATTTCCCCGGATTTTTTTTCCCCGAAAAATGTGCGGGATCCCGGGATTTTGCCTCGACCAGGCCTAATGCTTGTGACCACGCGTTTATTCGTCGACGAGTATCATGCGTTTAAAAACGTTAGCGCCTGAAAAAATGGCAAGTTACACTGCGCGCGTAATAAAAGCCTTTTATATCAGCTGGTTTTTTATTTGTTTAGTTATTTGAAAACTAAATAATGTACACTTTGCTTATAGAATTCCAAGCTTCGGCTCTTTTTTGTCTGTTTTTGTAGTCCTGCCTTACTTTTAATACAATACTGTATGTTTTTTAACCTCTTCCATAAGTTTTTCCTCGGTGATTCACTCATTTGTTTAAATTATTATTTTTTATGGTCAGCTGATTATTTGTCAAAAGTTAACCAACTTTCTGCCGCAAACGCGTCGAAATGTTTTTTATGTAACTTGTTCTATGAAAATTCACCAGTTAATTTTTTTTTTTTTTTTTTTTTTTTGACAGAAGTCGACAGCGCGCTCGCGCTCTGACGTGTGATATGATCTTCAACCTTTATAGTTTTGAAAAAAATCGTAATTTTAGTACATGGCTACGGCTTAGTTTTTTTTACCTCAGCTCATTTTTAACGATATTTATGTTATTTTACGACATTTTTTTTCAACCGATTTAGATATTTTAATAAATGTTAGGGTTTGTTTCGAAATTTGCAATTTTTCGCGAATTTTTAACATGTGCCATTTTTCTGTAAGCTTTCCGATTCTTTTCAGCTTTAGCATTTTTAAATCAATTTTTGTTTTCGCTGTTAGGAAATTTTTGCGAATTTCCGCTTATTAAGCAATTTTTACTGAATTTTTGTCATTCCCTATAGTTAAGCGACTTTTAATAAGTTTAATGGCTTGTTTAAAATTTTTAATTTTTTTTCGTCAATTTTCTTTAATGTCATGTCATTTATTTACAGTGGGTGTGTGTAAAACGGTAGCAAAGTTCTATGGTGAAATAAAATCTTAATTAATTGTTAATTTTTTGTCAAATATTCAAGAAAAAATCCCTGAAGAAGGCACACAACGGAGTGCCGAAATATTGGATCCAATAAATTTAATATTTTTTTATAAAAAAGGAAAAAGACCTAAAGAGGATTAATTAAAATTTTTAAAGGTCGAATAAGAGTCAATTTATGTGAAATAAAATTTTTCTGTGGTAAAAATATTTCATGTTTGTACTGTGTGAAATTATAACATTTTTGACAACGTAAAATTTGGCAAAGAGAAGAGAACAATTGCTTTCTGACATTTATTAACAGAAGTCTAGGTCGGCAAATTTTTTGGCGGCGGCGGTTCAGCAAAAAGTAGCCGGTAGTGGATCACCTGACAAAAGAATTAGTTATTCAATATGAAAAAATTATCTATTTTAATTTGTCAATTTTTGAATATATGTATTTGTTATTATCAAGACCCGGATTATTCAATCAACCAAAATTAGAAAATATGCGCTTAAAATTGGAAAATATTCACTTAAAGTTTTTCACTTAGACATTTATTAATGATCAAAAAAACATTAATATAACAAGAAGAAACACGTAGAAATTCAGTCTCATAAATGAAAATAAGGTACAATTAACTCAAAACAAGAAGTTAAAATAAATTGAAGTCACTCGATAGATAAATATTTGAATCTAAGTACATATAAAATGAATTTAGAAACCAGTTGGCAAAACTGCCGTCGACGACATTTTCGTCAATTATTTATGCACGACATGTTCTCTATCACTTAGGATTTCTGGAAGACAATTTTGAGGAAAATGTCGTGGATGGCAAGTGCACTGTCTTCTAAACAAGTTTGTAAACGACGACATGACCGACATTGTCTTCCAGGTTATCCTTTATACAAGCCTATCCACGAAAACATGACCGACATTGTCTTGTAAGGTGTCTTATATCCACACCTATACACGACAGTATAAGCGAGAGTGTCTTGTAGATTGGCCTCTTTCAACAACTAAACACGACAATATGAGCGACATTGTCTTGCAAACTGCCTTCTACACAAACAATAATAATTTTTTCAATCAAATGAACGACATGAAGAGCGACAATGTCGTTCTTTGTGTCGTGCACGATTCTCGCGACACTTGTTCGAAAATTTCAGGAGTTACCATTGTCGTACATCCATCTTCATGGATGTCTTAAAGATGTGGCCAACTGGGAACCATAAGAAAAAATATTGTTTATATATGTAAATACATAAAATTTTTTTAATATTTTCAACTGTAAAGTTATGCATTAAACACATTCGAGACAGCAGGCAACACGAACACACGACTACAAATGCTGCTGGCTGCAAGTGTAGTCGCGTAATCAGCTACTGAATTATTTTGAAGACGACAGCTACAATTAAAACAATATAAACAGCTGTGGTAATTTATTATATATTTACATTTCAGTGGTGCCACTATCATTTTTAATTTTAATAAATTGAACAACATGCATGATTGCAGACTCGTACACAAACTAAATTTAAGCCTACAAAAATATAAATACTTATTTATGATACATTTTGTAACGTTAAAACAAATGAAATTATTAAAAAAAACATTTAAAATATTTTAATTTGTTGTTTCTGGAACGGGGAAAATTGAAGAAATATATCGATATATATCGTATCGTTATATCGATGTATCGAACTAATTAAGCTGAAATTATTACCAAATTTAAAAACTTAATATACCTATGTCAATACATATTTACATGTAATTCTGTTCTAACTTTTTATTGTTTCTTTTAATTTAAAATGTACTGCCTGTCCCTCGATTTCGACCGAAACTTTCATTCGCTTAACTCTTATTTAAAACAAAAAGCAATCTTAAAATTTAAATTTTAAGGTAAGTTATGCGAACGAAGGTTTCGTTTGAAATCGAGGGACCGGCAGTTAATTCTTTAATAAAAAAATTCAAAAAAAAAGTAAAGAATACAAAAAAAATTTTATTTGTTTAATTGGGATTATATAATGCCGGATTATATAATGCCGGTAAACGAAACTTGTGACACATACTTTACAAGTAAACTGTGCAATATTTTATTTTTAATATACAGCGTGATCCATTTCGAGATTCCCTACTTTTTTTTAAAGAAAAAAAAACACAGAAAATTCAAATTTAATGAAATAGGCTGGACATTGTATGATAATGAAGTGGAATTGCCTAGAGCTAAAAAAAATATAATTAATGAATACTTCCTATCCAAATTTGCTATCTAAGGTAAAATAATAGAGATATTAGTGATTTTTAGTTAAATTTGATCTATTTTTGTTCATGCTAAATTTTTGGAGTACTTTAAAATAAAATTCTTAATAATAGCGAAATTAACCCTAAGATCTCTTTTGTTGTGTCTTATACCTGATTTTATACCTGAAATGTAAGGATCACATGGTTTCTTACGCCGTTTAACAATAAGAAATGTTCCAGAGCTGGGAAACTTAAACCCCCCCTCAAATGAAATTCAGATGTAAACTTTCAAAACGCCGATACACGTGTCTTTTTTTTTTTTTTGTCTCCTCTATCAAAATTTATAGCCCGGACCATGATGGAATAAGGAGGTGGCCTCACAAAGCCAGCTGGTAACAGTGTTTTTCGCCTGGGTGTGACGGCAACTGTCAATTTTTTTGTTTATTTACATTCATTTTCGCCGTATAGCCAGCGTTACCGTTATGCGACTAAAGGCCAGTATTCACTATCCTACACAATCGTACGATTCATTCACACGAAAATCTGACGCAATTCTACCCGACATTAAGAAATATTTGCCAAATCTGCTCTCAATGCCACACTATCCCACAAAAAAGATACAAAAAGAAAATCGCATGGAATATATCATTTTATGAAAATTGCAAGTCGGTCAGACCTGTCAAAAAATCTGTCACTCAATTTATTTTGAAGCCACACTAACATTTTTTATTAGTCACACGATTTTTTTTGGCAGTCGCATTTTGCCCCTCTTTTGACTGTCTTTCTTCTTGTCTCTTTGTAAGTAAAGTTATACTACTTTAAGCTCGTCCAATTAACATGTAATCAGTAACGGTTTTTGTATAAATTATTAAATAAAAATTGGCACAAAATAGATTTCTTTATATTTGATGTACGGCTTGTGAAGTTTCCAAATTTCGTACAAATTGGTACCAATACTTTTGCAACTACACCTGATCCAAAAACTACGACAGTTGCTTGCAAGTAGAATTTATTTGATATTTTAACTTTTTGCAGTCATTTGTTAAATTTTCAATTGTATCATTGACAACAAAAACACAACACACCATCTCAGCGTTGCCAAATGTGCCGATATATCTTTTTTGCGGTTTTTTACTTCAAGCCCCGTGTTTTTAATCAATTTTATTCGAATAATGCAAAGAAGCATTTAATTACACAGGCCTGCGAAATGATTGCAAGTTTTTTTCTTAAACTATTATTATTTGTAGTTATTGTCGTAAAAGTAACGGGAAACGATATTGATGTGATTCATTGCATGCACCGATGTAGTTATACTTCTCTTTAAGGCGTCACCCGATTAAAAAAATAGGCAAGTTATATCGGGTTAAATCTAAGATTTTCTGAAATTTTTTTCGTTTTTTGTCCATTTGATTGCACTAAATGTTTATTTAAATTAGCAGTGCACTATCACTAAATAAAACTGCAAAAAAATTAGTTTGCACTCTTTTTTTACCAGCTTTAGTGATGCTATTTTTTTAATTACCACCTTTGGTCGCACACTCCTTCAGTATTCATGGCCTCCAGCAAAGAATGTATCAAGCGTATACATCAGCACAGGGGATCAGAACCGTAGAGTGCACTTAAGTCCTCTCATCTCGACAGGATACAAACACAACTCCTGAAAATAGTTTTTAATGCCATAACTTCCCTAAAAATGTTGCTACTAACATAAAAATAGGGGATACAAGTTTTACGATAGCTACTATGTCATGACAAAATGTTGTTATGGTAGGTCTAAAATTTACCATAGGTCCCAAATAAGCCCCTATCATAAAAACTCTTATAAATGAAGATATCTAAATAATATTCGGCACAATCAACTTTTACATGAATCTTAACATCATAACACAATTTTGTTCAGACGGGCCATGCTTGCCCATGGGTTCTAAATTGGGTTGACCCGCAAAAATTATTTCCATATACTGTGGCGTAGGGTATCATATGGTCTGCCTTGACCGACTATACTTTCTTACTTGTTATACTTATAAAATATTCAAACTTAACAAACTTCTCGAGTATCTACACTGAAGTCATGTGATTTTATATTTCTAAACTTAATCAAGATTTCATATCAAGATAATGTTTTTCAAAGATAACAATTAGAATATATCTTTACGGAATTTTACTAAGACATTTATGACAATTTCAGAGTTTTTGCCTTAAATAAACAAAAAAAAAAACTACGCACTTTATTTAATAATTTAACTTAATTTTTTTTTTTTTAATTTTTCTTATCATTTATGTCAGCACATTCATTTGTTTTATTACACTGTTTTGTTCTTTATGTATGTAATGCCAAATTGTTTTTTTTAAGTTTATTTAATTTAATTGACAATCTTTTTTTGCTATGAATATGTTTTTGTTAGTTTGTTCACTTGTTTACTGTTTTAATTCGACAGTGTAAATATTTGTTTAGAAGTACAATAAAAGTCGCAAGCTGCGTGTCGGATAAGATCGCAAGCCAAATCATTTACCTTATTTTTAAGTCTGAAAATATGATTGCACCATTTATAATATGAAATATTTTTTTCTAATTTTTTATTGAATTTTTCCTTTCAATAGCACCCTAATAAAATTCGAGTTAAATAATTTGTCTCGACGATGTCATAACTTCATTTTAGATATTTGTTTTTGCTTAAAAGAATGCATTGCAATTTTATTGGTTTATGTTATAGCGGAATAATGATCAACAACAACAACAAAAGTGTTTAATAGTTAATGCATTTTTCGCTCTTCTTTCGTCAAGTTTTTGTTTATGGAGTTGTTGTTGTTAGCTAACTGCACAGAAACACTGTTTTTAAACAAATTGTGTATTAAGCAAAATTTTTAGAGTTAGTCTGCATTGTAATCTTGAACACTAGGGTGGGTCACTGATGTATGAGAAAAAATAAAACTTCTCGAATCATATTCTAATAGCAATATTTTGTTGTCTTACGTTAAAACAAATAAAAAATGCTTAAAAAAAAGTTTAAAAAAAGTCACATCCTTAGCCCGCGCCGGAGCTCCTAAGAATTAAGTATTTAATTCTTCAGTAGCCGCATTTATTTCTTCAGTAGTGATGTTTCGAAGAATTGGTGGATCGAGAAAACTTTTGATTCCAATTTATAACTTCAAAGTAGTTACTTGCGTCAAAATTTATAGAAGGGGCCTCAAAGACGCGAGGTTGCTTTCGGATATGAGGTGAGCTTCGTGCTTCATGAACACGTATGGCTGCCACCCAACAACATCGACAGATGTTTTCTAATAAGTTGCCAATAGGACCAGCATGCGAATATGGTGCCTTGGTAACACCATATAGCTTGTTAAATCGATGTTTTAGTGGCAATTCGTTCAAATGTAAATAATACATTGCAGTGGGCGTTAAATTTTACTCCGTTAAATTTTCCAGTGTTAGTGACTGTACTATCGCGTCCAATTGCCATAAAATTTTCTTTATATATTTTTTGAGACGAAGGGAGGCAATAATTGACATTTCAATATTTTTAGAAGTACTTCGATCTGGTGTTGCATAGCCAACACAAACTGAATCTGGCTCCTTAACAGATACATGTTCTTCAATCAATATTTGTCTATATTTCCTAGCTCAATTTTAAATAATATTAAGCGTTTTATTTTTTTGGCCGTCAAAGTATAAAGCTAGTACGTCTAGCTGCTTCTGGTCTTGACTACATTCATTACGTTTTTTTTTTATTTCTGTATTTGGTGCTTGGACTGCTTTTTTTTGCAATTTAGTTGGAAGATCTCGAACTACTCCTCGAATACGCATCTTTCTCGCCCTAGCATCTCACTCAAAAACTCCTGTTCTTCTTTGGGTACCTTTTATTGCCTTGGAAATCAAAAAAAAGCTCAATTTGTTTACATCTACAGGAACAAATATGAAACAAAACACTGCTAAGTCGGAGAAAATTTTCTTTCTAATAAACGGACATTTTTTTTAACGACTTTATGAGATTTTTGTAATTTATATGATAACCGTTTATTACTTTTAAGGCTATTGTATTTGACACTGTAGGAAGAGACGATTTTCTCCAAACGCATTCTATCCTTTTAGCTACAAGTTTTGCATTATCTAAAAACGATGGTTCTTTGGTAGTGCTCCTTGTAATTTTTAGTTGTTCCTTATTCCAATCATAGTAAATATTTCGTAACATATTCGTAAGTTGGTAAAACATTATCATTAATATCTCCTACATTTTCGAATCTCGTGCAGAAATAATCTTAGCTTCTAGTTTCCATAATAACGGTTAGTAGTTAAAACAGTTCAAATAAAAAAATAAACACACAACTCTCCGCGTAGTAAACCCAAACTGATATTTTTATTGTGCATTATTTTATACGTATTCTATCAAAAATATTTCCTGGAAGAATATATACTTTTCAATGAATGAATTGCTTGTGTCTGAATCCTCGAGAACTTAAGAATCGTTAGGATACAGTAATATGATTCTTTGCAATACAATGCTATTGCTGTTATATAACCAATTTAACAAAATGAAGATCAAAGCGCGGGCTCTTACACTAAAAATAAATTAATAATATTTTTCAGGGGTCTAATGCAGACAAATATACAACATATTTACACTATTAGAAGTCGTTTCGAGAAAAAAAATTTGTTTGACCCACCCTATTGAACACTTCAAATAAACATCAAATTTGTCATTCATTCGTTTTTCTCCACTTCTTAAAGTGAAACCCAAAGAGCCATAGAACTATTTCATTGTTGGGACAACATTTGGCTGTAATAAAGTGGAAATAATTCTAAATAAAATTAGTTCGGATTTGAACATTTTGTTACTGCCGTTTTTATAATTGACGAACCGTAAATATCTTCGAGGTGCTAAGAAGTATAATGAAGTTGCTGGCGATTGGGAAAAATACAAAATGGAAAAAGATTATTTTGAAGCTCAAGGTGGCTCGGAAGTGTCGCAGAAACAGACTCAAGCTGGTCCAGAACTGTCTGCGCTAAAACAAGATCGTGCGAATATGAAGAAAAACATTACAAATCTTAAAAAAAAAGATTGAAAAGGATGGAAACCAAATTGATACCACAATTCTGGAATGCCGTTTAGAAATTTTGGAATCATACTTTAAACAATTAAACCAAAGACATTGAGGGAAGGAAGACCCCATAAAGTATATATATTCTGGCTCCTTGAGTAATTATAAATCGATTTAGCCATGTCTGTCTGTCTGTCCAAATTGCTTATAGTTATCCTCAGCAGTTTGGGATTGAAATCCAGCAACATCGGTTCAGTAGGATCCGAACTATGAATCAAACTGTGAACAAAATTGATAATTTTGATACAAAAAACTAACATAAATGGCAAATCAAACTGTCAAATTTCGTGAAGATCGGTCCATAATTGAACATAGGCCCCATATAAACCCTTCTCGGGGAAAACAGTTTAGTACGCCTAAAACCGCAATAAATAATGCTATCATACTTAAATTTGGTACGTCACGGTTCTATAAGACCACAAATCACACTGTAAAATTTTTTGAAGATCAGTCCATAATTTACACTAGGTCCCATATAAACCCTGCTCCCGGAAAGCAGCTTAGTACACCTCAAACCGCAAAAAATAATGCTATCAAATTGACGTAACAGTTTTATAGGACGAGAAATTACACTACCAAATTTTGTGAAGATTGGTCCATAATTTACCCTAAGCCCCATACAAACCCTACTCTCGGAAAACAATTTATTCCGCCTAAAACCAAATCAAGCCCACTTTGGGAAAATAATTAAATTCGCCTAAAACCATCACAGATATATATATTGAGGTAAAATTTCATACTTAAATTCATATGGCCAGAAAAAATATCATGCAAATTTGTGAAATTTACTTTTAACGCTAAAACTAATTACACTGCAGTATTGAAATTTATTCTAATTTATTTTTTGTAATACCAGAAATTAGTCTTCAGAATTTTGGGATGATTGGTCCATAATTTACCATACGTCCAATACAGATTACGCTCCTAAAAATTATTTTAGTTCGGCTAAAACTTTTACGAATCATGATATTTTACTCAACCCAGTTTAAAGTTCTAACAAGAAACGCACAAAATTTTCTGATTGTCGGTCAATAATTTAATTTAGATCTAAACCGCAACTAATTTTAATGCTGACGTTCGGTTTTGGGAAGGTAAGTTAATAATATATATGTATTTATCATATAGAGCCCACTTCTGTCGGTGGAGGGTATCAAAGAATCGGCACAGCCGAATATAGCACTCTTACTTGTTTAACAATGGCATGGTCCATGATTGCATTACATAGGACCATGTTGTAAGTAGTCCATTTTATCTTAAATGGATCAAGTAGTCAAATATTATTTGCAGAGAATATTTAACAAAATTTTCTTTACACACAAACACTGACTGCCTGTTTTTGAAACTAAAATACAAATATTCGTTAGGAAATTTATAAGGAAAACAAAAACAAATATGAGTTTTTTATTGTTGTTTCAATTTATTTTCCCATTCGAAAATTTTTATTTTATTTTGGAAAACAGGCAGTAAATTTTTTTTTATATTATTATATTTTTTTCAAACACCACCACGTGTAAAATTAAAAAGGCTTTTTTTTATTTAAGAATTTCTTGCTTATCCTACACAACAAGATATAAATCTTATAGTTAAAGTGCAGAAATTATATTAGTTTAAAACATAAATTGGTTATCACAATTCAACGATAAAGTTTAAAAAGATGGAAAGGAATTAAACACTTAATTTAAAAAATGATTACTTTTAAATTGATTGAGTGTAACATATAAGTTATTAATTAAAAATAAACTAAACTAAACTAAATAAATAAATAGCTTTGATGACAAAAATTAATTGGATTAGTTTTATAGGTTTTAGCTTATGAAATAATTGACTAATTGATTTCTAAAATTGTTCTCATTGTTGTTTGTTTGGACATGATTGGGCAGTAGGTTCAAAAGACGGACAGAATGAATAAAAAATTGATATTCAGATATCAGGCTGCGGTGTGTAAAGGGAATTATTTTATTACACCTGTTAGACCTCGCAAAGGTTAATCTGTTGTACAGATATGGAGTATTCTTCGTAAAAATTATTTTATGTAGCATTTGCAATACCCTCATATCTAAAAGGTTTTTAAGTGTCATGCCATAAAGTTTATTTGTGAACTGTGATATATTATCGTATTTTCCTAAACCAGAAACATATCTGATTATATTGTTATATGTTTTCTGTAACACGTTTTTGCTACGAAATTCGCAACTTGAGAACAACTCGCAACCATATAAAAGTCGTGGAATTAAGTATGTTTTGGCGATAAGTATTTTAATTTTTAAAGGCGTAAAGTATTGGGTAGGCCAAAGTTCACGTAATCTTAGGTAAATGTTCGATGCAGTTTTATTAATATGGTCAGACCAATCTAAATTATTATTGAATATAACACCAAGATTTTTTGCCGAGCGTACACATTCAATTTTTTCATTTTTAAGCATAATATCAATGTTGATATTAAAACGGGTCGTTTTACGGTGAATGATAATGCATTTGGATTTGTGGGGATTTATTACAAGTCTATTAGCGGTTGCCCATCTATAAACACTATCTAAGTCGTTATTTAATTTACGTACGTTATCTGCAATATCTTCGACAGAACTGCCAATGTATTTGTACATCATAGGCATATAAGTGTAACTTAGAATATGATAAAGTTTGAGAAAGATCATTAACACACAATGAAAACAAAAGTGGTCCCAAAATAGATCCCTGTGGAACACCTTTGGTGACAGGGAGTGCAAACGAGTAGCTACCGTTAATAAATTCTGATTGGTAACGATTACTAAGATATGATTGAAGTAGATTTTTCGAGGTCCCTGATAGACCAAATAGCTTTTTAAGTTTGAGGCAAAGCAGAGAATGGTCAATTGCATCGAAAGTGTGACGGCAACTGTCAATTTTATTGTTTATTTACATTCAAAGGCAGACTTAAGGCAAGTATTCACTATCCTACACAATCGTACGATTCATTCACACGAAAATCTGACGCAATTCTACCCGACATTAAGAAATGTTTGCCAAATCTGCTCTCAATGCCACACTTTCCCACACAAAAGATGCTAAAAGAAAATAGCATAGAATGTATCATTTTATGAAAATTTTCATAAACATTTGCAAGTCGGTCAGACTTGTCAAAAAATCTGTCACTCAACTCATTTTGAAGCCACACTAACATTATTTATTAGTCACACGATTTTTTTTTTTGGCCTTCGCATTTTGCCCCTCTTTTGATAGCTACTATGTCATGACAAAATGTTGTTATGGTAGGTCCAAAATTTACCATAGGTCCCAAATAAGCCCCTAACATAAAAACTCTTATAAATGAAGATATCTAAATAATATTCGGCACAATCAACTTTTACATGAATCTTAACATCATAACACAATTTTGTTCAGGCGGGCCATGCTTGCCCATGGGTTCTAAATTGGGTTGACCCGCAAAAATTATTTCCATATACTGTGGCGTAGGGTATCATATGGTCTGCCTTGACCGACTATACTTTCTTACTTGTTATACTTATAAAATATTCAAACTTAACAAACTTCTCGAGTATCTACACTGAAGTCATGTGATTTTATATTTCTAAACTTAATCAAGATTTCATATCAAGATAATGTTTTTCAAAGATAACAATTAGAAAATAACTATACGGAATTTTACTAAGACATTTATGACAATTTCAGAGTTTTTGCCTTAAATAAACAAAAAAAAAACTACGCACTTTATTTAATAATTTAACTTAATTTTATTTTTTTAAATTTTTCTTATCAATTATGTCAGCACATTCATTTGTTTTATTACACTGTTTTGTTCTTTATGTATGTAATGCCAAATTGTTTTTTTTAAGTTTATTTAATTTAATTGACAATCTTTTTTTGCTATGAATATGTTTTTGTTAGTTTGTTCACTTGTTTACTGTTTTAATTCGACAGTGTAAATATTTGTTTAGAAGTACAATAAAAGTCGCAAGCTGCGTGTCGGATAAGATCGCAAGCCACATCATTTGTTTTATTTTTAAGTCTGAAAATATGATTGAACCATTTATAATATGAAATATTGTGTTCAATTCGTTTTTTTTTCCATTTCTAAAAGTGAAACCCAAAGAGCCATGGAACTAGTTCTTTGTTGGGACAACACTGCGTTTCAATATGTATTTTACTGAAATCTTTTTATTTAATTGTTTTTTTTTTTTTTTTGCTTTAGGTTCTCTGTGTTTCTAAAATTTGAAAATATCGGACCGTAAAACTTTAGGCTGAAATTTTCTGCAAGTCTTATTCATAATCACTACCAGTCACACCTTTTATCGAAAATTATATCCTAATAATCAATGTGAAAGTTGACATCATTGACATGGGAATTAGGTCATATTAACAACGGCAAAAAATCTTGGATTAATGTCCAACAGCAACTTAACTTGATCAAGCAACTTCACCGCTGAATGTAAGAATCCGATTTTCAAACGCTTATTTGGTTCCAAGCGTTACATACGGATGCGAGTTGTTTTCTCATTGCGATTCCACTCGTATAAAAAACAAACTGAAGTATTACATAACAACACCATAAGATATAATCACAGACTAAAAACGTGACCAAGTCTCAGCATACTTGAAAACTCTGTATGAAGTCTTCTTAAGACAAGGATTCTTTTGTTTTTGCATAAAGTAGTTTACACCGAAAAGCTGAAATACCTCTTTGAAAAAATAAGATTTGCTAGATCACCAAGAGGTAAAAGAATGATATGTCCGAAATTCCGATGCCTAGTTTTGGAATGGCAAATTTTGATCAACGCTATTTGTCTTTGGAATGCTCTTCCTTACAACCGAAGTCTAATTTAATGTGTTTACATTTTTTATGTTAACATTTATTAAATTAACAGCCTGGCCCCCGATGTCGACCGCTATCGTTCGCTTGCATTTGCAACGACAAATAGCTGATTTGCGCCCCATTAACAATTTTCAGCACGACAAGTCGATCGACAATGCCGGTCGCTTGCATAACGTAACAGTTTTCATACAAATTGCGGTCCACTAAGAAATATTATGCGACCACAAATGTGATAATCAGTCACTTGTGTTATAGTTATCGACATAAGCATTTTGTTAAAACCCTGCAAATAATACCACTAGTCCATACACGCATGTAAAATATAGCCCATAAGGGACTCTGCTCGTGAGCTTGGCATCATTAAGGTAGAAGTACATAACACGCGTTATTCGTCCACGAGTATCAAGCGTTTAAAAACTTTTGCGCCTGAAAAAGGGCAAGTTACACAAGTTACAAGTTATTTGTAAACTAAATAGTGTACACTTTGCTTATGGAATTCCAAGCTTCGGCTCTTTTTTGTCTGTTTTTGTAGTCCTGCCTTACTTTTAATACAATACTGTATGTTTTTTAACCTCTTCCATAAGTTTTATCTCCGTGATTCACTCCTTTGCTTAAATTACCATTTTTTACTCTCAGCTGATTATTTGTCAAAAGTTAACCAACTTTCTGCCTCAAACGCGTCAAAATGTTTTTCATGTATCTTGTCCTATGAAAAATCACTAGTTTAACATTTTTTAGACAGAAGGCGACAGGGCGCTCGCGCACTCAATTTGTGTGTCGTTTTCTTAAATTCAGACTTGTTTTACTTACGACATGGCAAACTTTAGCCAAGATGAGATACGAGAACAGCTCAATGCAGAAAGTGACTCCAATATTTCAAATTCGGAAATTGATCATATATCAGAAAATAGCGAAACAAGTTTTCTGAAACAGATAATGAACGGGAACCCGTCCGAGCTGCAGTTAGCTCTGTTGATCCGGTTTTTTATTGCTAAAAACAAAATGGTTTGGAGTGCCACTCCATTATCTAAGCCTATTGGAGCTACGGCTGAGAATATTATCTCAACACAACCAGGACCAACTCAATTTGCAGTGTCCATTGTTTCCGCCTCCAATAGAAAGAATTATCATCGAAAATACTAATAAGTACATCAGAGTTAAGTTTGTAGAGACAAAACAAATCGATCGCCAAACATTGTATTTGCAAACATACTTGATAGTTTCATGGGCTCAAGTTGATCGGAATCGCAGTAGTTCAGAGTTTTTGCGGCAACTAGCATTTTCTCTGGCTATGATGAACCCTACTAGATTACCTCAACAAGAGTTCTCAGCATAGTTATCGACTGAAATACGATCAACACGCACAGTTCCAGTGGCCTTCAAGCAATAATACTTCTAATTCAGGGTCTCGAAAAAATAAAATGCTCCATTTGCAGCAAGTTTATTTGCAAAACTAACCGAAATACATTTTCCTCATCATGTAATAACAATCATTGTAAAACAAACTAATAAATACTTAATTTTTTTTACCCTCCGTCTTACACATGTTCTGATTTTCCATTCAAAATGCATTGAAAAAGGCCTGGCCAGACTCTTGAGTAAGATGAAGGGTTAATAAATGTACTATGAACCAGACCAAATGGTCCCTTAACCTAAGATTCATAATTTTTAATTTTTCTCAGCCGTGTTTTAAGTTAGAACCTTGAATTTTTGTAAATAATATAAAAAGACCACGTGAGCTAAAAAAAACTAAGTCGTATATACCATTCAAAAATTCTAAAGGAAGCAATTCAAAAATTGGACCAAATGGGCTTATCATAACAGCAGCGTTAAGAAACAATTGAGTTTTTATTTATTAAATATTTCTGAAATAAATACAACTTTCGTTATAATTTATTTATCTTAGCATTGAGGGAATAAGAATCTTTGATTCTGAATTACATTTTTTGCTAAGGCAATTTATTTTTTCAGAAACGCAGGCATAAATATAAAGTGACTTTTCTCAAAAACTATTTCGACTAAGGCGGTTATTGCTTATGACTCCAGATATATAGAATATATATTAAACACCTGCATGAAACTTAACACTGATGTTCATAAAACCTTCATTATAAATTTGTTATCGCTTCGTTTGTTTTCAGTAAGATGAATAACTATGAAACGAAAGCAACAAACACTCGATATTTAATAGACGAGAAAGATGAAGTTAGTTTGTTTACTTATACCCCGTTTTTATTAGTGAGTTTATTTGACAGTTCAAAGCGGAAACTTTCTCACAAAAATTTAACAGGCGCACTTTTGCTGTAAATTGGCGAGTAAATTCGTTAGTGCCCATTTAGACAGGGAAACATTTGGAAGGAAAACATCTGGAATTCTCTTTTGTTTTTTCATTCTCGGTCACACAGACGAACATGTTGCCGGCAACATTCTGTTACTATTGTTGCTTTTTTTGTCAAAAAGCAAAGCAAATGTCAACAAAGAAAATGAGAACAAGGCGTGTCGCCGAGTACCGAACACAAAAACCATTCTCTCTTCCCCACCCGTAATTTGCTAACAAACAAAATGTTTTCCTTCCAAATGTTTCCCTGTCTAAATGGGCACTTACTTGACAGCTATTATTCGCCAAAAACGTTACAGACGCAGTTACGTGAGAAAAACCGTTGTTTGTTTCAATAAATGGCATTTTTATTTCATTTCTCACATTTCAATCGGAAAGTTTCTCGACGCAGGTGTTACAGAACATGGGGACTGGTATCAATATTAAAAAAAGTGTTTATTTATTTATTTTATTTTATTTTATACGCGGCCTGCACAACAAGATTAAATCTTATAATTTACAGTACAGGCACAGATTCCAAAACAAAAATAACATGTTACATTTTTATTTAAAACTAAATTTTTCAAACATAATTAGATAAAAAAAATTGATAATATTGACATGACAAATACAAATATGTTAAAATATTATGACAAATAAAAGAAAAAAAAAAATAATAAGCTATATAATTTATTAAATAAAATATGTATATAATAATTTTTTAAATTGCGTTGCTTTTCTGACTGTTTGGAAAGCATGTGGTAATTGGTTCCAGAGACGAATAGCGTTGATAAAAAAATTATGTTCTGAAGCAGTGAGACGATGCATTGGTGTTATTAACCTTCTTCCTCTAAGGTTAATAACTAAAATTATTTTTTTTGTCTGATACATATACAAACATTTAAAAGATAAAATTATTTTTTTTTTGTCAAAAAAAATCGAGTCATGTTTTTGTATCCCTAATTTAATCCAGGCTATAAACATTTTTACAAAAAAAAATTTCATTTTTTTTTCTTTGAGTTTTCCGACAGATTCTAGAATTTCCAATTTATAATTCAAGATATTACCAAATTCATTTCAATTAGTCGTTGATGGTGAACTAAAGTTTAATTTTCTTATAGACTGAGTTCTAAAAGTTATTGTTCGTTGTAGTTATTTTTAATGAAGTGGCGGAACTATTGGCAATTAACATTAACATAGTAAAAATTTAAAAATTATTTTACTTTTTAATATTCATAGTATAGTTTTTAATTTTACAACAAAAAGTAATAAATTTTTAGACAGCCCTCTAAAATATTTATTAAAAGTACAAATAAGTCAAAAGAAAAATTTCGTACCTCAGCAGAATTTGAGGTGCGAAACCTCGAATTAATAAAATTATTTTTTTTGTACAAACATTTAAAAGATAAAATTATTTTTTTTTGTCAAAAAAATCGAGTCATGTGTTTGTATCCCTAATTTAATCCAGGCTATAAACATTTTTATTTGTGTAGACAATGTTTTTTTTTTTTTTTTTTTTTGTAAGAAACAAATGTTTTTAAAAATTATACTTAATGAAGATTATTATGTGGAAATTTAAGTACGCAGTTCAAAAAAATTTTATAATAAAATAAATTTATCACTTTTTTTTTTAAACAAAAAAGATCCTACCAAAAAACTTCTAATAAATAATGAGAAAAATATCTCAAACGAAAAGCAGAAAACAATTTAGACTCCAAGAGTTGAAATGAATCCTGTTTCGAATATTTAGAACTATTAATAAAAAACATAAAAATTCTCATTTAATTCAGGGGTTGATATTATCTGCCTGAGATTCCTTAGAGCGAGTCCTTGGCCCCCTTGTATAAGGCTAGGAAAAAACATTACCTTTAAATTTCCCATTAATCATTCAGATAAACTTGCGTTAGAAACTTCTTGAAGTTTTAAATTGTAAAGTTTTAACTACAGGGGTATAGTTGTATATTTCGACCAGATTGTTTTATTTTTCTTATTTTGAAAGCGACATGGCCAAACTTCAAACCGATTCATCAAACTTACGTATGGGATGGTAATGTTTTGTTTTGCTCTGCACATACACACATCAAATTTAGGCCATCAAAAATTATTTAATACTTGAATAATAAAAATTCTTGAAAAAAATTTTAAAATATCATTTTCATGCACTTTTTAACAAAACATAAATTAAGTTTAAGGAAATTACGTGCACACACATCAAACTGGCGTAAAATTTTTATGAAAATCAAAAGTATTTTGATTTTTGTCAAATTCACATCAAACCATACGTGTGAGTTTGATGAGCCAGTTTGATGTGTGGCCATTCCGCTTAATGGATTTGTATAGAAATTTGATCGGATTTATTTTGAAATTTGAATATAGAATTAGTACCCTTCTTGATATTATGGAGTTTTAATTCAAAGTTAAAACTATTCCCATTAAATTTCATTTCGAAAGTTATTAACGTGCAATTTTGGCGATTACTTCTTTTAAATCACCCGTTTTTAGAATATTAAACAATAACTTATTAAAGACCTTTTAAGAAATCGAAGAGAATATTTTTTTGATATTTCATGAATGTTATTTAAAACACACTAATGAAGTTTTAAATTATATTAATGTACAGTTTACAACAGTCAAAAAAAAGATTTTAAATAAACAAGAGCCACAACACTTAAAGCTAAAACTGTTTTCCCATTTAAACGAAAACAATTTGTAAATGATTTTTATAATTTTAATCTTTTCAAAGACACAAGAATCAAGTTTTTGCGTTTCGAAATTTAATTTATCAGTACCCATGTTCTGTAACTTTGGTGAGAACTTCTCGCATCGAAAACATGTGAAACAAAATATTCCATCGTTTCCCGAAATGTGAGAAAAAAGTGTGTCTGTAACTCATGTCGAAAACTATCAAAAGAGATTAAGACGTTACGTAATATTCCACTCGAAGCCGATATGAAATTGCAGATGTTGTGAACGCCAGTAAAACATACGTTGACGGCGACCAAATTTGACTAAAATTGAAAAATTTTTAACGACGGCGGCGAAAATACAACCGTCGGCTAAACCAAAATATGTAAAGTTCTACTTTAATGTTTGTGGATTACAAAATTGCTTTGAAAACATTCGTATATTTTTTAAAAATGTCAAAAGCAATATAATTAAAAATGAAAACATCTGCCAAGAACAAAAAAAATACTTATCTCTTCCGTGTTAATATTTATTGCATTTAGCATTTGATAGCAGGTTTTACAAATGAAAATTCAAATATTTCTTGGCTGATAGCAGGTATTGCAAAATAAAAACATACACATACCATAATTTTCAATTTTATTAAAGTTTCCCCCTTTTTTTAACACATAAGAAAAAAATAGCAAAATAATAAAAATGAAACCAGATAATTTGAATGAATAGATATCTTAATATTACTTTTACTTCATCTGAACTAAATTATCACAAAAGTAATGATATTCTGATGATATTACAGTCTTCAAATCTTGTGGATGTTTCCATTTACTAGGATAACTGGGAAGAAAGCCATTATGTAAAGGTTGTATTGTGTAACGCGGTTGTGTAAGTTCTTGTATTGGGCATATAGATTATCTTTTCCAGGACTTTTTCATTTCTCGAAATAGCGGAATTTATAATAATATATTTATAATAAAATATTTCTTTGAATATAGTTAAAAATTTCAGGTGGCATCTTTGTTAAATAATTTGTCAAAGCAAAGAAAGAAAAAGACAGAATATAAAGATAACAAATTTTTTAATATAAATTATGCCAAATTTAAGTAAATAATGTGAATTTTTAGAATGTTAATGTAAACAATGAGCTTAAAATATATTTACTTATAAGTGGCTCTTATTTGCCAACATTTTTGTTGGTTTTACTTTAGATTTTATGAAAAAGTTTGTAGCTATTCCTTTTTGAAAAAATAACTACGCATTCAAAAATAAACGAAGAAAAATATTTTGCCGTTAAGTTAGCTAAATTAGCTGACGTTATGATGGAACGTAATGGTAAACGTTATTGTTTAAAAAGTAAATGAATAAAATTAACGTTAATTTTTGCTGTTAAATATTTTTAACAACTCAACGGACGTCAAAATTTAATGGAGAATCGACCACTGGGTCTTTAAAAAAAATTAGCATTATGTGCATTTTTATTCCTCTACTTTTACGAGTTCGTAATTTTAGAGCATCAAACATTACACATTGCCTTGCCTTACTTATCGAATTTGATTCCTGCACAAATTTCCCCGGATTTTTTTTCCCGAAAAATGTGCGGGATCCCGGGATTTTTCACTTTAACATCGCCGTTTGGAAAATACTGTTGTATCATTTTGCCTCGACCAGGCCTAAAGGCCCAACCATAATATGCATAGCCTTGCTTAACCTACTGTCAAAAATTTACAAAAAGTCTCTCAAATGTATTTAAAAAAACAAAAACAAAATAAAAAAACATTTGATTCCGTACGGAATGTGCGATCATTTTCGCACTTTGCTTAAGCAAATGACAATTTCATTAAACTTAACAAAACGTTTCCTTAAGTTCTATATGGTTTGCCTCATATGATTTACATGTATTCGCACATTTGCTGAAGCCAACTTAAGCACATTAAAGTTGGGCCTTTATGCTCGCGACCACGCGTTTATTCGTCGACGAGTATCATGCGTTTAAAAACTTTAGCGCCTGAAAAAATGGCAAGTTACACTGCGCGCGTAATAAAAGCCTTTTATATCAGCTGGTTTTTTATTTGTTTAGTTATTTGAAAACTAAATAATGTACACTTTGCTTATAGAATTCCAAGCTTCGGCTCTTTTTTGTCTGTTTTTGTAGTCCTGCCTTACTTTTAATACAATACGGTATGTTTTTTAACCTCTTCCATAAGTTTTTCCTCGGTGATTCACTCATTTGTTTAAATTATTATTTTTTATGGTCAGCTGATTATTTGTCAAAAGTTAACCAACTTTCTGCCGCAAACGCGTCGAAATGTTTTTTATGTAACTTGTTCTATAAAAATTCACCAGTTAATTTTTTTTTTTTTTTTTTTTTTGACAGAAGTCGACAGCGCGCTTGCGCACTGACGTGTGATATGATCTTCAACCTTTATAGTTTTGAAAAAAATCGTAATTTTAGTACATGGCTACGGCTTAGTTTTTTTTACCTCAGCTCATTTTTAACGATATTTATGTTATTTTCCGACATTTTTTTTTAACCGATTTAGATATTTTAATAAATGTTAGGGTTTGTTTCGAAATTTGGAATTTTTCGCGAATTTTTAACATGTGCCATTTTTCTGTAAGCTTTCCGATTCTTTTCAGCTTTAGCATTTTTAAATTAATTTTTGTTTTCGCTGTTAGCAAATTTTTGCGAATTTCCGCTTATTAAGCAATTTTTACTGAATTTTTGTCATTCCCTATAGTTAAGCGACTTTTAATAAGTTTAATGGCTTGTTTAAAATTTTTAATTTTTTTTCGTCAATTTTCTTTAATGTCATGCCATTTATTTAAAGTGGGTGTGTGTAAAACGGTAACAAAGTTCTATGGTGAAATAAAATCTTAATTAATTGTTAATTTTTTGTCAAATATTCAAGAAAAAATCCCTGAAAAAGGCACACAACGGATTGCTGAAATATTGGATTCAATAAATTTAATATTTTTTTATAAAAAGGGAAAAAGACCTAAAGCTTAAATAAGAGGATTAATTAAAATTTTTAAAGGTCGAATAAGAGTCAATTTATGTGAAATAAAATTTTTCTGTGGTAAAAATATTTCATGCTTGTACTGTGTGAAATTATAACATTTTTGACAACGTAAAATTTGGCAAAGAGAAGAGAACAATTGCTTTCTGACATTTATTAACAGAAGTCTAGGTTGGCAAATTTTTTGGCGGCGGCGGTTCTGTAATAATTCTGGTTTGTCAGGATTTCTTTATTAAATAAAACAAGTTATCTTATACACGTTATAATGCGTTTATTTAATAAATGTATGTTTTATTCCTTAAATTATATTTTATAATTACTAGCGCCTTAGGTTTTATTGTCTTGATCGTTTAGCGTCTCAATCTCAAGTGAAGTGTGCAAAACCAACTTGTAGCAATTGCAGGGTTGACATATGCGCGTGTAGCTTGCCGAACATTTCAACGGTCACTACTATAAAAGACAGCCCTGTTACACGCTTCTTTTTTTTTTTTTTTTTTTTTTTTTTTTTTTTTCTACTCTAAAAATCTTTTCGGTGGCCTCACCACCCGCCCACTCCTAGTCCTTACTTCCACCCTAGGCTCCCCATCACGAACACTAGACTCAGCCCCCTCCCTAGTCTGACCTATACTTTCCTGCGACCCTTGCCCTACTGCCCCACTACCAAGAGGTTGAGGATTTGACTCAGTACCCCCTCCCCCCCCAGTATCCGTATTTCCAACACGGCACTGCTCATCCTCTTGTGACCTCACACCCACTCCCTGAGCGTCCGTCTCATGCCCACCGGCAATCCCGTCCTCAAACAGGTAATCGCTGGCTTCAAAATCAACATTCCCGGTACTAGCAATTAGTCTCCTATTTCGCCTGAAAATATTGCCAAAACTGTCCCTAATCATGTACGAGCGATCGCCAAGCCTTCCTTCCACCACCCCATAGTGCCATCCCTTCCCATCCTTCCTGAACATAACCCTATCACCTAAACTCAAAACCGGTAATGATTTCCCGTTCCGATCATAGTAATATTTCTGTCTCCCTTTCTTTCTTTCAATTTTACCTTGAATAATTTCCTCCGCTATATTATTTCTGATTAACAATGATCCAGATATGGGCAACTTCGTCTTGATGAGTCTTCCGAAGAATAGAACGGATGGGGACAACTGCATACCTGCTACAGGAGTCGTGTTGTATTCCAAAATCCTATATTGGTATGAACCCAGATCACTCGTCTCATAGCATCGCTTCAATATGTTTTTCGCGATAGCCACACCTTTCTCAGCCAACCCATTGCTCTGTGGATATCGCGGACTTGAATACCTAAATTGAATATTAAACTCAGAGGCATAGAGATCAAATTCTCTGGACCCAAAAGGACTATTGTCACATCTAATTATAGTCGGAAACCCGATCTTATAAAATACTCTATTTATCTGTTCAATGATGTGCTTCGATGTTTTGTCGTTCAAGGGTGCCACTGTTAAATAATTCGAGTATGCATCAAAAATGACAACAAAATCGCGGCCTGCGTATTCAAATAAATCCATTCCCACTATATGAAACGGATATTCCGGCTTCTCACCCTGCAATAATGGCTCCCTCTGATTATTCCTACGAAATTTCTCACAAATATTGCACGCCTGAACAACTTCCCTGATCCGACTGCTCATCCCAGGCCAGTAGTATAACCCCCTCGCGCGCGCTAACGTCTTCTCAATCCCCAGATGTGGTCCATGTAGCCACTTAATTAACTTTCCCTGCAATTTCCCAGGTATGACCAGTTTGTGATCCAATAGCAACAATCCGTTCTCAACATGAAGCTCCGCCTTAAATTTATAAAAATGTTGTCCCAAGTCATTCAATTGATGAAACCTTGGCCATCCGGTCTCAACATATTTACAAATTCGGCTATAGTCCTCATCCTCCTTCAAAATACCCCGATAATATTCAAAATTCTCCCTAGACAGACAGATTAATTCAGTCACCCTATGTATCACTCCCGACAGTCCCTCGAGTTCTCCCTCCTCCGATAATTTAGCCCTCGATAAGCAGTCAGCCACCAACATCTCCCTCCCCGGTTTGTAGACAACCGTCATTTGAGGGTATTTAAGTAAAAACATGAACATGCGTTGAAGCCGCATTGTAACATCATCAATGTCACGCTTAACCAATGTCTCCAAGGGTCTATGATCACTTTCAACTGTGAACTCACGACCGTATACAAAATAATGAAACCGTTGGCACGCAAAAACTATTGCCAAGAGCTCCTTTTCGATCTGGGCCCACTTTTGCTCACTCTTTGTGAGTGTTCGAGATGCAAAAGCGATTGGATGGCCCTCCTGGATCAGCACACATCCCAAACCGTCTTTGGAGGCATCCGTTTGAATTCTCACCGGTAACTTCGGGTTATAAATTGCCAAAATTGGCTCAGAAGTGACAATGTTCAATAAATTCCTAAATTCCTTCTCGTGGTCTTCATCCCACCTAAACTCAACATCGAGTCTTGTTAATTCCCGCAACCCTGCCGTTATCTTCGACAAGTTCGGTATAAATCGCGCCAAATACTTTACTAGCCCCAGAAAACGCAAGATCGCGGCCCTATCCGTTGGCCTCTCCATACCCAAAATAGCCTCACAATATTTCCTTCCCGCTTTAATCCTGTTATATGATATCTCATGTCCCATAAACTTCACAGACTCTCTCCTGTACTGAATCTTTTCCGCGTTAAACCTCACGTTATATTCCCTTGCCCGTTGCATCACCGAATCCAAAATCCTATCATGCTCCGCCAAATTTGGCGCACAGACCAAAATATCATCGAAATATATATATACACCAGGAATGTCCCCAAATATCTGAACCATAATCCTTTGAAACATTTCCGGTGCACAGTTTAGACCAAAAGGTAAGCGATTAAATCTAAACCTTCCAAAAGGAGTCATGAACGTCGTCAAATCAGACGCCGCCTTTTCCAATGAAATGTGCCAAAAACCACTAGTGAGGTCAATCACCGAGAAAATTCGTGCCCCTGCTAACCCTGATGTCAGATCATCTATCGTGGGTATCAGAAAATGCTCCCGCCTAATGCATTCATTAAGTGGCCTTGGATCTAGGCATATGCGTAACCGCCCATTCGCCTTTTCAACAAGTTGCACATTATTTACCCAATCAGTCGGGTAATCAACCGCCGAAATTATCCCATCCTGAACCATGATATCTAATTCCGTTTTCAACCTATCCATTAATGCCTGAGGTATACGCTTCCTATAGTGGAGTACAGGCTTCGAATTTTCCTTCAAATAAATTTTATATTCACCCGGGAACTTTCCACATCCATGAAACACATCCTTGTATTCGTTAACAAACGACTCCCCAGCATCAGGCAATGCAATCTTCCCTATATCCATCCGCTTAACTAACCCCAATTCAATACAACTGTTCAACCCAAGTATCGGCTCAAATCTATCATCAACAACCAGAAATAATATTTTACTCTCGCACCCTGATTTTAAATCAACACAATTAAATTTAACTGTACCAAAATTTTTTACCCGATTATTACTGTAATCGAACACAGGAAATTCATTTTTATTATTATTATTAAAATTAATATTGGTCTTTCTAACAAAACTTAAAGGAATACAATTGACATCGGCCCCGGTATCTATCTTGAAACTCACAACTTCCCCTTCAACACGATATTTCTTCGTCCATTCTGCCCGACTTCCTCCTACTGAGTTTATCCTAAAATACATTTGATTACCAACTGTGTTCCCTCTTTCACCTGAAAACTCCCTTAACATACCTTGAATGTCACCCCAAGCAATGCTACCAACACTTCTTTTACCCTGGC
This sequence comes from Pollenia amentaria, assembly GCA_943735925.1. Taxonomy (NCBI): domain Eukaryota; kingdom Metazoa; phylum Arthropoda; class Insecta; order Diptera; family Polleniidae; genus Pollenia; species Pollenia amentaria. The sequence continues at coordinate 161,998,772 of OX031008.1, forward strand.
CATCATTGTTGACGTTGTTGCCATGACGATCATTGTTGTTGTTGTCGCCATTGTAGTCCTTCTTCCGATTCACCTGTTGCATTTTCCCTTTTTGGCGGCACATTCTAGCAAAGTGCCCAATTTTCGAACAAACGTGGCATTTAACATCTTTTGCCCTACATTCGCTAACATGTCTTAGTGACCAGGACAAGCCACAATTGTAACAATACCGTTTGATAACGTCCACCCCTGCTGCTTCTTTCTTCTCTTCAGATGCAATGCTGGCAACTACAGGTGCCTTCGAGTCCAATATACTTTTATTAATATTTGCGGCCTCATAAATTTTGCACGTTTCTAAAACTTTAACTAACGTTTCATCTCGACCATCTAGTAATTTCAGTTGTAGTTTCTTGTCGTTAACACCAATGATTATTCTATCCCGCAGCATTCTTTCCCCATAGGACACGCCACACCCACATTTAAATTCGCAAAATGGCAATTGCTTTCGTAACTCCGTTTCGAACTCATTTATTGTCTGCTTTTCCTTTTGTATGATCATATTAAATTTAAATGACTCCATTGCCACGTTCTTTTGCGGTAAACAGTAATCGTCAAACTTTTTGATTACATCGTCTAATGATCGCTGGGTAACCTGAGCGCTTGCACCCCTTGTTTCACCAAGCATCGAACTCTGTGTTCCATCATTAGGAAATAACGTATTGTATATGACTGCACCTTGTTCTCCAATTAGCCATATAAACGTTGCAATTTTGTTCTTCTCAGGGTTTTCCATTTTTCCCGTAGCGATCATCCACACCAAAAAATTCTGTTTCCATTTCGGCCATTCGGTTGCAATATTTGAACAATCCAACGAACGTGGTGTACGATTTTGGCCTTCATCCGCCATTTTGTAGCTTGTCGACTTCTGTTCGCCCTTGACACTAACAAATTATCTTAATACTTTTGTTGGCCACTTCTAACACCATGTAATAATTCTGGTTTGTCAGGATTTCTTTATTAAATAAAACAAGTTATCTTATACACGTTATAATGCGTTTATTTAATAAATGTATGTTTTATTCCTTAAATTATATTTTATAATTACTAGCGCCTTAGGTTTTATTGTCTTGATCGTTTAGCGTCTCAATCTCAAGTGAAGTGTGCAAAACCAACTTGTAGCAATTGCAGGGTTGACATATGCGCGTGTAGCTTGCCGAACATTTCAACTGTCACTACTATAAAAGACAGCCCTGTTACAGGTTCAGCAAAAAGTAGCCGGTAGTGGATCACCTGACAAAAGAATTAGTTATTCAATATGAAAAAATTATCTATTTTAATTTGTCATTTTTTAAATATATGTATTTGTTATTATCAAGACCCGGATTATTCAAGCAACTAAAATTAGAAAATATGCGCTTAAAATTGGAAAATATTCACTTAAATTTTTTCACTTAAACATTTATTAATGATCAAAAAAACATTAATATAACAAGAAGAAAAACGTAGAAATTCAGTCTCATAAATGAAAATAAGGTACAATTAACTCAAAACAAGAAGTTAAAATAAATTGAAGTCACTCGATAGATAAATATTTGAATCTAAGTACATATAAAATGAATTTAGAAACCAGTTGGCAAAACTGCCGTCGACGACATTTTCGTCAATTATTTATGCACGACATGTTCTCTATCACTTAGGATTTCTGGAAGACAATTTTGAGGAAAATGTCGTGGATGGCAAGTGCACTGTCTTCTAAACAAGTTTGTAAACGACGACATGACCGACATTGTCTTCCAGGTTATCCTTTATACAAGCCTATCCACGAAAACATGACCGACATTGTCTTGTAAGGTGTCTTATATCCACACCTATACACGACAGTATAAGCGAGAGTGTCTTGTAGATTGGCCTCTTTCAACAACTAAACACGACAATATGAGCGACATTGTCTTGCAAACTGCCTTCTACACAAACAATAATAATTTTTTCAATCAAATGAACGACATGAAGAGCGACAATGTCGTTCTTTGTGTCGTGCACGATTCTCGCGACACTTGTTCGAAAATTTCAGGAGTTACCATTGTCGTACATCCATCTTCATGGATGTCTTAAAGATGTGGCCAACTGGGAACCATAAGAAAAAATATTGTTTATATATGTAAATACATAAAATTTTTTTAATATTTTCAACTGTAAAGTTATGCATTAAACCAGAGCCCGGCAACACATACATGCAGACTTTTTGTTTTTTGTGAGAGAATAATAACTCTCCCTCTCAGAAGCACTTAAAGAAATTTTTGTGTTATTTTTTTATTGTTAAAATCAATCTGGCTGTTAATGTAAAAACTCAAAACATAAGCGTATGTTTTATATAAAATAGAAAACAAAAAAATCATTAAAATTAAATAAATCATATTCTTCAAGAAAAATAAAAAAAAAACTATAATATCATAAAAACGTGTTAATATATTAAAACAAAAATAAATTCAGAAATTAATTACTTTCATAAAACTTAAACGATTCTTCAGGAAAAATTTAATGGAAAACAACCATTAAATTTAATTTATTTTGTTAAAAACTAATTTTCATTATTTGTAATAACATTTTCAAAAACTTCATCTATATCGATTTCATATGGGCAACATTTAATGCGAAGAAGATCCCCTAAATGTTCATCTGTTAAACAATTTCTAAGTTTAGTTTTAATTAGCTTTAAAATTGAAATCGAGGACTCGCATATATATGTTGACCCGAACATAGAGTATAATTTAAAAATTTAATTTTTAGTTGTTAAGTATATCTCTTCGTTTAAATTTTTCCAGAATTCCACCCCAGCCGTCAACGGTATATTTAAATCCGAACGCATTTTCAAAAGTTCTTCTCTGATGTCATTACCCTGTTTATTGACATCACATGTTAAAGGATTGCTATGCAGTTCTAATAAACACTCAATTTTAGAAAAATCCGAAAAACGATTGTTACAATTATCTAATATGCCTTGAAGTAAACTAATATATTCGTCAAGTCTATAATTATTAGAAAATTCATCATTTATTTCATTCGTTCTTTTAAAACAAATTAAATTTTTATTTTTAAAATTTGTAATCAGAGTTTGAACTTTTTTTTACAGAGAAATATAAAGAAAATACAGTTTTATTTCTTCCTTGCAATTGAAATTTAACTGATTAATTAATTCGGTAATATCTGTTAAAAACGCAAAATCTAATACAAACATGTTATCTCTTAAATATCTTAGTAATTCATTCGATGGATTATTTTCAAAAATAGCATCACCTCTTTCCGAAGACTGAATAACCTTTCCAAGCAACGTCCTTTACTGAGCCATCTCACTTCTGTAAACATTAATACGTCGCCATATTCAGTATTCATTTCATCCAAAAACGCTTTAAATTTTCTGTGGCTCAAAGCATTGTGGCCACCACGTATTTTATTTATTATTTTTGTTACAATTTGCATTGTATGCATCATATACACGCTTTTTGTAAAGAATGCCTGTTGATGGATTATACAATGGAAAATATAAATGTTAAAGTCGTTTCTTAAAAGGTAACCCACAAGACCCTCGTTTTTCCCAACCATGACTTTTGCACCATCGGTGCATATAGAACAAAATTTGCTTTTATCGGCAAAAGAAAAAATTTCGTCACATATTACCCTAAAAAGAGTTTCTCCCTTTACATTACCATGTAATGCAACCAACGTTAACATTTCCTCATGCACTTCAAAGTTAGTATTGCAAGTTTTTACGGATATTATTAACTGCGCTATGTCGTTAATGTCAGTGCATTCATCTAAACAAATAGAAAAATATTTGCAATTAAGAATTTTTTTTTTATATTTGTGTAGATAAATGCACTGATATCTTCTGTTCGTCGCGTTATGGTCCGAGGTGAAAAGGGACTAGAACTAATTAAATTTCGAATTTGTTCAGTATTTTCTCCAAAGCATTTTAATACATCGTTGCACAATTCTTTGAAAAATTGCCCATCTTCGAAAGGACGGCAATGTTTTGCCAGACCTGCAGCAACGACATATGATGCTTTTCTTTTGCATCGCTCATGGACATTTTCAACTTTTGAGTTCTCAAAATCAAGAATCATTTTTTCGTAAAAAGGTTTTTTTAATTTTAAAATTACGCATTTTCTTTCGTCATGAGAAATATTTTTATATTCATTATGACATGAATTAAAATGTCTTTCTAAATTAAATTTTGCTGTTCGTGATAACGTACAATTACATATCAAGCATTCGGGCTTGCCAAAAAAATTTTCGGCAAACAAGAAATCAAATTCCCATTCTGTCTTGAACATTTCTCGCAGCACGAGCACGGTGTAGTACTTTTGCCGGGCTCTGGTATACACAATTGTGCATAGAAATGGATTTCCCTGGTCTATTTATTCAAAAATAAAATAAATTACATGGGAATTATAACGTGAAAAAGTTATTTTAGTATAAAGTTTGGGTATTCATATTGGTAAGTAAAATAGAAAGGGTATTCACGTTGTTGGGTTACTCATACTTCAAACATCTGTGCATACATTTTAATTCTAGCTAATGGTATATAATAATTTTCTACAACATACCAAATGCGCACCTGAGTTTGCCTGCAAAAATTTATAAAGTCATTATAACAGGTCAAAGTTGCGTTAAATAAATACCATAAATTAGTAAGGTTAACTCTTTGGACTCGGTCATATAATTGTAGCATAAAAAAGTAAGCAATAAAAATATTGCTAAACAATAAAGTTTCATTAATACATCAATAAAACACATCTACCTGCTGTCACATTTGCTTTTATGTGTATAGGTTTACACATAAATTGTAGGAAACAAGACTTTTTTAACTTGTTTTTTAAATATTTTTACTTACTTAAGAAAAGTGTTTTCAAAGAAAACACGATTGGTACAGAAACAAAAATATTTTTACAAGCACAAAATACCAACAAATTCTTGTGGCTATCTTAATAATTTCTGCATTTAGGTACGTCTTTTTAACGAAAGAAAAAGGGACTCTTTTACAGGCATCAAAGAATTTTTTATCACAAACAAAACACATATCGCAAAACAATGTAGATATTATTTGAAAATTTAAATTTTTTGTTGATTAGGATTCACGTTACATATGTATGTATTTTTATATAACTTTACAAAATTAAAAATGACGTATCATCAAATACATATATTATTTTTTTAACAGCATAATGTATAATCAAACTCAAGAAAAAAATTAGCAGAGTTTTTAATTATTTTTATAAGAACACATTAATATTTTTAAACACCAAAACTGGGTAATCTTTTTTATAACTATAGTGGAATTAGTGATCAGATAATAATTTATATAATATAATATAGAAAAATATAATATAATAAAAAAAATTTTCGGCAAACAAGAAATCAAATTCCCATTCTGTCTTGAACATTTCTCGCAGTGTTATTCTTAAGCAAGCGTCAACAGAACCTTCTTGTTTGAATGTTCGTACGAGAATAAATGATTTTGTTTGTTTTTTACAAAGTGAGAGCGAATGTTATTGTGAGAAAAAAAGCACGGTGTAGTACTTTTGCCGGGCTCTGCATTAAACACATTGGAGACAGCAGGCAACACGAACACACGACTACAAATGCTGCTGGCTGCAAGTGTAGTCGCGTAATCAGCTACTGAATTATTTTGAAGACGACAGCTACAATTAAAACAATATAAACAGCTGTGGTAATTTATTATATATTTACATTTCAGTGGTGCCACTATCATTTTTAATTTTAATAAATTGAACAACATGCATGATTGCAGACTCGTACACAAACTTAATTTAAGCCTACAAAAATATAAATACCTTTTCTTTTTTCACCTACGTGTGAAGAGCATCGCGTATTTCTTTTAACGTCGGTGTTTTATAACTAAAATAGTGAAAAATGGGTTTCGTCAAAGTAGTCAAGAACAAGCAGTACTTCAAGCGCTATCAAGTAAAGTTCCGCAGGCGCCGTGAGGGTAAAACCGATTATTATGCCCGCAAACGCTTGATATTCCAGGATAAGAACAAGTACAATACACCTAAATACCGTTTGATTGTGCGTTTGTCTAATAAGGACATTACCGTACAAATTGCCTTCTCACGTATTGAAGGTGACCGTATTGTATGCGCTGCCTTCTCCCATGAACTTCCCAAATATGGTGTTAAGGTTGGTTTGACTAATTACGCTGCAGCTTACTGTACGGGTTTGTTGGTTGCTCGTCGTATCTTAAACAAATTGGGCTTAGACTCCTTATATGGTGGTTGCACTGAAGTCACTGGTGAAGAATACAATGTGGAACCAGTCAATGATGGCCCCGGTGCTTTCCGTTGTTACTTGGATGTCGGTTTGGCTCGTACCACCACTGGTGCCCGTGTTTTCGGTGCCATGAAGGTTGCTGTTGATGGCGGTTTGAATATTCCTCACTCTGTCAAGCGTTTCCCTGGTTACTCTTCAGAAACAAAGAGCTTCAATGCTGATGTACACCGTGCTCATATCTTCGGTCAACATGTTGCTGATTACATGCGCACCTTGGAAGAAGAAGATGAGGAAAGCTTCAAACGGATATTCAGCCGTTACATTAAATTGGGAATCCGTGCTGATAATCTTGAAGAAATCTACAAAAAAGCCCACCAATCAATTCGTGCCGACCCTACCCACAAAAAGGTAGCTAAGAGCGGAATATCCAAGAAGAGGTGGAATGCTAAGAAACTCACAAATGGGCAACGTAAAACTAAGATTGCCGAACATAAAGCCGCTTACGTGGCTAAACTTCAATCTGAAGCTGATGCCTAAATTATTTGACGTTTATTGTGTTTTAACAAGATGAAAAATATTTGATTATAAAATAATAATAATATTTGATACATTTTGTAACGTTAAAACAAATGAAATTATTAAAAAACATTTAAAATATTTTAATTTGTTGTTTCTGGAACGGGGCAAATTGAAAAAATATATCGATCGTTATATTATTTATATTATTTATGTATCGTTATATCGATGTATCGAACTAATTAAGCTGAAATTATTACCAAATTTAAAAACTTAATATACCTATGTCAATACATATTTACATGTAATTCTGTTCTAACTTTTTATTGTTTCTTTTAATTTAAAATGTACTGCCTGTCCCTCGATTTCGACCGAAACTTTCATTCGCTTAACTCTTATTTAAAACAAAAAGCAATCTTAAAATTGTAAACTTTGATGTAAATGTAAACTTTCAAAACGCCGATACACGTGTCTTTTTTTTTTTGTCTATCAAAATTTATAGCCCGGACCATGATGGAATAAGGAGGTGGCCTCACAAAGCCAGCTGGTATTAGTGTTTTTCGCCTGGGTGTGACGGCAACTGTCAATTTTTTTGTTTATTTACATTCATTTTCGCCGTATAGCCAGCGTTACCGTTATGCGACTAAAGGCCAGTATTCACTATCCTACACAATCGTACGATTCATTCACACGAAAATCTGACGCAATTCTACCCGACATTAAGAAATATTTGCCAAATCTGCTCTCAATGCCACACTATCCCACAAAAAAGATACAAAAAGAAAATCGCATGGAATATATCATTTTATGAAAATTGCAAGTCGGTCAGACCTGTCAAAAAATCTGTCACTCAATTTATTTTGAAGCCACACTAACATTTTTTATTAGTCACAGGATTTTTTTGGGCAGTCGCATTTTGCCCCTCTTTTGACTGTCTTTATTCTTGTCTCTTTGTAAGTAAAGTTATACTACTTTAAGCTCGTCCAATTAACATGTAATCAGTAACGGTTTTTGTATAAATTATTAAATAAAAATTGTATGCAACAGTGGCACAAAATAGATTTCTTTATATTTGATGTACGGCTTGTGAAGTTTCCAAATTTTGTACAAATTCGTACCAATACTTTTGCAACTACACCTGATCCAAAAACTACGACAGTTGCTTGCAAGTAGAATTTATTTGATATTTTAACTTTTTGCAGTCATTTGTTAAATTTTAAATTGTATCATTGACAACAAAAACACAACAAGCCATCTCAGCGTTGCCAAATGTGCCGATATATCTTTTTACAGTTTTTTACTTCAAACCCCGTGTTTTTAATAAATTTTATTCGAATAATACAAAGAAGCATTTAATTACACAGGCCTGCAAAATTATAGTTTTTGCAAGTTTTTTTCTTAAACTATTATTATTTGTAATATTGATGTGATTCATTGCATGCACCGATGTAGTTATACTTCTCTTTAAGGCGTCACCCGGTTAAAAAAATAGGCAAGTTATATCGGGTTAAATCTAAGATTTTCTGAAATTTTTTTCGTTTTTTGTCCATTTGATTGCACTAAATGTTTATTTAAATTAGCAGTGCACTATCACTAAATAAAACTGCAAAAAAATTAGTTTGCACTCTTTTTTTTACCAGCTTTAGTGATGCTATTTTTTTAATTACCACCTTTGGTCGCACACTCCTTCAGTATTCATGGCCTCCAGCAAGAATGTATCAAGCGTATACATCAGCACTGGGGATCAGAACCGTTGATTGCACTTAAGTTCTCGCATCTCGACAGGATATTTGACCATAGCTGCCATACAAATACAACTCCTGAAAATAGTTTTTAATGCCATAACTTCCTTATAAATGTTGCTACTAACATAAAAATAGGGGATGACAAGTTTTACGACAAAATGTTGTTATGGTAAGTCCAAAATTTACCATAGGTCCCAAATAAGCCCCTATCCTAAAAACTCATATAAATGAAGATATCTAAATAATATTCGGTACAATCAACTTTTACATGAATCTTAACTTCATAACACAACTTTGTTCAGAGTTCTAAATTGGATTGACCCGCAAAAATTATTTCCATATACTGTGGCGTAGGGTATCATATTGTCTGGTACTTTGTTACTTGTTACACTTATAAAATATTCAAACTTAATAACCTTCTCGAGTATCTACACTGAAGTCATGTGATTTTATATTTCTAAACTTAATCAAGATTTCATAAAATTTTATTTATCAAGATCATGGTTTTCAAAGATAACAATTAGAAAATATCTTTATGGAATTTTACTAAGACATTTATGACAATTTCAGAGTTTTTGCCTTAAATAAACAAAAAAAAAAACTACGCACTTTATTTAATAATTTAACTTAATTTTATTTTTTTAAATTTTTCTTATCATTTATGTCAGCACATTCATTTGTTTTATTACACTGTTTTGTTCTTTATGTAATGCCAAATTGTTTTTTTTAAGTTTATTTAATTTAATTGACAATCTTTTTTTGCTATGAATATGTTTTTGTTAGTTTGTTCACTTGTTTACTGTTTTAATTCGACCGTGTAAATATTTGTTTAGAAGTACAATAAAAGTCTCAAGCTGCGTGTCACATAAGATCGCAAGCCACATCATTTGTTTTATTTTTAAGTCTGAAAATATGATTGAACCATTTATAATATGAAATATTGTGTTCAAATTTTTTATTGAATTTTTCCTTTCATTTGGCATTCAAAGAAAAAACCACAATTCGTTTTTTTCCATTTCTAAAAGTGAAACCCAAAGAGCCATAGAACTATTTCTTTGTTGGGACAACACTGCGTTTCAATATGTTTTTTACTGAAATCTTTCTATTTCATTGTTTTTTTTTTTTTTTTTTCTTTAGGTTCTAAGATCTGTGTTTTTCTAAAATTTGAAAATATCGGACCGTAAAACTTTAGGCTGAAATTTTCTGCAAGTCTTATTCATAATCACTACCAGTCACACCTTTTATCGAAAATTATATCCTAATAATCAATGTGAAAGTTGACATCATTGACATGGGAATTATGGTCAAATTAACAACGGCAAAAAATCTGGGATTAATGTCCAACAGCAACTTAACTTGATCAAGCAACTACACCGCTGAATATAAGAATCCTATTTTCAAACGCTTATTTGGTTCCAAGCTTTACATACGGATGCGAGTTGTTTTCTCATTGCGATTCCACTAATACAAAAAACAAACTAAAGTATTACATAACAACACCATAAGATATAATCACAGACTAAAAAAGCGTGACCAAGTCTCAGCATACTTGAAAACTCTGTATGAAGTCTTCTTAAGACAAGGATTCTTTTGTTTTTGCATAAAGTAGTTTACACCGAAAAGCCGAAATACCTCTTTGAAAAAATAAGATTTGCTAGATCACCAAGAGGTAAAAGAATGATATGTCCGAAATTCCGATGCCTAGTTTTGGAATGGCAAATTTTGATCAACGCTATTTGTCTTTGGAATGCTCTTCCTTACAACCGAAGTCTAATTTAATGTGTTTACATTTTTTATGTTAACATTTATTAAATTAACAGCCTGGCCCCCGATGTCGACCGCTATCGTTCGCTTGCATTTGCAACGTCAAATAACTGATTTGCGCCCCATTAACAATTTTCAGCACGACAAGTCGATCGACAATGCCGGTCGCTTGCATAACGAAAAAGTTTTCATACAAATTGCGGCCCACTAAGAAATATTATGCGACCACAAATGTGATAATCAGTCACTTGTGTTGTAGTTATCGACATAAGCATTTTGTTAAAGCCCTGCAAATAATACGACTAGTTCATAGACGCATGTAAAATATAGCCCATAATGGACTATGGTCCAAAGGTAACCCAAATGTATTGAAAAAACATGGTATATTTAACATTACGATTTCCTAGTTCTGGACCATATAACCCAGCTTTGCATTACAACGGAGTAGTCTTAAAACTACTCCATGTTCATACATATTCCCGGAAGGTTAGTTTGAAACAACTCTCCGGTATACTCCAGAGGATTAGTTCTGAAATTGTTTCTAAACGAAATCATGTCGTTTAAGAACGAAGACGTGTCGTTTAACTACAAACTCTTTTTATACCCTCAGCCACCACTGTGGTGAATGAGGGTATACTAAGTTTGTCTTTCCGTGTGAAACTTTTTTATAATACATCTAAGACCCCATAAATTATATATATATTGGCTCCTTGAGTAATTATAAATTGATTTAGCCATGTGTCTGTCTGTCCAAATTGCTTATAGTTATCCTAAGCAGTTTGGGATTGAAATCCAGCAACATCGGTTCAGTAGGATCCGAACTACATATGAATCAAAATCTGAAAAAAATTGATAATTTTGATACAAAAAACTAACATAAATGGCAAATCATACTGTTAAATTTCGTGAAGATCGGTCCATAATTGAACATAAGCCCCATATAAACCCATCTCCCGGAAAACAGCTTAGTACGCCTCAAACCGTAAAAAATATGGCTAGCATACTAAAATTTGGTACTTAACGGTTCTATAGGACCACAAGTCACACTGTAAAATTTTTTGAAGATCGGTCCATAATTTACACTAGGTCCCATATAAACCCTGCTCCCGGAAAACAATTTATTGCGCCTAAAACCAAATCAAGCCAACTTTGGGAAAATAATTAAATTCGCCTAAAACCATCACAGATATATATATTGCGGTAAAATTTCATACTTAAATTCATATGGCCAGAAAAAATATCATGCAAATTTGTGAAATTTACTGTTAACGCTAAAACTAATTACACTGCAGTATTGAAATTTATTCTAATTTATTTTTTGTAATACCAGAAATTAGTCTTCAGAATTTTTGGATTCTGAAATTACGCTCCTAAAAATTATTTTAGTTCGGCTAAAATATTTACGAATCATGATATTTTACTCAACCCAGTTCAAAGTTCTAACAAGAAACGCACAAAATTTTCCTATTTTCGGTCAATAATTTAATTCAGATCTAAACCGCAACTAATTTTAATGCTGACGTTCGGTTTTGGGAAGGTAAGTTAATAATATATATGTATTTATCATATAGAGCCCACTTCTGTCGGTGGAGGGTATCAAAGAATCGGCACAGCCGCATATAGCACTCTTACTTGTTTAACAATGGCATGGTCCATGATTGCATTACATAGGACCATGTTGTAAGTAGTCCATTTTATCTTAAATGGATCAAGTAGTCAAATATTATTTGCAGAGAATATTTAACAAAATTTTCTTTACACACAAACACTGACTGCCTGTTTTTGAAATTAAAATACAAATATTCGTTAGGAAATTTATAAGGAAAACAAAAACAAATTTGAGTTTTTTATTGTTGTTTCAATTTATTTTCCCATTCGAAAATTTTTATTTTATTTTAAAAACAGGCAGTAAATATTTTTTATATAATTATATTTTTTTAAAACACCACCACGTGTAAAATTAAATAGGCTTTTAAAATATTTTTTATAAAATTATATTCCAAGGCGAATTTATGTATACGGTGCTGTCCATGATGGAATAAGGAGGTGGCCTCAGAAAGCCAGCTGGTCACAGTGTTTTTTTTTTTGCCTCGGTGTGACGGCAACTGTCAATTTTATTGTTTATTTACATTCAAAGGCAGACTAAAGGCAAGTATTCACTATCCTACACAATCGTACGATTCACTCACACGAAAATCTGACGCAATTCTACCCGACATTAAGAAAGGTTTGCTAAATCTGCTCTCAATGCCGCACTATCCCACAAAAAAGATGCAAAACGAAAATCGCATAGAATGTATGTATCATTTTATGAAAATTTTCATAAACATTTGCAAGTCGGTCAGGTCAGACTTGTCAAAAAATCTGTCACTCAATTCATTTTGAAGCCACACTAACATTTTTTATTAGTCACACAATTTTTTTTTGGCAAATCGTACGACTGAATAGGATACTGTATCGCCGGCTTAAATTCGCATTTTGCCCCTCTTTTGACTGTCTTTATTCTTGTCTCTTTGTAAGTAAAGTTATACTACTTTAAGCTCGTCCAATTAACCTGTAATCAGTAACGGTTTTTGTATAAATTATTAAATAAAAATTGTATGCAACAGTGGCACAAAATAGATTTCTTTATATCTGATGAACGGCTTGTGAAATTTCCAAATTTCGTACAAATTGGTACCAATACTTTTGCAACTACACCTGATCCAAAAACAACGACAGTTGCTTGCAAGTAGAATTTATTTGATATTTTAACTTGTTGTAGTCATTTGTTAAATTTTCAATTGTATCATTGACAACAAAAACACAACAAACCATCTCAGCGTTGCCAAATGTGCCGATATATCTTTTTTGCGGTTTTTTACTTCAAACCCCGTGTTTTTAATCAATTTTATTCGAATAATACAAAGAAGCATTTAATTACACAGGCCTGCGAAATGATAGTTTTTGCAATTTTTTTTATTAAACTATTATTATTTGTAGTATTTGTAATATTGATGTGATTCATTGCATGCACCGATGTAGTTATACTTCTCTTTAAGGCGTCACCCGGTTAAAAAAATAGGCAAGTTATATCGGGTTAAATCTAAGATTTTTGAAATTTTTTTCGTTTTTTGTCCATTTGATTGCACTAAATGTTTATTTAAATCAGCAGTGCACTATCACTAAATAAAACTGCAAAAAAATTAGTTTGCACTCTTTTTTACCAGCTTTAGTGATGCTATTTTTTTTATTACCACCTTTGGTCGCAAACTCCTTCAGTATTCATGGCCTCCAGCAAGAATGTATCAAGCGTATACATCAGCACTGGGGATCAGAACCGTTGATTGCACTTAAGTTCTCGCATCTCGACAGGATATTTGACCATAGCTGCCATACAAATACAACTCCTGAAAATAGTTTTTAATGCCATAACTTCCTTATAAATGTTGCTACTAACATAAAAATAGGGCATAACAAGTTTTACGACAAAATGTTGTTATGGTAGGTCCAAAATTTACCATAGATCCCAAATAAGCCCCTATCCTAAAAACTCATATAAATGAAGATATCTAAATAATATTCGGTACAATCAACTTTTACATGAATCTTATCTTCATAACACAATTTTGTTCAGGCGGGCCAAGCTTGCCCATGGGTTCTAAATTGGGTTGACCCGCAAAAATTATTTCCATATACTGTGGCGTAGGGTATCATATTGTCTGGTACTTTGTTACTTGTTACACTTATAAAATATTCAAACTTAATAACCTTCTCGAGTATCTACACTGAAGTCATGTGATTTTATATTTCTAAACTTAATCAAGATTTCATAAAATTTTATTTATCAAGATCATGGTTTTCAAAGATAAAAATTAGAAAATATCTTTATGGAATTTTACTAAGACATTTATGACAATTTCAGAGTTTTTGCCTTAAATAAACAAAAAAAAAACTACGCACTTTATTTAATAATTTAACTTAATTTTATTTTTTTAAATTTTTCTTATCATTTATGTCAGCACATTCATTTGTTTTATTACACTGTTTTGTTCTTAATGTAATGCCAAATTGTTTTTTTAAGTTTATTTAATTTAAGATATAATCACAGACTAAAAAAGCGTGACCAAGTCTCAGCATACTTGAAAACTCTGTATGAAGTCTTCTTAAGACAAGGATTCTTTTGTTTTTGCATAAAGTAGTTTACACCGAAAAGCTGAAATACCACTTTGAAAAAATAAGATTTGCTAGATCACCAAGAGGTAAAAGAATGATATGTCCGAAATTCCGATGCCTAGTTTTGGAATGGCAAATTTTGATCAACGCTATTCGTCTTTAGAATGCTTTTCTTTACAACCGAATGCTAATTTAATTTGTTTACATTTTTAATGTTAACATTTATTAAATTAACAGCCTGGCCCCCGATGTCGACCGCTATCGTTCGCTTGCATTTGCAACGTCAAATAACTGATTTGCGCCCCATTAACAATTTTCAGCACGACAAGTCGATCGACAATGCCGGTCGCTTGCATAACGTAACAGTTTTCATACAAATTGCGGCCCACTAAGAAATATTATGCGACCACAAATGTGATAATCAGTCACTTGTGTTGTAGTTATCGACATAAGCATTTTGTTAAAGCCCTGCAAATAATACGACTAGTCCATACACGCATGTAAAATATAGCCCATAAGGGACTCTGCTCGTGAGCTTGGCATCATTAAGGTAGAAGTACATAGCACGCGCTTATTCGTCCACGAGTATCAAGCGTTTAAAAACTTTTGCGCCTGAAAAAGGGCAAGTTACAAGTTATTTGTAAACTAAATAGTGTACACTTTGCTTATGGAATTCCAAGATTCGGCTCTTTTTGACTGTTTTTGGAGTCCTGCCTTACTTTTAATACAATACTGTATGTTTTTTAACCTCTTCCATAAGTTTTTCCTCGGTGATTCACTCATTTGTTTAAATTATTTTTTTTTATGGTCAGCTGATTATTTGTCAAAAGTTAACCAACTTTCTGCCGCAAACGCGTCGAAATGTTTTTTATGTAACTTGTTCTATGAAAAATCACCAGTTAAACATTTTTTAAACAGAAGGCGACAGGGCGCTCGCGCTCTCAATTTGTGTGTCGTTTTCTTAAATTCAGACTTGTTTTACTTACGACATGGCAAACTTTAGCAAAGATGAGATACGAGAACAGCTCAATGCAGAAAGTGACTCCGATATTTCAAATTCGGAAATTGATCATATATCAGAAAATAGCGAAACAAGTTTTCTGAAACAGATAATGAACGGGAACCCGTCCGAGCTGCACTTAGCTCTGTTAAACCCGTTTTTTATTGCTAAAAACAAAATGGTTTGGAGTGCCACTCCATTATCTAAGCCTATTGGAGCTACGGCTGAGAATTTTATCTCAACACAACCAGGACCAACTCAATTTGCAGTGTCCAGATGCACTGACAGCTGTCAGCTTTTATGTTGTTGTTTCCGCCTCCAATAGAAAAAACTATCATCGAAATAACTAATAAGTACATCAGAGTTAAGATTGTAGAAACAAAACAAATCGATCGTCAAACATTGTATTTGCAAACATACTTGATAGTTTCATGGGCTCAAGTTGATCGGATTCGCAGTAGTTCAGAGTTGTTGGGGCAACTAGCACTTTCTCTGGCTATGATGAACCCTACTAGATTACCTCAACAAGAGTTCTCAGCATAGTTATCGACTGAAATACGATCAACATGCACAGTTCCAGTGGCCCTCAAACAATAATAATACGAATTCAACAGAAGAGAGAAAAAAAAATATGATCACGAAAGAAGATACGGACAAAATAAGCGCAAGTTACAGGGCGGCAATAAGATAATTTGTTACCGATCAGGTTTACATTACACAAATTAAAATTAAAATAATGACCATTATAAATTTAATAATTACTTATATTTTGATTAATGTAATATCTACACACATTAAAAGTAAGTAAAAATGCAATTATACAAAGGAATGTTTATAACAAGGTTATTAATAAAAATATTTAAATAGATATTCCCCTGAAGAAGTCAATAAAAAATTGACGAAACGTTGGGAAAAAATTTAATTAAATGTGTTTTTAATTTACAATGGAAAAATTAAGGCCCTATTAGCTTACTAGAATGTCTAAAACTTCAATAATACTTCTTCGAAAAAATAAAATGCTCCATTTGCAGCAAGTTTATTTGCAAAACTAACCGAAATACATTTTCCTCATCATGTAATAACAATCATTGTAAAACAAACTAATAAATACTTAATTTTTTTTACCCTCCGTCTTACACATGTTCTGATTTTCCATTCAAAATGCATTGAAAAAGGCCTGGCCAGACTCTTGAGTAAGATGAAGGGTTAATAAATGTACTATGAACCAGACCAAATGGTCCCTTAACCTAAGATTCATAATTTTTAATTTTTCTCAGCCGTGTTTTAAGTTAGAACCTTGAATTTTTGTAAATAATATAAAAAGACCACGTGAGCTAAAAAAAACTAAGTCGTATATACCATTCAAAAATTCTAAAGGAAGCAATTCAAAAATTGGACCAAATGGGCTTATCATAACAGCAGCGTTAAGAAACAATTGAGTTTTTATTTATTAAATATTTCTGAAATAAATACAACTTTCGTTATAATTTATTTATCTTAGCATTGAGGGAATAAGAATCTTTGATTCTGAATTACATTTTTTGCTAAGGCAATTTATTTTTTCAGAAACGCAGGCATAAATATAAAGTGACTTTTCTCAAAAACTATTTCGACTAAGGCGGTTATTGCTTATGACTCCAGATATATATAATATATGTATATTAAACACCTGCATGAAACTTAACACTGATGTTCATGAAACCTTCATTATAAATTTGTTATCGCTTCGTTTGTTTTCAGTAAGATGAATAACTATGAAACGAAAGCAACAAACACTCGATATTTAATAGACGAGAAAGATGAAGTTAGTTTGTTTACTTATACCCCGTTTTTATTAGTGAGTTTATTTGACAGTTCAAAGCGGAAACTTCCTCACAAAAATTTAACAGGCGCACTTTTGCTGTAAATTGGCGAGTAAATTCGTTAGTGCCCATTTAGACAGGGAAACATTTGGAAGGAAAACATCTGGAATTCTCTTTTGTTTTTTCATTCTCGGTCACACAGACGAACATGTTGCCGGCAACATTCTGTTACTATTGTTGCTTTTTTTGTCAAAAAGCAAAGCAAATGTCAACAAAGAAAATGAGAACAAGGCGTGTCGCCGAGTACCAAACTCAAAAACTATTCTCTCTTCCCCACCCGTAATTTGCTAACAAACAAAATGTTTTCCTTCCAAATGTTTCCCTGTCTAAATGGGCACTTACTTGACAGCTATTATTCGCCAAAAACGTTACAGACGCAGTTACGTGAGAAAAACAGTTGTTTGTTTCAATAAATGGCATTTTTATTTCATTTCTCACATTTCAATCGGAAAGTTTCTTGACGCAGGAGTTGCAGAACATGGGGACTGGTATCAAAATTAAAAAAAAGTGTTTTCAAAAAAAGTGTAAATTTTTTTCCTTTGAGTTTTTGTGGTTCGTGTCCTGGTAGGATTGCGTAGTTCACTAGAATCCGACAGATTCTAGAATTTCCAATTTATAATTCAAGAAATTACCAAAATCATTTCAATAAGTCGTTGATGGTGAACTAAAGTTTAATTTTCTTAGAGACTGAGTTCAAAAAGTTATTTTTCGTTGTAGTTATTTTTAATGAAGTGGCGGAACTATTAACATTAACATAGTAAAAATTTAAAAATTATTTTACTTTTTAATATTCATAGTATAGTTTTTAATTTTTAAAGGAAAGACAGCCCTCTAAAATATTTATTAAAAGTACAAATAAGTCAAAAGAAAAATTCTGTACCTCAGCAGAATTTGAGGTGCGAAACCTCGAATTAATAAAATTATTTTTTTTTGTCTGTACATGTACAAACATTTTAAAAATAAAATTATTTTTTTCTTTTTGTCATTAAAATCGAGTCATGTGTTTGTATCTCTAAATTTAATCCAGGCTATAAACGTTTATATTTGTGTAGACAAGGTTTTTGTTTCTTTTTTTGTAAGATAACAAATGTTTTTAAAAAATCATACCTTATGAAAATTATATGTAAAAACTAGCTGACCCGGTCCGCGTTGCTGGCCCTAAGCAAACATAAGTGTTGTATTACCAGACGACTTAAATTGATCTTTAAACGAAATTTATGGCCTTTAAATAAAAATCCATGAAATACCTATCATAAAGTTTTTCTTACGAAAAAAGTGGGCGTAAGAGTGGGCGGGGCAAAATTTTCTTTCCGTAAAAACCTAAGTTGGACCATGGCGATCATTTTAAAGATCGTAGGCGTGGTAAATTTTTCTTTCGATGAAATCTTAAAGTTGATTAATACGAATTTTGAAAGAAAAATAAGTCAACTCGATGGAGCCGTTTTCTGATTTTAGGTAAATCGAAAAAAGTGGGCGTAAAAGTGGGCGGTGCAAAATTTTCTTTCCGTAAAAACCTAAGTTGGACCATGGCGATAATTTCAAAGAAAAAATCGTTCAAATCGGTCAAGCCGTTCTCAAGTTATGGATTTTGCCACGCCCCTCCGCCCCCAGGCCATTAATTTAAATAATAACTATCCTATCATCTAAGTTGGACCAAATTACATATATATGCCAATTTTCATGAATATCAGTTGACTCGTTTTTGAGTTTATTCGAAACATACACAGTGACACCGATTTTTTATATATTAAGATTAAAGTGCGCAGTTCAAAATAGTTTTTATAATAAAATAAATTTATCACATTTTTTTAAAAACAAATGTATTATGAAAAAACTCCTAAAGATCCTACCAAAAAACTTCTAATAAATAATGAGAAAAATATCCCAAACGAAAAGCAGAAAGAGTTGAAATGAATCCTGTTTTTAATATTTAGAATTATTAATAAAAATTCTCATTTAATTCAGGGGTTGAAGTTATCTGCCTGAGATTCCTTAGAGCGAGTCCTTGGCCCCCTTGTATTAGGCTAGGAAGAAACATTTTCTTTGATTTTTCCATTAATCATTCAGATAAATTTGCGTTAGAAACTTCTTGAAGTTTTAAATTGTATAGTTTTAACTACAGTGGTATAGTTGTATATTTCGACCAGATTGTTTTATTTTTCTTATTTTGAAAGCGACATGGCCAAACTTCAAACCGATTCATCAAACTTACGTATGGGATGGTAATGTTTTGTTTTGCTCTGCACATACACACATCAAATTTAGGCCATCAACAATTATTTAATAATTGAATAATAAAAGTTCTTGAAAAAAATTTTAAAATATCATTTTCATGCACTTTTTAACAAAACATAAATTAAGTTTAAGGAAATTACGTGCACACACATCAAACTGGCGTAAAATTTTTATGAAAATCAAAAGTATTTTGATTTTTGTCAAATTCACATCAAACCATACGTGTGAGTTTGATGAGCCAGTTTGATGTGTGGCCATTCCGCTTAATGGATTTGTATAGAAATTTGATCGGATTTATTTTGAAATTTGAATATAGAATTAGTACCCTTCTTGATATTATGGAGTTTTAATTCAAAGTTAAAACTATTCCTGTGTATTCCCATTAAATTTCATTTCGAAAGTTATTAACGTGCAATTTTGGCGATTACTTCTTTTAAATCACCCGTTTTTAGAATATCAAACAATAACTTATTAAAGACCTTTTAAGAAATCGAAGAGAATATTTTTTTGATATTTCATGAATGTTATTTAAAACACACTAATGAAGTTTTAAATTATATTACTGTACAGTTTACAACAGTCAAAAAAAAGATTTTAAATAAACAAGAGCCACAACACTTAAAGCTAAAACTGTTTTCCCATTTAAACGAAAACAATTTGTAAATGATTTTTATAATTTTAATCTTTTCGAGGACACAAGAATCAAGTTTTTGCGTTTCGAAATTTAATTATCAGTACCCATGTTCTGTAACTTTGGTGAGAACTTCTCGCATCGAAAACATGTGAAACAAAATATTCTATCGTTTCCCGAAATGTGAGAAAAAAGTGTGTCTGTAACTCATGTCGAAAACTATCAAAAGAGATTAAGACGTTACGTTATAAATGTCATAATATTCCACTCGAAGCCGATATGAAATTGCAGATGTTGTGAACGCCAGTAAAACATACGTTGACGGCGACCAAATTTGACTAAAATTTAAAAATTTTTAACGACGGCGGCGAAAATACAACCGTCGGCTCAACCAAAATATGTAAAGTTCTACTTTAATGTTTGTGGATTACAAAATTGCTTTGAAAACATTCGTATATTTTTTAAAAATGTCAAAAGCAGTATAATTAAAAATGAAAACATCTGCCAAGAACAAAAAAAATTCAAATATTTCTTGGCTGATAGCAGGTATTGCAAAATAAAAACATACACATACCATAATTTTCAATTTTATTAAAGTTTCCCCTTTTTTTTAACACATAAGAAAAAAATAGCAAAATAATAAAAATGAAACCAGATAATTTGAATGAATAGATATCTTAATATTATTTTACTTCATCTGAACTAAATTATCACAAAAGTAATGATATTCTGATGATATTACAGTCTTCAAATCTTGTGGATGTTTCCATTTACTAGGATAACTGGGAAGAAAGCCATTATGTAAAGGTTGTATTGTGTAACGCGGTTGTGTAAGTTCTTGTATTGGGCATATAGATTATCTTTTCCAGGACTTTTTCATTTCTCGAAATAGCGGAATTTATAATAATATATTTATAATAAAATATTTCTTTGAATATAGTTAAAAATTTCAGGTGGCATCTTTGTTAAATAATTTGTCAAAGCAAAGAAAGAAAAAGACAGAATATAAAGATAACAAATTTTTTAATATAAATTATGCCAAATTTAAGTAAAAAATGTGAATTTTTAGAATGTTAATGTAAACAATGAGCTTAAAATATATTTACTTATAAGTGGCTCTTATTTGCCAACATTTTTGTTGGTTTTACTTTAGATTTTATGAAAAAGTTTGTAGCTATTCCTTTTTGAAAAAATAACTACGCATTCAAAAATAAACGAAGCCGTTAAGTTAGCTAAATTAGCTGACGTTATGATAGAACGTAATGGTAAACGTTATTGTTTAAAAAGTAAATGAATAAAATTAACGTTAATTTTTGCTGTTAAATATTTTTAACAACTCAACGGACGTCAAAATTTAATGGAGAATCGACCACTGGGTCTTTAAAAAAAATTAGCATTATGTGCATTTTTATTCCTCTACTTTTACGAGTTCGTAATTTTAGAGCATCAAACATTACACATTGCCTTGCCTTACTTATCGAATTTGATTCCTGCACAAATTTCCCCGGATTTTTTTTCCCCGAAAAATGTGCGGGATCCCGGGATTTTGCCTCGACCAGGCCTAATGCTTGTGACCACGCGTTTATTCGTCGACGAGTATCATGCGTTTAAAAACTTTAGCGCCTGAAAAATGGCAAGTTACACTGCGCGCGTCATAAAAGCCTTTTATATCAGCTGGTTTTTTCTTTGTTTAGTTATTTGAAAACTAAATAATGTACACTTTGCTTATAGAAATCCAAGCTTCGGCTCTTTTTTGTCTGTTTTTGTAGTCCTGCCTTACTTTTAATACAATACTGTATGTTTTTTAACCTCTTCCATAAGTTTTTCCTCGGTGATTCACTCATTTGTTTAAATTATTATTTTTTATGGTCAGCTGATTATTTGTCAAAAGTTAACCAACTTTCTGCAGCAAACGCGTCGAAATGTTTTTTATGTAACTTGTTCTATGAAAATTCACCAGTTAATTTTTTTTTTTTTTTTTTTTTTTTTGACAGAAGTCGACAGCGCGCTCGCGCTCTGACGTGTGATATGATCTTCAACCTTTATAGTTTTGAAAAAAATCGTAATTTTAGTACATGGCTACGGCTTAGTTTTTTTTACCTCAGCTCATTTTTAACGATATTTATGTTATTTTACGACATTTTTTTTCAACCGATTTAGATATTTTAATAAATGTAAGGGTTTGTTTCGAAATTTGCAATTTTTCGCGAATTTTTAACATGTGCCATTTTTCTGTAAGCTTTCCGATTCTTTTCAGCTTTAGCATTTTTAAATCAATTTTTGTTTTCGCTGTTAGGAAATTTTTGCGAATTTCCGCTTATTAAGCAATTTTTACTGAATTTTTGTCATTCCCTATAGTTAAGCGACTTTTAATAAGTTTAATGGCTTGTTTAAAATTTTTAATTTTTTTTCGTCAATTTTCTTTAATGTCATGTCATTTATTTACAGTGGGTGTGTGTAAAACGGTAGCAAAGTTCTATGGTGAAATAAAATCTTAATTAATTGTTAATTTTTTGTCAAATATTCAAGAAAAAATCCCTGAAGAAGGCACACAACGGAGTGCCGAAATATTGGATTCAATAAATTTAATATTTTTTTATAAAAAAGGAAAAAGACCTAAAGAGGATTAATTAAAATTTTTAAAGGTCGAATAAGAGTCAATTTATGTGAAATAAAATTTTTCTGTGGTAAAAATATTTCATGTTTGTACTGTGTGAAATTATAACATTTTTGACAACGTAAAATTTGGCAAAGAGAAGAGAACAATTGCTTTCTGACATTTATTAACAGAAGTCTAGGTCGGCAAATTTTTTGGCGGCGGCGGTTCAGCAAAAAGTAGCCGGTAGTGGATCACCTGACAAAAGAATTAGTTATTCAATATGAAAAAATTATCTATTTTAATTTGTCAATTTTTGAATATATGTATTTGTTATTATCAAGACCCGGATTATTCAATCAACCAAAATTAGAAAATATGCGCTTAAAATTGGAAAATATTCACTTAAATTTTTTCACTTAAACATTTATTAATGATCAAAAAAACATTAATATAACAAGAAGAAAAACGTAGAAATTCAGTCTCATAAATGAAAATAAGGTACAATTAACTCAAAACAAGAAGTTAAAATAAATTGAAGTCACTCGATAGATAAATATTTGAATCTAAGTACATATAAAATGAATTTAGAAACCAGTTGGCAAAACTGCCGTCGACGACATTTTCGTCAATTATTTATGCACGACATGTTCTCTATCACTTAGGATTTCTGGAAGACAATTTTGAGGAAAATGTCGTGGATGGCAAGTGCACTGTCTTCTAAACAAGTTTGTAAACGACGACATGACCGACATTGTCTTCCAGGTTATCCTTTATACAAGCCTATCCACGAAAACATGACCGACATTGTCTTGTAAGGTGTCTTATATCCACACCTATACACGACAGTATAAGCGAGAGTGTCTTGTAGATTGGCCTCTTTCAACAACTAAACACGACAATATGAGCGACATTGTCTTGCAAACTGCCTTCTACACAAACAATAATAATTTTTTCAATCAAATGAACGACATGAAGAGCGACAATGTCGTTCTTTGTGTCGTGCACGATTCTCGCGACACTTGTTCGAAAATTTCAGGAGTTACCATTGTCGTACATCCATCTTCATGGATGTCTTAAAGATGTGGCCAACTGGGAACCATAAGAAAAAATATTGTTTATATATGTAAATACATAAAATTTTTTTAATATTTTCAACTGTAAAGTTATGCATTAAACACATTCGAGACAGCAGGCAACACGAACACACGACTACAAATGCTGCTGGCTGCAAGTGTAGTCGCGTAATCAGCTACTGAATTATTTTGAAGACGACAGCTACAATTAAAACAATATAAACAGCTGTGGTAATTTATTATATATTTACATTTCAGTGGTGCCACTATCATTTTTAATTTTAATAAATTGAACAACATGCATGATTGCAGACTCGTACACAAACTAAATTTAAGCCTACAAAAATATAAATACTTATTTATGATACATTTTGTAACGTTAAAACAAATGAAATTATTAAAAAAAACATTTAAAATATTTTAATTTGTTGTTTCTGGAACGGGGAAAATTGAAGAAATATATCGATATATATCGTATCGTTATATCGATGTATCGAACTAATTAAGCTGAAATTATTACCAAATTTAAAAACTTAATATACCTATGTCAATACATATTTACATGTAATTCTGTTCTAACTTTTTATTGTTTCTTTTAATTTAAAATGTACTGCCTGTCCCTCGATTTCGACCGAAACTTTCATTCGCTTAACTCTTATTTAAAACAAAAAGCAATCTTAAAATTTAAATTTTAAGGTAAGTTATGCGAACGAAGGTTTCGTTTGAAATCGAGGGACCGGCAGTTAATTCTTTAATAAAAAAATTCAAAAAAAAAGTAAAGAATACAAAAAAAATTTTATTTGTTTAATTGGGATTATATAATGCCGGATTATATAATGCCGGTAAACGAAACTTGTGACACATACTTTACAAGTAAACTGTGCAATATTTTATTTTTAATATACAGCGTGATCCATTTCGAGATTCCCTACTTTTTTTTAAAGAAAAAAAAACACAGAAAATTCAAATTTAATGAAATAGGCTGGACATTGTATGATAATGAAGTGGAATTGCCTAGAGCTAAAAAAAATATAATTAATGAATACTTCCTATCCAAATTTGCTATCTAAGGTAAAATAATAGAGATATTAGTGATTTTTAGTTAAATTTGATCTATTTTTGTTCATGCTAAATTTTTGGAGTACTTTAAAATAAAATTCTTAATAATAGCGAAATTAACCCTAAGATCTCTTTTGTTGTGTCTTATACCTGATTTTATACCTGAAATGTAAGGATCACATGGTTTCTTACGCCGTTTAACAATAAGAAATGTTCCAGAGCTGGGAAACTTAAACCCCCCCTCAAATGAAATTCAGATGTAAACTTTCAAAACGCCGATACACGTGTCTTTTTTTTTTTTTTTGTCTCCTCTATCAAAATTTATAGCCCGGACCATGATGGAATAAGGAGGTGGCCTCACAAAGCCAGCTGGTAACAGTGTTTTTCGCCTGGGTGTGACGGCAACTGTCAATTTTTTTGTTTATTTACATTCATTTTCGCCGTATAGCCAGCGTTACCGTTATGCGACTAAAGGCCAGTATTCACTATCCTACACAATCGTACGATTCATTCACACGAAAATCTGACGCAATTCTACCCGACATTAAGAAATATTTGCCAAATCTGCTCTCAATGCCACACTATCCCACAAAAAAGATACAAAAAGAAAATCGCATGGAATATATCATTTTATGAAAATTGCAAGTCGGTCAGACCTGTCAAAAAATCTGTCACTCAATTTATTTTGAAGCCACACTAACATTTTTTATTAGTCACACGATTTTTTTTGGCAGTCGCATTTTGCCCCTCTTTTGACTGTCTTTCTTCTTGTCTCTTTGTAAGTAAAGTTATACTACTTTAAGCTCGTCCAATTAACATGTAATCAGTAACGGTTTTTGTATAAATTATTAAATAAAAATTGGCACAAAATAGATTTCTTTATATTTGATGTACGGCTTGTGAAGTTTCCAAATTTCGTACAAATTGGTACCAATACTTTTGCAACTACACCTGATCCAAAAACTACGACAGTTGCTTGCAAGTAGAATTTATTTGATATTTTAACTTTTTGCAGTCATTTGTTAAATTTTCAATTGTATCATTGACAACAAAAACACAACACACCATCTCAGCGTTGCCAAATGTGCCGATATATCTTTTTTGCGGTTTTTTACTTCAAGCCCCGTGTTTTTAATCAATTTTATTCGAATAATGCAAAGAAGCATTTAATTACACAGGCCTGCGAAATGATTGCAAGTTTTTTTCTTAAACTATTATTATTTGTAGTTATTGTCGTAAAAGTAACGGGAAACGATATTGATGTGATTCATTGCATGCACCGATGTAGTTATACTTCTCTTTAAGGCGTCACCCGATTAAAAAAATAGGCAAGTTATATCGGGTTAAATCTAAGATTTTCTGAAATTTTTTTCGTTTTTTGTCCATTTGATTGCACTAAATGTTTATTTAAATTAGCAGTGCACTATCACTAAATAAAACTGCAAAAAAATTAGTTTGCACTCTTTTTTTACCAGCTTTAGTGATGCTATTTTTTTAATTACCACCTTTGGTCGCACACTCCTTCAGTATTCATGGCCTCCAGCAAAGAATGTATCAAGCGTATACATCAGCACAGGGGATCAGAACCGTAGAGTGCACTTAAGTCCTCTCATCTCGACAGGATACAAACACAACTCCTGAAAATAGTTTTTAATGCCATAACTTCCCTAAAAATGTTGCTACTAACATAAAAATAGGGGATACAAGTTTTACGATAGCTACTATGTCATGACAAAATGTTGTTATGGTAGGTCTAAAATTTACCATAGGTCCCAAATAAGCCCCTATCATAAAAACTCTTATAAATGAAGATATCTAAATAATATTCGGCACAATCAACTTTTACATGAATCTTAACATCATAACACAATTTTGTTCAGACGGGCCATGCTTGCCCATGGGTTCTAAATTGGGTTGACCCGCAAAAATTATTTCCATATACTGTGGCGTAGGGTATCATATGGTCTGCCTTGACCGACTATACTTTCTTACTTGTTATACTTATAAAATATTCAAACTTAACAAACTTCTCGAGTATCTACACTGAAGTCATGTGATTTTATATTTCTAAACTTAATCAAGATTTCATATCAAGATAATGTTTTTCAAAGATAACAATTAGAATATATCTTTACGGAATTTTACTAAGACATTTATGACAATTTCAGAGTTTTTGCCTTAAATAAACAAAAAAAAAAACTACGCACTTTATTTAATAATTTAACTTAATTTTTTTTTTTTTAATTTTTCTTATCATTTATGTCAGCACATTCATTTGTTTTATTACACTGTTTTGTTCTTTATGTATGTAATGCCAAATTGTTTTTTTTAAGTTTATTTAATTTAATTGACAATCTTTTTTTGCTATGAATATGTTTTTGTTAGTTTGTTCACTTGTTTACTGTTTTAATTCGACAGTGTAAATATTTGTTTAGAAGTACAATAAAAGTCGCAAGCTGCGTGTCGGATAAGATCGCAAGCCAAATCATTTACCTTATTTTTAAGTCTGAAAATATGATTGCACCATTTATAATATGAAATATTTTTTTCTAATTTTTTATTGAATTTTTCCTTTCAATAGCACCCTAATAAAATTCGAGTTAAATAATTTGTCTCGACGATGTCATAACTTCATTTTAGATATTTGTTTTTGCTTAAAAGAATGCATTGCAATTTTATTGGTTTATGTTATAGCGGAATAATGATCAACAACAACAACAAAAGTGTTTAATAGTTAATGCATTTTTCGCTCTTCTTTCGTCAAGTTTTTGTTTATGGAGTTGTTGTTGTTAGCTAACTGCACAGAAACACTGTTTTTAAACAAATTGTGTATTAAGCAAAATTTTTAGAGTTAGTCTGCATTGTAATCTTGAACACTAGGGTGGGTCACTGATGTATGAGAAAAAATAAAACTTCTCGAATCATATTCTAATAGCAATATTTTGTTGTCTTACGTTAAAACAAATAAAAAATGCTTAAAAAAAAGTTTAAAAAAAGTCACATCCTTAGCCCGCGCCGGAGCTCCTAAGAATTAAGTATTTAATTCTTCAGTAGCCGCATTTATTTCTTCAGTAGTGATGTTTCGAAGAATTGGTGGATCGAGAAAACTTTTGATTCCAATTTATAACTTCAAAGTAGTTACTTGCGTCAAAATTTATAGAAGGGGCCTCAAAGACGCGAGGTTGCTTTCGGATATGAGGTGAGCTTCGTGCTTCATGAACACGTATGGCTGCCACCCAACAACATCGACAGATGTTTTCTAATAAGTTGCCAATAGGACCAGCATGCGAATATGGTGCCTTGGTAACACCATATAGCTTGTTAAATCGATGTTTTAGTGGCAATTCGTTCAAATGTAAATAATACATTGCAGTGGGCGTTAAATTTTACTCCGTTAAATTTTCCAGTGTTAGTGACTGTACTATCGCGTCCAATTGCCATAAAATTTTCTTTATATATTTTTTGAGACGAAGGGAGGCAATAATTGACATTTCAATATTTTTAGAAGTACTTCGATCTGGTGTTGCATAGCCAACACAAACTGAATCTGGCTCCTTAACAGATACATGTTCTTCAATCAATATTTGTCTATATTTCCTAGCTCAATTTTAAATAATATTAAGCGTTTTATTTTTTTGGCCGTCAAAGTATAAAGCTAGTACGTCTAGCTGCTTCTGGTCTTGACTACATTCATTACGTTTTTTTTTTATTTCTGTATTTGGTGCTTGGACTGCTTTTTTTGCAATTTAGTTGGAAGATCTCGAACTACTCCTCGAATACGCATCTTTCTCGCCCTAGCATCTCACTCAAAAACTCCTGTTCTTCTTTGGGTACCTTTTATTGCCTTGGAAATCAAAAAAAAGCTCAATTTGTTTACATCTACAGGAACAAATATGAAACAAAACACTGCTAAGTCGGAGAAAATTTTCTTTCTAATAAACGGACATTTTTTTTAACGACTTTATGAGATTTTTGTAATTTATATGATAACCGTTTATTACTTTTAAGGCTATTGTATTTGACACTGTAGGAAGAGACGATTTTCTCCAAACGCATTCTATCCTTTTAGCTACAAGTTTTGCATTATCTAAAAACGATGGTTCTTTGGTAGTGCTCCTTGTAATTTTTAGTTGTTCCTTATTCCAATCATAGTAAATATTTCGTAACATATTCGTAAGTTGGTAAAACATTATCATTAATATCTCCTACATTTTCGAATCTCGTGCAGAAATAATCTTAGCTTCTAGTTTCCATAATAACGGTTAGTAGTTAAAACAGTTCAAATAAAAAAATAAACACACAACTCTCCGCGTAGTAAACCCAAACTGATATTTTTATTGTGCATTATTTTATACGTATTCTATCAAAAATATTTCCTGGAAGAATATATACTTTTCAATGAATGAATTGCTTGTGTCTGAATCCTCGAGAACTTAAGAATCGTTAGGATACAGTAATATGATTCTTTGCAATACAATGCTATTGCTGTTATATAACCAATTTAACAAAATGAAGATCAAAGCGCGGGCTCTTACACTAAAAATAAATTAATAATATTTTTCAGGGGTCTAATGCAGACAAATATACAACATATTTACACTATTAGAAGTCGTTTCGAGAAAAAAAATTTGTTTGACCCACCCTATTGAACACTTCAAATAAACATCAAATTTGTCATTCATTCGTTTTTCTCCACTTCTTAAAGTGAAACCCAAAGAGCCATAGAACTATTTCTTTGTTGGGACAACATTTGGCTGTAATAAAGTGGAAATAATTCTAAATAAAATTAGTTCGGATTTGAACATTTTGTTACTGCCGTTTTTATAATTGACGAACCGTAAATATCTTCGAGGTGCTAAGAAGTATAATGAAGTTGCTGGCGATTGGGAAAAATACAAAATGGAAAAAGATTATTTTGAAGCTCAAGGTGGCTCGGAAGTGTCGCAGAAACAGACTCAAGCTGGTCCAGAACTGTCTGCGCTAAAACAAGATCGTGCGAATATGAAGAAAAACATTACAAATCTTAAAAAAAAAGATTGAAAAGGATGGAAACCAAATTGATACCACAATTCTGGAATGCCGTTTAGAAATTTTGGAATCATACTTTAAACAATTAAACCAAAGACATTGAGGGAAGGAAGACCCCATAAAGTATATATATTCTGGCTCCTTGAGTAATTATAAATCGATTTAGCCATGTCTGTCTGTCTGTCCAAATTGCTTATAGTTATCCTAAGCAGTTTGGGATTGAAATCCAGCAACATCGGTTCAGTAGGATCCGAACTATGAATCAAACTGTGAACAAAATTGATAATTTTGATACAAAAAACTAACATAAATGGCAAATCAAACTGTCAAATTTCGTGAAGATCGGTCCATAATTGAACATAGGCCCCATATAAACCCTTCTCGGGGAAAACAGTTTAGTACGCCTAAAACCGCAATAAATAATGCTATCATACTTAAATTTGGTACGTCACGGTTCTATAAGACCACAAATCACACTGTAAAATTTTTTGAAGATCAGTCCATAATTTACACTAGGTCCCATATAAACCCTGCTCCCGGAAAGCAGCTTAGTACACCTCAAACCGCAAAAAATAATGCTATCAAATTGACGTAACAGTTTTATAGGACGAGAAATTACACTACCAAATTTTGTGAAGATTGGTCCATAATTTACCCTAAGCCCCATACAAACCCTACTCTCGGAAAACAATTTATTCCGCCTAAAACCAAATCAAGCCCACTTTGGGAAAATAATTAAATTCGCCTAAAACCATCACAGATATATATATTGAGGTAAAATTTCATACTTAAATTCATATGGCCAGAAAAAATATCATGCAAATTTGTGAAATTTACTGTTAACGCTAAAACTAATTACACTGCAGTATTGAAATTTATTCTAATTTATTTTTTGTAATACCAGAAATTAGTCTTCAGAATTTTGGGATGATTGGTCCATAATTTACCATAGGTCCAATACAGATTACGCTCCTAAAAATTATTTTAGTTCGGCTAAAACTTTTACGAATCATGATATTTTACTCAACCCAGTTTAAAGTTCTAACAAGAAACGCACAAAATTTTCTGATTGTCGGTCAATAATTTAATTTAGATCTAAACCGCAACTAATTTTAATGCTGACGTTCGGTTTTGGGAAGGTAAGTTAATAATATATATGTATTTATCATACAGAGCCCACTTCTGTCGGTGGAGGGTATCAAAGAATCGGCACAGCCGAATATAGCACTCTAACTTGTTTAACAATGGCATGGTCCATGATTGCATTACATAGGACCATGTTGTAAGTAGTCCATTTTATCTTAAATGGATCAAGTAGTCAAATATTATTTGCAGAGAATATTTAACAAAATTTTCTTTACACACAAACACTGACTGCCTGTTTTTTAAACTAAAATACAAATATTCGTTAGGAAATTTATAAGGAAAACAAAAACAAATATGAGTTTTTTATTGTTGTTTCAATTTATTTTCCCATTCGAAAATTTTTATTTTATTTTGGAAAACAGGCAGTAAATTTTTTTTTATATTATTATATTTTTTTCAAACACCACCACGTGTAAAATTAAAAAGGCTTTTTTTTATTTAAGAATTTCTTGCTTATCCTACACAACAAGATATAAATCTTATAGTTAAAGTGCAGAAATTATATTAGTTTAAAACATAAATTGGTTATCACAATTCAACGATAAAGTTTAAAAAGATGGAAAGGAATTAAACACTTAATTTAAAAAATGATTACTTTTAAATTGATTGAGTGTAACATATAAGTTATTAATTAAAAATAAACTAAACTAAACTAAATAAATAAATAGCTTTGATGACAAAAATTAATTGGATTAGTTTTATAGGTTTTAGCTTATGAAATAATTGACTAATTGATTTCTAAAATTGTTCTCATTGTTGTTTGTTTGGACATGATTGGGCAGTAGGTTCAAAAGACGGACAGAATGAATAAAAAATTGATATTCAGATATCAGGCTGCGGTGTGTAAAGGGAATTATTTTATTACACCTGTTAGACCTCGCAAAGGTTAATCTGTTGTACAGATATGGAGTATTCTTCGTAAAAATTATTTTATGTAGCATTTGCAATACCCTCATATCTAAAAGGTTTTTAAGTGTCATGCCATAAAGTTTATTTGTGAACTGTGATATATTATCGTATTTTCCTAAACCAGAAACATATCTGATTATATTGTTATATGTTTTCTGTAACACGTTTTTGCTACGAAATTCGCAACTTGAGAACAACTCGCAACCATATAAAAGTCGTGGAATTAAGTATGTTTTGGCGATAAGTATTTTAATTTTTAAAGGCGTAAAGTATTGGGTAGGCCAAAGTTCACGTAATCTTAGGTAAATGTTCGATGCAGTTTTATTAATATGGTCAGACCAATCTAAATTATTATTGAATATAACACCAAGATTTTTTGCCGAGCGTACACATTCAATTTTTTCATTTTTAAGCATAATGTCAATGTTGATATTAAAACGGGTCGTTTTACGGTGAATGATAATGCATTTGGATTTGTGGGGATTTATTACAAGTCTATTAGCGGTTGCCCATCTATAAACACTATCTAAGTCGTTATTTAATTTACGTACGTTATCTGCAATATCTTCGACAGAACTGCCAATGTATTTGTACATCATAGGCATATAAGTGTAACTTAGAATATGATAAAGTTTGAGAAAGATCATTAACACACAATGAAAACAAAAGTGGTCCCAAAATAGATCCCTGTGGAACACCTTTGGTGACAGGGAGTGCAAACGAGTAGCTACCGTTAATAAATTCTGATTGGTAACGATTACTAAGATATGATTGAAGTAGATTTTTCGAGGTCCCTGATAGACCAAATAGCTTTTTAAGTTTGAGGCAAAGCAGAGAATGGTCAATTGCATCGAAAGTGTGACGGCAACTGTCAATTTTATTGTTTATTTACATTCAAAGGCAGACTTAAGGCAAGTATTCACTATCCTACACAATCGTACGATTCATTCACACGAAAATCTGACGCAATTCTACCCGACATTAAGAAATGTTTGCCAAATCTGCTCTCAATGCCACACTTTCCCACACAAAAGATGCTAAAAGAAAATAGCATAGAATGTATCATTTTATGAAAATTTTCATAAACATTTGCAAGTCGGTCAGACTTGTCAAAAAATCTGTCACTCAACTCATTTTGAAGCCACACTAACATTATTTATTAGTCACACGATTTTTTTTTTTGGCCTTCGCATTTTGCCCCTCTTTTGATAGCTACTATGTCATGACAAAATGTTGTTATGGTAGGTCCAAAATTTACCATAGGTCCCAAATAAGCCCCTAACATAAAAACTCTTATAAATGAAGATATCTAAATAATATTCGGCACAATCAACTTTTACATGAATCTTAACATCATAACACAATTTTGTTCAGGCGGGCCATGCTTGCCCATGGGTTCTAAATTGGGTTGACCCGCAAAAATTATTTCCATATACTGTGGCGTAGGGTATCATATGGTCTGCCTTGACCGACTATACTTTCTTACTTGTTATACTTATAAAATATTCAAACTTAACAAACTTCTCGAGTATCTACACTGAAGTCATGTGATTTTATATTTCTAAACTTAATCAAGATTTCATATCAAGATAATGTTTTTCAAAGATAACAATTAGAAAATAACTATACGGAATTTTACTAAGACATTTATGACAATTTCAGAGTTTTTGCCTTAAATAAACAAAAAAAAACTACGCACTTTATTTAATAATTTAACTTAATTTTATTTTTTTAAATTTTTGTTATCAATTATGTCAGCACATTCATTTGTTTTATTACACTGTTTTGTTCTTTATGTATGTAATGCCAAATTGTTTTTTTTAAGTTTATTTAATTTAATTGACAATCTTTTTTTGCTATGAATATGTTTTTGTTAGTTTGTTCACTTGTTTACTGTTTTAATTCGACAGTGTAAATATTTGTTTAGAAGTACAATAAAAGTCGCAAGCTGCGTGTCGGATAAGATCGCAAGCCACATCATTTGTTTTATTTTTAAGTCTGAAAATATGATTGAACCATTTATAATATGAAATATTGTGTTCAAATTTTTTATTGAATTTTTCCTTTCATTTGGCATTCAAAGAAAAAACCACAATTCGTTTTTTTTTCCATTTCTAAAAGTGAAACCCAAAGAGCCATAGAACTATTTCTTTGTTGGGACAACACTGCGTTTCAACATGTATTTTACTGAAATCTTTTTATTTAATTGTTTTTTTTTTTTTTTTTTTTTTTTTTTTTTTTTTTTTGCTTTAGGTTCTCTGTGTTTCTAAAATTTGAAAATATCGGACCGTAAAACTTTAGGCTGAAATTTTCTGCAAGACTTATTCATAATCACTACCAGTCAAACCTTTTATCGAAAATTATATCCTAATAATCAATGTGAAAGTTGACATCATTGACATGGGAATTAGGTCATATTAACAACGGCAAAAAATCTTGGATTAATGTCCAACTGCAACTTAACTTGATCAAGCAACTTCACCGCTGATTGTAAGAATCCTATTTTCAAACGCTTATTTGGTTTCAAGCGTTACATACGGATGCGAGTTGTTTTCTCATTGCGATTCCACTCGTATAAAAAACCAACTGAAGTATTACATAACAACACCATAAGATATAATCACAGACTAAAAACGTGACCAAGTCTCAGCATACTTGAAAACTCTGTATGAAGTCTTCTTAAGACAAGGATTCTTTTGTTTTTGCATAAAGTAGTTTACACCGAAAAGCTGAAATACCTTTTTGAAAAAATAAGATTTGCTAGATCACCAAGAGGTAAAAGAATGATATGTCCGAAATTCCGATGCCTAGTTTTGGAATGGCAAATTTTGATCAACGCTATTCGTCTTTAGAATGCTTTTCTTTACAACCGAATGCTAATTTAATTTGTTTACATTTTTAATGTTAACATTTATTAAATTAACAGCCTGGCCCCCGATGTCGACCGCTATCGTTCGCTTGCATTTGCAACGACAAATAGCTGATTTGCGCCCCATTAACAATTTTCAGCACGACAAGTCGATCGACAATGCCGGTCGCTTGCATAACGTAACAGTTTTCATACAAATTGCGGTCCACTAAGAAATATTATGCGACCACAAATGTGATAATCAGTCACTTGTGTTATAGTTATCGACATAAGCATTTTGTTAAAACCCTGCAAATAATACGACTAGTCCATACACGCATGTAAAATATAGCCCATAACTATGCTCGTGAGCTTGGCATCATTAAGGTAGAAGTACATAACACGCGTTATTCGTCCACGAGTATCAAGCGTTTAAAAACTTTTGCGCCTGAAAAAGGGCAAGTTACACAAGTTACAAGTTATTTGTAAACTAAATAGTGTACACTTTGCTTATGGAATTCCAAGCTTCGGCTCTTTTTTGTCTGTTTTTGTAGTCCTGCCTTACTTTTAATACAATACTGTATGTTTTTTAACTTCTTCCATAAGTTTTTTCTCCGTGATTCACTCCTTTGCTTAAATTACCATTTTTTACTGTCAGCTGATTATTTGTCAAAAGTTAACCAACTTTCTGCCGCAAACGCGTCAAAATGTTTTTCATGTATCTTGTCCTATGAAAAATCACTAGTTTAACATTTTTTAGACAGAAGGCGACAGGGCGCTCGCGCACTCAATTTGTGTGTCGTTTTCTTAAATTCAGACTTGTTTTACTTACGACATGGCAAACTTTAGCCAAGATGAGATACGAGAACAGCTCAATGCAGAAAGTGACTCCGATATTTCAAATTCGGAAATTGATCATATATCAGAAAATAGCGAAACAAGTTTTCTGAAACAGATAATGAACGGGAACCCGTCCGAGCTGCAGTTAGCTCTGTTGATCCGGTTTTTTATGGCTAAAAACAAAATGGTTTGGAGTGCCACTCCATTATCTAAGCCTATTGGAGCTACGGCTGAGAATATTATCTCAACACAACCAGGACCAACTCAATTTGCAGTGTCCATTGTTTCCGCCTCCAATAGAAAGAATTATCATCGAAAATACTAATAAGTACATCAGAGTTAAGTTTGTAGAGACAAAACAAATCGATCGCCAAACATTGTATTTGCAAACATACTTGATAGTTTCATGGGCTCAAGTTGATCGGATTCGCAGTAGTTCAGAGTTGTTGGGGCAACTAGCACTTTCTCTGGCTATGATGAACCCTACTAGATTACCTCAACAAGAGTTCTCAGCATAGTTATCGACTGAAATACGATCAACACGCACAGTTCCAGTGGCCTTCAAGCAATAATACTTCTAATTCAGGGTCTCGAAAAAATAAAATGCTCCATTTGCAGCAAGTTTATTTGCAAAACTAACCGAAATACATTTTCCTCATCATGTAATAACAATCATTGTAAAACAAACTAATAAATACTTAATTTTTTTTACCCTCCGTCTTACACATGTTCTGATTTTCCATTCAAAATGCATTGAAAAAGGTCTGGCCAGAGTCTTGAGTAAGACGAATGGTTAATAAATGTACAAAAATCAAAGAAAATATACTATGGACCAAATGGTCCCTTAACTTTTCTCAAAAACTATTTCGACTAAGGCGGTTATTGCTTATGACTCCAGATATATAGAATATATGTATATTAAACACCTGCATGAAACTTAACACTGATGTTCATGAAACCTTCATTATAAATTTGTTATCTCTTCGTTTGTTTTCAGTAAGATGAATAACTATGAAACGAAAGCAACAAACACTCGATATTTAATAGACGAGAATGATGAAGTTAGTTTGTTTATTTATACCCCGTTTTTATTCGTGAGTTTATTTGACAGTTCAAAGCGGAAACTTTCCCACAAAAATTTAACAGGCGCACTTTTTCTGTAAATTGGTGAGTAAATTCGTAAGTGCCCATTTAGACAGGGAAACATTTGGAAGGAAAACATTTGGAATTCTCTTTTGTTTTTTCATTTTCGGTCACACAGACGAACATGTTGCCGGCAACATTCTGTTACTATTGTTGCTTTTTTTGTCAAAAAGCAAAGCAAATGTCAACAAAGAAAATGAGAACAAGGCGTGTCGCCGAGTACCGAACACAAAAACCATTCTCTCTTCCCCACCCGTAATTTGCTAACAAACAAAATGTTTTCCTTCCAAATGTTTCCCTGTCTAAATGGGCACTTACTTGACAGCTATTATTCGCCAAAAACGTTACAGACGCAGTTACGTGAGAAAAACCGTTGTTTGTTTCAATAAATGGCATTTTTATTTCATTTCTCACATTTCAATCGGAAAGTTTCTCGACGCAGGTGTTACAGAACATGGGGACTGGTATCAATATTAAAAAAAGTGTTTATTTATTTATTTTATTTTATTTTATACGCGGCCTGCACAACAAGATTAAATCTTATAATTTACAGTACAGGCACAGATTCCAAAACAAAAATAACATGTTACATTTTTATTTAAAACTAAATTTTTCAAACATAATTAGATAAAAAAAATTGATAATATTGACATGACAAATACAAATATGTTAAAATATTATGACAAATAAAAGAAAAAAAAAAATAATAAGCTATATAATTTATTAAATAAAATATGTATATAATAATTTTTTAAATTGCGTTGCTTTTCTGACTGTTTGGAAAGCATGTGGTAATTGGTTCCAGAGACGAATAGCGTTGATAAAAAAATTATGTTCTGAAGCAGTGAGACGATGCATTGGTGTTATTAACCTTCTTCCTCTAAGGTTAATAACTAAAATTATTTTTTTTGTCTGATACATATACAAACATTTAAAAGATAAAATTATTTTTTTTTTGTCAAAAAAAATCGAGTCATGTTTTTGTATCCCTAATTTAATCCAGGCTATAAACATTTTTACAAAAAAAAATTTCATTTTTTTTTCTTTGAGTTTTCCGACAGATTCTAGAATTTCCAATTTATAATTCAAGATATTACCAAATTCATTTCAATTAGTCGTTGATGGTGAACTAAAGTTTAATTTTCTTATAGACTGAGTTCTAAAAGTTATTGTTCGTTGTAGTTATTTTTAATGAAGTGGCGGAACTATTGGCAATTAACATTAACATAGTAAAAATTTAAAAATTATTTTACTTTTTAATATTCATAGTATAGTTTTTAATTTTACAACAAAAAGTAATAAATTTAATTGAAATTCGCTTTTAAAGGAACTTTAGACAGCCCTCTAAAATATTTATTAAAAGTACAAATAAGTCAAAAGAAAAATTTCGTACCTCAGCAGAATTTGAGGTGCGAAACCTCGAATTAATAAAATTATTTTTTTTGTACAAACATTTAAAAGATAAAATTATTTTTTTTTTGTCAAAAAAATCGAGTCATGTGTTTGTATCCCTAATTTAATCCAGGCTATAAACATTTTTATTTGTGTAGACAATGTTTTTTTTTTTTTTTTTTTTTTGTAAGAAACAAATGTTTTTAAAAAATCATACTTACTTACATACTTACATTACTTACTTATGAAAATTATATGTAAAAATTTAAGTACGCAGTTCAAAATAGTTTTTATAACAAAATAAATTTATCACTTTTTTTTAAAAACAAATGTATTATGAAAAAACTCCTAAAGATCCTACCAAAAAACTTCTAATAAATAATGAGAAAAATATCCTAAACGAAAAGCAGAATACAATTTAGACTCCAAGAGTTGAAATGAATCCTGATATTAATATTTAGAATTATTAATAAAAATAATAAAAATTCTCATTTAATTCAGGGGTTGATATTATCTGCCTGAGATTCCTTAGAGCGAGTCCTTGGCCCCCTTGTATAAGGCTAGGAAAAAACATTACCTTTAAATTTCCCATTAATCATTCAGATAAACTTGCGTTAGAAACTTCTTGAAGTTTTAAATTGTAAAGTTTTAACTACAGGGGTATAGTTGTATATTTCGACCAGATTGTTTTATTTTTCTTATTTTGAAAGCGACATGGCCAAACTTCAAACCGATTCATCAAACTTACGTATGGGATGGTAATGTTTTGTTTTGCTCTGCACATACACACATCAAATTTAGGCCATCAAAAATTATTTAATACTTGAATAATAAAAGTTCTTGAAAAAAATTTTAAAATATCATTTTCATGCACTTTTTAACAAAACATAAATTAAGTTTAAGGAAATTACGTGCACACACATCAAACTGGCGTAAAATTTTTATGAAAATCAAAAGTATTTTGATTTTTGTCAAATTCACATCAAACCATACGTGTGAGTTTGATGAGCCAGTTTGATGTGTGGCCATTCCGCTTAATGGATTTGTATAGAAATTTGATCGGATTTATTTTGAAATTTGAATATAGAATTAGTACCCTTCTTGATATTATGGAGTTTTAATTCAAAGTTAAAACTATTCCCATTAAATTTCATTTCGAAAGTTATTAACGTGCAATTTTGGCGATTACTTCTTTTAAATCACCCGTTTTTAGAATATTAAACAATAACTTATTAAAGACCTTTTAAGAAATCGAAGAGAATATTTTTTTGATATTTCATGAATGTTATTTAAAACACACTAATGAAGTTTTAAATTATATTAATGTACAGTTTACAACAGTCAAAAAAAAGATTTTAAATAAACAAGAGCCACAACACTTAAAGCTAAAACTGTTTTCCCATTTAAACGAAAACAATTTGTAAATGATTTTTATAATTTTAATCTTTTCAAAGACACAAGAATCAAGTTTTTGCGTTTCGAAATTTAATTTATCAGTACCCATGTTCTGTAACTTTGGTGAGAACTTCTCGCATCGAAAACATGTGAAACAAAATATTCCATCGTTTCCCGAAATGTGAGAAAAAAGTGTGTCTGTAACTCATGTCGAAAACTATCAAAAGAGATTAAGACGTTACGTAATATTCCACTCGAAGCCGATATGAAATTGCAGATGTTGTGAACGCCAGTAAAACATACGTTGACGGCGACCAAATTTGACTAAAATTGAAAATTTTTTAACACCGGCGGCGAAAATACAACCGTCGGCTAAACCAAAATATGTAAAGTTCTACTTTAATGTTTGTGGATTACAAAATTGCTTTGAAAACATTCGTATATTTTTTAAAAATGTCAAAAGCAATATAATTAAAAATGAAAACATCTGCCAAGAACAAAAAAAAATACTTATCTCTTCCGTGTTAATATTTATTGCATTTAGCATTTGATAGCAGGTTTTACAAATGAAAATTCAAATATTTCTTGGCTGATAGCAGGTATTGCAAAATAAAAACATACACATACCATAATTTTCAATTTTATTAAAGTTTCCCCCTTTTTTTAACACATAAGAAAAAAATAGCAAAATAATAAAAATGAAACCAGATAATTTGAATGAATAGATATCTTAA
This sequence comes from Pollenia amentaria, assembly GCA_943735925.1. Classification (NCBI taxonomy): domain Eukaryota; kingdom Metazoa; phylum Arthropoda; class Insecta; order Diptera; family Polleniidae; genus Pollenia; species Pollenia amentaria. Next base: position 162,039,113 of record OX031008.1, read on the forward strand.
TATTACTTTTACTTCATCTGAACTAAATTATCACAAAAGTAATGATATTCTGATGATATTACAGTCTTCAAATCTTGTGGATGTTTCCATTTACTAGGATAACTGGGAAGAAAGCCATTATGTAAAGGTTGTATTGTGTAACGCGGTTGTGTAAGTTCTTGTATTGGGCATATAGATTATCTTTTCCAGGACTTTTTCATTTCTCGAAATAGCGGAATTTATAATAATATATTTATAATAAAATATTTCTTTGAATATAGTTAAAAATTTCAGGTGGCATCTTTGTTAAATAATTTGTCAAAGCAAAGAAAGAAAAAGACAGAATATAAAGATAACAAATTTTTTAATATAAATTATGCCAAATTTAAGTAAATAATGTGAATTTTTAGAATGTTAATGTAAACAATGAGCTTAAAATATATTTACTTATAAGTGGCTCTTATTTGCCAACATTTTTGTTGGTTTTACTTTAGATTTTATGAAAAAGTTTGTAGCTATTCCTTTTTGAAAAAATAACTACGCATTCAAAAATAAACGAAGAAAAATATTTTGCCGTTAAGTTAGCTAAATTAGCTGACGTTATGATAGAACGTAATGGTAAACGTTATTGTTTAAAAAGTAAATGAATAAAATTAACGTTAATTTTTGCTGTTAAATATTTTTAACAACTCAACGGACGTCAAAATTTAATGGAGAATCGACCACTGGGTCTTTAAAAAAAATTAGCATTATGTGCATTTTTATTCCTCTACTTTTACGAGTTCGTAATTTTAGAGCATCAAACATTACACATTGCCTTGCCTTACTTATCGAATTTGATTCCTGCACAAATTTCCCCGGATTTTTTTTCCCGAAAAATGTGCGGGATCCCGGGATTTTTCACTTTAACATCGCCGTTTGGAAAATACTGTTGTATCATTTTGCCTCGACCAGGCCTAAAGGCCCAACCATAATATGCATAGCCTTGCTTAACCTACTGTCAAAAATTTACAAAAAGTCTCTCAAATGTATTTAAAAAAACAAAAACAAAATAAAAAAACATTTGATTCCGTACGGAATGTGCGATCATTTTCGCACTTTGCTTAAGCAAATGACAATTTCATTAAACTTAACAAAACGTTTCCTTAAGTTCTATATGGTTTGCCTCATATGATTTACATGTATTCGCACATTTGCTGAAGCCAACTTAAGCACATTAAAGTTGGGCCTTTATGCTCGTGACCACGCGTTTATTCGTCGACGAGTATCATGCGTTTAAAAACTTTAGCGCCTGAAAAATGGCAAGTTACACTGCGCGCGTCATAAAAGCCTTTTATATCAGCTGGTTTTTTCTTTGTTTAGTTATTTGAAAACTAAATAATGTACACTTTGCTTATAGAATTCCAAGCTTCGGCTCTTTTTTGTCTGTTTTTGTAGTCCTGCCTTACTTTTAATACAATACGGTATGTTTTTTAACCTCTTCCATAAGTTTTTCCTCGGTGATTCACTAATTTGTTTAAATTATTATTTTTTATGGTCAGCTGATTATTTGTCAAAAGTTAACCAACTTTCTGCCACAAACGCGTTAAAATGTTTTTTATGTAACTTGTTCTATAAAAATTCACCAGTTAATTTTTTTTTTTTGACAGAAGTCGATAGCGCGCTTGCGCACTGACGTGTGATATGATCTTCAACCTTTATAGTTTTGAAAAAAATCGTAATTTTAGTACATGGCTACGGCTTAGTTTTTTTTACCTCAGCTCATTTTTAACGATATTTATGTTATTTTACGACATTTTTTTTCAACCGATTTAGATATTTTAATAAATGTAAGGGTTTGTTTCGAAATTTGCAATTTTTCGCGAATTTTTAACATGTGCCATTTTTCTGTAAGCTTTCCGATTCTTTTCAGCTTTAGCATTTTTAAATCAATTTTTGTTTTCGCTGTTAGGAAATTTTTGCGAATTTCCGCTTATTAAGCAATTTTTACTGAATTTTTGTCATTCCCTATAGTTAAGCGACTTTTAATAAGTTTAATGGCTTGTTTAAAATTTTTAATTTTTTTTCGTCAATTTTCTTTAATGTCATGTCATTTATTTACAGTGGGTGTGTGTAAAACGGTAGCAAAGTTCTATGGTGAAATAAAATCTTAATTAATTGTTAATTTTTTGTCAAATATTCAAGAAAAAATCCCTAAAAAAGGCACACAACGGATTGCTGAAATATTGGATTCAATAAATTTAATATTTTTTTATAAAAAGGGAAAAAGACCTAAAGCTTAAATAAGAGGATTAATTAAAATTTTTAAAGGTCGAATAAGAGTCAATTTATGTGAAATAAAATTTTTCTGTGGTAAAAATATTTCATGTTTGTACTGTGTGAAATTATAACATTTTTGACAACGTAAAATTTGGCAAAGAAAAGAGACCAATTGCTTTCTGACATTTATTAACAGAAGTCTAGGTCGGCAAATTTTTTGGCGGCGGCGGTTCAGCAAAAAGTAGCCGGTAGTGGATCACCTGACAAAAGAATTAGTTATTCAATATGAAAAAATTATCTATTTTAATTTGTCATTTTTTAAATATATGTATTTGTTATTATCAAGACCCGGATTATTCAATCAACCAAAATTAGAAAATATGCGCTTAAAATTGGAAAATATTCACTTAAAGTTTTTCACTTAAACATTTATTAATGATCAAAAAAACATTAATATAACAAGAAGAAAAACGTAGAAATTCAGTCTCATAAATGAAAATAAGGTACAATTAACTCAAAACAAGAAGTTAAAATAAATTGAAGTCACTCGATAGATAAATATTTGAATCTAAGTACATATAAAATGAATTTAGAAACCAGTTGGCAAAACTGCCGTCGACGACATTTTCGTCAATTATTTATGCACGACATGTTCTCTATCACTTAGGATTTCTGGAAGACAATTTTGAGGAAAATGTCGTGGATGACAAGTGCACTGTCTTCTAAACAAGTTTGTAAGCGACGACATGACAGACATTGTCTTCCAGGTGTCTCGTAGATTGGCCTCTTTCAACAACTAAACACGACAATATGAGCGACATTGTCTTGCAAACTGCCTTCTTCACAAACAATAATAATTTTTTCAATCAAATGAACGACATGAAGAGCGACAATGTCGTTCTTTGTGTCGTGCACGATTCTCGCGACACTTGTTCGAAAATTTCAAATGGCCAACTGGGAACCATAAGAAAAAATATTGTTAATATATGTAAATACATAAAATTTTTTTAATATTTTCAACTGTAAAGTTATGCATTAAACACATTCGAGACAGCAGGCAACACGACTACAAATGCTGCTGGCTGCAAGTGTAGTCGCGTAATCAGCTACTGAATTATTTTGAAGACGACAGCTACAATTAAAACAATATAAACAGCTGTGGTATTTTATTATGTAGATATTTACATTTCAGTGGTGCCACTATCATTTTTAATTTTAATAAATTGAACAACATGCATGATTGCAGACTCGTACACAAACAAAGGTTTCGTTTGAAATCGAGGGACCGGCAGTTAATTCTACAATAAAAAAATTCAAAAAAAAAGTAAAGAATACAAAAAAAAATTTATTTGTTTAATTGGGATTATATAATGCGTGATCCATTTCGAGGTTCCCTAATTTTTTTTAAAGAAAAAAAACACAGAAAATTCAAATTTAATGAAATATTCTGGACATTGTATGATAATGAAGTGGAATTGCCTAGAGCTAAAAAAAATATAATTAATGAATACTTCCTATCCAAATTTGCTATCGAAGGTAAAATAATAGAGATATTAGTGATTTTTAGTTAAATTTGATCTATTTTTGTTCATGCAAAATTTTTGGAGTACTTTAAAATAAAATTCTTAATAAATGCGAAATTAACCCTAAGCTCTCTTTTGTTGTGTCTTATTTCTGACTTTCTGGCTGAATTTTCCGTTTTGGTGTATTCAGAGACTTATAGTAAAATTTCACGGATAATATTTTTGCGGAATATTTTAACCCCTTAAATCCCTGTTTTAACGGTGTTTTGTTATTCTATAAAAATGTTCTCCGTATAACATTCTATATAAATTTGCTGAACACATTTTATACCTGAAATGTAAGGATCACATGGTTTCTTACGCCGTTTAACAATAAGAAATGTTCCAGAGCTGGGAAACTTAAAACCCGACATTAAGAAATGTTTGCCAAATCTGCTCTCAATGCCACACTATCCCACAAAAAAGATACAAAAAGAAAATCGCATAGAATGTATCATTTTATGAAAATTGCAAGTCGGTCAGACTTGTCAAAAAATCTGTCACTCAATTCATTTTTTTTTTTTGGCAGTCGCATTTTGCCCCTCTTTTGACTGTCTTTATTCTTGTCTCTTTGTAAGTAAAGTTATACTACTTTAAGCTCGTCCAATTAACATGTAATCAGTAACGGTTTTTGTATAAATTATTAAATAAAAATTGTATGCAACAGTGGCACAAAATAGATTTCTTTATATCTGATGAACGGCTTGTGAAGTTTCCAAATTTCGTACAAATTGGTACCAATACTTTTGCAACTACACCTGATCCAAAAACAACGACAGTTGCTTGCAAGTAGAATTTATTTGATATTTTAACTTGTTGTAGTCATTTGTTAAATTTTCAATTGTATCATTGACAACAAAAACACAACACACCATCTCAGCGTTGCCAAATGTGCCGATATATCTTTTTACAGTTTTTTACTTCAAACCCCGTGTTTTTAATCAATTATATTCGAATAATACAAAGAAGCATTTAATTACACAGGCCTGCGAAATGATAGTTTTTGCAAATTTTTTTATTAAACTATTATTATTTGTAGTATTTGTAATATTGATGTGATTCATTGCATGCACCGATGTAGTTATACTTCTCTTTAAGGCGTCACCCGGTTAAAAAAATAGGCAAGTTATATCGGGTTAAGTCTAAGATTTTTGAAATTTTTTTCGTTTTTTGTCCATTTGATTGCACTAAATGTTTATTTAAATCAGCAGTGCACTATCACTAAATCAAACTGCAAAAAAATTAGTTTGCACTCTTTTTTACCAGCTTTAGTGATGCTATTTTTTTAATTACCACCTTTGGTCGCACACTCCTTCAGTATTCATGGCCTCCAGCAAGAATGTATCAAGCGTATACATCAGCACTGCGGAAAAGAACCGTTGATTGCACTTAAGTTCTCGCATCTCGACAGGATATTTGACCATAGCTGCCATACAAATACAACTCCTGAAAATAGTTTTTAATGCCATAACTTCCTTATAAATGTTGGTACTAATATAAAAATAGGGGATAACAAGTTTTACGACAAAATGTTGTTATGGTAAGTCCAAAATTTACCATAGGTCCCAAATAAGCCCCTATCCTAAAAACTTATATAAATGAAGATATCTAAATAATATTCGGTACAATCAACTTTTACATGAATCTTAACTTCATAACACAATTTTGTTCAGGCGGGCCAAGCTTGCCCATGGGTTCTAAATTGGGTTGACCCGCAAAAATTATTTCCATATACTGTGGCGTAGGGTATCATATTGTCTGGTACTTTGTTACTTGTTACACTTATAAAATATTCAAACTTAATAACCTTCTCGAGTATCTACACTGAAGTCATGTGATTTTATATTTCTAAACTTAATCAAGATTTCATAAAATTTTATTTATCAAGATCATGTTTTTCAAAGATAACAATTAGAAAATATCTTTATGGAATTTTACTAAGACATTTATGACAATTTCAGAGTTTTTGCCTTAAATAAACAAAAAAAAAACTACGCACTTTATTTAATAATTTAACTTAATTTTATTTTTTTAAATTTTTCTTATCATTTATGTCAGCACATTCATTTGTTTTATTACACTGTTTTGTTCTTTATGTAATGCCAAATTGTTTTTTTTAAGTTTATTTAATTTAATTGACAATCTTTTTTTGCTATGAATATGTTTTTGTTAGTTTGTTCACTTGTTTACTGTTTTAATTCGACCGTGTAAATATTTGTTTAGAAGTACAATAAAAGTCTCAAGCTGCGTGTCACATAAGATCGCAAGCCACATCATTTGTTTTATTTTTAAGTCTGAAAATATGATTGAACCATTTATAATATGAAATATTGTGTTCAAATTTTTTATTGAATTTTTCCTTTCATTTGGCATTCAAAGAAAAAACCACAATTCGTTTTTTTCCATTTCTAAAAGTGAAACCCAAAGAGCCATAGAACTATTTCTTTGTTGGGACAACACTGCGTTTCAATATGTTTTTTACTGAAATCTTTCTATTTCATTGTTTTTTTTTTTTTTTTTTTTTTGCTTTAGGTTCTAAGATCTGTGTTTTTCTAAAATTTGAAAATATCGGACCGTAAAACTTTAGGCTGAAATTTTCTGCAAGTCTTATTCATAATCACTACCAGTCACACCTTTTATCGCAAATTATATCCTAATAATCAATGTGAAAGTTGACATCATTGACATGGGAATTAGGTCAAATTAACAACGGCAAAAAATCTGGGATTAATGTCCAACAGCAACTTAACTTGATCAAGCAACTACACCGCTGATTGTAAGAATCCTATTTTCAAACGCTTATTTGGTTCCAAGCTTTACATACGGATGCGAGTTGTTTTCTCATTGCGATTCCACTCGTACAAAAAACAAACTAAAGTATTACATAACAACACCATAAGATATAATCACAGACTAAAAAAGCGTGACCAAGTCTCAGCATACTTGAAAACTCTGTATGAAGTCTTCTTAAGACAAGGATTCTTTTGTTTTTGCATAAAGTAGTTTACACCGAAAAGCCGAAATACCTCTATGAAAAAATAAGATTTGCTAGATCACCAAGAGGTAAAAGAATGATATGTCCGAAATTCCGATGCCTAGTTTTGGAATGGCAAATTTTGATCAACGCTATTTGTCTTTGGAATGCTCTTCCTTACAACCGAAGTCTAATTTAATGTGTTTACATTTTTTATGTTAACATTTATTAAATTAACAGCCTGGCCCCCGATGTCGACCGCTATCGTTCGCTTGCATTTGCAACGTCAAATAACTGATTTGCGCCCCATTAACAATTTTCAGCACGACAAGTCGATCGACAATGCCGGTCGCTTGCATAACGAAAAAGTTTTCATACAAATTGCGGCCCACTAAGAAATATTATGCGACCACAAATGTGATAATCAGTCACTTGTGTTGTAGTTATCGACATAAGCATTTTGTTAAAGCCCTGCAAATAATACGACTAGTTCATAGACGCATGTAAAATATAGCCCATAATGGACTATGGTCCAAAGGTAACCCAAATGTATTGAAAAAACATGGTATATTTAACATTACGATTTCCTAGTTCTGGACCATATAACCCAGCTTTGCATTACAACGGAGTAGTCTTAAAACTACTCCATGTTCATACATATTCCCGGAAGGTTAGTTTGAAACAACTCTCCGGTATACTCCAGAGGATTAGTTCTGAAATTGTTTCTAAACGAAATCATGTCGTTTAAGAACGAAGACGTGTCGTTTAACTACAAACTCTTTTTATACCCTCAGCCACCACTGTGGTGAATGAGGGTATACTAAGTTTGTCTTTCCGTGTGAAACTTTTTTATAATACATCTAAGACCCCATAAATTATATATATATTGGCTCCTTGAGTAATTATAAATTGATTTAGCCATGTGTCTGTCTGTCCAAATTGCTTATAGTTATCCTAAGCAGTTTGGGATTGAAATCCAGCAACATCGGTTCAGTAGGATCCGAACTACATATGAATCAAAATCTGAAAAAAATTGATAATTTTGATACAAAAAACTAACATAAATGGCAAATCATACTGTTAAATTTCGTGAAGATCGGTCCATAATTGAACATAAGCCCCATATAAACCCATCTCCCGGAAAACAGCTTAGTACGCCTCAAACCGTAAAAAATATGGCTAGCATACTAAAATTTGGTACTTAACGGTTCTATAGGACCACAAGTCACACTGTAAAATTTTTTGAAGATCGGTCCATAATTTACACTAGGTCCCATATAAACCCTGCTCCCGGAAAACAATTTATTGCGCCTAAAACCAAATCAAGCCAACTTTGGGAAAATAATTAAATTCGCCTAAAACCATCACAGATATATATATTGCGGTAAAATTTCATACTTAAATTCATATGGCCAGAAAAAATATCATGCAAATTTGTGAAATTTACTGTTAACGCTAAAACTAATTACACTGCAGTATTGAAATTTTTCTAATTAATTTTTTGTAATACCAGAAATTAGTCTTCAGAATTTTTGGATGATTGGTCCATAATTTACCATAGGTCCAATACAAATTACGCTCCTAAAAATTATTTTAGTTCGGCTAAAATATTTACGAATCATGATATTTTACTCAACCCAGTTCAAAGTTCTAACAAGAAACGCACAAAATTTTCCTATTGTCGGTCAATAATTTAATTCAGATCTAAACCGCAACTAATTTTAATGCTGACGTTCGGTTTTGGGAAGGTAAGTTAATAATATATATGTATTTATCATATAGAGCCCACTTCTGTCGGTGGAGGGTATCAAAGAATCGGCACAGCCGAATATAGCACTCTAACTTGTTTAACAATGGCATGGTCCATGATTGCATTACATAGGACCATGTTGTAAGTAGTCCATTTTATCTTAAATGGATCAAGTAGTCAAATATTATTTGCAGAGAATATTTAACAAAATTTTCTTTACACACAAACACTGACTGCCTGTTTTTGAAATTAAAATACAAATATTCGTTAGGAAATTTATAAGGAAAACAAAAACAAATTTGAGTTTTTTATTGTTGTTTCAATTTATTTTCCCATTCGAAAATTTTTATTTTATTTTAAAAACAGGCAGTAAATATTTTTTATATAATTACATTTTTTTAAAACACCACCACGTGTAAAATTAAATAGGCTTTTAAAATATTTTTTTTTTAAAATTGTATTCCAAGGCGAATTTATGTATACGGTGCTGTCCATGATGGAATAAGGAGGTGGCCTCAGAAAGCCAGCTGGTCACAGTGTTTTTTTTTGCCTCGGTGTGACGGCAACTGTCAATTTTATTGTTTATTTACATTCAAAGGCAGACTAAAGGCAAGTATTCACTATCCTACACAATCGTACGATTCACTCACACGAAAATCTGACGCAATTCTACCCGACATTAAGAAAGGTTTGCTAAATCTGCTCTCAATGCCGCACTATCCCACAAAAAAGATGCAAAACGAAAATCGCATAGAATGTATGTATCATTTTATGAAAATTTTCATAAACATTTGCAAGTCGGTCAGGTCAGACTTGTCAAAAAATCTGTCACTCAATTCATTTTGAAGCCACACTAACATTTTTTATTAGTCACACAATTTTTTTTGGCAAATCGTAAGACTGAATAGGATACTGTATCGCCGGCTTAAATTCGCATTTTGCCCCTCTTTTGACTGTCTTTATTCTTGTCTCTTTGTAAGTAAAGTTATACTACTTTAAGCTCGTCCAATTAACATGTAATCAGTAACGGTTTTTGTATAAATTATTAAATAAAAATTGTATGCAACAGTGGCACAAAATAGATTTCTTTATATCTGATGAACGGCTTGTGAAGTTTCCAAATTTCGTACAAATTGGTACCAATACTTTTGCAACTACACCTAATCCAAAAACAACGACAGTTGCTTGCAAGTAGAATTTATTTGATATTTTAACTTGTTGTAGTCATTTGTTAAATTTTCAATTGTATCATTGACAACAAAAACACAACACACCATCTCAGCGTTGCCAAATGTGCCGATATATCTTTTTTGCGGTTTTTTACTTCAAACCCCGTGTTTTTAATCAATTTTATTCGAATAATACAAAGAAGCATTTAATTACACAGGCCTGCAAAATTATAGTTTTTGCAAGTTTTTTTCTTAAACTATTATTATTTGTAGTATTTGTAATATTGATGTGATTCATTGCATGCACCGATGTAGTTATACTTCTCTTTAAGGCGTCACCCGGTTAAAAAAGTAGCTAAGTTATATCGGGTTAAATCTAAGATTTTCTGAAATTTTTTTCGTTTTTTGTCTATTTGATTGCACTAAATGTTTATTTGAATCAGCAGTGCACTATCACTAAATAAAACTGCAAAAAAGCTTTAGTGATGCTATTTTTTTAATTACCACCTTTGGTCGCACACTCCTTCAGTATTCATGGCCTCCAGCAAGAATGTATCAAGCGTATACATCAGCACTGCGGAAAAGAACCGTTGATTGCACTTAAGTTCTCGCATCTCGACAGGATATTTGACCATAGCTGCCATACAAATACAACTCCTGAAAATAGTTTTTAATGCCATAACTTCCTTATAAATATTGCTACTAACATAAAAATAGGAGATAACAAGTTTTACGACAAAATGTTGTTATGGTAGGTCGAATTTATTCTATGAGTTAAATTTCAGTTGTGTATTTTACAAAGCTTTTTTTTATAAAGTATCACTATTCAGTGTGACACAAAGAATGCTGACGAAGGCCGTAGCGGGCCAGAAAATGCATTACATTCTGCTGGTGTCTAATAATTGTAAATTTTTCTGTACATACAATATACTTCATTGCTATCCAACGGATAGCTAAGGTAAAATGTAACAAGAAGATACAAGATAACAGTCTGGTAGTGTATTAAGTCATTCCTGAAAATTTAAGGAATAGAACTATTACGAAAAAAGCTTTATAAAATACATAACTGAAATTTAACGCATAGAATAAATTCGAAAAAATAAAAAATGTTGTATATTTTATATTAAAAATATAACAATATTTTACAATATACAAAAACAATAAGCTTAATAAAAAAAAAAACTAAACAAATTTGTACATATCGTCAGCTAAAATGCAAAAGGGTATAACAACAGTTTTTTTATTTTTTTACAGAAGCAAAAACCTTCACAAAATCAAAAACAACAAGATGAACTTGTCATTTGAATTTATTTAAGGTCAGTTTAATCGGTAATACAAAGTATTGCGACATGTCAAAAATGATGTAGAATGAGCAAAATCGTACAATGTAAAAGCTTAATGCATTGAGTAAGAGAAAATACCTATACAAAATTTGACAAACGGTCAGTAAATGCTTATTTTCTAAACGATTTTAGAACGTTATCTATCCCCATCACACATTTTCACAGATAATGTTGAAGGTGGTAACTGTAACAATCTGTTTTTTTTTGTTATTAACTCAGCTGTTTAATATCTTTGCTTTTATTGTACTTGGCCTACAGCCACACGATCAAGTTTTGTCTTTTAATTCCTTTCAATTTGCTCTCACTCTCATTTTTTTTATACATTGACCACGAGATTGCTCTCAAATACTTTTCCATTTGTTTGGCAATTTTTCGTGCAATTTAACAGCTGATTAGAAGTTAAGTGAGCAAATTTTTCGTTTGGCTTTATAAATTGTTTTCTTGATGACATCTTGAAAGTAAATTGCTTAAAAATTGCGTGTAGCCTACGTCACAGCTTTCAATTTATATAAGTTTTGATAAACAGTGTATGTAAAAAAAGCTATCAAGAAAATCTGGATCGTGTGGCTGGAGGGTTATACCATCCGTGTACACACGAATTATACCTACAATAAATTTTTTTTCATTTTAAACAAGAAGAGAATTTCATAATATTTTGATTCTACAAAGTCGTAATACATTGTATTACCGTGTAAACTGTAATAAAGTCGCCATATTTGATCGCAGGGATTTAAAAGTTTTTGTGAACATGTGGTTTAATAAAACGAACAAAAATCAATAAAAAAAACTCTATTTCGAATTGTTTTGTTGTTACGCCCTTTTGAAGTTTAGGTGACGATATATACATACATAATATGCATGTTTGCATTCATATGCATTAATTTAATTACATTAATTAAATAAATTTATTTAATTAATTTAATAAATTATGTTTAAAACTTTTTAAAAAGTTACAAAAAATGTATAATAACACTGGGGAACAGTCATTTTGCGGCCTGGAGCTCTATAGCAAATTTTTACTAATTTGAAGTTGCTGGTTTCAAATCGAATCTATGTTTTTTCTATCAGCTCAACTTTTTGAAAACGGTTCACAGTTTAAAAAAACTTGAAACTCGGCAACAATTTTATCTTTAAGCCGTAGTTACATTGTTTTTAAATTTTCTCGGTAGTTTTAGAGATATCGTTAAAGTTTTGAAAAAAATAAAATTTTTTTGTTCCTGCTTTTTTAAAATTTTAGATATATGTTAATTATTAAATATTTACAAAAAATGTAAATACGAACCATTACCAATTATACATAAAAAAAAAAAAAAAAAAAAAAATGGCCATATAGTCAATCGTAAATTTACATCGCCTCATTTGACAGCCCACCTACTGACAGTTAAAAGGCGGAAAACAATTAAATTTTTCCTTTTTGGTTTTTTATAACTGTGAAGTACAAATAGCATATGTAATATGTCAAAAAGTCGTAGTAGATAAAAGAAAGACAAGGAAGGTTTACACTAAGTTTTCTAAAAATATTAAGCATTTTCACCACTGCTTCTGTCATATGTTTTGAAGAAGAGTTGATAATATTTTATTGAAAGTGAAAATGATTGTTTTCTGCCGCCACTTTTCTAATATTTTTTTTAAAAAAGAAGTTTTTTGTGCAGCATACGTATATTTAATGCTGTGTATTGAGCTGTTGACATTTTATTTTGCTTTTACTACTTTTTCGTTACGGCAATGAAGCGAATCAAGATTAAAATTTATTTTCTTGTTGTCATTTTATTTTGCTTTCGCTTTAACTACTTGTTTTTCTTACGGCAATGAGTAATTTGCAGCATTCGCCAAACAATGGCTCATAAAGCAAAAAAATACTTAATACACTTTAAAATAGTTGATACGGAGCCAAATTAATGCTTAATATTGCAGAAATAAAAAAAAAATTCGTGGAACAGGTTTTGGATTCAGAAAGCGGGTAATCAAAATATATATGGGGTATATATATTTTGATTAACCGCTAACTAACTTTTTTAAATGGTCGGTAGGTCAAACCAATAATGAGCTGACGAAATGTCATTGATTGTCGTTGAAAGGCCACATACAAAAAGTTTCAATTCATAAACTTTTAATAAACTGAATTTTAAATGGAAATTTGGTTGATTTTACTTTTATAGAACACAAATATTTTTTATGAATAAGGTTTCACGTTATTTTTTCCAATATGCTGACGAATTACATTTCTTGATTTGGACATAATCGTAGCAACATTTAGTGAAACATGCCCATGTTTTGACAAATGTTGCCTCGTCTGTGGGCAACTTTACGATTTTCAAGTATGACAACTTCTTACTTATGTTGACATTCTTGTAAAAATAAAATTTCCCGGTAAGTTTAATATAATAATATTCAATTCTTAATTAATTATTATTAATTATAATTGCATTATAACAGGAACAAAAAAAAAAAACATATAACTGCACCCATCATTCTCAATTTTTTTTGCGCCCAACCAGTGAAACCTATCATAGCGGCCAATACAAAAAGCCAGGTGCAGCAAAATGTTCAACAACAACCTACGACCACAGCAAGTTCCCGAAGACTTACAGTTCAATCACCACCCATAACTCCACCAGCGTTTATGCCAACATTTGTACCCACAAAACCTATTGATGAAGCACCCGTTACAACCATTACAGTGGTCTTAAGCAGTGCCAAAGCTATATCAAGGACGACAACCTTTAAATGTTTTCATTAAACAGGTCACAAGGTGTGGGAAGATCATCTTTAGCCGATTGGCCAGATGATGATTTTCGTATATGTTGCGATGATTTGGGCAATCTGATTTGTTAGTTTTCGTGGACATGCAGACTTTATAGAGGCTATGAAAGAAATGGATGGGCGTTATGTGGGAAGTCGAGCAATTAAATTGAGAGAAAGTACTTGGCGGCAACGTAGTTTGGATGTGGTTTAGAAAAAGGAACTTGAATCCATACATTTAGATAGTGAAAAAATAAAAAATGTACCTCTAATGGCCCACTTCACCAGTTTATTTAAATATCAATTAATATTTAAGTTTTTTTTTTCATAAAATTTTGTTTTTCTTTTACATGAAAAAGAAATTTTAAACATAAATTGAGATTTAAATAGAATTGGTGTAATTGGCCATAAGTATATCAATAAAAATTCAGAAATAACAGTGTGCCTAAATTTAAGAATTTCATAAAACTCAATATTTGTATGGGAGCAGGGTGGAGATAAAGGGCAAGTATGTTTTGAGAAAATGTTAAGAACAAAAAAATAATGGAGGTCGGTTTATACATTCTATCTTCCTGGAGGCGACCCCCAGGCAGTTTTGGGAGTTTTTCTTCAATATATTTCTTGCCTACATTAAAAATTTTGTATGGGAGCACTCTTAAGAAATGAGATAGCGGGTAGGTATCTTAGAAAGGTATTGTGGGGATAAAAAATTAAGTGGGGTTGGGCAAAGTTTTGACCCGTCTATATTTCTTGACTGTATTTAAAATTTTGTATGTGAGCCCCATAAGGAATGGAGATAGTGGTTAGATATGTAAGAAAAAAAATATTGAGATGAAAAATAAAGTGGAGTTGGTCAAAGATTTGATTCGTCTAAGAGTATCCTACGCGCTATAGGGGCCAAATTTAAGAATTTCATTTAACCGCCATATTTTTATGAGAGCCTCCCTGAGGAGTTGAGATAAGGGGCAAGTATATTTAAAGAACATGTTAAGGACAAAAAACTAATAGAGGTCGGTCATAAATTTTATGCCCTTAAGGGCGATTCCTGGGCATTTATGGGACTTTTTCTTCAATATATTTCTAGTCTGTATTGAAAATTTTGTATGTGAGCCCCCTTAAGGAACGGTTTTATCGGGTAGGTATGTTGGCAACAAATGCTGATGATGATATAAAATAAATTGGGGTTGGTCATGCAGGGTCCAAATTTAAGAATTTCACAAGATCGAAATATTTGTTTGGACGCAGTTAAGCGTCGCCCCTAATGGACGCAGTTAAGCGCAAGTATGTTTTGAGAAAATGTTAAGGACAAAAACTACTGGAGGTCGGTTATACATTTCGGGCGACTCCAAGGCAGCTATGGGGGTTTTTCATCTAAATATGTATATGATTTATATTCTCCTCCCCTTTATCATAAAAAAAATAATTTCTATGAAAAGTTTTTTTAAATTTCAACATACGCACGCTTAGAAAAACATTGGTTAATCAACTGCGCTACTAATAAGAACCCAGAATAAATATAATTTATAGGGTCTTATATCAATATTGAAGAAATTACAAACGGAATGACAAACATATACCCTTTCCACCTGTGCTGAAGGGTGGTATAACAATGACAGCAGCAGGCCATTTATCGGCCAAAATTAGAGGCACTCGCGATATTTTGCTCTCATCTCACTCATTTATGGACAGATCTGGCCGAACTTTAATAGCAAACTTTAACGGACTAAAAAAAATCTAGTCCCCATCTAATCTGGGAACTTTGGAAAACCCATTTTAACCAACAGAGGGACAGAGGAACATCGTTAAATCAACTTAACTCCTCATAAGAACTTTGTAGAGTCTAAGATCAATATTGTAGAAATTATATCGTAGAAATTATATCGCTGGCTTAATATAAAAATGCGTAACTTGATTTTTTGTTTGTTTCAAGGGGAAAAATAAAACTTAATAAAATCCGTAAAATTTAAGATATAAAATTAGTTTTAGTGCAATTTTACACTATATGTAGCTCCCTGAAATTTTCAAGCAAGATTCATTTGAAATTCGTCTTCCAGAATAAACAAAAAAATCAACTTTGTTAAGAAGATTTCTTATATTAAACTATCGATATGTATGGGGAAGATTACAAAATAACTTTTGAATGTTATTAAAAAATATTTAATAAAATTGTCACAAATTATAATACATATCAGGGTTGCAATAGCAGAACGTGAAAATTGTACCAACAAGCTCATGAAATTGTACTTTTCCGACACCAATTGTACCAAATAATTAATTCTTTTTTTTTTATTTTAAACAAAAGCAACACCAAACATAAGCTTAACATTAAATTGTACATTGAAATTAATTTTTGTTATAATAAAATTACCATTTGTATTTAAAAATTCATTTATACTTTAAAAGTATAAGTACATATCTATAAAAAACTACACTACGTTATACGTACATATAAAAACGAAAAACAAGGTACAAAAAAAGTCTATCGATATATTCATGAAATCAAATTGTTGTTTGATAACAAATCATTTGATATTTTTTACCTAAAAAACAAGAATTTGATGACCTTAACAAATAGTTTGTCTGTATAAAGCTATGTTCACAATATGTGTATTTGTCATGTGGATTGCCACTTTTTCAAATGTTAAATTTGTACATATCGTCTGAACACCTCCAAACACTATCATGTGTTATTTCTCTGTGTACAGTACATATGGCATTTTTGACTTCGAACGAGTTCTATTTTCAAGTGACAAAGCATCTGACATCAATCAGCTGGTTCGTATTAATAAAATTGTTTGTGGCGGCAAACTTTAATTGAATTTTAATCAAATATAAATAATAACAGTAAATAAATAATAAAAAATACACAAATAATTATTAAAAATGGAGGGCAAAATGGAAAAGGAATTAACAAAACTAAGTATTTATTTTTATTTATTTCATTAATTCTATGGAAAAATCCTTTCAGACTATTACAAATTAAAAGTTTCAGCTTGTAAAAATACAAGCATAAACAATTACATACCGCTCATTTACTTCAACAGCGTCATAAATTAAAAAAATTAAATTTTGGAGTTATTGATGCAGAATTGTTCGCTATGTTTTTCTTTAAATCTATATATATAAAAATGGTGTAAAAAATGTATAGTAATTCATAAAATGAGAACGGCTGGTCCGATTTTTGTAAAATTTTTAGTCAGTTGTTCGTATTTTCGAGGATTTTGGAAAATAACTCCGGAAAAGTCGGAAAATTGGAAAAATCTAAAATCGAGTTTTTGTATGAAATTTTGTGTGAAATTATTCCTTAATGGCTTTCCACATGAAAAAAAAGAAAGTACTCAGTCAAAATCCGATAGATGGCATTGGCTTAGACTGTGCTCAATTTGACAGGTGTCATTTTGGCATTGTAATTTTCTACAGTAAATGTGCTATTTTTCTTGCTGCAATTTATACGAGTTTTGTGTATTGTTAAACTGATTCCGGATTGTCATAAATCACAGTGAAAATTTAAATATTTGTGTTGTATTATTACTCTAAACTTTGTCTGAAGGCTTAAAATTGGGGCGAGGCGAAGTTCGCCGGGTCCGCTAGTTGTGTATAAAATTCATCTTTATATATTTTATACTTTTCCCTTTTGAAGAGAATGTTTCCTTACTTTTTCTATGTGGTTAAAGCAAATTAAAAAAAACTCTAAACGCGTTTATCTCGAAATGGATTTCTTTGATTTTTGACGTTGTTGAAGTAAATTAGCGATATATTCAAACGAATTAATTCAACAAATTTTAATATGATATTATATCACTCATTATAAGTTTAAGATTTTTATTAAAGTCGATATATTTATTTAACTTATTAAAATCATCACATACAACACGAAATGTACCGAACTGAGCTTTAGTTTGTGGAATAATATTTAATACTTAGGGTACTATAATGCCTTGATAAAGGCACAGATACATTAAGGTTAATTCTTCCCAGAAGGAACTGAGAATTGCCACTACCGTTTCTTAGCTTAAGTAGAGAAAGAGCATTTAACATTTTCCGACGACTTCTTAGCGTTGGTAACTTGATAAGTTCGAGAAGGCTTACATAGGATGGAAATCTTTTGCGAGGGTCCCAACCTAAGCCACGAGGACATAATAATAAAAACTGGATTTGATCTGACTCGATTTTGTAAGAGAGTACTGTGGATCCTATATCACGGATCCGTATTCAAGAACAGGTTGAACCAAAGTGGTAAACAGTTGTTTGGAACCATTAGGTTCTGAAATTTCTTTAGACCACCTTTTTATAACTCCCAGGACACCAGTAGCTTTCATAGCTGTTAACATGATGTGATTACTGAAATCCAACCTTCTATCAAAATAAACTCCTAAATCATTGATGGAATCAACCAGTTTAAGAATATAGGCGTTCATAGTATATAGGCTATTATTTGGAAACGTTCTTGAGAAAATCATATATTTACATTTTTTTACATTGAGTTCCATTAAATTATCAGTACACCAAGATGTCAAGTAATGAATATCATTCTGCAGAAGAATTTGTTGATCTATATAGTTAAATGTAATAAGCATTTAAACATCGTGTGTTGGAATTTTTCACAACAGAAGGAAGATCATATATAAATAGAGTAAATAAGAGCGACCCAAGATGACTGCCGTGTGGCACTCCATATACAACATCTACGTACTTAGAATACGTGTTACGGAACTTTACACATAGCTTTCTATTTGTTAAATAAAACTCAATCCATTTCGTCAGCAAAGTGCTGTTATGATTTACTTTGTCAAGCGCTTTACTAAAATCAATGATTTAGAGAATCCATGTTGGAATGGAGACTATACAGATAATGCCTAACATGATAGTGTATCGTATAACAGTTTTAGTATAATACTTAAGGTATGTTCAGACCTAAAAAATATTTGACGAAAATATCCAACAAAAGCATGACCAATAAATTCATCCAATTTTAGCTTTATTTTTAATAATTTCTATTGATTTACTATTCTTTATTTGTAAGTGGATAAATGTATAATGTAATTTAGAAACTGTTTAATGATGTTTGATTTGAATAAAACTAGCGTTTACGTGTAGGACGTCAAATATTTAATAGGTGTGAACATAGCCTTTTTAATATACATGTATGTATTTGTACATATAACCACTCAGCTGTTTTAAGATTGTCTTCCTTGATAGGTTATGTCACATGTACATTTAAACATTTAAACATACAATTTATATACCTTATGTATTACATACTAAAATTTTGACATACACATGAAATTACATCTGTGTATAAAAGTGACATTCCACATAACAGACACACTTAATGTGAACATAGCTTTAAGAAGGCTTTTGAAAGAAGCTCCATATAGAGTTTTCAGGTATGCTGAGACTTGGTCCCGCTTTTATGGTGTTGTTATATAATACATTAGGTTTTTTTTGTACTAGTAGAATCGCAATGAGAACACTACTTGCATCGTATGTGAGGCTTGGAACCAAATAAGCTTTTGTAAATAGGATTCTTACATTCAGCGGTATAGTTTAACATAAATTTGTCCCACCAGTGTATTTCTATGGCTTGACCAAGTTAAATTGCTGTTGAGCATTAATCCCAGATTTTTTGCCGTTGTTAATTTGATCGTAGCTCCCATGTCAATGATGTCAACTTTCACATTGATTATTAGGATATTACTTTTGATTATAGGTGTGACTGGTAGTGATTAAGAGTACGACTTGCAGAACATTTCAGCCTAAAGTTTTACGGTCCGATTGTAGAAGACATATTTTTAACATTTTAGAAAGAAAAAACACAGATTTTTGGAACCTAAACCAAAAGAAAAAAAAAAGATTTCTTTAAAAAAAATTGAAACGCAGATTGCGACTTTTATTGTACTTCTAAAAAAATATTAACACAGTAAGCAAGTGAACAAACCAACAAAAACAATATTGTAAAATAAATAAACAAAAAAATAGTCATAGCAACAAAAAAAAAAATTGTTAATTAAATTAAATTAAATTAAATTGTTAATTAAAAAAAATAAGATTGTAAAATAAATAAACAAAAAAATAGTCATAGCAACAAAAATAAAATTGTTAATTAAATTAAATAAACTAAAAAAAGTGAACAATTTTGGCATTCATAAAGAACACAATAATGTAATAAAACAAATGAATGTGCAAATATAAAAAAAAAAAAATTTAAATAAATAAAATTTAGTTAAATTATTAAATAAAGTGCGCAGTTTTTTTTGTTTATTTAAGCCAAAAACGCTGAAATTATCATAAATGTCTTAGTAAAATTCCACAAAGATTTTTTCTAATTGTTTTCTTTGAAAAACATTATCTTGATAATTAAAATTTTATGAAATCTTTTTTTTTTTTATCACTTTTATAACTGCGAGCGAATTACAAAAATTTCTTTGCACTATAAATTAATCTGATTTTAAGATGTTAAATATTAAGTTTGAATATTTTATAAGTATAACAAGTTAAAAAGTATAGTCGGTCGAGCCAGACCATATGATACACTACACCACAGTTTATAAAAACAATTTTTGCGGGTCAACCCTATTCGGGACCCATGGGCAGGCATGGACAAAATTATGTCATGAGGATAATATTCATGTAAAAGTTCTTTGTGCTAAATATTATTAAGATATATTTATTTATATGAGTTTTTAGGATAATGGTTTATATGGGACCTATGGTAAATTTTGGACCTACCATAAAAACATTTTGTCATGACATATTTGCTATCGTAAAACTTTTTATATCCAATTTTTATGTTAATACCAACATTTGTAAGCAAGTTATGGCATTAAAAACTATTTTCAGGAGTTGTATTTGTATGGCAGCTATGGTCAAATAACCTATGCCTAGGTAACAATCCTGTGGAAATGCGAGGGATTGAGTGCACTCTCCGGTTCTGATCCTCTGTGCTGACGTATACGTTTGATACATTCTTGCAGGTGGCCATGAATACAGAAGGAGTGTGCAACCAAAGGTTACTCATCTTGTTAGGATAATGAGGAGGTTCGCCCATTGTAAGATGAGGGCCTTACCAGTGACTGGAGTGCAACGTGATGGTTTCAGTGCCGAGCGCCTGGGTGGCTAGTTTTTGGTATCTAGTCAAGGCAAAGCGCTGTTGTATGTTATATGCCTAGTCCACGCACGCCGCACACTGCGTGAGACAGTCAGCCTGTACGAGAATACTCGTGTTATTTGTCGACCAGGGCATGGGTGAGGGTGATTTGGACGTCATAGTTGGAGGAGTCCAATAGCAGTTGAGAGGGGGGTTTGACACTTTCGGATGTTTATGACAGCCTTATTGAACATGCACGTCAATTACTGACCAATCAATATGGGGTGGTCTTCCGGGGCTGTCGAGGTTTATAAAGTTGACTGCTCTCTGGCGGCGAGCAATAAATCGAAGGGATAGCTGCTGAATGTCAGACCACAGGGGCTTCTTCTTCCTCCAGCTAGGCCAGGAGATATTAAAGTGGACACTCGGGTGAAGATTGTCCACAACTTGTTCGGCAGGGCAACGTGGTGGAGATGCCAAGCGCACCTTTACGTGGTAATAACAACACCAGCCGAACGAACGGGACAAGGAAATATCTGCCATAAATAGATAAGAAGGCGAAGGGGGATCCTTCAACGTTCGCGGCGAGGGACAGGTACCTGCTGAGACGTCACCGACAAAGCGTCGCTAAATTCGATAGAACTTGACTTGATAAACCTGCTAAGGCGATTATGTCAAGAATCCAGATACGGGGAAGAAGACTTGGAAACCTTCATCCGATTCCTTTAGTAGCTCTCGTAAGAAGACCAGTATAGGAAAAGGCTCGGGTAGAAACAAGTGTTCCGAACCGGGGTTTCCTAAGCCACCGACCTTAATGACTTATTTATACGACCGCCTACAATTTGCACGTTCTAATAGAGGAAAATACATCATACAACTTAGATATCGTACATTAATTTCTGAATGGCAGTTATTAACAAATACTATACGACTGTGGAACTCACTACCCAACACAGTTCAATCTATAGGCAACGTTATGCAATTTAAAAAGAAATTGTTCTCAAGTTTTTAATTATTACACCTTTTGTTTTCTTATATACCTCTGTAGCTTATAAAAAAGTATTTGTTTTTAGCATATATTTTAGGTATTTTTTTCTTTGCTATAAAACTATAATTATGTATTGCTTTTGTTTTATTTAATACATGTAACACCCAATTTTCACTATGATTTTTTCTCCTATTTTTAAATCATGTCTTTTTTCGTTTGAAAGCGAGCGGGGTAGAGAAGTAAGCAGGGTAGAAAAAAGACATGAATTTTATGTGTTTTTTTTTTTTTGACATTCCTCTTTGAATTTATTTGTGTTTTTAATTGATGTTTTATTCTTATTGCAAAGTGACAAGTGCTTATTAAAATATAGAGAAATAAAAATATTTTATTAAAAAAAAATTCAAAACATATCAAATTTATGTTGAATAACAAAATTTAAAATAATTTTTTACGAATAAGGAACTAAGAAAATCAAAAAAAAAAAACAATTCTTACTGAAAAAAAGAAACATGGTGAAAATTTATCAAGTTTTTGGAAGTTTCTTTAAAAAAGAAATGCAAAAAAGACATGTCTTTTAAATCATCGTGAAAATTGGGTGTAACAATAATAAATTAAATCGTTATAAGATCACATACTGTAATTAAAAAGATTCATTTCTTTTTGTATGTGATATCCAATAAATAAATAATGAAGAGGCCTGGTGCATCTTTGGCCGAAGTTCTTAAGGCTTCTAATGAAACCAATAAGAGCGCCAAATCTACAGATGTAGATTTTCCAAGTCGGTGAACTTGGAAAATCATCTTCAGGTGGCTGTTAATGTTCGGAGTGATCCAGATGGGGGATTAGTACCGATCTGTGGTAGTTAGTTTAGAGACGTATAAGCCATATTCAGTGGCAACGAGGAGGTTATATCCATCAATGGTACAGACTGGGTTGAGGGAGTAAAAATTGTCAATTGTGGTAACAAATATTCCTTGGAATTCTTATGAACCACAATTGGCAAGTGTAGCGACACCGCCCGTACATACGGTGTAAACTAGAGATGAGCGATATTTCTTTACCTGTGATTTAATCACTGTTACTGAAAAATCACGAATCACAGTTGTTACTAAATTTGTCAAGTAACAGGTACTTTTTAAGTCGTTCTTTTTGTATTTTGTTACATATACAAATTTATGATATTTCACTGTTTGTGTGGGTAATAGCGTTTTTTGAATGAAATGTCGAATGATATTGCTGTTCCTTTCATTCTGTCTTCTAACTTATTAGAATTTTTTATGCCAAAATTTATTTGTTCAAGTATGTATGTATATGAAAGTAAATAGATTTGAAAGCTCTTACAATTTGTTGTTGTTTCTTTGTAAAGTGCCTACAAAAGCTCATGCGAAAACTCGCGCATTGTACATATCAGGGACCGTAACAGTTATTCCTTTTTTATAAAAATCTGATGATAACAGTTATTTTTTGATTTTTATTTTTTTGAACAAAAATAACAGTAATTTTTTGATTTTTATTTTTTTGAACAAAAATAACAGTTATTTTTTGATTTTTATTTTTTCCTTCAAAAATAACAGTTATTTCATGATTTTTATTTTTTTGAACAATATTAACAGTTATTTTTTGATTTTTATTTTTTCGATCAAAAATAACAGTTATTTTATGATTTTTAATTTACCGAGCAAAAATAAAAATTATTCTTTAAAGAAATGTACGTGCTATAATTATTTAGTTGACTTTAAATATTTATTTTGATGCGCATTAGATGACCCAATGATGATCACACATTTAAATAAATATTTAAAGACAACTCAATAATTATAACACGTACATTTCTTTAAAGAATAATTTTTATTTTTGATCGAAAAAATAAAAATCAAAAAATATTTGTTATTTTTGTTCAAAAAAATAAAAATCATAAAATAACTGTTACTTTTGTCCAAAAAAATAAAAATCAAAAAATAACTGTAATTTTTGATCGAAAAAATAAAAATCAAGACTTTAAAGATCATAATATTTTATCATAGAAAAGTTCATAAGGATCAATATGTTATACTTGAATCAGTTTTCCAGCATTAACTTCTATATGCTTTTTTTGTTTTAAAATTTCAAAATAACTGTTATTTTCGGTCCCTGGTACATATAGCTTGGCCGCAATTGCTATAAAAGAACAGAAAACTGATAAACCGTGATCACAATCACAGTTTAAAGGAGCAGTGATTTTTAAATCACATTCACTAATCACGATGATTTTTAAAAATCACGGGATCGCTCATCTCTAGTGTAAACCATACTGGCAGAACTGGGCTAACAGAACGGTAGGCTACTTACCGACCAGTTAAGGCTTGTGTTTAAGGAGAATACCGTTACACAGAAAGAAACAACTCGTATTATATTTAAGTTTGTTTTCTTCTTGCTTTAGTACGAGTCGGTCTTAAAAATTTATGTACGAATAAAACTAAAAAGAACTTAAAACAATCCAAAATGCAATAACTTTCGAAAAACAATATGCGTGAATACGCATGTTCTTGTAAAAGTTTTTTGTAGAAACAACAACACTACAAGAAGAAAAATACAGATAATTTTTATGTTTAAAAAGTTACTTGAAGGCCACACGATCAAGTTTTGTCTTTCAATTCCTTTCAATTTGCGATACACTCTCACTTTTTAAACTGACCACGTGCTCTCAATTTTACCTTTCCATTTGTTTGGCAATATTACGTTCAATTTTACAGCCGATTACAAATTAAGTGAGCAAATTTTTCGTTTGTTTTTATAAATATTTTTCTTAATGACATCTTGAAAGTAAATGGCTTAAAATCTGCGTAATCAAATTGTATTTGTTCAAATTATTTAGTTAATAACATAAAATTTTCAAAGTAGAATTATTGCGAAAACCATAGAGGGCAGGGTGCTGGTGTCTTATTATTGAGACTTTTTTCTGTAAACAAAGTGCGGAATACAACAAAGGGGAAATAAACATGTGTAACGGGTAAGTAAGTAATAATATTATCTATATCTTTCGTTCGCTGGGGTAAGTGCTAAGGTTAGAAACTAGTCCCACTTTCGGATTATTTTAATTATTTTTTGAGTTCGGTCTGGATAATGTCTAGTTCCGGTTAGCACAACAGGCCCTGTCTGATTTGCTGTCGACTGATTTGGAAGGTGTTGGGAACAATCTCACTTAACTGCTCAGGGAAAGCTATGATTTGTCCTGCCCGGTTACATCTCCGGGTAGGCGAACACAACCCAAATGCTGGACTGGGGAACTTCAGGTTCAAAGATTGTTTAATAGGGCCAATCTTACGGGGACACCGGCTGATTGGAACATACACAAAGTGCATTTCAAGAAGTATAACTCGGATCCCGAAAGCGCAAAGCGGCTCTCATGGAGGCAGTACTGTGAATCCATTGACAATGTCAACGAATTGTCTAGACTCCGATCGATTCTATAAAGGAATCCTAGAGTATATCCAAAGTAATAACAGCTCAAGGGCTCATGGGATTATACGCTTGCCGCATTTTTGGATATTGGAGGAATATTCGATAACATTAGGTTTGAGGCGATTAGGGGTTCGTTGTAAGAGCTGGGTGTTCAAAACTTTTTGCTGGAGTGGATAGTCTGTATGCTTAGCAGTATAATTAAAACCTCAAGGATCATAGTAGGGCGTCGCTACATGGGTGGGTTCTATCGCCTCTACTGTGGTTGCTTGCGGGCAACGGGATTCTCAGGTCATTTCACTCCAAGGGTAGGAAAGTCGTTCCTTATGCGGATGACATAGTTTTTCTAGTAAGGGAACATTTTCTATCCACGATCGGTGAAATTATGCAGGTGATGCTGGGCGAACTTTCGGCATGGGCGAAGGACAAGGGCCTGGTGCTATTAACCAGAAGGTATAAGATATATGCTTTTAAGATGACTGTTTTGGATGGCACCGAGTTAAGTCTATCTGATGGGGCTTAGTTTTTGGGTAACTTCCTTGATTGTAAAAACTATTTTGGAAGAGAAATGCTCAGAAGAGGATGAAAAAGAGACTCAATGACTACTACACATGCAGAAAATCCATAGGCCAGACTACGGCCAGGGGTGCCCCGGTAGGCTAGCTGGTAGTGAGGCAGTCTATCAGTACCGGGGTTGCGGGTTCGATTCCCGCCAGAGACTCTGGTCTCCTGCAGACAAGCGAAAGCTTCGCGGGATTTAGTGTAGGAATAATAAAAAAAAAAAAAAAAAAAAAAAAAAAGATAAAGTTAGCTGGATTTATACATCGGTGGTTATGCCTTTTTCTATTTATGGATGCACTGTTTGGGCGTTGAGGAAGCAAGATGCTCAACAAAGCTCAAAGGAGTGCACATTTGACATCACAGGTGCCAGGAGAAGCACACCACCATTGGATATCCTACTACATATGTTCCCCATTGAACATTATGTGAGGAGTGTGGCTGCTAGGGCCTTACGTAGACTACTTGAGTCTTCATTGGTTAGACCAAGGCGGGACAACCATTTGCTTGATCAGGGTAGCATTCTCGAGGGAATTTCAAATCATGGGGTTATTAGCTTAGACTTCAGTGTAACACCACCAGTAGGGTTCCCGCCGGAATAGGCACGATTAGCTTGGATCCAATTAGCTGTTTGAGGAATGGGCAGTATTTACGGACGGGTCCAACATGGACACTAGGCATATAACTTTTTACAATTTTTGCAAATAGAAAAAATGGCATACCATAGTGGAATAGAGCATAAAAAGTATGAAGACTATATTTTTTATATTTTTTTTCGAAATCGCATTAAAGCTTCCGCACCAAACGCAATTACTTTTTTTAGAAGATCATATAGCCATGTGCTTTATCACTAAATTTAGAAATTTGGATAAATATTATATGTTTAAACATGATTCAAAAAGTGATCTCGCCTCAACAATGTCATATGAAGCTGAGACAAACTTAATTTTGTAATAAACCTTTTGTTAACAAATAAATAAAAAATAAAAAAAAAAAATAAGCGTGACATGCAATACTTATATGAAGTGGTCCTGCCAATGCTAGACGAAATTTTTTTCCTCACGGTTTCTGTTCACATATGTAGATGTTCAGCGGTCTTCCCTTCAGATGAGTCCTGCGGTATCTCTTCTCCTTAATCTAGAGTGTCCACTGTCATTTAAAATATTTCGAGCAAGTGGATTTGGGTGCGACTCAAGCCTTTTTTAATATTTTGCTGCGTACTTCGTAATAATAGTTTTTACTAATGGCACATTGAGATCCTTGTGAATATTAGAGTTTTTAACATACCAGGGAGCGGCTGTGATTATTCGAAGAAGTTTATTTTGGCGCCTTTGAATTTTTTCGATATTTGAGGCCGAGGCAGTGCCCCATAGCTGAATACCGTAGCACCAGATTGGCTTCAATATAGAGTTATAAAGTAGAAGTTTGCAGTCGAGGCTAAGAACAGAATTTCTTCCAATAAGCCAATATATTTGAATTGCTTTTAGTTTCATTTGTGTTAGTTTTGCTTCTATATGGCATTTCCATGTCAAACGCCGATCTAGATGAATACCGAGATATTTTACATGCGATTGCTGGGGCACTAATTGATTATTGATTTTAATAGGGGGACATGACTCCCGACGCAAGGTGAATGTTATATGTACGCATTTTTGCTCATTGACCTTTATCCTCCATTGTTTTAACCACTTTTCCAGTTCAAATATATGATCCTGCAAGTAACGGGATGCTTCATGACAGTTTTCGTGTACGCTTAGAAAAGCTGTATCATCAGCAAATGTTGAAGTAAGGGTGTGGTTGTTTGTTGGCATGTCTGAGGTATATATAAGGTATAAGAGTGGGCCCATGATGCTTCCCTGAGGGACTCCAGCGTCAATTGGCTGAGGAGAACTTATAAAATCACATTCTTTAATAATAAACTTTCGGCCGACTAAGTAGCTTTCTAACAGCTTGTGTGTGTTTACTGGTAAGTTAAGCTTCAATTTATGTAATAACCCTTCATGCCAGACTTTATCAAAAGCTTGGGAAACATCGATGAAGAGGGCGGAACAATATTTTTTTTCTTCAAAGGCTTTTCTTATGGCGTTTACTATACGATGGGTTTGTTCGATTGTGCTATGTTCTCTTCTAAAGCCGAATTGATGGTTAGGAATACATCTATTTACATTTAAAATTGGGGCTAATTTTGACACTAACAGCTTCTCAAACAGCTTTGATATATTAGACAATAAGCTAATAGGTCTATATGACTCAACTTTTGTAGGATCCTTTCCTGGCTTAGGTATCATTGTAACTAAGGATACTTTCCATTCTTGTGGGTAGTATTCAAGGCGTAAAATGGCATTAAAAATTAAAAGAATAATTTTCTTTGCTATGCTGGGTAGCTCTAAAAGCATTTTGTTGCTGATCTTATCAAAACCAGGGGCTTTCTTGGGGTTTAAATTATGAATAGCCTTTTCGATTTCTTTTATCTCAAATCTAAGGGAAACAGGAGCTCTAACAGCAACTGGTGGCAACTTGACTACAATATCGGGAGATGTATGCGGGGTAAATACGTTTTTCAAATGATTAACAAAAAGATTTCCTTTTTCTTCATCATTTCGTGCCCAACTTCCATTTAAGTTTCTTAATGGTGGTTTAGTGATAACTGGTCTATTAAGATTTCTAGCTGCACGCCATAATGAGTAGTCTGATTGAGAAGTTGCATCAAGTTCCTTAAGATATTTTTCCAGGGAAGCCGTTTTCTGAGACTGCAGTAACTTTCTTAGCCTTTTTGTGCACTCTTTTAGTAAATTCTTAAGTTGAGGGGATCTATGCAATTGCCATTCTCTTCGAGCTCTCCTTTTTTCAGTCAAGAGACGCTCAACATCTGCAGAATATATTTTACTATTTTTGGTTTTTTTGAGGGTTATACTAGAATGTTGAACAGCTAGTTTCAGATAACTGTCAAAATTTACAATAGAAATATCCACATTCTCCGGTGTACTAAGCGGAATATTTTCAGTGCAGTGGGTACTGAGATATTTTTTATATTTTAACCAATTTATTTGAGTGGCTGACGTCACTAAGTTATCAGACGGAGATACAATTCTATTAGGATTTGTTATTGTAAGAATTGTAGGTGTGTGATCAGAAGATAGTTCTAAGGAAGCTTCAACATAAATCGTTTCTACGGGGATGTTTTTAACCACTCCAAAATCGATAACATCTGGAACTTTTTGCTGATCAGAAGGCCAATATGTTGGTTGTCCGCTCGCGACCACATTTAGATCCATTTTACAAATTGTGTTAAACAAAACACGACCCTTAGGTGTAATAAGTCGTGAACCCCAGAAAGTGTGTTTAGCGTTATAGTCGCCAGCAGCCAGGAAGCAAGGTCCTAATGATTTGAAATATTTATTATATTGGCTTTCTGATATAGAAAATCTAGGTGGGGAGTATGATGATGAAATTACTATGTTTCGATTTAATTCCTCAACGCAAATGTTCGTTGCTTGGAGATAGTCTTCACGATGATCACTCATTAAGTAGTGTTTTACTCGGTTCTTTATCAAAATGGCAGAACCGCCACCAGCTCTGTCTCGAGGGTCCTTGGTATCATATAATATATAACCATTGATTTTAAACGTATTTCTTGAGGTCAGATGAGTTTCAGAAACCATCATAACATCAATTTGTTTATTTTTAAGGAAGTATTCTAGTTCATTTTTATGTTGGCGGATGCCGTTTGCGTTCCAAAAGCAAATTTTTAAACAGTTCATGGCTTGTTTAGTACAGCTTGCAATAACATCGATTGCATTCTTAACATTTCTTGCATCATGTTACCCATTGTGTTAGTAAAATTGTTAACTGTTTGCACTAATGTTTCCATAGTTTTTTCTAGCCGAGTTAAATTAGAAATGGGAATTTCGTCGTTATTTGGTACATCACCTTGAAGTTGCATAGGATTAGATTTTAATACATTAGCGTACGAGGTTCTGTTATTATTTGGCTGAGGCATCTGGACGCCGTACGTGTTTCCTTGATTAGTTGCCTGCGTTTGAGGGGGATTAAGTTTCTGTCCAACAGAACGCTTGACAATCGAATATACCGGGCATCCTCTATAGTTGGCAGTGTGGCTACCACCACAGTTGCTACATTTTTTTACGTCAGGGTCATTTTTGGACTTATCGCACCGGACGGTACCATGTAATTCTCCACATACGACGCAAACAGGGGGTAAATGGCAGTATGCCCTAGTATGACCAAATTCTTGGCAGTTTATACACTGAACGGGCCCATTTCTTTTGTGCGGCTCCTCTATCGTGATTTTTCTGTACAGAATGTATTTTAAACTGTAAATGGGATGCGTTTCATTTTTTTTTAGCTTAACATCGCCGGGCTCTAACTCCACTCGAAATAGTGGTTGGGGATTTTTTTCCCTATTTTTAATATTTGTAACATTTTTAATTTTGAAGCCCTTTTCTTCTAAAAATGTTTTTATTTCGTCTGGGTCCACGCATGAGTCAATGCCCTTTATCACAACCTGAAGACCTTTGCTGCTTTTCAGTTGGTATGTATAGAAGCTTTTTTTAAGTGCTTCAAACTTATTAATTATTTTGCGAAAATCATTCTCGTGATTAACCTGTATTTTTGTTTCGTTTATATTACCACGCTTGATTGCAGCTACGTAAAACAAATTTTCACCTATCACCGAGATTAAACTTTTTATAAGCTCACTTGAGTTTTGTTCAAGCTTTTAACCCTAAAAAGATAATCATATCAAGACATATGTTAAAGATAATCAAACCTAAAACTGACGCATTTTAACCTGCTATAGTGTTGTATTTCTTGATTAATTATGAACAAACTAATGTGGATTATAGTTTTACATATATATTAAACAAAAAGACCGAAATTTTAAATATGTCTATATATGAAATGTCTGAAGTTCACAGCAAAGTATTCCTGCATGTGTGCATGCGTAAAATTTACGCAGATTATCTTTCTAGCGTTAAATGCTTTAAAAAAATTGTTCTCTATAACAAATTTGGAGCAGTTCCACGCTCTCAGTAATGCTCCTTGCGATTCTAGAGCTATTCTGCGACTTTTGTGTTTTGTACTTGTACTAGAATATCGATTGAAATTATTTTCATCTTGTTAATTTGAATGTGATGCTTGGAGCGAAGTCTGGTTTTCATATTATACTTTTAACGAAAATAATTTCGCCACACTACAAAAACAATTGTCTAACTTTACAAAAGCAAATGAAAGTTAATTCAGACATTGGGTCAAAAAACCATCAGCTATTCAGGAAGTTCAGCGAATCAACCTCTGCGCAGAACGTGAAATTCAAATTGTGAAAATTTTGCTATTGTGATAATCATCACCTACATTAAATTTAAAACTTATTTCATATAAAACATTTGTGTTTACAAATAAAAATATTTAAAAGCAAGCTCCGTCTTTTTTTAGAAATCAAGTTTGGTAATATAATAGTTTTGAACCCAAATCGCCGCAAAAAGTGTTCGTCATTACTTGTAACGTAAAACTAAGTTATATGCCAAATGGACACTGGCACTAGTGCCGTTGTTTATATTGCTGATATTGACGTGAATAGGTCATTCAGACTCCCGGACGAGTGCAGTGTCTTCCAGACTGACGTCCGAGCGATCTGAAGGGCGACGGAGGTGATACTGGATCACATCGTCATGGTGACAATTTATTATGCAGCGTTCTCTGCGATGAATTGAATAAGGTTTATCATTTATGGACAATAAATTGCAAAATATAACTGAAATGCATGAGTTTTTCAAGGAAACTAAGATAAATCTTTTGTTTATGCTTATTTTACAATAATTAAGGGTTGGAAGCTATACAACACAGTTGAGTCCATTATTAAACGTTGTGAAAAATAAAGTTAAGCAAAATAATATTATGATAAATAAAGAAAAAAAACAAAATTAAATTTGTGAAAAACCACCCACATATTTGGAGGCGGAATTAAATTATTTTATGCGTTTCTTGTTAGAACTTTGAACTGGCTTAAGTAAAATATCATGATTCGTAAAAGTTTTCGCCGAACTAAAATAATTTTTAAGAGGGTAATTTTTATTGAACATATGGTAAATTATGGACAAATCATCTCAAAATTCTGAAGAATGATTTCTGGTACTACAAAAAATAAATTAGAAAAAATTTCAATACAGCAGTGTAATTAGGTTTAGCGTTAACAGTAAATTTCACAACTTTGAATGATATTTTTTCTGGCCATATGAATTTAAGTAAGAATTTTTACCGCAATATCTACATCTGTGAAGGTTTTAGGCGAATTTAATTATTTTCCCAAAGTGGGCTTTATTTGGTTTTATACGCAATAAACTGTTTTCTAAGAGTATGGTTTATATGGGGCCTAGGGTAAATTATGGATTACTCGTCCTATTTCATTTTGATAGAATTATTTATTACGGTTTTAGGCCTACTAAACGGGTTTCCTGGAGTAGGGTTTATATGGGGCCTAGTTTAAATTATGGGCCGATCTTCAAAAAATTTTACAGTGTGTTTTCTGGTCCTACAAAACTGTAACGTACCAAATTTTAGTATGATAGCGTTATTTATTATGGTTTAACGCGAGTAGGCTTTATATGGGGCCCATGGTCAATTATGGAACGATCTTTACGAAATAACAGTACGATTTACAGTCGTATTAAGCGACTTCGTGCAAAATTGTATATCATTCCTACCATTATTCAACGATTTATCTTAGTTTTATATCAAAATTATAATTTTTTTAGAGTGGTGGTTCCACATTTTGATTCATAATGCTGGATTTCAATCCCAAACTGCTTAGGATAACTACAAGCAATTTGAGACTGAGTTTGTTCTTTTCTTTTGCGTTTTTCAAAAGTGAGCGTCTTTTCAACAGACGGACATGGTTAAATCGACTTAGAATTTCTCAAGAAGCCAGAATATATACTTATATACTTTATGGGGTCTTAGATGTATAATAAAAAAGTTTCACAAGGA
This sequence comes from Pollenia amentaria, assembly GCA_943735925.1. Lineage (NCBI taxonomy): Eukaryota > Metazoa > Arthropoda > Insecta > Diptera > Polleniidae > Pollenia > Pollenia amentaria. Next base: position 162,071,967 of record OX031008.1, read on the forward strand.
CTGACAAACTAAGTACACCCTCATTCACCACAGGTGTGGAGGGTATAATTAAAACAATAATTAAATTAATCTAAACTTTAATTGATAACTTCGTTTAAACTAACATAATGCCAACGTGTAAACCTGGAAAAAGGCTAAGTAAAGATAAAAGCAAGTAAGAAAGTATAGTCGGTCAAGCCCGACCATATGACACCCTACACCACAGATTACAAGAACAAATGTTTGCTAGTATACCTTTTTGGGACCTTGGATTGAAAAATGCATAGCTAACGTGGCAATAGGAATAGTGATCTATACCGATAAGTACCGATACGTCTTTTTGCCGATACCGATATTTAGAAGCAAATATCGGCGTTACCGATACGAATATTGAATTGGAATTCAAGTTAAAATTAACAAAACTCAAGTATAGTAATTTATTTACATTTTAAAATAAAACCGTAAAATATTAATATTTGAAATTTGTATTAATAAGATTGAAAACCATTAAACGTGCTATATTTGGCTGTGCCAAATCATATTTACCCTTTACCATAGTGTTAAAGATCCAAAATCCTCATACTAGCGCGGCCATGTGAAATAATGGTCCGATTTGACCCATTTTTTATATTTAGTGCTTCTTTTATATAAGAAATATCTGGGTCAAATTTAATTCTCATAGTTTACAATAGCTAAAGTCGCTATTGCGCCAAAATTATTATATCGGGAAATTCCATAGATTATAGACTTAAACAATTGAATTTTATGGTTAAAAATTGGGGTGTGTTCGTGGATTTTTCTTTATATCTCTGGCATTTGTAGACGGATCTATCAAACTATTTCGAACAATATCTGATATTAATATGTAACAACTTAGCCCGCATCATATGGGGGAACCCCCTTTCGACAGACAAACTGACGGAAGAATAAGCGGGCGTCATTGAATTAACTAGACTTCTCACAAGAACAAGAATATATATGTATACTAAGATTCGAATTGTTGAAAAATGCAATGCCAAACTTATATAAAAGCTTTTGCAGAAATAGGAATTTCTTTGAACCAGACCTGCGGAAAATAATCTCTCAGATGCCTCAGATCTCATTTGAAAACTTAAAGCATTGCGCCCGTAAACAAGCGGATCTGCGACTCTAGAAATATTACGATATGTTAGATATCTCTCAATTCTTCATTAGTGAAAATTGATGAAAAAAGCAGAAAAATCTTGAAACGTGCAAATATATACACGATTTTGCAATGAGAGAACAATTCATGACTCACTATGCGCAGTGGAAAATTTCGACAAAAAACTTATAGCTTTCCTATTTCTATTCGTAAAGCTTTTCTATTTTACGATAGTTTAACGTAGTCTGAAACTCGGATTTTTAAGGCGAAATGTTATTTTTTTTTATTATTTTAAAAAAACATAAAAACTTAAAAAACATTTGCTCGATGTTTTCAATAATAACTGCTACTATTTCATAATTTTTTTTTTTATTTTTATGTGCTTTCCACACATTGAAAAGTTTTGCATTTTTAATAATATCGATCACTCAAAAGAAATAAAGCCTTATTTGGTTGTAAAGCTCATAGTTCTTACTTGTGAGCGTTTACACCACTCTGTGTTAAAGCCCTTCAACATCTAAAAACTTCTAAAGAAAATCGGCAGCTTGCCAAATTTTGCACTTTTTATTGTTATATTTTTAAAAAATTTTATTTACCAGAAATTCTATATGAGCGATGCGGTAAAAATTCGTCTCTCATGCCGTCGAAGAAGGATGTACATTGTGAATGAAATTGGAAGTGTTTGCTCTAATGTTAAAACAATATTTTTAAAAAAAAAAAAAAAAAAATTTATGCTTGGTGCCCGTTATTTCTACAAAAAGATAGCTGGTCGGGTTCGCACCTAACAGGTTCTTTACCTATTTCAAAATTTGTTTGCCTTCGTGTTTTTACCTTAAGTTTTCTTTTAAAATATGGCAGCACTAACACCATAGATTTCTATACACAGCTAGATTTCTTTTTGTAGAAATTACGGGCATAAGAATCAAAACTAAAGAATTTCATTATTCCTAGTTTATTATGCTTCGCTTTTAAATGCGCTATTTCTCTTAGTTGTTGCACAAAAAAATAAGCATAGAAAATTAAATTGTTTGATAAAAAAAAACTCTAAAGAAATGTGAAAAGCATCGTCGTATCGAAAGTAAAAAATCGCCGATACCGATATATCGGAAAATCTGAAGTATCGCCGCTATATCGTCATCGGTATCGGTATTCGTTACATCCCTACAATATATGTTCTAAATTTCATTTAAATCTGTTAGATAGCTGCGGAGAGGCAGAAATTGCACCCGATCTCCCCTCGTGGTCCCATTTTTTAAACAATGCATAGCCTATGTGTTCATATAAATGTGGACAAATCTATGTTTTAAATTTCATTAAAATTGGTCCCTAAAGTCTCTATTCCGGAACTATATGGGGGCTATATGAAATTATGGACCGATTCACCCCATTTGTGCCAATTAGAACCTATGTACCAAATTTTATCAAATTATCTTTAAAATTGCAACCTGTACTTTGTGCACAAGGTAACATGGATAGCCAGCCAGCCAGCCGGACGGACATCCTTAGTTCGTCTTTATTACATAAGACGAGTAATAAATATTATATTATTTCTTAATCAAACATAAATATTAGGTGGGTTCATTTACAGAAAATTATTGCTTATTTTCAATAATTGTTACAAGTAAGTGTTTACGTACTCGAAAAACTTGCAAAAAGAGAGTGTAAAAAGAGCATAAAAATTTCAGAGACAAAATTTTTTTTTGAAAATTTCTAGTAGCAAAATTTTTACTAACAATAATTATTCAACCACCTGTTTCATGTATTTGTTTACAAAACAAAAATAATTTTTATAATTTTTAAATTAAAAGTTTTTCAATTAAATAGGATTTTTTTTTTTTTTTTTAATTTAAGAACGCAAATAGTTGAAATCAATTAAATTCATTAAGAAATGATCTCGTATCTTCCAGCTGAATATTGTCAATAAACCTAACTTGCTAGTTTTTGCTGGTAAAGCGTTCATTTACTTCTTTATTTTTATACCCTCCACCACCACTAGCGGTGAATGTATACTAAGTTTGTCATTCTGTGTGAAACTTATTATACGTCTAGGACCCCATAAAGTATATATATTCTGGCTCCTTGAGTAATTCTAAGTCGATCCAGCGATATCCGTCTGTCTGTCCGTCTGTTGAAAACACGCTCACTTTCGAAAAACGCAAAAGAAAAGAACAAACTTGGTCTCAAATTGCATGTAGTTATTCTAAGCACCATGGGATTGAAATCCAGCAACAACGGTTAAGTAGGATCAGAACTATGAATCAAAATGTGGAACCACCACCCTAAAAAAATTGATAATTTTGATACAAAAACTAACATAAATGGTGGAATCATGCACGGAATGATATAATATTTTACACGAATTCGCTTTGATCGGTTTTCGTGAAGATCGGTCCATAATTAACCATTGGCCCCATATAAACCCTACTCCCGGAAAACAGTTTAGTACGCTTAAAACCGTAATACATAATGCTATCAAAAAAAATTTGGCATATCACAGTTTTATAAGACTAGAAATCGCAGCGTCAAATTTCGCGAAGATCGGCCTATTATTTACCCTAGGCTGGTTTAGTACGCCTAAAACCAAATAAAGCCCACTTTGGGAAAATAATTAAAATCGCCTTAAACTTAAATTCATATGGCCAGAAAAAATTTCATGCAATTTTGTGAAATTCACTGTTAACGCTAAAACGAATTACTCTGCTGTATTGAAATTTATTCTAAAATATTTTTTGTAATACCAGAAATCAGTCTTTCAGAATTTTGGGATAATTGGTCCATAATTTATCAAAGGTCCAATAAAAATGTATTTAAAATAAATATGTGCAATTTTTATCGAATGTACGGTCATATTCTGACGATCGCACGATTTACAACACGAAATACAACAACTTAATTATATAAAAAGAGTAAATTTTGGGATTTCAGTATTTTGGCATAGCTTGGCTACTTTTCAGCCGATTTGGCAGATTTATATACCGACATCTTTAGAAAGAAATGTACCATTTACTTGGATTATAATACTTGTACTCGGGAAGATCTATAGTTCCCGAAAATTGGTATGCGTTAAAAATAAAATTTTATTTTGGGCATAACTTCCATTTCTAGAAAAATAATTTCCGAATTCTTGGGAAATATATTCTGCAACATTTCTTGAGATCAGATGAGTTTAAGAAACCATCATAAGATCAATTTGTTTATTTTTAAGAAATTATTCTAGTTAATTTTTATGTTGGTGGATGCCGTTTGCGTCCCAAAAACAAGTTTTTAAGCAATTACTGGCTTGTAATTACAGCTTGTAATACATCGATTGCATTCTTAACATTTCCTGCTTCGTATTACCCATTGCGTTCGTAAAATTATTAACTGTTTGCACTAATGTTTCCATAGTTCTTTCTAGTCGACTTAAATTAGAAACTGGAGATTCACCAATATTTGGCAAGGCACCTTACATTGGCATATGATTTTAGGACGTTAGCTAAGGAACTTCTGTGTTCTAGGCTGGTACTTGATTTATTACCTCGACTTAATGGGCGATTAGATTAGGTTTCGGTCCAACTGAACGCATGAAGATAGAGAATACAGGGCATCCTCTAGGGTTGGCGGTTGCTACAGTTGCAAAGAACTGTACCATGTAATTTTCCACATACAACGCAAACAGGGGGTAAATAGCAGTATGCCTTAGTATGAACAAATTCTTGGCAGTTCATTTCTTTTGTGCTGCTCTTCTATCGTGATTCTTTGTACAGGATTTATTTCAAACTGTAAATGGGGTACGAGGTTTTTTTAAGCATTACGTCGACGGCTTCTTACTCCACTCGAAATATTGATTGAGGATTTTGTTTCCCTATTTTTAATATTTGTAACGTTTTTTATTTTGAATCCCTTTCCTTCTAAAAAGGTTTTTACTTCGTCTGGGTCACCCATGAGTCAATGCCCTTAAACACTACCTGAAGACCTTTTCTGCTCTTCAGTTGGTATGTATAAAAGTTTTTATTAAGTGCTTCAAATTTTGTAATTACTTCGCGAAAGTCATCCTCATGATTCACCTCTACTTTTTGGCTCGTTTATACTACCTCGCTTAATTGCAGCTACATAAAAGGAATTTTCACCTAACAACGAAATCAAACTCTTTATTAACTCATTTGAGTTTTCCTCTCTTAAGCTAAGTCTACACGATATGCTGAATCAGCATATTTATGTTTAACGATTTGCCAGCAGTCCCAACATATCGTATAGACAAAAAATATGACAAGTATTTTGTAACGATGTCAGCAAATGTTTGTTCACAATTATAGAATACATTTAGAAATCATATTACTAGTTTCCAACAAATTTTCTACGTATGATAACATATTTGTTATTTGTTGAAAGTCGTATGCAAGGTTTTTAGCATACGGCAAATTTGATAGCATATAAAATATATGAAAATTTTTATTCTTCCTATTACTAGTACAATTTTGTACAGAACCTCGGAACTCATCAAGATTTTTAACTCATCGACAATCAAGGATAAAAAATGAAGAAAGTGCTTTTAAAATAAAATATTTCTGCTAACGCTTTAGTTTTAGAGTTATAGACAATAAAAGTTGAAAAATTCTTTACCAATATCTCTTTAAGTATAAATTAGATCTCAACAATATGAGTATCGTTGAAGGGCGCTTCCAAATACCTTTAACGTGATATGTAAAAAATGCCGAATTTTAACCAATTTCAAAAAATATTTTTATTAGCTCATGTATTTTAACCGAATTACTCTAATCAATATGTGGTAATAATTTATATTCGTAGGGTAATTAAACAATTCATCATATTTCCCAAATAAAGCGGAACTTTAAATGCTAAAAATTTATAACTGTATTTAAATTAGGTCCAATTTATATTTTTAATACTAAAAATCACTTAACCGAATCTCGTGATGATCGATCCAAAATTTACCATAGCTCCAGTTTAACCCTCCCCCCCATTACAAAAGATTGGAATAACAAAGTAGACATTATAAAAGTTATCATCGCCAAATTTTATATCAATACCAACATCTATAAGGGAGATATGGCTTTGATAATATTTTTGTGAGTGGTATTTGTATGGGACCTATTGTTAAATATTAGTGAGATCGATTATTCGACTTATTTCGAATAGTTGCTATTTAAAAAAGCCCGGCTTTCGGTTAAGCATTTAAGAAATAACCGGTTTTAATTCGTATAAATAAAAACAGAAAAATCAAATTACTTTTTGAAATTAAAAGTTAATTTGAATAAAAACAAACAAATTCACAAAGGTAAGGATCCAACGAAAGACCAAGTTATGACTTAGAATTTTTAAAGCACTTTGGTCTTAAAAAGTTTTTGGAATTTTATAAATTTATTACTTGAGATATTATCCCAATTTTATTTTAAATAAAAAATTTCCGATGTTTTCATATATAAAACGTATCCATAGATCATAATATAGCCCTAAAATTTTGAAATTTTGGCCTTGAAATTTTGATGTTTTCTTGAACATTGTTTTGGTATTTTCAACAATGTCTTTGTACGACACTTTTCCAATCCCGCCCATATTTTGTGGGATGTTTTGTATTGATAACCGATATGTTTGTACCTAATTTGGAAACTTTAGCTCGTTTCGTTCTCCAGATATACAGAAATGTATAATGTCTTTCTATGGGAAGTGCCACACCAACTTCTCCAATCCCACCCATTTTTTATAGAGTTGGTAAATTCATCACGAAGATGTTTGTACCGAACTTGAAACCCCTGGCTCTTGCCGTTCACCAGATATACAGAAAAAGAAAATAAAAAAGCAACAACAACATGGGATTTATGGGAAAAATTGGAGGTAGTCGTGGTTTATCTCAGCCATTTGTGGACCGAACTGGCTGAATTTCAATAGCAAAATTATAATGAGCATAACTGACATAAATATATTCCCACCAAGTCATATATGGGATCTTCGGAAAACCCATTTCAACAGACGGACGGCTGGACCAATAACCAGATTTTAACATCCCTTCTCATAAGGAGCCAGAATATACAAATAAACTTTATATGGTCTTAGATCAATATTGTAGAAATTACAAACAGAATGACAAAGTTATATATGTATACCATTTTACCTTCGGTGAAGGGTATACGATTAATAGTTATTTTTTGCCAAAGTATAGTTGGTTATTTTGGTCAAATTATGGTTAATTTAGATCACAAATGTTTAATTTTAACCAAATTATGGTTCATTTCTACCAAATGATAAATTATTGACTGATTAACACAAAATTGCATTGTATTATTATTAGCTAAATAAAAATTTTACTGCAATATCGTTATCCGTTACGGTTTCAGGCGTACTAAAATGTTTTCCGAGAGTGGGCTTTGTATGGGGTCTATGGTTAATTATCGTCCGATCTTAACGAAATTTGACAGTGGAATCTTTAGTTTTATAAAAGTATTTTTCATTAGTTGTAGACTCATCTTAACGAAATTTGGTAGTACGATTTTTAGAGATAAAAACAGTGATTTTTCGAAATTATTTTTATTTATCATATTCATATATGTTTGCTTAACGTTTATTCTTAAGAGGTATTTGTTAATTGTCATCTTGAAAAAACATCATTTTGATAAAAAAAATATTTTATGGACGGAATGAAATTTTGAAACGCAAAAATTTGGTTCTACTGCCCTCGAAAAGATTAAAATTATAAAAATCGTTTTAATGAAAAAACAACTTTATCATTAATTGTTTGCTCAGCTGTTGTTTATTTAATAACTTTTTTTTATTGACTGTTGTAGACTGTACGTTAATATAATTTAAAAATTCATTAGGGCTTTTAGGTAAGATTCATGAAATATCAAAAAAATATTCTATCCGATTTCTTCAATGGTATTTAATAAGTTATTATTTAATATTCTGAAAACGGGTGATTTAAAAGAATTAATCACCAAAATTGCACTTTAAAAACTTTCGAAATGAAATCTCATGGAAATTCACAGGAATATTTTTAACTTTGAATTAAAACTCCTTAATATAAAGAACGGTAATAATTGTATATTCAAATTTGAAAATAAATCCATTCAAATTTCTATACAAATCCATTAAGCGGCATGGCCACACATCAAACTGACTCTTCAAACTCACATTTTGTCAACTCACACGTTTGGTTCGATGTGAATTTGACAAAAATCAAAATACTTTTGATTTTCATAAAAAATGTACGCCAGTTTGATGTGTGTGCACGTTATTTCTTCAAATTTTATTTATGTTTTGTTAAAAAATGCATCAAAATTAGATTTTAAAAAATAACAACTTAATTATATAAAAAAGAGTAAATATTGGGATATCAGTATTTTGGTAATAACTCGGGCATTTTTCAACCGATTTGATAGATTTATATACTGACGTCTTTAGGAAAAAATTTACTCGGAAAGATCTACGGTTCCCGAAAATAGGTATTTTTCATTAAACAAATTATATTTTGGTAATAACTTTTTTGTATCTGAACCGATTTTTCCGAGCAAATATGTTCTTCTAAAGATTTCCGATCTTTTGATATATTTGACGTATTCATAGGTTATAAAACAGCCCTAAAGCTTTTATAAAAATGTTGATGCTTCTTAGCCCATTTTTGGAGTATTTTGCTAATAACTTAAACATTTTTTAACCGATTTGGCTGATTTATATACCGACGTCTTTAGTATTATAAAACTTGGACTCGGGAAGATCTATTGTTCCAGAAAATGAGTATGTTTAAAAAAAAATATTATTTTGGGCATAGCTCTTCCATATGCCAAAAATTTCTAATATTTTGATATATAAGACGTGTCCATATGTCATACTAGAGCTCTAAAATGTAAAATTTTGAGTATTTTCAATAATGTCTTTGTACGGGAGGTACCACGCCCAGTTTTCCAATCCCGCCCATATTTTGTGAGATGTAATGTATTGACAACCGATATGTTTGTACCTAATTGTACCTAATGGAACTGTAGCTCGTTTCGTTCTTCCGATATACAGAAATGTAAAACGTCTTTGATGATGATTGTGCCAAATTTGAAAACCGTTCTCCAGATATACAGAAAAAAAAAATTTTTAAAACAACAACAACATGGGATTTATGGGAAAAATTGGTGGTTGTAGTGGTTTTTTATCCCATATCTTTCATATCTCAGCCATTCTCAGCGATCTTACTGAATTTCAATAGCAAACAACTCGGGACTATATGCGAGATAAATGTATAACAACCTAGCCTCCATCATACCTGGGGTCTTCGAAAAACCCGTTTCAACGAACGGGCAGACGGACAGATGGACAACCAGATTTGAACTTCCCTTCTCATAAGGAGCCAGAATATATATACTTTATAGGGTCTAAGATCAATATTGTAGAAATTACAAACGGAATGATAAAATTATATATACCCTTTTACCTTCGGTGAATGGTATAAAAAGTAATGAAAGTTTATATATACAAGTGGTTTTTGCACCACAGAAAGTGTGTACTTAAACTTATCTTCACATTAAATGTTCTGAAGCCATTTAAGGAGGTATGCTTTTATTTTTGCTCGTATTTATTAAAGCTGCTTATTATGAATATTTTTATTACAAATATTAACGGACTAAAAAAATTAGTCCCCATCTTATCTGGGAACTTTGGAAACCCCATTTTAACCAACAGAGGGACAGAGGAACATCGTTAAATCAACTTGACTCCTCATAAGAACTTTTTAGAGTCTAAGATCAATAATGTAGAAATTATATCGTAGAAATTATATCGCTGGCTTAATACAAAAATGCGTAACTTGATTTTTTGTTTGTTTAAAGGGGCAAAATAAAACTTAATAAAATCCGTAAAATTGAAGATATAAAATTAGTTTTAGTGCAATTTTACACTATATGTAGCTCCCTGAAATTTTCAAGCAAGATTCGTTTGAAATTCGTCTTCCAGAATAAACAAAAAAATCTACTTTGCTAAGATTTCTAATATTAAGCCATCGATTTCCTTATTCCCTTTCCACTTGTGGAAAAGGCTATAGAAACAAATGGGGAAGATTACAAAATAACTTTTGAATGTTTTTAAAGAATATTTAATAAAATTGTCACAAATTATAATACATATCAGGGTTGCAATATCAGAACGTGAAAATTGTATCAACAAGCTCATGAAATTGTACTTTTCCGACCCCAATTGTACCAACTAATTTTATATATAATTCTTTTTTTTTATTTTAAACAAAAGCAACAACAAACATAAACATAACATTAAATTGTACATTAAAATTAATTTTTGTTATAATAAAATTACAATTTCATATCAATAAAAAAAATACACTACGTTATACGTTCATATAAAATCGAAAAACAAGGTACATAAAAAGACTCGATATATTCATGAAATCAAATTGTTGTTTACTTACCTACTAAGGGAAAGCTATGATTCGTCCTGCCCGGTTACATCTCCGGGTAGGCGTAAACAAGCCAAATGGTGGACTGGGGAACTTCAGGTTCAAAGGCCGACGGTTAGGAGATTGTTTAATAGGGCCAAGCTTACGGGGACACCGGCTGATTGGAACATACACAAAGTGCATTTCAAAAAGTATAACTCGGATCCCAAAAGGGCAAAGCGGCTCTCATGGAGGTAGTACTGTGAATCCATTGACAATGTCAACGAATTGTCTAGATTCCGATTGATTCTATCAAGGAATCCTAGAGCCCTAGAATATGTCCAAAGTAATAACAGCTCATGAGCCGAGTCTGGCTCTGAGTCCCTAACGTTAGTTATGGAGGCGCTCTTTCCTGGGTGTGCGGAAACCGGAGGTATGGACGATGGTCAATGGGACGGGGAGTCTGTGACATCGAGTCATACATCCGGCTGTGTCGAGGAAATAGTCACGAGGGAGAAACTGGGATGGCTGGTCAATACTTCCGCACTATATATATGGGATATCTTTAGGAAATGCGTCAGTAGGACGTATATGGGGTGGATTGAGGTCAGACTGGTAGGACAAGCCACTTGAAGCAGGGGGATTTAGACCTATTAATCTATCTTAATTTTTGTTGAAGACACTTTAGAGACTGCTAAATAACTATCTCAGAAGCAATATTCATACCCACCTCATTATCAACGCTCAACACGCCTAACTTAAGGGTAAATATATTGAGAGTGCGCTACATGAGCTAGTAGATTTTTGTGCGGACGGCCTGAACCATATAGATTATACTCTTGCCGCATTTTTGGATATAGAAGGAGTATCCAATAACATTAGGTTTGAGGCAATTAGGGGTTCGTTGTAAGAGCTGGGTGTTCAAAACTTTTTGCTGAAGTTTTTCTAGTAAGGGAACATTTTCTATCCACGATCGGTGCTATTATGCAGGTGATGCTGGGCGAACTTTCGGCATGGGCGAAGGACAAGGGCCTGGTGCTCTTAACCAGAAGGTATAAGATATATGCTTTTAAGATGACTGTGGATGGCATCGAGCTAAGTCTATCTGATGGGGCTAAGCTTTTGGGTAACTTCCTTGATTGTAAAAAGGAAGAGAAATGCTCAGAAGAGGATGAAAAAGAGACTCAATGACTACTACACATGCAGTAAATCAATAGGCCAGACTACGGCCAGATAAAGTTAGCTGGATTTATTAATCGGTGGTTATGCCTATTTCTATTTATGGATGCACTGTTTGGGGGTTGATGAAGGGCATTTATAGGAAGATGCTCAACAAAGCTCAAAGGAGTGCACACTTGACATCACAGGTGCAAGGAGAAGCACACCACCATTGAATATCCTACTACATCTGTACCCCATTGAACATTATGTGAGGAGTGTGGCTGCTAGGGCCTTACGTAGACTATTTGAGTCTTCATTGGTTAGACCAAGGCGGGACAATCACACGAGGATCTTGTACGTAGTGGGTTTGCTTGTTATTAGCTTAGACTTAGTGTAACACCACCAGTAGAGTTCCCGCCCAAATAGGCACGATTAGCTTGGATTCAGTTAGCTGTTTGAGGAATGGGCTGTATTTCCGGACACGTCCAACATGGACACTAGGCATATAACTTTTTACAATTTTTGCAAATAGAAAAAATGGCATACCAAAGTCGAATAGAGCATAAAAAGTATGAAGACTTATTATATTTTTTTTCGAAATCGCATTAAAGCTTCCGCACCAAACGCAATTACTTTTTCTTATTATCATATAGCCATGTGCTTTATCATTAAATTTAGAAGTTTGGATAAATATTATATGTGTAAACATGATTCAAAAAGTGATCTCGCCTCAACAATGTCATATGACGCTGAGGCAAACTTAATTTTGAAATAAAACTTTTGTTAGTAAATTTAAAAAAAGAAAAAAAAATAAATAAATATAAGTGTGACATGCAATACTTATATGAACTGGTTCAAGCTTTTAACCTGCTATATTGTTGTATTTTTTGATTAATTATGAACAAACTAATGTGGATAATAGTTTTACATCCATCTAACGTATTTTTTTGGGTCCGCCATCTAACGTTTTTTTTTCAACTAGTGCTTATTTCGTGAATGGTAACACTTAGCTCATGTCTGATTTGACAAATAATTAGTTTTATCCTTCCGCTAAACGAATATGGTTGTGTATACGCTGGGAAATATGAACAACGCTGGGAAATATTGCGACATTACTTTGAAAATCATGGTAATGTTGCAGAATGTGTGCGAAAATTACGTACGGATTTTGGAAGAAGAGAAGCACCGTCAGCTCCGTATGTTCGTTATCTTGTGAAAAAAGTTCGTAAAGCTTTTCTATTTTACGATAGTTTAACGTAGTCTGAAACTCGGATTTTTAAGGCGAAATGTTATTTTTTTTTTTATTATTTTAAAAAAACATAAAAACGTAAAAAACCATTTGCTCGATGTTTTCAATAATAACTGCTACTATTTCATAATTTTTTTTTTTTTATTTTTATGTGCTTTCCACACATTGAAAAGTTTTGCATTTTTAATAATATCGATCACTCAAAAGAAATAAAGCCTTATTTGGTTGTAAAGCTCATAGTTCTTACTTGTGAGCGTTTACACCACTCTGTGTTAAAGCCCTTCAACATCTAAAAACTTCTAAAGAAAATCGGCAGCTTGCCAAATTTTGCACTTTTTATTGTTATATTTTTAAAAAATTTTATTTACCAGAAATTCTATATGAGCGATGCGGTAAAAATTCGTCTCTCATGCCGTCGAAGAAGGATGTACATTGTGAATGAAATTGGAAGTGTTTGCTCTAATGTTACAACAATATTTTGAAAAAAAAAAAAAAAAAAATTTATGCTTGGTGCCCGTTATTTCTACAAAAAGATAGCTGGTCGGGTTCGCACCTAACAGGTTCTTTACCTATTTCAAAATTTGTTTGCCTTCGTGTTTTTACCTTAAGTTTTCTTTTAAAATATGGCAGCACTAACACCATAGATTTCTATACACAGCTAGATTTCTTTTTGTAGAAATTACGGGCATAAGAATCAAAACTAAAGAATTTCATTATTCCTAGTTTATTATGCTTCGCTTTTAAATGCGCTATTTCTCTTAGTTGTTGCACAAAAAAATAAGCAAAGAAAATTAAATTGTTTGATAAAAAAAAACTCTAAAGAAATGTGAAAAGCATCGTCGTATCGAAAGTAAAAAATCGCCGATACCGATATATCGGAAAATCTGAAGTATCGCCGCTATATCGTCATCGGTATCGGTATTCGTTACATCCCTACAATATATGTTCTAAATTTCATTTAAATCTGTTAGATAGCTGCGGAGAGGCAGAAATTGCACCCGATCTCCCCTCGTGGTCCCATTTTTTAAACAATGCATAGCCTATGTGTTCATATAAATGTGGACAAATCTATGTTTTAAATTTCATTAAAATTGGTCCCTAAAGTCTCTATTCCGGAACTATATGGGGGCTATATGAAATTATGGACCGATTCACCCCATTTGTGCCAATTAGAACCTATGTACCAAATTTTATCAAATTATCTTTAAAATTGCAACCTGTACTTTGTGCACAAGGTAACATGGATAGCCAGCCAGCCAGCCGGACGGACATCCTTAGTTCGTCTTTATTACATAAGACGAGTAATAAATATTATATTATTTCTTAATCAAACATAAATATTAGGTGGGTTCATTTACAGAAAATTATTGCTTATTTTCAATAATTGTTACAAGTAAGTGTTTACGTACTCGAAAAACTTGCAAAAAGAGAGTGTAAAAAGAGCATAAAAATTTCAGAGACAAAATTTTTTTTTGAAAATTTCTAGTAGCAAAATTTTTACTAACAATAATTATTCAACCACCTGTTTCATGTATTTGTTTACAAAACAAAAATAATTTTTATAATTTTTAAATTAAAAGTTTTTCAATTAAATAGGATTTTTTTTTTTTTTTTTAATTTAAGAACGCAAATAGTTGAAATCAATTAAATTCATTAAGAAATGATCTCGTATCTTCCAGCTGAATATTGTCAATAAACCTAACTTGCTAGTTTTTGCTGGTAAAGCGTTCATTTACTTCTTTATTTTTATACCCTCCACCACCACTAGCGGTGAATGTATACTAAGTTTGTCATTCTGTGTGAAACTTATTATACGTCTAGGACCCCATAAAGTATATATATTCTGGCTCCTTGAGTAATTCTAAGTCGATCCAGCGATATCCGTCTGTCTGTCCGTCTGTTGAAAACACGCTCACTTTCGAAAAACGCAAAAGAAAAGAACAAACTTGGTCTCAAATTGCATGTAGTTATTCTAAGCACCATGGGATTGAAATCCAGCAACAACGGTTAAGTAGGATCAGAACTATGAATCAAAATGTGGAACCACCACCCTAAAAAAATTGATAATTTTGATACAAAAACTAACATAAATGGTGGAATCATGCACGGAATGATATAATATTTTACACGAATTCGCTTTGATCGGTTTTCGTGAAGATCGGTCCATAATTAACCATTGGCCCCATATAAACCCTACTCCCGGAAAACAGTTTAGTACGCTTAAAACCGTAATACATAATGCTATCAAAAAAAATTTGGCATATCACAGTTTTATAAGACTAGAAATCGCAGCGTCAAATTTCGCGAAGATCGGCCTATTATTTACCCTAGGCTGGTTTAGTACGCCTAAAACCAAATAAAGCCCACTTTGGGAAAATAATTAAAATCGCCTTAAACTTAAATTCATATGGCCAGAAAAAATTTCATGCAATTTTGTGAAATTCACTGTTAACGCTAAAACGAATTACTCTGCTGTATTGAAATTTATTCTAAAATATTTTTTGTAATACCAGAAATCAGTCTTTCAGAATTTTGGGATAATTGGTCCATAATTTATCAAAGGTCCAATAAAAATGTATTTAAAATAAATATGTGCAATTTTTATCGAATGTACGGTCATATTCTGACGATCGCACGATTTACAACACGAAATACAACAACTTAATTATATAAAAAGAGTAAATTTTGGGATTTCAGTATTTTGGCATAGCTTGGCTACTTTTCAGCCGATTTGGCAGATTTATATACCGACATCTTTAGAAAGAAATGTACCATTTACTTGGATTATAATACTTGTACTCGGGAAGATCTATAGTTCCCGAAAATTGGTATGCGTTAAAAATAAAATTTTATTTTGGGCATAACTTCCATTTCTAGAAAAATAATTTCCGAATTCTTGGGAAATATATTCTGCAACATTTCTTGAGATCAGATGAGTTTAAGAAACCATCATAAGATCAATTTGTTTATTTTTAAGAAATTATTCTAGTTAATTTTTATGTTGGTGGATGCCGTTTGCGTCCCAAAAACAAGTTTTTAAGCAATTACTGGCTTGTAATTACAGCTTGTAATACATCGATTGCATTCTTAACATTTCCTGCTTCGTATTACCCATTGCGTTCGTAAAATTATTAACTGTTTGCACTAATGTTTCCATAGTTCTTTCTAGTCGACTTAAATTAGAAACTGGAGTTTCACCAATATTTGGCAAGGCACCTTACATTGGCATATGATTTTAGGACGTTAGCTAAGGAACTTCTGTGTTCTAGGCTGGTACTTGATTTATTACCTCGACTTAAGGGGCGATTAGATTAGGTTTCGGTCCAACTGAACGCATGAAGATAGAGAATACAGGGCATCCTCTAGGGTTGGCGGTTGCTACAGTTGCAAAGAACTGTACCATGTAATTTTCCACATACAACGCAAACAGGGGGTAAATAGCAGTATGCCTTAGTATGAACAAATTCTTGGCAGTTCATTTCTTTTGTGCTGCTCTTCTATCGTGATTCTTTGTACAGGATTTATTTCAAACTGTAAATGGGGTACGAGGTTTTTTTAAGCATTACGTCGACGGCTTCTTACTCCACTCGAAATATTGATTGAGGATTTTGTTTCCCTATTTTTAATATTTGTAACGTTTTTTATTTTGAATCCCTTTCCTTCTAAAAAGGTTTTTACTTCGTCTGGGTCACCCATGAGTCAATGCCCTTAAACACTACCTGAAGACCTTTTCTGCTCTTCAGTTGGTATGTATAAAAGTTTTTATTAAGTGCTTCAAATTTTGTAATTACTTCGCGAAAGTCATCCTCATGATTCACCTCTACTTTTTGGCTCGTTTATACTACCTCGCTTAATTGCAGCTACATAAAAGGAATTTTCACCTAACAACGAAATCAAACTCTTTATTAACTCATTTGAGTTTTCCTCTCTTAAGCTAAGTCTACACGATATGCTGAATCAGCATATTTATGTTTAACGATTTGCCAGCAGTCCCAACATATCGTATAGACAAAAAATATGACAAGTATTTTGTAACGATGTCAGCAAATGTTTGTTCACAATTATAGAATACATTTAGAAATCATATTACTAGTTTCCAACAAATTTTCTACGTATGATAACATATTTGTTATTTGTTGAAAGTCGTATGCAAGGTTTTTAGCATACGGCAAATTTGATAGCATATAAAATATATGAAAATTTTTATTCTTCCTATTACTAGTACAATTTTGTACAGAACCTCGGAACTCATCAAGATTTTTAACTCATCGACAATCAAGGATAAAAAATGAAGAAAGTGCTTTTAAAATAAAATATTTCTGCTAACGCTTTAGTTTTAGAGTTATAGACAATAAAAGTTGAAAAATTCTTTACCAATATCTCTTTAAGTATAAATTAGATCTCAACAATATGAGTATCGTTGAAGGGCGCTTCCAAATACCTTTAACGTGATATGTAAAAAATGCCGAATTTTAACCAATTTCAAAAAATATTTTTATTAGCTCATGTATTTTAACCGAATTACTCTAATCAATATGTGGTAATAATTTATATTCGTAGGGTAATTAAACAATTCATCATATTTCCCAAATAAAGCGGAACTTTAAATGCTAAAAATTTATAACTGTATTTAAATTAGGTCCAATTTATATTTTTAATACTAAAAATCACTTAACCGAATCTCGTGATGATCGATCCAAAATTTACCATAGCTCCAGTTTAACCCTCCCCCCCATTACAAAAGATTGGAATAACAAAGTAGACATTATAAAAGTTATCATCGCCAAATTTTATATCAATACCAACATCTATAAGGGAGATATGGCTTTGATAATATTTTTGTGAGTGGTATTTGTATGGGACCTATTGTTAAATATTAGTGAGATCGATTATTCGACTTATTTCGAATAGTTGCTATTTAAAAAAGCCCGGCTTTCGGTTAAGCATTTAAGAAATAACCGGTTTTAATTCGTATAAATAAAAACAGAAAAATCAAATTACTTTTTGAAATTAAAAGTTAATTTGAATAAAAACAAACAAATTCACAAAGGTAAGGATCCAACGAAAGACCAAGTTATGACTTAGAATTTTTAAAGCACTTTGGTCTTAAAAAGTTTTTGGAATTTTATAAATTTATTACTTGAGATATTATCCCAATTTTATTTTAAATAAAAAATTTCCGATGTTTTCATATATAAAACGTATCCATAGATCATAATATAGCCCTAAAATTTTGAAATTTTGGCCTTGAAATTTTGATGTTTTCTTGAACATTGTTTTGGTATTTTCAACAATGTCTTTGTACGACACTTTTCCAATCCCGCCCATATTTTGTGGGACGTTATGTATTGATAACCGATATGTTTGTACCTAATTTGGAAACTTTAGCTCGTTTCGTTCTCCAGATATACAGAAATGTATAATGTCTTTCTATGGGAAGTGCCACACCAACTTCTCCAATCCCACCCATTTTTTATAGAGTTGGTAAATTCATCACGAAGATGTTTGTACCGAACTTGAAACCCCTGGCTCTTGCCGTTCACCAGATATACAGAAAAAGAAAATAAAAAAGCAACAACAACATGGGATTTATGGGAAAAATTGGAGGTAGTCGTGGTTTATCTCAGCCATTTGTGGACCGAACTGGCTGAATTTCAATAGCAAAATTATAATGAGCATAACTGACATAAATATATTCCCACCAAGTCATATATGGGATCTTCGGAAAACCCATTTCAACAGACGGACGGCTGGACCAATAACCAGATTTTAACATCCCTTCTCATAAGGAGCCAGAATATACAAATAAACTTTATATGGTCTTAGATCAATATTGTAGAAATTACAAACAGAATGACAAAGTTATATATGTATACCATTTTACCTTCGGTGAAGGGTATACGATTAATAGTTATTTTTTGCCAAAGTATAGTTGGTTATTTTGGTCAAATTATGGTTAATTTAGATCACAAATGTTTAATTTTAACCAAATTATGGTTCATTTCTACCAAATGATAAATTATTGACTGATTAACACAAAATTGCATTGTATTATTATTAGCTAAATAAAAATTTTACTGCAATATCGTTATCCGTTACGGTTTCAGGCGTACTAAAATGTTTTCCGAGAGTGGGCTTTGTATGGGGTCTATGGTTAATTATCGTCCGATCTTAACGAAATTTGACAGTGGAATCTTTAGTTTTATAAAAGTATTTTTCATTAGTTGTAGACTCATCTTAACGAAATTTGGTAGTACGATTTTTAGAGATAAAAACAGTGATTTTTCGAAATTATTTTTATTTATCATATTCATATATGTTTGCTTAACGTTTATTCTTAAGAGGTATTTGTTAATTGTCATCTTGAAAAAACATCATTTTGATAAAAAAAATATTTTATGGACGGAATGAAATTTTGAAACGCAAAAATTTGGTTCTACTGCCCTCGAAAAGATTAAAATTATAAAAATCGTTTTAATGAAAAAACAACTTTATCATTAATTGTTTGCTCAGCTGTTGTTTATTTAATAACTTTTTTTTATTGACTGTTGTAGACTGTACGTTAATATAATTTAAAAATTCATTAGGGCTTTTAGGTAAGATTCATGAAATATCAAAAAAATATTCTATCCGATTTCTTCAATGGTATTTAATAAGTTATTATTTAATATTCTGAAAACGGGTGATTTAAAAGAATTAATCACCAAAATTGCACTTTAAAAACTTTCGAAATGAAATCTCATGGAAATTCACAGGAATATTTTTAACTTTGAATTAAAACTCCTTAATATAAAGAACGGTAATAATTGTATATTCAAATTTGAAAATAAATCCATTCAAATTTCTATACAAATCCATTAAGCGGCATGGCCACACATCAAACTGACTCTTCAAACTCACATTTTGTCAACTCACACGTTTGGTTCGATGTGAATTTGACAAAAATCAAAATACTTTTGATTTTCATAAAAAATGTACGCCAGTTTGATGTGTGTGCACGTTATTTCTTCAAATTTTATTTATGTTTTGTTAAAAAATGCATCAAAATTAGATTTTAAAAAATAACAACTTAATTATATAAAAAAGAGTAAATATTGGGATATCAGTATTTTGGTAATAACTCGGGCATTTTTCAACCGATTTGATAGATTTATATACTGACGTCTTTAGGAAAAAATTTACTCGGAAAGATCTACGGTTCCCGAAAATAGGTATTTTTCATTAAACAAATTATATTTTGGTAATAACTTTTTTGTATCTGAACCGATTTTTCCGAGCAAATATGTTCTTCTAAAGATTTCCGATCTTTTGATATATTTGACGTATTCATAGGTTATAAAACAGCCCTAAAGCTTTTATAAAAATGTTGATGCTTCTTAGCCCATTTTTGGAGTATTTTGCTAATAACTTAAACATTTTTTAACCGATTTGGCTGATTTATATACCGACGTCTTTAGTATTATAAAACTTGGACTCGGGAAGATCTATTGTTCCAGAAAATGAGTATGTTTAAAAAAAAATATTATTTTGGGCATAGCTCTTCCATATGCCAAAAATTTCTAATATTTTGATATATAAGACGTGTCCATATGTCATACTAGAGCTCTAAAATGTAAAATTTTGAGTATTTTCAATAATGTCTTTGTACGGGAGGTACCACGCCCAGTTTTCCAATCCCGCCCATATTTTGTGAGATGTAATGTATTGACAACCGATATGTTTGTACCTAATTGTACCTAATGGAACTGTAGCTCGTTTCGTTCTTCCGATATACAGAAATGTAAAACGTCTTTGATGATGATTGTGCCAAATTTGAAAACCGTTCTCCAGATATACAGAAAAAAAAAATTTTTAAAACAACAACAACATGGGATTTATGGGAAAAATTGGTGGTTGTAGTGGTTTTTTATCCCATATCTTTCATATCTCAGCCATTCTCAGCGATCTTACTGAATTTCAATAGCAAACAACTCGGGACTATATGCGAGATAAATGTATAACAACCTAGCCTCCATCATACCTGGGGTCTTCGAAAAACCCGTTTCAACGAACGGGCAGACGGACAGATGGACAACCAGATTTGAACTTCCCTTCTCATAAGGAGCCAGAATATATATACTTTATAGGGTCTAAGATCAATATTGTAGAAATTACAAACGGAATGATAAAATTATATATACCCTTTTACCTTCGGTGAATGGTATAAAAAGTAATGAAAGTTTATATATACAAGTGGTTTTTGCACCACAGAAAGTGTGTACTTAAACTTATCTTCACATTAAATGTTCTGAAGCCATTTAAGGAGGTATGCTTTTATTTTTGCTCGTATTTATTAAAGCTGCTTATTATGAATATTTTTATTACAAATATTAACGGACTAAAAAAATTAGTCCCCATCTTATCTGGGAACTTTGGAAACCCCATTTTAACCAACAGAGGGACAGAGGAACATCGTTAAATCAACTTGACTCCTCATAAGAACTTTTTAGAGTCTAAGATCAATAATGTAGAAATTATATCGTAGAAATTATATCGCTGGCTTAATACAAAAATGCGTAACTTGATTTTTTGTTTGTTTAAAGGGGCAAAATAAAACTTAATAAAATCCGTAAAATTGAAGATATAAAATTAGTTTTAGTGCAATTTTACACTATATGTAGCTCCCTGAAATTTTCAAGCAAGATTCGTTTGAAATTCGTCTTCCAGAATAAACAAAAAAATCTACTTTGCTAAGATTTCTAATATTAAGCCATCGATTTCCTTATTCCCTTTCCACTTGTGGAAAAGGCTATAGAAACAAATGGGGAAGATTACAAAATAACTTTTGAATGTTTTTAAAGAATATTTAATAAAATTGTCACAAATTATAATACATATCAGGGTTG
The DNA here is from genome assembly GCA_943735925.1 of Pollenia amentaria. Lineage (NCBI taxonomy): Eukaryota > Metazoa > Arthropoda > Insecta > Diptera > Polleniidae > Pollenia > Pollenia amentaria. The sequence goes on from OX031008.1 coordinate 162,093,734, forward strand.
CAATATCAGAACGTGAAAATTGTATCAACAAGCTCATGAAATTGTACTTTTCCGACCCCAATTGTACCAACTAATTTTATATATAATTCTTTTTTTTTATTTTAAACAAAAGCAACAACAAACATAAACATAACATTAAATTGTACATTAAAATTAATTTTTGTTATAATAAAATTACAATTTCATATCAATAAAAAAATACACTACGTTATACGTTCATATAAAATCGAAAAACAAGGTACATAAAAAGACTCGATATATTCATGAAATCAAATTGTTGTTTACTTACCTACTAAGGGAAAGCTATGATTCGTCCTGCCCGGTTACATCTCCGGGTAGGCGTAAACAAGCCAAATGGTGGACTGGGGAACTTCAGGTTCAAAGGCCGACGGTTAGGAGATTGTTTAATAGGGCCAAGCTTACGGGGACACCGGCTGATTGGAACATACACAAAGTGCATTTCAAAAAGTATAACTCGGATCCCAAAAGGGCAAAGCGGCTCTCATGGAGGTAGTACTGTGAATCCATTGACAATGTCAACGAATTGTCTAGATTCCGATTGATTCTATCAAGGAATCCTAGAGCCCTAGAATATATCCAAAGTAATAACAGCTCATGGGCCGAGTCTGGCTCTGAGTCCCTAACGTTAGTTATGGAGGCGCTCTTTCCTGGGTGTGCGGAAACCGGAGGTATGGACGATGGTCAATGGGACGGGGAGTCTGTGACATCGAGTCATACATCCGGCTGTGTCGAGGAAATAGTCACGAGGGAGAAACTGGGATGGCTGGTCAATACTTCCGCACTATATATATGGGATATCTTTAGGAAATGCGTCAGTAGGACGTATATGGGGTGGATTGAGGTCAGACTGGTAGGACAAGCCACTTGAAGCAGGGGGATTTAGACCTATTAATCTATCTTAATTTTTGTTGAAGACACTTTAGAGACTGCTAAATAACTATCTCAGAAGCAATATTCATACCCACCTCATTATCAACGCTCAACACGCCTAACTTAAGGGTAAATATATTGAGAGTGCGCTACATGAGCTAGTAGATTTTTGTGCGGACGGCCTGAACCATATAGATTATACTCTTGCCGCATTTTTGGATATAGAAGGAGTATCCAATAACATTAGGTTTGAGGCAATTAGGGGTTCGTTGTAAGAGCTGGGTGTTCAAAACTTTTTGCTGAAGTGGATAGTCTGTATGCTTAGCAGTATAATTAAAACCTCAAGGATCATAGTAGGGCGTCGCTACAGGGGTGGGTTCTATCGCTTCTACTGTGGTTGCTTGCGGTCAACGGGATTCTCGGGTGATTTCACTCCAAGGTTAGGAAAGTCGTTCCTTATGCGGATGACATAGTTTTTCTAGTAAGGGAACATTTTCTATCCACGATCGGTGCTATTATGCAGCTGATGCTGGGCGAACTTTCGGCATGGGCGAAGGACAAGGGCCTGGTGCTCTTAACCAGAAGGTATAAGATATATGCTTTTAAGATGACTGTGGATGGCATCGAGCTAAGTCTATCTGATGGGGCTAAGCTTTTGGGTAACTTCCTTGATTGTAAAAAGGAAGAGAAATGCTCAGAAGAGGATGAAAAAGAGACTCAATGACTACTACACATGCAGTAAATCAATAGGCCAGACTACGGCCAGATAAAGTTAGCTGGATTTATTAATCGGTGGTTATGCCTATTTCTATTTATGGATGCACTGTTTGGGGGTTGATGAAGGGCATTTATAGGAAGATGCTCAACAAAGCTCAAAGGAGTGCACACTTGACATCACAGGTGCAAGGAGAAGCACACCACCATTGAATATCCTACTACATCTGTACCCCATTGAACATTATGTGAGGAGTGTGGCTGCTAGGGCCTTACGTAGACTATTTGAGTCTTCATTGGTTAGACCAAGGCGGGACAATCACACGAGGATCTTGTACGTAGTGGGTTTGCTTGTTATTAGCTTAGACTTAGTGTAACACCACCAGTAGAGTTCCCGCCCAAATAGGCACGATTAGCTTGGATTCAGTTAGCTGTTTGAGGAATGGGCTGTATTTCCGGACACGTCCAACATGGACACTAGGCATATAACTTTTTACAATTTTTGCAAATAGAAAAAATGGCATACCAAAGTCGAATAGAGCATAAAAAGTATGAAGACTTATTATATTTTTTTTCGAAATCGCATTAAAGCTTCCGCACCAAACGCAATTACTTTTTCTTATTATCATATAGCCATGTGCTTTATCATTAAATTTAGAAGTTTGGATAAATATTATATGTGTAAACATGATTCAAAAAGTGATCTCGCCTCAACAATGTCATATGACGCTGAGGCAAACTTAATTTTGAAATAAAACTTTTGTTAGTAAATTTAAAAAAAGAAAAAAAAATAAATAAATATAAGTGTGACATGCAATACTTATATGAACTGGTTCAAGCTTTTAACCTGCTATATTGTTGTATTTTTTGATTAATTATGAACAAACTAATGTGGATAATAGTTTTACATCCATCTAACGTATTTTTTTGGGTCCGCCATCTAACGTTTTTTTTTCAACTAGTGCTTATTTCGTGAATGGTAACACTTAGCTCATGTCTGATTTGACAAATAATTAGTTTTATCCTTCCGATAAACGAATATGGTTGTGTATACGCTGGGAAATATGAACAACGCTGGGAAATATTGCGACATTACTTTGAAAATCATGGTAATGTTGCAGAATGTGTGCGAAAATTACGTACGGATTTTGGAAGAAGAGAAGCACCGTCAGCTCCGTATGTTCGTTATCTTGTGAAAAAAGTGAAAGAAACTGGCATCCTCATTGATAAACCAAACCGTGAAAAGCCAAAAACAGTTCGTACACACGAGAATATTGCTGCTGTGGCAAAAAGTCAATTCACCGTCGTTCTCAACAATTGAACATTTCGGAGACATCATTGAGACGAATTTTGCATAAAGACCTTGGTATGACGCCATTTGAATGAAATTATTGTCCATTATTAACCGGAAGGTCTGTACTTTCAAATAAAAAAAGAAATTTGAGAAAATATTCAGTACTTTTTTTTATAGCATTTTCAAAAACAAAAAGTTATTTGGCGGACCCGTTATATTAAACAAAAAGACCGAAATTTTAAATATGTCTATATATGAAATGTCTGAAGTACACAGCAAAGTATTCCTGCATGCGTAAAATTTACGCAGTTTATCTTTCTAGCGTTAAATGCTTAAAAAAAATTGTTCTCTATAATAAATTTGGAGCAGTTCCAGCTCTCAGTAATGCTCCTTGCAATTCTAGAGCTATTCTGCCACTTTTGTGTTTAATATTAACAAAAATAATTTCGCCACACTACAAAAACCATTGTCTGATTTTACAAGAGCAAATGAATGTTTTCTCAGACATTGGGTCAAAAAACCATCAGCTATTCAGGAAGTTCAGCGAATCAACCTTTTGCTATTGTGATAATCATCACCTACATTAAATTTAAAACTTATTTCATATAAAACATTTTACAATTATTAAGGGTGGGAAGCTATACAACACAGTTGAGTCCATTATTAAACGATGTGAAAAATAAAGTTAATCAAAATAATATTATGATAAATACAGAAAAAAACAAAATTTAATTTGTGAAAAACCACCGACATAGTTGGATGCGGCAATATTTTCCCCAAACAAAACTGAATTACCAAGAAAAAGCGAAAAAGAGTGAGAACAAGTTAGAGTGCTATATTCGGCAGTGCCGAATCTTTGGTACCCTCCACCGACAGGTGTGGGCTCTATATGATACATACATATATATTATTAACTAATCTTCACAAAAGTTGGTTGCGGTTTAGACCTGAATTCAATTATTGACCGACAATAAGAAAATTTTATGCGTTTCTTGTTAGAACTTTGAACTGGGTTGAGTAAAATATCATGATTCGTAAAAGTTTTAACCGAACTAAAATAATTTTTAGGAAGGTAATTTGTATTGGACCTATGGTAAATTATGGCCAATTCATCCCAAAATTCTGAAGACTGATTTCTGGTATTACAAAAAATAAATAAGAATAAATTTCAATACTGCAGGGTAATTAGTTTTAGCGTTAACAGTAAATTTCACAAATTTGCATGATATTTTTTCTGGCGATATGAATTTAAGTAAGAAATTTTACCGCAGTATCTATATCTGCGATGGTTTTAGGCGAATTTAATTATTTTCCCAAAGTGGGCTTTATTAGGTTTTAGGCGCAATAAACTGTTTTCCGAGAGTATTGTTTATATGGGGCCTAGGGTAAATTCAACCTTTGGACCAATCTTCACGAAATTTATTTATTTTTATTTTTTTTTTTTCAGTGTTTATTTATTGAATCTTCATATATTTAATATGAACTAACAATAATTAATGAAATCTTAACCTAATATTTGCTTTATGTCCTGCCAGTGCCAGACAAAAAATATTTCGTCATCACGGGTTCTGTGCACATATGTAGGTGTTTATTGCTCATCTGAATGGGTGAGTGCTGCAGTGTATCTTCTTCTTAAGCGAGTGTGGCCGCCAAAATTTAAAATATTTCTAACTATGTAATGAATTTGGGTGCAGTTCCAGCCTTTTTAAACGAAATTTGGCAGTGTGATTTCTCGTCCTATTTAACTGTGACGTACTGAATTTTAGTATGATATCGTTATTTATTGCGGTTTTAGGCGTACTAAACTGTTTTCCGGGAGTAAGGTTTATATGGGGCCTATACTCAATTATGGACCGATCTTCACGAAATTTAACAGTATCATTTGTAGTCGTATAAAGCGAATTCGCGGTGTTTCCACATTTTGATTTATTGTTCTGATCCTACTGAACCGATGTTGCTGGATTTTAATCCCAAACTGCTTAGGATAAGTACAAGCAATTTGAGACCAAGTTGGTTCTTTTCTTTTGCGTTTTTCGAAAGTGAGCGTGTTTTCAACAGACTTGTTTGGAGGTGTTCAGACGATGTGTACAAATTTAACATGTGAAAAAGTGACAGTACACATGACAAATACACATATTGTGACATAGCTTAAGACCGGAAACTGTAGGCACATAAAGCCCATTTCGTTCTTTCGTTTTAATAATATTTTGGAAGGAAAAAATCCTCCACACATTGGAACTGATAATACCCCACTTACAATTCCTGAAAGTTCAAGAAACACCAATTCGTTCTATTCATTTTTCATTTCAGAAAATTTAGTCCAAAAGTTGTATTTACTTTCATTTTTTAAATCTTTTAATATTTCTATATCTGCCAGAGATCTAAACTGTTTGTTAATTGAGTCAAAGTGTGCATAGGTTAGGTTAGGTTCCATGGGCAGGCATCGAGAGACAGCTCACTTGGGTCATTCAGCGGTCCCTTTGTGATACTCAGCGCCAATGCCCATCCCAAAGAGCAGTTGATCAGATGGCGTCACTGCAAAGTTGAGCCAATTCGTCTTCCTAGTGAAGAGAAGAAGCAGTCTTAGTCAAAATTTGCATACTCGTTTGAAATTTTTTTTTATTCAAAATGGCACTCTACTACTCGTTCTGCCCGAAACAATATTTTCTGGAATAAATTTACTAAACCAGTTTAAAACTTCGTAATTAAAATCTACTTTTACTGTCAGCGCGTGGCAAAATTTTAAATAATTTTTTTTGCAATTTCCTTCATTCTTCACCACATCACGTTAAACATCATTTTTGAAAATATAAATTCCTACTTCTGTCCCACAGTTAGGTTTATATTTGATATTTAATATTTGTTACACAGAAAAAATTATTAAATTTCTCCTATCACCAAATTTGTTCTAAATTCATAATATCAAGCAAACAAGTTGTTGATTTTGCACCTATTACCAAAATGATTATATTGATTACTAAAAATTTTAAAATTTTGAAAAAATATTTTCAATAAATGATATTTTTAATTTTAATTAAAATAGTGATCAAAAAACTTTCAAATTTTAAACAATGTGTTAATTTATTTAAATAAATATTGACAATACCCAACAACAATTCTACATGTTTAAATTATTTTATTTTAAACGAAAAAAGTCAATTAAGATTTTTTGTTATTTAATTAAAAGTTTATTTCAAAACAACTAAAATGTTAATTAAATCAAAATTAAATTTTTTCAGCTAAAAAAATTATTGATTCAATTATCACATTAATTAAATTAAAATAATTTTTAGACCATTTTTTTAATTGATAAAACACTTTTTTCTGTGTAAGGATTTCTTTTTTCTTTAAATTGCGGCCCGTTTGAAACATGCATACGTCCGTCTTCTGCTTGCATTTCCCAAATTTTTAGTATTTACGATTTTTAATACATATTGAAGAAAGAGAAATAACCGTTTGGAAAGTGGATTGGAAAAACCCGATACAGATGAATCGTAATTTCGAATTTTTAAATGCAGCCTTAAAATCATTTAAAGTAAAATAATAATTTAAATATCTTGTTTTTAACTTTCTATCGTGATAACCACCTAATAGCGCAATATTTATAAATAACATGGATGACAGTACCAAATCGAATGTTTTGATGCAGCTGCGGAAATTTAAAATGTGGCATAAACAACCATTTTTCAAATAAATGTGGCACTAAAGACTTAAATTTTGACTGTACACCATTTGCAGAGCCTGTCTTTACAGTACAATTATCAGTCATTGTACGAACCATGTTATTTTTGGGAATGTTATTGTTTCAGAGCCATCAAGCCCAATAGAATAGAAGTTTTTCTTACAAAACTCAGTTATGTTCTTAATATTAAGGGGACCAGTCGAATTTGTTAAAATTTTTGTGACTTTTGCCTATTTATTATGATTTTTTTCGCGATTTCAGAGTCAGTCACCCCTTATTTAGACGATCTAAAACTTGAAGCTAAATCACATCTCAAAGAAATGATAGCAAAGATGAGTTGCCACCACAAATTAATTAAAACGATGAACTAGGAAAATTCCATAAAAACATAAACTGAGAAAGTTTGTAAATTGTACCACATTAGTAATTGGTGCACCATTGTACTTTTGACGTTTAAATTGTACCAAAAAAAGTACAATTGTACCAACTTTTTCAACCCTGATAGATAATAATGTAAGAATGCGTTAAGGGCATAATAAACCACACAAATTGCTTGGCAAACATGCACTTTGCTTTTGCTTCTGTTTGCCAATAAACACCACAATCATATATCGTACAAACATTACTTTTTCATTTTTGTTTTGCTTTCAATGAATGCTGACGACGATTATTCTGCGGCAATTTTGCTCGCTATTTGTTTAACCCCAGGATTACCCAGGAAAACCGGGACGTGAATTCTATAAATGATATGTTCTGAATCGAATGAAACTAATTTGGATTCGATTGGAACAAATAAGTGGGGTTAAATTCCATTTTTATGTAAAAGTCTATGAAATTACCTTCTTGGCCTGGCCAGACCAAATTTTTTTTTTTTTGCTTGCAATTTCTTTCAAATTGGACAGAATATTAAAAAACAGAAACGTGAATTCTATTAATGATATGTTCTGAATCGTATGAATTAAGTTTGAATCAAATCAGAAAACTACGGCCATTTATGTGCTTAGTTCAATTTAACTAACAAACCTAAATCAAAACTCGTTTCAGCTGTGGTAGATGTGAAAAAGAAATGTTTGAAATTAAGGACCTCAATTTGGATGACTTGAATGTGGAATAAAATAATAAATTAATAAAATTGTTGAATAAATTCGTATAATATACATTTATAAGCATACGTTCAATAAAAAATATATTTATTTACTTTTTATTTAATTGGGGGTTTTAGCTGTACAAATTGTGGTCTGGCCAGACCAAGAGGAGAACGTAGTGGTAAAAATTTACCGAGAATCCTAGGGTTAAAACGTAGAAGAAATATAAAATAAAGAAAAATAATTTGTAGATAATAGTTCTCTAAACAATAAGCTGTTTTGGGGCAAACAATGCTGCTTAAAATTTACGACTGAAAATGATTTTATTGATTCTTCTTCTACGTGTTTAATCTGCAAAGTTTTCACTGAAATGATTACTAGACACCACAAAAAGTTTGACAAATATCCAACATATCTGCCAAATATTAAAAAATTTTAATATTTCTACAAACATTGCTTCAAATGTTTTTCTAAACAGCAAACACCCCAATTAACAACCCAAAATATTTGTTCAAACGTAAATTTTTGACCAGGGACCCGAAATAACTGTTATTATTTTTTAAATATCCAATAGGTTATGGAAAAAATAACTGAAAAAAAATTGGTCCTGGAATAATAATTATAAATTACCCAGAAAATTGTAGTTCTGCCATAAACATTATGAAAGATTATTATTTTTTTGGTCTTTGATAACCGTTATGAAAGATTATTATTTTTTTTGGTCTTTGATAACCGTTATTGAAGATTATTAATTTTTTTGGTCTTTGGTAACCATTATGAAAGATTTTTATTCTTATTGGTCTTCTATAACCATTATAAAAGATTTTTATTTTTTCTGTCTTCTATAACCACGCTACAGTTCGCAAATCTTAAGGTATTTTTATAAAATTTCGCACACTGACTTATATTTGCACAAGGACGTACTTTTTTTTAACTGATTTTGGTTAGGATCCGCAAATTTTTTTATATCTTTCTCATATTTGGTAAATAGAAACAAATTATGCCACACAATCATGGTGCTGAGTATACATAAAATCGCCCCAGTTTTAGGCATATTTTCCCGATTTTTTTTTATATACACGAAACTTTGCACTAAAATTGTATTTATATACCATTGAGTAGTGAGTGCTGTTGGTGTAGTAGCTAAGATGTGGACTCTGATATGGAAGACCGAAAAAAATATAAATCTTTTGTAATGGTTGCGGAAGACCAAAAAAAATTAAAATCTTTTATAATGGTTATAGAAGACCAAAAAAAATAAAAGTCTTTTGTAATGGTTACGGAAGACCAAAAAAAATTTAAATCTTTTGTAATGGTTATGGAAGCCCAAAAAAAACAAAAACAAACTATTACGGTTATCAAAGACCAAAAAAATATTGGTTATTTGTAACTATTATTCTGAGAGCAGGTTTTAAAAATTCGTGATAAATTATTATTTCAGGATTTTTTCAAATATTGGTTATAACCGTTATGTCCCTGTTTTTGACATGTTTGCCAAGCTATTTGTGTGGTTTATTAGGCTGTAGGAAAAATCGCCCAAAGAAAAATGGCCCAAAAAAAGAAATGAAAAATCGCCCAAAAAAATTCCATGTAAAATTGGGCCTAAATTCATATTGAAAGTGACCTAAAATTTTTGGGCTATTTTTCGTTATTGTTGGGTGATTTTTCGTTTTTTAAATTTGTGTTCTAGGCTGGTACTTGATTTATTACCTCGACTTAAGGGGCGATTAGATTAGGTTTCGGTCCAACTGAACGCATGAAGATAGAGAATACAGGGCATCCTCTAGGGTTGGCGGTTGCTACAGTTGCAAAGAACTGTACCATGTAATTTTCCACATACAACGCAAACAGGGGGTAAATAGCAGTATGCCTTAGTATGAACAAATTCTTGGCAGTTCATTTCTTTTGTGCTGCTCTTCTATCGTGATTCTTTGTACAGGATTTATTTCAAACTGTAAATGGGGTACGAGGTTTTTTTAAGCATTACGTCGACGGCTTCTTACTCCACTCGAAATATTGATTGAGGATTTTGTTTCCCTATTTTTAATATTTGTAACGTTTTTTATTTTGAATCCCTTTCCTTCTAAAAAGGTTTTTACTTCGTCTGGGTCACCCATGAGTCAATGCCCTTAAACACTACCTGAAGACCTTTTCTGCTCTTCAGTTGGTATGTATAAAAGTTTTTATTAAGTGCTTCAAATTTTGTAATTACTTCGCGAAAGTCATCCTCATGATTCACCTCTACTTTTTGGCTCGTTTATACTACCTCGCTTAATTGCAGCTACATAAAAGGAATTTTCACCTAACAACGAAATCAAACTCTTTATTAACTCATTTGAGTTTTCCTCTCTTAAGCTAAGTCTACACGATATGCTGAATCAGCATATTTATGTTTAACGATTTGCCAGCAGTCCCAACATATCGTATAGACAAAAAATATGACAAGTATTTTGTAACGATGTCAGCAAATGTTTGTTCACAATTATAGAATACATTTAGAAATCATATTACTAGTTTCCAACAAATTTTCTACGTATGATAACATATTTGTTATTTGTTGAAAGTCGTATGCAAGGTTTTTAGCATACGGCAAATTTGATAGCATATAAAATATATGAAAATTTTTATTCTTCCTATTACTAGTACAATTTTGTACAGAACCTCGGAACTCATCAAGATTTTTAACTCATCGACAATCAAGGATAAAAAATGAAGAAAGTGCTTTTAAAATAAAATATTTCTGCTAACGCTTTAGTTTTAGAGTTATAGACAATAAAAGTTGAAAAATTCTTTACCAATATCTCTTTAAGTATAAATTAGATCTCAACAATATGAGTATCGTTGAAGGGCGCTTCCAAATACCTTTAACGTGATATGTAAAAAATGCCGAATTTTAACCAATTTCAAAAAATATTTTTATTAGCTCATGTATTTTAACCGAATTACTCTAATCAATATGTGGTAATAATTTATATTCGTAGGGTAATTAAACAATTCATCATATTTCCCAAATAAAGCGGAACTTTAAATGCTAAAAATTTATAACTGTATTTAAATTAGGTCCAATTTATATTTTTAATACTAAAAATCACTTAACCGAATCTCGTGATGATCGATCCAAAATTTACCATAGCTCCAGTTTAACCCTCCCCCCCATTACAAAAGATTGGAATAACAAAGTAGACATTATAAAAGTTATCATCGCCAAATTTTATATCAATACCAACATCTATAAGGGAGATATGGCTTTGATAATATTTTTGTGAGTGGTATTTGTATGGGACCTATTGTTAAATATTAGTGAGATCGATTATTCGACTTATTTCGAATAGTTGCTATTTAAAAAAGCCCGGCTTTCGGTTAAGCATTTAAGAAATAACCGGTTTTAATTCGTATAAATAAAAACAGAAAAATCAAATTACTTTTTGAAATTAAAAGTTAATTTGAATAAAAACAAACAAATTCACAAAGGTAAGGATCCAACGAAAGACCAAGTTATGACTTAGAATTTTTAAAGCACTTTGGTCTTAAAAAGTTTTTGGAATTTTATAAATTTATTACTTGAGATATTATCCCAATTTTATTTTAAATAAAAAATTTCCGATGTTTTCATATATAAAACGTATCCATAGATCATAATATAGCCCTAAAATTTTGAAATTTTGGCCTTGAAATTTTGATGTTTTCTTGAACATTGTTTTGGTATTTTCAACAATGTCTTTGTACGACACTTTTCCAATCCCGCCCATATTTTGTGGGATGTTTTGTATTGATAACCGATATGTTTGTACCTAATTTGGAAACTTTAGCTCGTTTCGTTCTCCAGATATACAGAAATGTATAATGTCTTTCTATGGGAAGTGCCACACCAACTTCTCCAATCCCACCCATTTTTTATAGAGTTGGTAAATTCATCACGAAGATGTTTGTACCGAACTTGAAACCCCTGGCTCTTGCCGTTCACCAGATATACAGAAAAAGAAAATAAAAAAGCAACAACAACATGGGATTTATGGGAAAAATTGGAGGTAGTCGTGGTTTATCTCAGCCATTTGTGGACCGAACTGGCTGAATTTCAATAGCAAAATTATAATGAGCATAACTGACATAAATATATTCCCACCAAGTCATATATGGGATCTTCGGAAAACCCATTTCAACAGACGGACGGCTGGACCAATAACCAGATTTTAACATCCCTTCTCATAAGGAGCCAGAATATACAAATAAACTTTATATGGTCTTAGATCAATATTGTAGAAATTACAAACAGAATGACAAAGTTATATATGTATACCATTTTACCTTCGGTGAAGGGTATACGATTAATAGTTATTTTTTGCCAAAGTATAGTTGGTTATTTTGGTCAAATTATGGTTAATTTAGATCACAAATGTTTAATTTTAACCAAATTATGGTTCATTTCTACCAAATGATAAATTATTGACTGATTAACACAAAATTGCATTGTATTATTATTAGCTAAATAAAAATTTTACTGCAATATCGTTATCCGTTACGGTTTCAGGCGTACTAAAATGTTTTCCGAGAGTGGGCTTTGTATGGGGTCTATGGTTAATTATCGTCCGATCTTAACGAAATTTGACAGTGGAATCTTTAGTTTTATAAAAGTATTTTTCATTAGTTGTAGACTCATCTTAACGAAATTTGGTAGTACGATTTTTAGAGATAAAAACAGTGATTTTTCGAAATTATTTTTATTTATCATATTCATATATGTTTGCTTAACGTTTATTCTTAAGAGGTATTTGTTAATTGTCATCTTGAAAAAACATCATTTTGATAAAAAAAATATTTTATGGACGGAATGAAATTTTGAAACGCAAAAATTTGGTTCTACTGCCCTCGAAAAGATTAAAATTATAAAAATCGTTTTAATGAAAAAACAACTTTATCATTAATTGTTTGCTCAGCTGTTGTTTATTTAATAACTTTTTTTTATTGACTGTTGTAGACTGTACGTTAATATAATTTAAAAATTCATTAGGGCTTTTAGGTAAGATTCATGAAATATCAAAAAAATATTCTATCCGATTTCTTCAATGGTATTTAATAAGTTATTATTTAATATTCTGAAAACGGGTGATTTAAAAGAATTAATCACCAAAATTGCACTTTAAAAACTTTCGAAATGAAATCTCATGGAAATTCACAGGAATATTTTTAACTTTGAATTAAAACTCCTTAATATAAAGAACGGTAATAATTGTATATTCAAATTTGAAAATAAATCCATTCAAATTTCTATACAAATCCATTAAGCGGCATGGCCACACATCAAACTGACTCTTCAAACTCACATTTTGTCAACTCACACGTTTGGTTCGATGTGAATTTGACAAAAATCAAAATACTTTTGATTTTCATAAAAAATGTACGCCAGTTTGATGTGTGTGCACGTTATTTCTTCAAATTTTATTTATGTTTTGTTAAAAAATGCATCAAAATTAGATTTTAAAAAATAACAACTTAATTATATAAAAAAGAGTAAATATTGGGATATCAGTATTTTGGTAATAACTCGGGCATTTTTCAACCGATTTGATAGATTTATATACTGACGTCTTTAGGAAAAAATTTACTCGGAAAGATCTACGGTTCCCGAAAATAGGTATTTTTCATTAAACAAATTATATTTTGGTAATAACTTTTTTGTATCTGAACCGATTTTTCCGAGCAAATATGTTCTTCTAAAGATTTCCGATCTTTTGATATATTTGACGTATTCATAGGTTATAAAACAGCCCTAAAGCTTTTATAAAAATGTTGATGCTTCTTAGCCCATTTTTGGAGTATTTTGCTAATAACTTAAACATTTTTTAACCGATTTGGCTGATTTATATACCGACGTCTTTAGTATTATAAAACTTGGACTCGGGAAGATCTATTGTTCCAGAAAATGAGTATGTTTAAAAAAAAATATTATTTTGGGCATAGCTCTTCCATATGCCAAAAATTTCTAATATTTTGATATATAAGACGTGTCCATATGTCATACTAGAGCTCTAAAATGTAAAATTTTGAGTATTTTCAATAATGTCTTTGTACGGGAGGTACCACGCCCAGTTTTCCAATCCCGCCCATATTTTGTGAGATGTAATGTATTGACAACCGATATGTTTGTACCTAATTGTACCTAATGGAACTGTAGCTCGTTTCGTTCTTCCGATATACAGAAATGTAAAACGTCTTTGATGATGATTGTGCCAAATTTGAAAACCGTTCTCCAGATATACAGAAAAAAAAAATTTTTAAAACAACAACAACATGGGATTTATGGGAAAAATTGGTGGTTGTAGTGGTTTTTTATCCCATATCTTTCATATCTCAGCCATTCTCAGCGATCTTACTGAATTTCAATAGCAAACAACTCGGGACTATATGCGAGATAAATGTATAACAACCTAGCCTCCATCATACCTGGGGTCTTCGAAAAACCCGTTTCAACGAACGGGCAGACGGACAGATGGACAACCAGATTTGAACTTCCCTTCTCATAAGGAGCCAGAATATATATACTTTATAGGGTCTAAGATCAATATTGTAGAAATTACAAACGGAATGATAAAATTATATATACCCTTTTACCTTCGGTGAATGGTATAAAAAGTAATGAAAGTTTATATATACAAGTGGTTTTTGCACCACAGAAAGTGTGTACTTAAACTTATCTTCACATTAAATGTTCTGAAGCCATTTAAGGAGGTATGCTTTTATTTTTGCTCGTATTTATTAAAGCTGCTTATTATGAATATTTTTATTACAAATATTAACGGACTAAAAAAATTAGTCCCCATCTTATCTGGGAACTTTGGAAACCCCATTTTAACCAACAGAGGGACAGAGGAACATCGTTAAATCAACTTGACTCCTCATAAGAACTTTTTAGAGTCTAAGATCAATAATGTAGAAATTATATCGTAGAAATTATATCGCTGGCTTAATACAAAAATGCGTAACTTGATTTTTTGTTTGTTTAAAGGGGCAAAATAAAACTTAATAAAATCCGTAAAATTGAAGATATAAAATTAGTTTTAGTGCAATTTTACACTATATGTAGCTCCCTGAAATTTTCAAGCAAGATTCGTTTGAAATTCGTCTTCCAGAATAAACAAAAAAATCTACTTTGCTAAGATTTCTAATATTAAGCCATCGATTTCCTTATTCCCTTTCCACTTGTGGAAAAGGCTATAGAAACAAATGGGGAAGATTACAAAATAACTTTTGAATGTTTTTAAAGAATATTTAATAAAATTGTCACAAATTATAATACATATCAGGGTTGCAATATCAGAACGTGAAAATTGTATCAACAAGCTCATGAAATTGTACTTTTCCGACCCCAATTGTACCAACTAATTTTATATATAATTCTTTTTTTTTATTTTAAACAAAAGCAACAACAAACATAAACATAACATTAAATTGTACATTAAAATTAATTTTTGTTATAATAAAATTACAATTTCATATCAATAAAAAAATACACTACGTTATACGTTCATATAAAATCGAAAAACAAGGTACATAAAAAGACTCGATATATTCATGAAATCAAATTGTTGTTTACTTACCTACTAAGGGAAAGCTATGATTCGTCCTGCCCGGTTACATCTCCGGGTAGGCGTAAACAAGCCAAATGGTGGACTGGGGAACTTCAGGTTCAAAGGCCGACGGTTAGGAGATTGTTTAATAGGGCCAAGCTTACGGGGACACCGGCTGATTGGAACATACACAAAGTGCATTTCAAAAAGTATAACTCGGATCCCAAAAGGGCAAAGCGGCTCTCATGGAGGTAGTACTGTGAATCCATTGACAATGTCAACGAATTGTCTAGATTCCGATTGATTCTATCAAGGAATCCTAGAGCCCTAGAATATATCCAAAGTAATAACAGCTCATGGGCCGAGTCTGGCTCTGAGTCCCTAACGTTAGTTATGGAGGCGCTCTTTCCTGGGTGTGCGGAAACCGGAGGTATGGACGATGGTCAATGGGACGGGGAGTCTGTGACATCGAGTCATACATCCGGCTGTGTCGAGGAAATAGTCACGAGGGAGAAACTGGGATGGCTGGTCAATACTTCCGCACTATATATATGGGATATCTTTAGGAAATGCGTCAGTAGGACGTATATGGGGTGGATTGAGGTCAGACTGGTAGGACAAGCCACTTGAAGCAGGGGGATTTAGACCTATTAATCTATCTTAATTTTTGTTGAAGACACTTTAGAGACTGCTAAATAACTATCTCAGAAGCAATATTCATACCCACCTCATTATCAACGCTCAACACGCCTAACTTAAGGGTAAATATATTGAGAGTGCGCTACATGAGCTAGTAGATTTTTGTGCGGACGGCCTGAACCATATAGATTATACTCTTGCCGCATTTTTGGATATAGAAGGAGTATCCAATAACATTAGGTTTGAGGCAATTAGGGGTTCGTTGTAAGAGCTGGGTGTTCAAAACTTTTTGCTGAAGTGGATAGTCTGTATGCTTAGCAGTATAATTAAAACCTCAAGGATCATAGTAGGGCGTCGCTACAGGGGTGGGTTCTATCGCTTCTACTGTGGTTGCTTGCGGTCAACGGGATTCTCAGGTGATTTCACTCCAAGGTTAGGAAAGTCGTTCCTTATGCGGATGACATAGTTTTTCTAGTAAGGGAACATTTTCTATCCACGATCGGTGCTATTATGCAGCTGATGCTGGGCGAACTTTCGGCATGGGCGAAGGACAAGGGCCTGGTGCTCTTAACCAGAAGGTATAAGATATATGCTTTTAAGATGACTGTGGATGGCATCGAGCTAAGTCTATCTGATGGGGCTAAGCTTTTGGGTAACTTCCTTGATTGTAAAAAGGAAGAGAAATGCTCAGAAGAGGATGAAAAAGAGACTCAATGACTACTACACATGCAGTAAATCAATAGGCCAGACTACGGCCAGATAAAGTTAGCTGGATTTATTAATCGGTGGTTATGCCTATTTCTATTTATGGATGCACTGTTTGGGGGTTGATGAAGGGCATTTATAGGAAGATGCTCAACAAAGCTCAAAGGAGTGCACACTTGACATCACAGGTGCAAGGAGAAGCACACCACCATTGAATATCCTACTACATCTGTACCCCATTGAACATTATGTGAGGAGTGTGGCTGCTAGGGCCTTACGTAGACTATTTGAGTCTTCATTGGTTAGACCAAGGCGGGACAATCACACGAGGATCTTGTACGTAGTGGGTTTGCTTGTTATTAGCTTAGACTTAGTGTAACACCACCAGTAGAGTTCCCGCCCAAATAGGCACGATTAGCTTGGATTCAGTTAGCTGTTTGAGGAATGGGCTGTATTTCCGGACACGTCCAACATGGACACTAGGCATATAACTTTTTACAATTTTTGCAAATAGAAAAAATGGCATACCAAAGTCGAATAGAGCATAAAAAGTATGAAGACTTATTATATTTTTTTTCGAAATCGCATTAAAGCTTCCGCACCAAACGCAATTACTTTTTCTTATTATCATATAGCCATGTGCTTTATCATTAAATTTAGAAGTTTGGATAAATATTATATGTGTAAACATGATTCAAAAAGTGATCTCGCCTCAACAATGTCATATGACGCTGAGGCAAACTTAATTTTGAAATAAAACTTTTGTTAGTAAATTTAAAAAAAGAAAAAAAAATAAATAAATATAAGTGTGACATGCAATACTTATATGAACTGGTTCAAGCTTTTAACCTGCTATATTGTTGTATTTTTTGATTAATTATGAACAAACTAATGTGGATAATAGTTTTACATCCATCTAACGTATTTTTTTGGGTCCGCCATCTAACGTTTTTTTTTCAACTAGTGCTTATTTCGTGAATGGTAACACTTAGCTCATGTCTGATTTGACAAATAATTAGTTTTATCCTTCCGCTAAACGAATATGGTTGTGTATACGCTGGGAAATATGAACAACGCTGGGAAATATTGCGACATTACTTTGAAAATCATGGTAATGTTGCAGAATGTGTGCGAAAATTACGTACGGATTTTGGAAGAAGAGAAGCACCGTCAGCTCCGTATGTTCGTTATCTTGTGAAAAAAGTGAAAGAAACTGGCATCCTCATTGATAAACCAAACCGTGAAAAGCCAAAAACAGTTCGTACACACGAGAATATTGCTGCTGTGGCAAAAAGTCAATTCACCGTCGTTCTCAACAATTGAACATTTCGGAGACATCATTGAGACGAATTTTGCATAAAGACCTTGGTATGACGCCATTTGAATGAAATTATTGTCCATTATTAACCGGAAGGTCTGTACTTTCAAATAAAAAAAGAAATTTGAGAAAATATTCAGTACTTTTTTTTATAGCATTTTCAAAAACAAAAAGTTATTTGGCGGACCCGTTATATTAAACAAAAAGACCGAAATTTTAAATATGTCTATATATGAAATGTCTGAAGTACACAGCAAAGTATTCCTGCATGCGTAAAATTTACGCAGTTTATCTTTCTAGCGTTAAATGCTTAAAAAAAATTGTTCTCTATAATAAATTTGGAGCAGTTCCAGCTCTCAGTAATGCTCCTTGCAATTCTAGAGCTATTCTGCCACTTTTGTGTTTAATATTAACAAAAATAATTTCGCCACACTACAAAAACCATTGTCTGATTTTACAAGAGCAAATGAATGTTTTCTCAGACATTGGGTCAAAAAACCATCAGCTATTCAGGAAGTTCAGCGAATCAACCTTTTGCTATTGTGATAATCATCACCTACATTAAATTTAAAACTTATTTCATATAAAACATTTTACAATTATTAAGGGTGGGAAGCTATACAACACAGTTGAGTCCATTATTAAACGATGTGAAAAATAAAGTTAATCAAAATAATATTATGATAAATACAGAAAAAAACAAAATTTAATTTGTGAAAAACCACCGACATAGTTGGATGCGGCAATATTTTCCCCAAACAAAACTGAATTACCAAGAAAAAGCGAAAAAGAGTGAGAACAAGTTTGAGTGCTATATTCGGCAGTGCCGAATCTTTGGTACCCTCCACCGACAGGTGTGGGCTCTATATGATACATACATATATATTATTAACTAATCTTCACAAAAGTTGGTTGCGGTTTAGACCTGAATTCAATTATTGACCGACAATAAGAAAATTTTATGCGTTTCTTGTTAGAACTTTGAACTGGGTTGAGTAAAATATCATGATTCGTAAAAGTTTTAACCGAACTAAAATAATTTTTAGGAAGGTAATTTGTATTGGACCTATGGTAAATTATGGCCAATTCATCCCAAAATTCTGAAGACTGATTTCTGGTATTACAAAAAATAAATAAGAATAAATTTCAATACTGCAGGGTAATTAGTTTTAGCGTTAACAGTAAATTTCACAAATTTGCATGATATTTTTTCTGGCGATATGAATTTAAGTAAGAAATTTTACCGCAGTATCTATATCTGCGATGGTTTTAGGCGAATTTAATTATTTTCCCAAAGTGGGCTTTATTAGGTTTTAGGCGCAATAAACTGTTTTCCGAGAGTATTGTTTATATGGGGCCTAGGGTAAATTCAACCTTTGGACCAATCTTCACGAAATTTATTTATTTTTATTTTTTTTTTTTCAGTGTTTATTTATTGAATCTTCATATATTTAATATGAACTAACAATAATTAATGAAATCTTAACCTAATATTTGCTTTATGTCCTGCCAGTGCCAGACAAAAAATATTTCGTCATCACGGGTTCTGTGCACATATGTAGGTGTTTATTGCTCATCTGAATGGGTGAGTGCTGCAGTGTATCTTCTTCTTAAGCGAGTGTGGCCGCCAAAATTTAAAATATTTCTAACTATGTAATGAATTTGGGTGCAGTTCCAGCCTTTTTAAACGAAATTTGGCAGTGTGATTTCTCGTCCTATTTAACTGTGACGTACTGAATTTTAGTATGATATCGTTATTTATTGCGGTTTTAGGCGTACTAAACTGTTTTCCGGGAGTAAGGTTTATATGGGGCCTATACTCAATTATGGACCGATCTTCACGAAATTTAACAGTATCATTTGTAGTCGTATAAAGCGAATTCGCGGTGTTTCCACATTTTGATTTATTGTTCTGATCCTACTGAACCGATGTTGCTGGATTTTAATCCCAAACTGCTTAGGATAAGTACAAGCAATTTGAGACCAAGTTGGTTCTTTTCTTTTGCGTTTTTCGAAAGTGAGCGTGTTTTCAACAGACTTGTTTGGAGGTGTTCAGACGATGTGTACAAATTTAACATGTGAAAAAGTGACAGTACACATGACAAATACACATATTGTGACATAGCTTAAGACCGGAAACTGTAGGCACATAAAGCCCATTTCGTTCTTTCGTTTTAATAATATTTTGGAAGGAAAAAATCCTCCACACATTGGAACTGATAATACCCCACTTACAATTCCTGAAAGTTCAAGAAGCACCAATTCGTTCTATTCATTTTTCATTTCAGAAAATTTAGTCCAAAAGTTGTATTTACTTTCATTTTTTAAATCTTTTAATATTTCTATATCTGCCAGAGATCTAAACTGTTTGTTAATTGAGTCAAAGTGTGCATAGGTTAGGTTAGGTTCCATGGGCAGGCATCGAGAGACAGCTCACTTGGGTCATTCAGCGGTCCCTTTGTGATACTCAGCGCCAATGCCCATCCCAAAGAGCAGTTGATCAGATGGCGTCACTGCAAAGTTGAGCCAATTCGTCTTCCTAGTGAAGAGAAGAAGCAGTCTTAGTCAAAATTTGCATACTCGTTTGAAATTTTTTTTTATTCAAAATGGCACTCTACTACTCGTTCTGCCCGAAACAATATTTTCTGGAATAAATTTACTAAACCAGTTTAAAACTTCGTAATTAAAATCTACTTTTACTGTCAGCGCGTGGCAAAATTTTAAATAATTTTTTTTTGCAATTTCCTTCATTCTTCACCACATCACGTTAAACATCATTTTTGAAAATATAAATTCCTACTTCTGTCCCACAGTTAGGTTTATATTTGATATTTAATATTTGTTACACAGAAAAAATTATTAAATTTCTCCTATCACCAAATTTGTTCTAAATTCATAATATCAAGCAAACAAGTTGTTGATTTTGCACCTATTGCCAAAATGATTATATTGATTACTAAAAATTTTAAAATTTTGAAAAAATATTTTCAATAAATGATATTTTTAATTTTAATTAAAAAAGTGATCAAAAAACTTTCAAATTTTAAACAATGTGTTAATTTATTTAAATAAATATTGACAATACCCAACAACAATTCTACATGTTTAAATTATTTTATTTTAAACGAAAAAAGTCAATTAAGATTTTTTGTTATTTAATTAAAAGTTTATTTCAAAACAACTAAAATGTTAATTAAATCAAAATTAAATTTTTTCAGCTAAAAAAATTATTGATTCAATTATCACATTAATTAAATTAAAATAATTTTTAGACCATTTTTTTAATTGATAAAACACTTTTTTCTGTGTAAGGATTTCTTTTTTCTTTAAATTGCGGCCCGTTTGAAACATGCATACGTCCGTCTTCTGCTTGCATTTCCCAAATTTTTAGTATTTACGATTTTTAATACATATTGAAGAAAGAGAAATAACCGTTTGGAAAGTGGATTGGAAAAACCCGATACAGATGAATCGTAATTTCGAATTTTTAAATGCAGCCTTAAAATCATTTAAAGTAAAATAATAATTTAAATATCTTGTTTTTAACTTTCTATCGTGATAACCACCTAATAGCGCAATATTTATAAATAACATGGATGACAGTACCAAATCGAATGTTTTGATGCAGCTGCGGAAATTTAAAATGTGGCATAAACAACCATTTTTCAAATAAATGTGGCACTAAAGACTTAAATTTTGACTGTACACCATTTGCAGAGCCTGTCTTTACAGTACAATTATCAGTCATTGTACGAACCATGTTATTTTTGGGAATGTTATTGTTTCAGAGCCATCAAGCCCAATAGAATAGAAGTTTTTCTTACAAAACTCAGTTATGTTCTAAATATTAAGGGGACCAGTCGAATTTGTTAAAATTTTTGTGACTTTTGCCTATTTATTATGATTTTTTTCGCGATTTCAGAGTCAGTCACCCCTTATTTAGACGATCTAAAACTTGAAGCTAAATCACATCTCAAAGAAATGATAGCAAAGATGAGTTGCCACCACAAATTAATTAAAACGATGAACTAGGAAAATTCCATAAAAACATAAACTGAGAAAGTTTGTAAATTGTACCACATTAGTAATTGGTGCACCATTGTACTTTTGACGTTTAAATTGTACCAAAAAAAGTACAATTGTACCAACTTTTTCAACCCTGATAGATAATAATGTAAGAATGCGTTAAGGGCATAATAAACCACACAAATTGCTTGGCAAACATGCACTTTGCTTTTGCTTCTGTTTGCCAATAAACACCACAATCATATATCGTACAAACATTAATTTTTCATTTTTGTTTTGCTTTCAATGAATGCTGACGACGATTATTCTGCGGCAATTTTGCTCGCTATTTGTTTAACCCCAGGATTACCCAGGAAAACCGGGACGTGAATTCTATAAATGATATGTTCTGAATCGAATGAAACTAATTTGGATTCGATTGGAACAAATAAGTGGGGTTAAATTCCATTTTTATGTAAAAGTCTATGAAATTACCTTCTTGGCCTGGCCAGACCAAATTTTTTTTTTTTTGCTTGCAATTTCTTTCAAATTGGACAGAATATTAAAAAACAGAAACGTGAATTCTATTAATGATATGTTCTGAATCGTATGAATTAAGTTTGAATCAAATCAGAAAACTACGGCCATTTATGTGCTTAGTTCAATTTAACTAACAAACCTAAATCAAAACTCGTTTCAGCTGTGGTAGATGTGAAAAAGAAATGTTTGAAATTAAGGACCTCAATTTGGATGACTTGAATGTGGAATAAAATAATAAATTAATAAAATTGTTGAATAAATTCGTATAATATACATTTATAAGCATACGTTCAATAAAAAATATATTTATTTACTTTTTATTTAATTGGGGGTTTTAGCTGTACAAATTGTGGTCTGGCCAGACCAAGAGGAGAACGTAGTGGTAAAAATTTACCGAGAATCCTAGGGTTAAAACGTAGAAGAAATATAAAATAAAGAAAAATAATTTGTAGATAATAGTTCTCTAAACAATAAGCTGTTTTGGGGCAAACAATGCTGCTTAAAATTTACGACTGAAAATGATTTTATTGATTCTTCTTCTACGTGTTTAATCTGCAAAGTTTTCACTGAAATGATTACTAGACACCACAAAAAGTTTGACAAATATCCAACATATCTGCCAAATATTAAAAAATTTTAATATTTCTACAAACATTGCTTCAAATGTTTTTCTAAACAGCAAACACCCCAATTAACAACCCAAAATATTTGTTCAAACGTAAATTTTTGACATGTTTGCCAAGCTATTTGTGTGGTTTATTAGGCTGTAGGAAAAATCGCCCAAAGAAAAATGGCCCAAAAAAAGAAATGAAAAATCGCCCAAAAAAATTCCATGTAAAATTGGGCCTAAATTCATATTGAAAGTGACCTAAAATTTTTGGGCTATTTTTCGTTATTGTTGGGTGATTTTTCGTTTTTTAAATTTGTATGTTGTATGAAAAATGGCCCATTTTTTTGATTTTCTCCTCTATGGTATAACAAACACCGGCTTCGCTTACTAAAGCTTCTCTGCACAGCCGGCCTTCGGCCGGGCGCAAGGATTTTCTCCTCTATGGTATAACAAATACCGGCTTCGCTAACTAAAGCTTCTTTGCACAGCCGGCCTTTGGCCGGGCGCAAGGATTTTCTCCTCTATGGTATAACAAACACCGGCTTCGCTAAGTAAAGCTTCTAAAATCTGCCTTGTTTCCAAATGAAAGCCGACTATGCAGAGAAGTTTTAGTTAGCGAAGCCGGTGTTTGTTATACCATAGAGGAGAAAATCCTTGCGCCCGGCCGAAGGCCGGCTGTGCAGAGAAGCTTTGGTTAGCGCAGTGTCCATGGACACTATGACACTTTTTGGAGTGTCATAACGTCCATGGACACTATGACACTGGACGTTATAACATGCCACCGGGAAAAAATTAGTTTTTGCTTTTTGGGTCATTTTTCATTTTTTTTTGGGCCCTCTTTCGTTTCTTTTGGGCAAAATTTCATATATAACTTTTTGGGTCATTTTTCATATTCTGTTGGGCGATTCTTCATTTGGGCGATTTTTCATTTTTTTTTTTTGGGCCATTTTTCTTTGGGCGATTTTTCCCACAGCCGGTTTATTATGCCCTTTTCTTTATGGGATTTGATTTCTGCTCAAATTTCCCTGAATTTTTTTCCCCGAAAAATGTGCGGGATCTCGGGATTTTTCACTCTAAATATAACATTGCCGTTTGGAAAATACTGTTGTATCATTTTGCCTCGACCAGGCGTTATGCTCTTGAGTTTGGCATCATTAATTATATAACACACGTTTATTCGTCGACGAGTATCGTGCGTTTAAAAGCTTTAGCGCATACCTTCATACAGCACTGCTGATTAAAGCTATGTTCGCATTATGTATATTGTTCAAGCAATATCATACGTTATTTCTCTGTGTACAGTACATATGACATTTTTGATTTAGAACGAGTTCTATTTTGAATCTGACATCAGCTAATTTACCAATTTTTACTGAATTTTTGCCATGGCTTATATTTAGTTAAGCGACTTCTAATAATTTTTATGGCTTGTTTAAAATTTTTAATTTTTTTAGCCAATTTTCTTAAATGTCATGTAATTTATTTACAGTGTATAAAAGTCAAAAGAAACCTTATCAAGTTTTTGCGTTTCCAAATTTCATCTTGATTCCATAAAATTTATTTTATTTTGTTTTTTCTAAAGATAACAATTATCAAATCTAGTTAGATAATAATGTTTTAGCATACCTTTATGACTATGTCAACCATACATATGTAAATCACTTCGGTAATGTCATTACCTATTGTAAGTCACTAGTTTTTGTCTCCAAATCTACCGTATATAAATCGGCTCGGAAACTCGGATTTCCACAGTGTCTTCTTAACAATTAACATGAATTGTGTAAAATTCCTTACAATTATTTTGTTGATTTTTCCCATATGGGGATGTCTAGCTCAAGATCCAGAACCATTCCCTATACCAACAACAGAACCAGCACCAGAACCAACAACAGAACCAGCACCAGAACCAACAACAGAACCAGCACCAGAACCAACAACAGAACCAGCACCAGAACCAACAACAGAACCAGCACCAGAACCAACAACAGAACCAGCACCAGAACCAACAACAGAATCAGCACCAGAACCAACAACAGAACCAGCACCAGAACCAACAACAGAACCAGCACCAGAACCAACAACAGAACCAGCACCAGAACCAACAACAGAACCAGCACCAGAACCAACAACAGAACCAGCACCAGAACCAACAACAGAACCAGCACCAGAACCAACAACAGAACCAGCACCAGAACCAACAACAGAACCAGCACCAGAACCAACAACAGAACCAGCACCAGAACCAACAACAGAACCAGCACCAGAACCAACAACAGAACCAGCACCAGAACCAACAACAGAACCAGCACCAGAACCAACAACAGAACCAGCACCAGAACCAACAACAGAACCAGCACCAGAACCAACAACAGAACCAGCACCAGAACCAACAACAGAACCAGCACCAGAACCAACAACAGAACCAGCACCAGAACCAACAACAGAACCAGCACCAGAACCAACAACAGAACCAGCACCAGAACCAACAACAGAACCAGCACCAGAACCAACAACAGAACCAGCACCAGAACCAACAACAGAACCAGCACCAGAACCAACAACAGAACCAGCACCAGAACCAACAACAGAACCAGCACCAGAACCAACAACAGAACCAGCACCAGAACCAACAACAGAACCAGCACCAGAACCAACAACAGAACCAGCACCAGAACCAACAACAGAACCAGCACCAGAACCAACAACAGAACCAGCACCAGAACCAACAACAGAACCAGCACCAGAACCAACAACAGAACCAGCACCAGAACCAACAACAGAACCAGCACCAGAACCAACAACAGAACCAGCACCAGAACCAACAACAGAACCAGCACCAGAACCAACAACAGAACCAACAACAGAACCAGCACCAGAACCAGCACCAGCATCAACAATTGGCTTAAGTTATTACATAAATACTGGCAAATCGGTAAGGAAATTTGAATTAAGGATTTGATATTAACTGAAAACTTAAGAAAATGAGAAAAATATACAAAGAAAAATGAAAAAATTACGATTCTTTCGCACATAATTTATTTAGTTTACTTGGAATGCGGCCGTAATTGAATGTAGGAAGATGGATATGGTTTTGGCTACCATCGATTCCAAAGAAGAAATGGAAGATCTATTAAACCTGTATATAGAATATTTGTAAGTATATTATCTTTACATTTTATTTGCAGTTTGAAAATTGATTTTTTTTAGAAACAAAATGGATTTGACATTTCCTAAAGATGTTGATGAATCATCTCTAGTTTGGATGGGAAGTGTCGGAGTATTTCCAGAATTTGCTTGGTTGTCAAACGGACGTCCTATTATACCATCCATGTGGCTCAATATATTCCCAGATAGCAACGCGAATACTAATTGTGTATATCTAAAATTTTTAAAAACATTTCCATATTATGGTTTTAGTAATTTAAACTGTGGTGAAACAAAAGGATTTTTATGTGAAAATCGTGTTGAACCGAAATGTTGTTCGAAAAAAGTTAATGTTTTTCTACAAGTTACACAAAAAAGTTTGTAAACTAGTTGATATATGAACTCAGTATTAAAAATTGTACTAAATAAAAATTAATAAAATCTAAAATCCCTTAATTTGGCATACATTTATTTTTAATGCGAACCAAGAAAACAGATCAACTTTGAGAACAGAAATAGAAATTTTAGGAAGAGACCTTTATAATTGTTATACTACAGGAAGAAAAATGGGATCCAGTTAATATCAGAAAAAACGCGGCCATTGTTGGACGAGCTAACTGAGCATGAGTGAGCTGGGGCTCCACAGAACCAAAGTTCTGGATTGTTCTCTGCCTCGGAGCTGGTCACACTGCCCGTTACACATGATTGTTTTACTTTTGTTGTACTGACCCTTTTGTATACAGAAGAACTCTTGCACTTAAAAAATTTGCTGTATTTGATTAAAAATTGTTTTAACAAAATGAATGACGGAATCTTTTAACGGTCATAGGCTACATAATTTTCTCTTAAAGTTCTAAGAATAGGGTCCAGGGGCGTTAAACCGTCTATATTCAGAAAATATTAATTATCGTCTTAGAAGAGATGTATTAAAGCAATAGTTTCCATACTCAAAAGAAAAAGAAAGCCATTTTAACGTGAGTACGCTGTTTTGCCTCCATTCCACCTTCAGTCTATCTGTCCCCTCAACCGTCCCCTGACCGAAAGTGACTTTTGTGTTTGCTACGCTTTATCGCCTAAATAGCTGAACCGATTCTGATGAAATTGAAAATATAGGCTTCGCATTTTCTTAAAACTAGTACCAACTGGGGACATATGGATAACTAATACCTCTCTGCAAATAGCTAACCAATTTTGAAGAAATTTGAATCATAGAGAGACCAGCGCAAATAAAACACACAGGGCTTATATTTTTCTCAAAGCTAGGAATATAAAGGGACAGATGGGCATTTCCTTCTTATTTTGATGAAATAAGTAGATCGATTTACTTACAATAAAATACACAGGCCTTATATAATATATATATATTAAACATCTGCATGAACCTTAATAATGATGTTCATGAAACCTTGATTATAATTTTGTATTCGTTTTGTTTGTATTCAGTGAGATGAATAACTCTGAAACGAAAGCAACAAACACTCGATATTTAAGAGACGAGAAAGATAAAGTTAGTTTGTTTACTTATTCAAGAGAATAGAGAACACTAACAACTCTGAATCAAAGCTACCACTGAGTAAATGTGGAATAAGTTCATGATAAAACAGTATTGCCAGTTGAATGAAAAGAAAACATTAGGAAAGATAAAAAAAAACCAAAAAAAAAAAACCATGAATTTACCAAAGTAGCAATATTGCTGTTGAGCATTTATAAAAAATGAGAGAGAGTGAAAACTTTCAAACAATACCCGTTTAATTGAAAAACGTCTTAAACCAAATGTGTTTGTTAGTAGCATGAATAAAACAACAGTTTGTTCAGTAATCTGAATTTTATTTGAACACGACCTTCAGTGGATAAACATTTAAGTATGTTTATGAATGAAGTTGTTCATGCAGCTCTTAAATATACAAAATAAAATAATGACCAGAGAAACCAGAAATTTGATAAAATTATCTATAAAATTCCAACTTGTAGTTTGAGCACAAAGTTAACATGGACAGACAACTAGCCAGAAGGACGAATGGACATCGTTAAATCACTTTTAAAAGTTATTTAACTAACTAGTTTACTAAACTTTAAGTAGTTTACTAAACTTTTGGACCAGATTTCAATATTTTACGTCGCCAAAAACAGATATAAATGCTTTTTCCTTAATTTTTGCTTATGTAGATATACAATTTAAAAGTTAAAAATATCATTTATCTTTAAAGCCAACCTGCTTTGGCTTACAATTTTAGAGTAAAACTTAAATGTAAATGACGAATTTGCAGCAACAGATAGATATTTAAAGCAGAAAAATCAAGAATTTAGATAAAAAAAATTGTTATTTGCTGCGAAAGCTCGTGTAAGCATCCAAAAAAATTTAACATGCTGTAGAGGGTGAAATATGCACTAACAAATCGATGCATATAAATTCATAAAAAGCTCTAAAACAGATAAATAGATTGTTTCGGGCTTCATTGGTCGCACAAGGGAAAACATGCAATTGCATATTTATGGTTTCCCTGATAATGACGAATAAAAAATTAAACTAATTTTTAACTACAATTATACCATCCACCACTACCAGCGGTGAATGGGGATATATTACGTTTGTCATTTCGTGTGAAACTTTTTAATATTCTTCTAAGACCCCCAAATTTACTCTGGATCCTTGACAATTTCTAAGTCGATTTAGCCATGTCCGTCTGTTGAAAACACTCTCGAATTCGAAAGACTCAACAGTAAAGAACAAATTAAGTATCAAACTCTTTCTGGTCCACCTAAGCAGTTTGGTATTGAAATCCAGCACAATCGGTTCACTAGGAAAAGAGTTATAAACCCAAACGTGAAACAACCCCCTAGAAAATTTATATTTTTCTTACAAAAAACTATCAAATTGGTTACAGAGTTCATCGATCATTTACTATAGGCCCCATATAAAATCCATTTCCCGAAAACACTTTAATATGCCCAAAACCGTAACGAACGATGCTAGTAATGAGCAAAATACTCCAAAAATGGACTAAAAAAATGTTAAAGCTGTTATATGACCTATGGATACGTCTTATATGTATACTAAAAGATCGGAAATTTTTAGTAGAACATATTTGCTACAAAACTTGGAAAAATCAGTTCAGATACAAAAAAGTTATTACCAAAATTTTGATTTTTTTTGGAAAAATATCTTTTTGCGGGAGCCATAGATCTTCCCGAGTCCAACTTTTATTTCCAAAGTAAAAGGTAAATTGCTTCCTAAAGACGTCGGTACATGAATCTGTGAAATCGGTTAAAAAAATGCTAAATATTATTTAAACTCTCAATGTATTTAATAGCACGAAAACAAGTGCAAATAATAAAATACAATTAAGCGATAAATACTATATAAATGTATATTTAGATACATAGATACAAGCTTCTGATCTTTCCCAATTATGGTGAAAGGTATGTAAGATTCGGCACTTTTACTTGTTAATATATATTTTTTAGCGCTAAAATTTTTTCTCACCCCTTATTTGTACGTGAGTTTATTTGACAGTTCAAAGCGGGAACTTTCTCACAAAAATTTTACAGACACACTTTTTCTGTAAATTGGCGAGTAAATTGCTTACTTGACAGCTATTACTCGCCAAAAGTGTTACAGACGCAGTTACGTGAGAAAACCCTTTGTTTGATTCAATTTATGGCATTTTTATTTAATTTTTCGCATTTCAATCGGAAAGTTTCTCGACGCAAGAGTTACAGAACATGGGTAATGTTTTCACTATTTAAAAAAGTGGTTTAAAAAGAAGTGTAAATTTTTTTTCTTTTCGCTTTTTGTTGTTCGCGTCCTGATAGGATTGGGTTAGTTTCTCTATTGCTGTTTTGATATGACCGACAAATTTTCAATTTATAATTCAAAAAATGACCAAATCCATTTCAATTAGTCGTTGATGGTGAACTAAAGTTTAACTTTCTTAGAGACTGAGTACAAACAGTTATTGTTCGTTGTAGTCATTTTTAATGAAGTGGCGGAATTATTGGCAATTAACATTAACACAGTAAAAATTTAAAAATTATTTTTTTTATTAATATTCATAGTATAGTTTTTAATTTTACAACAAAAAGTAATAAATTTAATTGAAATTCGTTTTTAAAGAAACTTTAGACAGCCCTCTAAAATATTTATTAAAAGTACAAATAAGTCAAAAGAAAAATTCTGTACCTCAGCAGAATTTGAGGTGCGAAACCTCGAATTAATAAAATAATTTTTTTTGTCTGATACATATACAAACATTTTAAAGATAAAATTATTTCTTTTTTTTTGTCATAAAAATCGAGTCATGTGTCTGTATCTCTAAATTTAATCCAGGTTATAAACGTTTATATTTGTGTAGACAATTTTTTTTTTTTTTTTTTTTTTGTAAGATAACAAATGTTTTTAAAAATTATACTTAATGAAGATTATTATGTGGAAATTTAAGTACGCAGTTCAAAAAAATTTTATAATAAAATAAATTTATCACTTTTTTTTTTAAACAAAAAAGATCCTACCAAAAAACTTCTAATAAATAATGAGAAAAATATCTCAAACGAAAAGCAGAAAACAATTTAAACTCCAAGAATTGAAATGAATCCTGTTTCGAATATTTAGAACTATTAATAAAAAACATAAAAATTCTCATTTAATTCAGGGGTTGGAATTATCTGGCTGAGAGCGAGTCCTTGGCCCCTTGTATTAGGCTAGGAAGAAACATTTCCTTTAAATTTGCCAATAATCATTCAGATAAATTTGCGTTAGAAACTTCTTGAAGTTTTAAATTGTATAGTTTTAACTACAGTGGTATAGTTGTATATTTCGACCAGATTGTTTTATTTTTCTTATTTTAAAAGCGACATGGCCAAACTTCAAACCGATTCATCAAACTTACGTATGGGATGGTAATGTTTTGTTTTGCTCTGCACATACACACATCAAATTTAGGCCATCAACAATTATTTAATACTTGAATAATAAAAGTTCTTGAAAAAAATTTTAAAATATCATTTTCATGCACTTTTTAACAAAACATAAATTAAGTTTAAGGAAATTACGTGCACACACATCAAACTGGCGTAAAATTTTTATGAAAATCAAAAGTATTTTGATTTTTGTCAAATTCACATCAAACCATACGTGTGAGTTTGATGAGCCATGCCGCTTAATGGATTTGTATAGAAATTCGATAGGATTAATTTTGAAGTTTGAATATACAATTATAACCCTTCTTGATATTAAGGAGTTTTAATTCAAAATTAAAACTATTCCTGTGAATTCTCATGAATTTTCATTTCGCAAGTTATTAACGTGCAATTTTGGTGATTACTTCTTTTAAATCACCCGTTTTTGAATGAGTTTTGTTAATTTTACCTTGAATTTAAAGTTTATATTCGTATCGGTTTCTTCTTGAGTATCGAATTGAAATGTAAAAACTAATAAATAATATTAGATTTTAAGTTAATAGTGCATTTACACTTGTAATTTTCAAACAAGCTTATGATTGTAAGCTACTTTCATAAACTTGTAACGACACGTCTCCGCTGAACTGCTGGGATAGACTCAGCGGCGGCCAGGGTCGTATAGCAGCGAAATAAAACACGATTCTTTTAACCACGTTATAATACTTATAACTTTGGAAACTACTTTCGTCGGTGGATCAGTAGCGCCACCAAGTGCAGTGAAGCAGAACCAGCGGCTGGGTTTAGCCGCTCGTGCTCGTGCTGGGTTTAGCACTCGGGTGTTGACCAAAGCCTCTGCTACCGCTCTGTGGAGGCTGAGGAAGCATAGGGTTGACCACTCGAGTGTTGTCCCGGGACACTTCTCTTCAGCGCAGGCGGTGTGAGTACTTTCCCGGAATAGCCATTAGGTAATACTCAGACTACCAAATATGTCACTGAGTGCGAACGAATAATTTAAAAACTACTTCGACTTACCCATACCAGTCGATGCTCGCCCTTTTATACCGTTTGTGTCGATACACAGGCATACACACACACACATACCATCATATGAACCAAACAGCTGTAACTGCCCAGTGTTAGGTATGGAGACTGTATTCTCACAACCAGATGGCGTTGTTCCCAACCGTTAAATTCAAATTACAAATTTAAATAAAGTTAACATTTATTCACATTTCTTACGTAGGTATTAGGTAAATAAAATAATAATTAAAAATACAAATTGGATATAATTCATGCATTAAATCTAACAAAACAAACGCAAGGTAATTAATTCATTTATAATAATAAATTCATTAAAATAAACTTAAATAAAAATAATTCCGGTGCAGGCAAAACGAACCCGGTGACTTTGCTCGTCACACTACCTCCCCTCTCTCCGGACGGTTATGGTTTCCACCACAGGACCCGCACTGTGCCATCGGGGTCTTCGCGAATTCGGTAACGTTGCCGCTGGTGTAGTACTAGCACACGCCTTCGCCTGGCTGAATCTGCGTCGTCGTTGGACTGCCGCTGCACGGTTTTAGGCAACTGCGCGAACACGATTCCTCTGGGGCTGGTTGGTGTGAGTGGCGTTCTAATGGGCTTGTTGAAAAAATAGTTTTAATGAGCTGAGGTGGGCCGTGCTGACATCACTATTGCCCACTTAACTAACTTCTACTATTACTGGGGACGTATAAC
Source organism: Pollenia amentaria (assembly GCA_943735925.1). Lineage (NCBI taxonomy): Eukaryota > Metazoa > Arthropoda > Insecta > Diptera > Polleniidae > Pollenia > Pollenia amentaria. The sequence continues at coordinate 162,126,559 of OX031008.1, forward strand.
CCCGCACAATGTATGGACCCGCGCATTTTGGTGCCAACTTAGCCGCGAAATTGTCAAACACTTTTTATTCTATAATGAATTTTGGCTCTTAAAATTCTTTATAATATTTTATTATTAATAAAAAATGTTCCAAGGGTTTTCTTTTACACCCGTTACATACTCTTCATCTCGGAAATCAATTAGAATTTAGTTTTCTTGTCTTCGCCATAATCTTAGAATTAAACTGGGAGAAGGAAATCTTAAAACAAAATAACTCTAAAAAACTGTATTTAGTGCATTAAAATTGCTCAAATAAAACGTAAAAAAACGTAAATTAATCAATACTAGTATGTCCCAGCAGTCGACACAATCGACTGCAATCTAGAAATAACTTATTTGTACCGTTATTTCTAATATTTATTTAATCTAAAACTTTATTAAATATGTATATACATTAGTGTGTCCCAAAAAAAATATTATTTTATGCCCCACCTTTTTTTGAAAGCTTATAGTGTTAAGTATTTTTGTGATTTTTTTCAGATTTTTCGGAAGAGGTTTAGAGGTCGCTAAAATCGAATTTAACCCAAAAATCGGGTTTTCTCGACTTTTTTGAATTTTGCTGATTACTCGGCCCATTAGCACGATTTTCTTTGTGACTAAGTCAATTTTTTTAAAGAAAACTTCTCAAACTTTACTTTTCTGTGCAGATATTAAAAGTTTCGGTTATTTTTTTGCGCATTTGGGTCCCCTTAATCACATTTTTTTGGAAAATTTACCATAAATTTGAAAAATAATGCTCTGTAACTTTTAAAATTTATATTGAAGTTAAAAAACCAATGATTCAGTTTAAAAGGTGAATAAATTTTGAGTCATTGCAAAAAAAAAATAATTGAATTTGCTCTTACTGTTCCAAAGTTATACCCTTTTTAAGTTTTGTACCCATTTTGTGAAATTAAAAATATTGTAATATGTTTGCCAGTTGTGCTTCGGATTTGTTTTAATGTTAGATATTTAGATATTAGGTATTCTTTTAAAATAATAAATATGGGTGGTTTTTTGTTCTGTTGCACAGACTTCAGCAATGCGAGTCCAAAAAATTCTAGGCAGCTTACTTCTCATACCCAAAAAATTAAAAACTATTTTTTTTAGCTTTCAATTATTTATTAGAGCTTTTACGATGAAGCTCTATGCCCTGCAATAAATTCTGAAAGTCTGTTGCAGAGGTTGTTAGATTAATGTAAGTATATTAGCTAAGGCCACGCCGCGTTCTGTGACATCATTTACCAAGTTCAATTGCTGGACTTTGTTCTTTGCTTCATTAAATGATTTGTTTGTATGCCTTTTAATCTGAATCATTAGTTTTTTTAACTTCAATATAAATTTAGTAACAAAGAAAATCGTGCTAATTGGTAATCAGCAAAATTCAAAAAAGTCGAGAAACCCCGATTTTCGGGTTAAATTCGATTTTAGCGATCTCTAAACCTCTTCCGAAAAATCTGAAAAAAATCTCAAAAATACTTTACCCTATAAGCTCTCAAAAAATGCTTTTTGGGACACACTTATATACATATGTATACATATGTATGCCTGGCCCACTATGTCGACAAGAACATTTCTTTTTTATATATATTGAAAACAAAAACAAATTTTAATTTGTTATTATTGTTTTCAATATAAAAATGCGAAAGAAATGTTCTTGTCGACATTGTGGGCCTGGCAGTTAATGTTAAAAAACATATCGCACTTGATTATAAACAGAGAAGTAACTCAAAATGTAATAATTCTCAGTAGAGCAGAACAATTTTTTAATTTTATGAGGCATATTTCTTTTAGGCATATGAAATTTAGTGAAAATTTTTCTAAAAATGTATATACCTATAACATAAGTTCCCTAATCTCAATGTTTATAACAAAGCCTTTTATATAGGTAATTTCCATTTATATTTATTTCGTTGATGAATTATGTTCTTATAACCTCTCTATATATACCTATATGTATGTTTTGTAAATACATGATTATCATATAACAAATGACCATGATCGGTAGTGTCTGTTATATAAAATCGCAGCCCATCAAAACATCGCACTTTATTTAAAAAAAAATGCAATAAACACATTCTTTACCATATTAATAATGTAATAATAACATTAAAATTATTCATAAGCGCAAAAATTTAAGAAATCAACGGTAACATTTAAAACAACAACTCTCCCAAAAAGAAAACAAAATATTTAAAATTGTCTTTCTCTTTTTTATTTCTTAATCTCTACTGTTCTCCAATTTAATGCATAGCAGAAAACCCTGCATGTTGTTGTTCTTTTTACTATGTAAACACAAAAACAAAGAATACTGCTTGTGTTATGTGTTTACATTGTTTTTGCTCACACGTATGTGAATTTTTTCAATTTATTAGTACCACTTTCTAACGCGTATAACTCGTGAAATACAAAACCGATTTTAACAAAATTAACATAATCTCCCAAAAAATATCTTTCGAATGATATATCATTTGTTAAAATACAATATATAGTTAAGGCGTAAAAGGGATCCTAAGAAATCAACTTGCCTATTAATATATATGATGATGATTAAATTTTGAATTATAATTAGAGTTTTTTTATTCCCGCACTTTTTGGATTCCCGGGAAAGCGGGAAATAAAAATCAAATTCCCGGGATCCCGGGATTCCCGGTCAACATTTTGAATTTATTTATTTACTTATTTCCCCAATGAAACTAATATTTCTTATTGGTTATTATGCTTAAAAGAATTAAACTTAGTATCTATTATATAACAAAAACCTAAAAAATGTAAGATTCAAATTATTTTAAGACACTTAAGAGGGTGATATTGATGCCAATAGAATAATAAAAATCAATATACGTATATACATTGTCAAATTCAGAGCTCATTTGCGTAATTAGAATGAAAGTATTATTCTTACGTTATACAAAAACTCAATATTACGAAGTAGGAGTTCTGAAATAATTTTACCGTTTACCAAATTTAATAACATATTTTTTACAATTGTATAACCCTTAATCAGCAGTGGTGTATGAAGGTATGTATACTAAGTTTCATTAAATGTGATATTTTTTTAATATTCATCTAAGGTCCCATAAAATATTTTTATTATTAGTCATTTATTAATTCTAAGCCGATTTTGCCATTTGGGTGTCAAATTGTTTCTAGATCTTCTAGGCTGTTCGGGATTGAATTACAGCAGAAACGCTTCAGTAGGAAAAGAGTTATGCACCAAATGTGGAACTACTTCCCTAAAAACTCAACTAAAACTAACATAAATTTGTGGCGAAATGCACACAAATTTTTACTTTCTACTTTTATAAGATTCAAAATCACTTGAAATGCCGCATATGAAACACAATCTAGGAAAACTATTTACTACGCCCCTAACCGCAAAGCTTTATAATAATGTTGTAAAATTTATACTTCAATTTGCTAGGACAAGAAATAAAATTTCGTGATGAAAGGTCTTTAATTTATCATGGACCCAATATAAAGCCCATTCTCAAAAATTAGTTTAAAAGCCTTAAACTAGAAAAATTAAATATTGTGGTGAAATTAAGTTGGATAAAACAAATAAAGACACAAGTCTGATATAAATTTACTAAAGTTTTAAAGAAAGATCTTCATCAAAATTTCCCGGGAATCCCGCAATATATTCCCGGGAAAGCGGGAATTGAAAACAACTGAAAATCCCGGGAATTCCCGGGACGAGAAATCCCGGGAACAAACTGTAATTATAATACAAGAATAATTTTTTTTCCACAATTTGGCCGCTGCGGGCCAAAAATGTTGAAAAAAGAAATTAAAAATTGTTTTCGGGAATGAAATATTTTATTAATTAATTCATTTATTAATGATGTGCTAATAATCCCAATTTTTGAATGAAAACACTGAAATTTATTGTTGTGGGAAAGCTAGTTTCTATGCGCATTTCGTTGGTTGTTAGGCCAGCTCGTCAGGAAACTTTTTCCAAATACTTTAGAAAAGCTTAAAATATTATACAAGTAAGACCATAAAGTGAATAAGAATATTAAAACACTCAATTGGCTGGTTTTTTTCCAACACGAATTGTAGTTGTAAGAGGATAGAAAGAAAAAAACAAAATTGCCATTTCAGTTTTTTATTTTCCGGGCACATGCAAATTTATTATCAAAAATTTTTTTTAATTTTGTTTTTTTCTTTCTATCCTCTTATAACTGCAATTCGTGTTGGAAAAAAACCAGCCAATTGTAGGGGAATGTAAGAAAGAAAAATTGACGGTTTATTGTTGTGTCTTTGTTGAAGCTTTGATATTGTTACATGTAAGACCTGAGTGTTTTAAAATTCTTATTCACTTTATGGTCTTACTTGTATAATATTTTAAGCTTTTCTAAAGTATTTGGAAAAAGTTTCCTGACGAGCTGGCCTAAGCAACCAGCGAAATGCGCATAGAAACGAGCTTTCCCACAACAATAAATTTCAGTGTTTTCATTCAAAAATTGGGATTATTAGCACATCATTAATAAATGAATTAATTAATAAAATATTTCATTCCCGAAAATAATTTTTGATAATAAATTTGCATGTGCCCGGCAAATAATAAACTGAAATGGCAAGCTGCTTTATTTAAGCAACTTGTTTTTATACCCTTCACCGAAGGTAAAAGGGTATATATAACTTTGTCATTCCGTTTGTAATTTCTACAATATTGATCTAAGACCATATAAAGTATATATATTCTGGCTTCTTATATTTTAGCAAATCTATGGCACTAGCTGCAGTTTTTTCGCGTTAGTTCGTTACACAATTTTTGTCTCCTAGTCTAAAACTGCAATTATAAAAACAAAATTGTAATTGGTTTTCGAAAAAAATTCCATGTTTTTTTTTAGAAAAAATCAAGTTTAAGCCAAAATTTTCAATAGGCCATAAAATCAGATCGGCAGATATACTAGGAAAACCCAAATAGGGGTTTGTTAGCTTGTATTTTATGTGTTGCATAGTGTAATTATTCTAATAAAAGTAAATCTATTTTCATATTTTCAGTTCTGTGATGGCTTTTTACTAAAATAAAAAAAATCTATTTTACCCTTTTTAGCTCTTTTCTCTTACGAACTCTTATACGAGTATGAATGACATTAATTGTGTGTTGAACTGGAAACACTATTTTAAGGTTTCCGTAAAATTGATTCGAAAAAAATTTATATTTTTTGAAAAGTACCAAGTGTACAAAACTTTACCCGTTTTGTCCGTACCGGTAAAAATGTTTCAAATTTTTACTTCTAACTTTTTAAGTTTCTAGATTGTTTACTTTTTAGAAACATAGCGGTTTACATAAAGTACGAATTTGAACCCTGTTTTGCCACTCAAATGTACTTTATTTGTTTGTTGGATTTATGATTTGTTGTCTTTGTGCTAAATACCACAGGTTTCAAGCTTGCGCCAAATTATTAAAAAAAAAAAAAAATTTCACAAAAAGTACGAATTTTTAACAGCTTTCTCTTCAAGTCTACTATATTTGTTTGCTGTCTCTATGTTAAGGAACACAATTGCACCGTATAAACGTAGTAGTGTACGACGTAGATACGTTGTCAAATTAAAACGTATACTATTGTATACAAAGGCACACAATAGCTGGCGCAATTATAAAAGCGTATCTACGTCGTTCGTCGCCTTACAGCAAATTCAGACGGGGGCTTTTACGACATCGCTCGTTGGACGTCTCTTTTCGTTTGGTGGCTAACGGTGTAGAGAAGAAAGAGGGGTAAACAAAAAGACTTGGTTTGTGTTTTTCATGTCTTTTTCTCATATTTCTCTTTCAGCTTATTTATTTTCTTGTTGTTACGTTTTATTCTTTGTCTTACCTTGAAGTGTCAGGTTGAAAATACAGTAAGACCTCGATTATCCATAGCATCAATTTTGAGTAGTTTGTTGTGTGTTCCTAATTAAGTTATAAACGAATATTGTTGTATCTACGTACAAAATGTTTTTTCTTTACCCACTTACAACAACAATTAATGTTGTGAGAATTCTAACTAATTGTAGTGGGGAATGTAAGAAAAGATAAACTCATCACTGTTTTATTGTTTGGTATTTTGTTTAAGCTTTGATATCGTTCCAAATAAAATCTTTTGAGGATATGTAGGTAATTCTCACTCCCTCTGTAGTTTTGTTTGTTGAAAGCTTTGGCTTTTCTGAAATTATTTAGGAGAACGTTTCCTGATGATCTGGCCTAAGCAACCAGTGAAATGCGCATAGGAACAGCTTATCCTCCAACAATAAATTTCAGTATTTTTTTATCACTTATTAAAAAAGGGAATTCAGCACAACAAACAAAATCTTTTAATAAATAATTGTATTCCCAAAAACAACATTGATAATTTAAATTAAATTATTTTTGTGTTTTCAAATTGAATATTTGAAAACCACATAAATGAAGGAAAAAATAAACAAAAATTTTAATAAACATCGATTTTGTTAAGATTATTTTCAAAAGAAAACTCGATATGTTTACGACTTAATTGTAAGTAAATAGATCGTGTTTTAAGAAATGCACGGCCGTACATCCTACGTTCTTACAACGTTCTTATTTGAATGCTGTCTTTATCATAAAGAACATAGGTTTCAATTTTAAGCAAAATTGTTTAAAAAAATGTATTTACCAAAAGTACACAAAGTAGGGCTTTTAACCCTGTTTTGTCGACTTTTCTTTTTTCCTAAGCCTTTGCGTAGCAATTACAAACAAACACGTAGAGGGAAGTATCCAATTTAGCCTAGGGGTTTTTAGGTTTTAAGCAATCAAACAAACAACATAAAATGATATAAGAAAATTAAATTAAAAAAAATATATTTTTCTTTAAAAAAATATAGTTTACAAGAAACTATTTATTTTAAAAATAAAAACATAAAATAAAATTCATATATGCAGATCTTTAGTATAACACATATCGCTGTTCAACAATTGTGTATGAATCCACAATTTCTTTTTAAATTCATTTTTGGTACAGATTTGGTAACGACAAAATTTAATAACTTTTTTTCTTAAATATGGAAAAACTTCAGACCAATCGCAACATCTTTCTTTGAAAACGCAAAAATTTCTAATATTTTGCACTTGCCCCTTATCTCAACTCCTCAGGGAGGCTCCCATACAAATATGGCGGTTTAATTAAATTCTTAAATTTGGCCCCACGGGTCAAATCTTTGACCAATCCCAGTTAATTTTTTACACCCACAATATCTTTCTAAGATACCTATCCGCTATCTCCATTCCTTAACTCCGCGTCACCATGCGCAATCGATTTGAACAAGGCATGAACATAACGCCGGCAGAGCAACGGTAATTATTTGTTCATGTTCTTGTATGTGGCGAATACGTGTTGATGTTCATGTTCTGATTTACCACAATTTTTGTTGTTGTGCGTTTGGTTATAGACAGAAAATGACATTGTAAGGCGACCATGATGGCGAACATGGCTTCTAAGGCATATGTTTAGCCAACGATGGCAGCACATGGACGAAACATAAACATGAACAGTCTACACGAGTAGAATTCATGTGCGACATGATGTTCTTACCAAGTTGATGGATAGTGCAGACGGGTAGTAAGGGAATTTTCAATACAGACTAGAAATATATTGAAGAAAAAGCCCCATGACTGCCCAGGACTCGCCCCTTGGGTAATAAAATGTATGGCAAACAAACAAATGTATGACAAACAAACAAATGTATGACAGACAGACAACAAACAAACAAACAAACAAACAAACAAACAAAAAAACAAACAAACAAACAAACAAACAAACAAACAAACAAACAAACAAACAAACAAACAAACAAACAAACAAACAAACAAACAAACAAACAAACAAACAAACAAACAAACAAACAAACAAACAAACAAACAAACAAACAAACAAACAAACAAACAAACAAACAAACAAACAAACAAACAAACAAACAAACAAACAAACAAACAAACAAACAAACAAACAAACAAACAAACAAACAAACAAACAAACAAACAAACAAACAAACAAACAAACAAACAAACAAACAAACAAACAAACAAACAAACAAACAAACAAACAAACAAACAAACAAACAAACAAACAAACAAACAAACAAACAAACAAACAAACAAACAAACAAACAAACAAACAAACAAACAAACAAACAAACAAACAAACAAACAAACAAACAAACAAACAAACAAACAAACAAACAAACAAACAAACAAACAAACAAACAAACAAACAAACAAACAAACAAACAAACAAACAAACAAACAAACAAACACTGTTTTTTGAAGTAAACATTTTCAAGACTTTTTTACACTTTAAAAAAACTGCAAAAAAAACAGAGAAATCTGTATAGTTGGCAAAGCTGGGTGGAGGGCATTTAAATACATTCCAAAACGTAATTTTCATACCCGTTTAGTATACCGATTCATTATGAATAATTATCTTAAGCTATGTTCACACCTATGAAATATTTATCGTCCTATACGTTACCACTAGTTTTATTATTAATTTTTGCTTCCACAAAACGTTTGCTAGATCAAACATCCTTTAACCCTTTCAGTACAAGTTGTTTATCGGCGGGCCAACAAATCTAATATTTTGTAAATGTTCAAATATTGCCCCTAGAAACAATCACTAATCATTTGTTTTAAAATGTTTACCCTAAATGTGTTTTTGGAACGTATAAATTTTTTTTAATTCTCACAGCCTTAAAAATATTCTATCCATAAATTTTAATACAAAAAGTTTAAATGAAGTGTTTTCCAGCAACTAACGATATTTTGATATTCACATATGTATATTGAGGCTTACATAAACATTAAGATATAAACCCCCTATTTTTGATGAAACAATTATATCAAAAGTTTGTTTGTTGAACTTTTTCTTATTTTTTATTAAAAACTGGAGAAATTAAATAAAAATAAATATCCTGTAACTTTACTTGTATGCATATGTATACAATATACCGAAAGGGTTTAAAGTTTCTAAATTACGTTATACAATTATCTTTTTACAAATAATAGCTGTGTTCGTTTACCCCAAATTTTGCAACAATTTGTAATGGATTTTACCGAACTGCGTTCGTTTACACAGAAATCTGCAAAAGAGATCACCTACTGAGAGAGTAAAGTGACAGTTGTCAGAGCAAGAGCAAAATGTATTTATAACAGTGGTGTCAATTATGATTGTGTTGGTGCGAATACTCTTGTCTCTTACATTACCAGCGGAAGGAATCTGCGGTTGCGAGGCCTATTACGAGGCCTAATTAACATACATATTTTGCTATGAAGACTTTAGAGCAATTAATAATAATACAATTATCGATAAATGTTGAGTTATGGGCAGACACAATCAGTTATTATTTAAATAAATTTAATTTGGAACCTGCATTTCGCAGAAACTTTACTTATTTTTTGGAAAAATTGAGCATTTGACAATATTTAAAGTCTTTTTACAACCTTATACAATTCTTTCCAAAATTTTTAATTTGGTGCTCAACATATCTTTGCGAATGTCAACAATGAAAATTCATTTGCACATACTAATGCAAATAATAAACCCATTAAGTTTAAAAATATTCTATAATTATTAACCGCTATTATAAAAAGAGAAGATTTTACTAGCCTATAAAAATATACTTTTATTTACCAATAATATCTTCTAAATTTATATTGCAGTTTCAAAACAACAAAACATTTTTTAGGTTTGCGGACGTTAATTTATTGCGTTGTTTTGAGCAAATGTATTTCAAATCGAAAAATATTTTTTCGCAAAGATATATTGAGGAAAAAAAGCGACAAACATTTGAAGGAATTTTTTTTTAATACAGGATATAGTGCCCCGTCTAAATTTTTCCAGAACTCAATAATATTTTCCCTATCTGGATGATTAAATTTTTAATAAACTCATCCGCTTGTATGCTCGTTATCGCTGTCTACAAGACGAATTAATAAAATTCAAATTTGAAGTTTACAGAAGCTCAATAAACACAACATCAAGGCGAATTCATCACAGTTATTCTTGATACTACAACAAGTACACTACACCTCGTACAAAAACCACAACCAATTTGTTTTTTTAAAATCATTGTACAATGTTAAAAACAGAAATAAAACAAAACAGAAACAAAGATAATATATAATAAATATATTATTTCTGTTTAGAGGCCTCAAAACAGGCCGTGCGATCGTGCGATATTTCCCGGTGAATGAGAGTGTTTTGCAGTAAACAATTATATTTTACGCTCGCAAAATAAAAGAGCGTAAGCGTACATGTGAGTTTTGCTGACACAATTGTGTATGACGCTGAAATCCCTGATTTATAAATTGGCCCCACTACTACAACAATGCAACAAAAGAAAAAACAACAGGCATTTTGTTGCTAGAATTGTGAAGGCAAATGTCAAAATAAGCTAATTCGCCTTGATTTGAATGTAAGCAAAAAGCCATTTCGCCTATTTTGGCTGTCAAAATAGCCAATTTGCTTCAAAAAATGACATAAAATTCAATATGGCTTAATACATGATGGTGCAGTACTACCATATTTGTTTAAAAAAACTGACAATTTCCACAAAAAAAAATATGTTTTTATGGGACTACACCTTAGGGATTTTTAACACTATCACACATTTCTTACGTATTCCATAATACTTTGTGAGATATAAACTGTGACTGTCATGCTTTTGTTAAAATGCGACCCTGATGCAATGAAAAGCTTAGAAAAATTTCAAAAAACGATGAAGTCGTATGGAATGTCAAATTTTTTTCGTAATACTTGTCATTTTCATAACACATTGCATTCACACTATCACACATTTACATATTAAGGCTAGTTTACACGGTAATGCAATGTATTACGACTTTGTAGAATCAAAATATTATGAAATGCTCTCCGTGTTTAAAATAAAAATCTGGTGTAAGTATTTTTCATGTTTACACGGATGGTAAAGCAAATATATTAAACAGCTGAGTTAATAACGAAAAATCAGATGGTTACAGTTTAACAATACTTACAAAAACAACATGAAAATTTCCTGAGTTGATTTTAGTTATTGTATAAAAATTCTACCACCTTCAATTTATACTATTAAAATACACCTCTGGTGTGATGAGAATACAAAAGTTTCTAAAATGATTTAGAAAATGAGCATTTACCGACCGCGTGTCAAAGTTTGTATCAGTATTCTCTCTTTCTGAATGCATATTGCTTTTACATGATAAGATTTTTTTCATTCTACATAATTTTTTGACATGTCGTAATACATTGTATTACCGTGTAAACTAGCCTTTACTTGAGTTTTTGACATGTATTAATACAAAGTATAATCAAAGACTATAGATTTATAAAGATGTTGCACTTAGTACATTTGGAATTGACAAAAATATTGTGTTTCTCAATGATGAGGGGGGGAAGTAACAAGGAAAGCAAAAAGTTCGTGCTCACATTCAGAAAACTGAAGAGAGCAAAAAAACACATTCATTAATACATACATACACATGTTTGCTGTTTTTGTCAACCAACGTGTGTGTGTGTATGTTTTTTTTTGTTGAAACCGGTTTTCGGTATTTTTTTTAAAATGATTTTGTTTTTGTTTTCAAGCAATTTATGTGCATATAACATACGTAGGAACAAATGCGACCGATTGTTAAATTGGTAGGGTAAGAATATGTGTTTTATTGTTGTAAAAATGAAATTATAACGATTCGAACCGAATTATAATTAAATTTTTTAGACAATTCAACTATGTAGGTATGTACTTTTAATATGTGTATGTTTGTATCAAACGAATTTATTAAAAAAAGTGTTTTTTAAGAAAAATGTTGACACTTCTAAAATTAATTACATTTCAATAGCCCTGGGGGCTAGTAGAATTTTTAAAACAACCAACAAAATTTCTGACGAGCAGCAAATCGAAAATTGTAATTGAAAAAGTCAAATAAAAACGTTTAAAATATTTTGTGAATTCAAAACAAAAAAAAAAATATATATATAAAATAAAATGCATAGAGCCACCTGCAAAAAAATTGTATTTTCCTAATTTGTTCATTATTTAATACTGTACTTTTCGTTTATAGTCATTTCCATTGTTAGTCACATTAACGATATAGTCCATTTAATCTTTATTTTTGCCGCTATACAGAAGATTAATAGAAAGTATTTGCGTTATAGTCCATTTAGCGATATAAGCACATTTACCATATATTCCATCTATCAGCGGCTAGAAACGGCAAAAGTAAAGCAAATTATTAACGTTTTAGTCACATAAGCCTAAGTTTTTTGTTTGTTTTCGAAATTACAAACCATATCAAAGAATCAAGAAATTAATCGTTTACTTTTTCTTATCAACTCTCCAATCGAAAAATATTAGTTTTTGTGTTTGGTAATAGTGATAAAATACCTTATTATTGTTTTAACTTTTTTAAAACAGTATTCAACTCTGTTGCAAAGCTATAAGCCCGCTGTCAGTGTTGTTAATATGATTTTTCCCAGCTAGCATTTTCAATCGTCTAGGAGTCTACTGGGAATCTCATGACGATTGTTTTTGATCGTCGACGAGCTCATTTTTTAATTGTAGACGATTCCTCGCACGGGAGTAACTGTTACACAAGCTGATTCCTCTGTGAGATACTTCTACAACACAGCGGAGGACGCTTATATTAATCGTAGAGGCAATCGTTTACGATGTATATAGAGATTATCTAACGAATCTTTCAAAAAGCATGCCAAGGGTCGTATGAGACTCACGTAGGGATTATTTTACGACTCGTGAAATGCTCAGCCGTATAACTGAGCTACCTAAATAAGGGCATCAAGCGTGTTTTTCATGTCAAAACTTATAATTTTCATACAATTTATATCAAACAAACCTTAAGGTCGGGAAATCAACATCATCCTGCCGGAAAATCTTATTTTACAGATCCTTAGATCGGTTTGTTTTATTGAAATTGCATTGACAATAGAATTTTCATATTTCAAAAACGCTCTTATTTAGGTAGCTCAGTAATTCTTATATGACTCTTACAGAGAGTCGCAAAAGGCTCATTCCAAGATTAAAAGACGAGCGTGTCAAAAATTTAAAAAAAAAATTAAAAATAAAAAAAATTAGATGTTTTTGTTTTTGTAACTCGTCAGATAATCATCAGAAGACTCTTTTAGGAGTTGTATATTGAACATAATCGTCTAACAAACAGCCTATGCTAGCTGGGTTTATTTTATAAATTCATATAAAATTTTCCAAAAATCGGCAAAAAAATTTTCAATATTTAGCATTATTCCAGTAGTGTGTTTATATTGTAGTTTTTTGAACGATTTAAAATAAATCGGTCATGCTCTGACAATCTTAAAACGCTTAACATTTGCGATTCTGACTTGAAATCGTATAATATGAGTTCTGTAAATCACAATAGCACGAACTTTGGCGAATAGAAATTACAAAAGTATGCTGAAGGACACTAGAATTTTTGTAAGAAAAAATATCAATTTTAAGAAATTTTTAAAATTCCATTTAATATGCAATCAAACGCGATTTAATTTTTAGAATTTATTTTCCAAAATAAATAAAAAATTTACTTGTTTTCTTGTAGAGATCCGAAGTTTGATAACTTTTGGCAAGGAAAATGTCTGAAAATCAAATAAAGCTTAAGCTTTATTCCAAGTTTCTAAAGCAACAATTTTTAAATGTGTTTAATGTAATTATCTGGCAATATTATCAATTTTTCATCTAAAACAATCGCATTCGTAATGCGATTTTAAAATTTGTTAGAAATTTATAGAACAGTAGCACATAATTTTTTTTTATGTAATAAAGAAAGAAAGGTAAATTGCTTTTCATAAATCGCTAACTTTTTTAAATTTTGCCACAAAAATCGGCATGTCGGCAAACACAAAATTTCGTCACCAAATAGGTTTATAAATCGCCACATCTGACAGCCCTGCTCATAGTGGCAGACATATACATATGTGAACTAGGCGTATAGTCATTCTAGCGATATAGTTCACGATTTGTGACTTAAAGCAAAAAGTACTGTTCATAGTATTTTTTTTAAATATTTTTACACAACGTCAAAATTGTATATCGTCAAAAAAGATATAATTTTTTCCAACGATATTTTTCAAAAAAGTTCTTATAATGTAGACCATAACCAAACAAATCGTAGTAATCTAACATACACTGTCCCGTGTTCGAGCATTAGTATATTTACAATCATAAAATCTAAGGTGTTTTTTTTGGAATATTGATAAATTAACTTACAAGTACTGCAATACATACATAGCCATGTATTAGTATAATTAAAATGGGAAACAGCTTAGAAACAAAAGAAAAGTTTTAGCCACCATATCGATGTAGCCACCATCTTTTTTAAAATATAAGTTTGGCAGCATGTTGTTACCCCTAAATGGATTAACATCGGTAATTTAATTTCAGTTTATTTCGTTGTCTCGTCTCGTCGTATATATCCTTGTTTATCTAGGTATACGATGAAAAAGCATTCTTTACTTCGTTAAAAGATATCATTTCACACAGCAGAAACATGAATTTTTCCCCACACGGAAATAGTTTGTTGCCGTAGTACTTTGCTACCGTTTTACACACGCCCTAGCTATTAACTACGAGTATTTAGGCAGTAGTTGTCTTCAGGCTCTTTACAAGTTTAATGGTTACAAATTTTAACTTTTTCAGTACGTAATCGATGATTTGAAGGTATTTAAATGTTTCCCATGTGTATTGCTTCCGTCATAATATTTATAAGGACTAGTAAATTTAACATCTCCATCCTGTCTTTATAATATACGTTATTCTCCGCAAACCAAAAACTATAAATAAATTAATAAATTTTTCATTTTCATTGATTTATTTTGTAAAAATATTTTTGCAGACTTTTATAAGAAATCTACAAACTTCTAAAGTAAGACTTCCAAAGCCTGATTATTTTTCATAATTTGTAATAATAAATAAAATTGTATTTTTCGTCGGAAACAATTTAATAATTTGTAACAAAAAAAACATTGAAAATCAAGTTTTAATACATTTTTAAACAAAAAAAAAAAAAATAAAATTTCAAGAAATTACGTGCACACACGTGCAACTGGCTGCAAATTTTTATGAAAATCAAAAGCATTTTGATTATGTCGCAGTTAATTTTTTTAGAAAAAATATTTTTTATATTCCAACAATTGTTTAAATTTAGACGATAACAGAATTTGAACTTCGGTGCAAATCGATTTAGTTTCATCTGTACAACAATAAAACACATATTATTGCCCTACAATTAAAAATCGGTCACATTTGCTTTTACATAGGTTGTTTGGACATAATTGCATGAAAACAAAAATTCTTTTGTTGGGTTTTTTCTTTATTTTTACTAAAATGTGTTTTCAACAAAAAAAAAACTTTTGGTTTGTTCATATTTTTTTATTTGCCATGTACATGTACATTTTCTGTCTGTCGCGCTCTTTGAAGATAGACGTGTTTTCTAAGCTCGGCATACGGTTTATTTTTTTTTGAACAAAAAAAGTATTAAAAAAAGTAAAAACAAGTAAAGAAAAAACAAAAAAAAAAATACATGTATGTACATACATACATAAACACACATTTTTTTTTATTCTCGGTGTTGATAAACAATAACAAATAAAAAGAGCAAAACTGTAAAAGAAAAAAAAAAAAAAAAAATTTTTATGAGTGCAAACAGTAGAAATGCATATATCACAGTGAGTGTTAACGAAACAAATGCAGAAATAAAAAAAAGATTTGATGATAGCAAATACCTAACGGCTAAACCTATTACTCGCACGCGATCCCTTTCACCGTCTGTATTTAATAACACGGTTGATACAATAACAAATATAAAACCTGCTAGCGTTGCCTCAACAGCAAAAACAATTTTAATAAGTGATGTAAATATTAACCCCCAATCAGGCATAATAGATAACTCAGTATCACCTTCGGTGTCTAATAATACGGTTGATCTTAATAATACGGTTGATCTTAATACAATAAAAAATATAAAACCTGCAAGCGGTGCCCCAGCGGCAAAAACGATTTTAATAAGTAATGAAAATATTACCCCTAAATCAGGCATGATGGAAAACTCCGCTCCACAAGTAAAAAGTGCTCAAAAGCCTCCAGTACAAGTAGGTATTGATAGGTACATAACAGTGCTTAAACGGGGTCGCAGCCCAACCTCCTCAGCAGTTGCTTCGGTCTCAAAAGTCTCAAAAGATGGTACAGCTGATAGAACAAGTTCACAAAATCGTTTTGCAATTCTGGATGAGGAATCCCCGGAAGCACAAAACGTTATCAAATCTTCTAAGCCACCGCCGATATATCTTAGAGAGCAAAACTCAAATGAATTAATAAAGAATTTGATATCGGTAATAGGTGAAAATTCTTTTTATGTAGTTGCAATTAAGCGGGGTAGTATAAATGAGACAAAAATACAAGTTAACCGTGAAGAAGATTTTCGTAAGGTAATAACTAAATTTGAAGCACTTAATAAGAATTTTTATACATACCAACTGAAGAGCAGTAAAGGTCTTCAGGTAGTGATAAAGGGCATTGATTCATGCGTAGACCCAGGTGAAATTAAAACGTTTTTAGAAGAGAAGGGCTTTAAAATTAAAAATGTAGTTAATATTAAAAATAGAGAAAAAAATCCTCAGCCACTATTTCGAGTGGAGTTAGAACCCGGCGACATTAAGCTCAAAAAGAACGAAACGCATCCCATTTATAATCTTAAATATATCCTGTATAGAAAAATAACAATAGAGGAGCCGCACAAAAGGAATGGTCCCGTGCAATGTTTAAACTGCCAAGAATTTGGTCACACTAAGGCATATTGTCATTTAACCCCTGTTTGCGTCGTATGTGGAGAATTACATGGTACAGCTCTCTGCGATAAGTCTAAAAACGACCCCAATGTAAAAAAATGTAGCAACTGCGGTGGTAATCACACGGCCAACTATAGAGGATGCCCTGTATACTCTATCGTCAAGCGCTCGGTTGGACCGAAACCTAATCCCACTCAAATGCAGGCAACAAATCAAGTTTACATTAATGACGTTCAGGTACCGCAGCCTAGTAATAACAGAACATCCTACGCTAACGTCCTAAAATCAAACCATATGCCAATGCAAGGTGAGTTGCCAAATAATGATGAAACTCCAGTTTCTAACTTAAGTCGTCTAGAGAAAACCATGGAAACATTAGTACAAACAGTAAATAACTTTACAAACACAATGGGTAATATGATGCAGGAAATGTTAAGAATGCAATCGATGTTATTGCAAGCTGTACTAAACAAGCCATGAACTGTTTAAAAATTTGCTTTTGGAACGCAAACGGCATCCGCCAACATAAAAATGAACTAGAATACTTTCTTAAAAATAAACAAATTGATGTTATGATGGTTTCTGAAACCCATCTGACCTCAAGAAACACGTTTCAAGTCAATGGTTATATATTATATGATACCAAGGACCCTCGAGGTAGAGCTTGTGGAGGTTCTGCCATTTTGATAAAAAACCGAGTTAAACACTACCTAATGTGCGATCATCGTGAAGATTATCTCCAAGCAACGAGCATTTGCGTTGAGGAATTATCTCGAAACATAGTAATTTCATCATTATACTCCCCACCTAGATTTTCAATATCAGAAAGCCAATATAATAAATATTTCAAATCATTAGGACCCTGCTTCCTGGCTGCTGGCGATTATAACGCTAAACACACTTTCTGGGGGTCACGACTTATTACACCTAAGGGTCGTGTTTTGTTTAACACAATTTGTAAAATGGACCTAAATGTGGTCGCGAGCGGACAACCAACATATTGGCCTACTGATCAGCAAAAAGTTCCAGATGTCATAGATTTTGGCGTGGTTAATAACATCCCCATAGACACGATTCATGTGGAAGCGTCCCTAGAATTATCTTCAGATCACACACCTACAATTGTTACTATAATGAATCCAAATAGAATCGTATCTCCGTCTGGTTACTTATCGACATCAGCCTCACAAATAAATTGGTTAAAATATAAAAAATATCTGAGTGCCCATTGCACAGAAAATATTCCGCTTAGCACACCGGAGAACGTGGATCTCGCTATTGTTAATTTTGACAGTTATCTCAAACTAGCTGTTCAACATTCCAGCATAACACTCAAAAAAACCAAAAACAAAATCATATATTCTACAGATGTCGAGCGTCTATTGACTGAAAAAAGGAGAGTTCGTAGAGAGTGGCAATTGCACAGATCCCCCCAACTTAAGACTTTATTAAAAGAGTGCACAAAAAGGCTGAGAAAGTTACTGCAGTCTCAGAAAACGGCTTCCCTGGAAAAATATCTCAAGGGACTTGATGCAACTCCACAATCAGATTACTCATTATGGCGTGCAGCTAGAAGCCTCAATAGACCAGTTATCTCTAAGCCACCATTGAGAAACTTGAATGGAAGTTGGGCAAGAAATGATATTGAAAAAGGAAATCTGTTTGCTAATCATCTGAAAAATGTATTTACCCATAATATATTTCACGATATAGCAGTCGATTTACCGTCTGTAAATGTTAGAGCAGCTATTCCCCTAAGATTCGAGTTTAGAGAAATCGAAAAGGCTATTTGTAATTTAAACACCAAGAAGGCATCCGGTATTGATAAGATCAGTAATAAAATGCTTTTGGAGCTACCAAGTACAGCAAAGAAAATTATTCTTTTTATTTTTAATGCTATTTTACGACTTCAATACTACCCTCATAAATGGAAGGTTTCCTTAGTAACCATGATACCAAAGCCAGGAAAGGATCACACAAAAGTTGAGTCATACAGGCCTATTAGCTTATTATCTAATATTTCAAAGCTATTTGAGAAACTACTAGTGGCAAAATTAACGCCGATTTTAAATGAAAATAGATGTATTCCTAATCATCAATTTGGGTTTAGAAGAAAGCATAGCACAATTGAACAAACTCATCGAATAGTAAATGTAATAAGAAAAGCCTTTGAAGAAAAAAAATATTGCTCAGCACTCTTCATCGATGTGTCTCAAGCTTTTGATAAAGTCTGGCATGAAGGTTTACTACTGAAATTGCAGCAAAACTTGCCAGCAAACATTCACAAGCTGTTAGAAAGCTACTTAGTCGGTCGTCAATTTATTATTAAAGAAGGCGATTTTTTAAGTTCTCCTCAGCCAGTTAACGCTGGAGTCCCACAAGGCAGCATCCTGGGCCCTCTATTGTACTTAATTTATACTTCGGACATGCCAACAAACAGCTACACACAAACCTCAACATTTGCGGATGACACAGCTTTCCTAAGCGTACATGAAAACTGTCAAGAAGCATCTCGTTACTTACAGGATCACATATTTGAACTGGAAAGGTGGTTAAAACAATGGAGGATAAAGATCAATGAGCAAAAATGCGCACATATAACATTCACATTGCGTCGGGAAACATGCCCCCTTATTAAAATCAATAATCAAATAATACCCCAACACTCGCATGTAAAATACCTCGGTATACATCTAGATCGGCGTTTAACGTGGAAATGGCATATAGAAGCTAAATTAACTCAAATGAAACTAAAAGCAATTCAAATTAATTGGCTCATTGGAAGAAATTCTGTTCTTAGTCTCGATTGCAAACTTCTACTTTACAACTCTATCTTAAAGCCAATTTGGTGCTACGGTATTCAGTTATGGGGCACTGCCTCGGCTTCTAATATCGAAAAAATTCAAAGGCGTCAAAATAAACTTCTTCGAATAATAACAGCCGCTCCCTGGTATGTCAAAAACTCAAATATCCACAAGGATCTCAATGTGCCATTGGTAAAAACTATGATAACGAAATATGCAGTAAAATATTTAAAAAGGCTGGAACTGCACCCAAATCCCTTAGCTCGAAATATTTTAAATTATGGCGGCCACACTCGATTAAGGAGAAGAGACACTGCAGCACTCACCCAATCAGATGAGCGATAAACACCTACATATGTGAACAGAAACCGTGATGACTAAATCTTTTTGTCTGGCACTGGCAGGACATTAAGTGAATATTAGGATAAGATTTGATTAATTATTGTTAGTTCATATTTTATATATGAAGATTCAATAAATAAATACTGCAAAAAAAAAAAAAAAAAATGTACATACATACACACACGCGTGTATACACACATATACGCTGAAAGATAAGAAATAAAAGTTCTCTGAGAGTAATAAGTTCTCTGAGAGTAATAAGTTCTCTGAGAATCAAAGTGGCAGTAGTCGTACTGCCGTTCAACAAATTTAGCACTGGCCGTACAATGTATGGCAGTGGGATATCTTTATATATTTATAGTCTTTGGTATAATAGTGCAAACTAGCCTTTAGTCCTCATCCACATTATGTAACATTTCCTGCTAAACATTCGAGTTTTATGATGAAAGGGGAAAGACGGAACGTGGTCTTTGTTTCGTGTACGAGCAGTTTTTGTGCAAAGTTATTGCAATCATTTTGTTGATGATGAGTGATGAATTTAAAAGTAGCAGCCTCACTAAACATAAGTGATAGTGATGTTAGAAAATGTTGAACTCAAAAAAATAGTTTGATTTAAGAAAAAGCAATCATGAGTTTATTGCAACTTTTTTGTTCTTCACTCGTTTGAGTGCCACTTAAAATTTTGCACTAAATTTACAAAAAAAAACTTATTTTTCCATGATTAAAGGCAATAATTATTCTGTTATTAACAAAATATCATGTTGTTTATATGCAGCTTTTTGATTGCAAGTTCAAGTTTTGCAATATTTGAATTGAGTGCACATTTTTGCATTCAATCTTCGTTTGGTGATAGTGAACAAATTTGCAATATCACTAAATTTTTTTAGTGGTAGTTAAAAAAAATAGCAATCATCACTAATCTGGTAAAAAAGAGTGCAAACTAATTTTTTTGCAGTTTTATTTAGTGATAGTGCACTGCTGATTTAAATCAATATTTAGTGCACTACCCCCAACTATGGTTGATACACACTTGGTTTGCATTAAATATTATTTAAATTTTAAATTCGGAAATGTTTCTTAAGTACATTTTAAATTTTAAATGAGAGCACAATAATAACATTGTTGCATTAAAATAAATGTATTTTTATTATAAGATTCTAAGCTTTTATCCGATCTCGGTTCATTATGACTAAAAATTTTGTAATCAAATGGACTGACTATACAATTAATTTATAAGACCATGGATTTTGTAAATACATGTGAGAAAAAACATATATTTTAAAGGAAAAAAAAAATTGTCAAAAAATGAAAAAAATTTCAGAAAATCTTAGATTTAACCCGATATAACTTAGCTACTTTTTTAACCGGGTGACGCCTTAAAGAGAAGGATAACTACATCGGTGCATGCAATGAATCACATCAATATTACAAATACTACAAATCATAATAGTTTAAGAAAAACACTTGCAAAAACTATAATTTCGCAGGGCTGTGTAATTAAATGCTTCTTTGTATTATTCAAAGAAGCAAATATCAAATAAATTCTACTTGCAAGCAAATGTCGTTGTTTTTGGATCAGGTGTAGTTGCAAAAGTATTGGTACCAATTTGTACGAAATTTGGAAACTTCACAAGCCGTTCATCAGATATAAAGAAATTTATTTTGTGCCACTGTTGCATATAATTTTTATTTAATAATTTATACAAAAACCGTTACTGATTACATGTTAATCGTGTGACTAATGTTAGTTTGGCTTCAAAATGAATTGAGTGACAAATTTTTTGACATGTCTGACCGACTTGCAAATGAAAATTTTCATAAACTGATACATTCTATGCGATTTTCTTTTTGCATCTTTTTTGTGGGATAGTGTGGCATTGAGAGCAGATTTGGCAAACATTTCTTAATGTCGGGTAGAATTGCGTCAGATTTTCGTGTGAATGAATCGTACGATTGTGTAGAATAGTGAATACTGGCCTTTAGTCGCATGACGGTAACGCTGGCTATACGGCGAAAATGAATGTAAATAAACAAAACAATTGACAGTTGCCGTCACACCGAGGCGAAAAACACTGTGACCAGCTGGCTTTCTGAGGCCACCTCCTTCTTCCATCAAGAGCAAGAGCGTAACATTACATTTTATGGTCACACTATCGCACATGAACATGCTTTGGTAAAATGTAGCCCTGATCCAACGAAAAGTCAAATTTTTTTCCTAATACTTGTCATTATCATAACACATTGCATTCACATTATCACACTTTAACATATTACTTGAGTTTTTGACATGTATTAATACAAATTATAATAGTGTAAACTAGCCTTTAAGGCTTAACATTAGTTCTTATGATACAACACTCACCAAACAAAACAACCGCAAAACAGTCTTTTAGACTTAAGATGTAGGTCCACACCATTCATTTATGCGTCGTTCTTTTTAATGCATCTGTCAAAAAAGTATAATCCATGTAAATGTATGTGACGATTTATACAGAAAAAAGCAAAGCATGCATATACATATGTATCAACTAGAGATGAGCGATCCCGTGATTTTTAAAGATCATCGTGATTAGTGAATGTGATTTAAAAATCACTGCTTCTTTAAACTGTGATTGTGATCACGGTTTATCAGTTTTCTGTTCTTTTATAGCAATTGTGGCCACGCTATATGTACAATGCGCGAGCTTTCGCATGAGCTTTTGTAGGCACTTTACAAAGAAACAACAACAAATTGTAAGAGCTTTCAAATCTATTTACTTTCATATATGTACATACATACTTGAACAAATAAATTTTGGCATAAAAAATTCTAATAAGATAGAAGAGAGAATGAAAGGAACAGCAATATCATTCGACATTTCATTCAAAAAACGCAAACAGTGAAATATCATAAATTTGTATACCTATGTAACAAAATACAAAAAGAACGACTTAGAAAGTACCTGTTACTTGACAAATTTAGTCACAACTGTGATTCGTGATTTTTCAGTAACAGTGATTAAATCACAGGTACAGAAATATCGCTCATCTCTAGTATCAACGCATGAAAGTGGGTTTAATTTCTACAGCTGAAGGTCCATAACATGAATTCTATGTGTTGTTCCTTTTTATGCATCTGTCAAAAAGTAGAATCAGTTGAATTGTATGTGACCAGTTACACAGCAAAACGCATAGAATGCTAAAGCTGAAGGTCCACACAATGCGTTTATGCGTCTGTCCTCTTGATGCATCTGACAAGAAAGTAGAATCAGCGTAATTGTTTGTGACAAGTTACACAGCAAAATGCATACATGCATCAACGCATCAAAGTAGGCTTACTTTCTACCTTTGTATCCGTCGCATGAGTTTTGACAAATTGTCTGCTGTTTTTGAAAGCCATGGATGAGACATCATATTTTATTTTCATTGTTATCGATAAATATATTTGTATGGTGGATTTCTTTTTACAATTTTTTTGTATAAAAATAAGTTTTTAAAAAAAGAAAAAGCTTTCGTTAAAAAGGTTGCAATAACTTTCAAGAAAAAAATACAAAAAAATTAATTTTAAATACAATTTTTATGTTTTGCATTCTATTTATCGATTTGTATTATATTTATCGATTAGTTTTAAGTACTGAGTGCCATCTCTGTTGTGCTTATTATTATTTAAAAAAACACCCAATATCGTCTCGTGTTATTTTCAAGATTTTCGTAGGCCCTTGTAGCACGAAATATTATGTATATAAACTCAATGAATTCCATAAATTCTTTTAAAATCTCAATTTCACTTTCCATTTTGCCAAAATTGTTTTTATTTGATAACAATATCAACACAACAGCTGATCAAAAAAAAAATAATATTGTGCATAAAACGCATTGCATGTAACTTGAATTTATGAACGCATGAAATGCACAAAAGGTATCATACGCATCTACGCATAGATGCATGGTGTGGACCTTCAGCTTAACACGTATTTTCACATGAAAGTAGATTTAGGCCAGTGGTGTCAATTATGATTGTGTTGGTGCGATTACTCTTGTCTCTTACATTCCCAGCGGGAGAAATCTGCGGTTGCGAGGCCAATTATGAGGCCTAATTAACATACATATTTTGCTATGAAGACTTTAGAGCAATTAATAATAATACAATTATCGAAAAATGTTGAGTTATGGACAGACACAATCAGTTATTATTTAAATAAATTTAATTTGGAACCTGCATTTCGCAGAAACTTTGCTTATTTTTTGGAAAAATTGAGCACTTGACAATATATGAAGTCTTTTTACAATCTTATACAATTCTTTCCAATATTTTTAATTTTGTGCTCAACATACCTTTGTGAATGCCAACAATGAAAATTCAATTGCACATACTAATGCAAATAATAACCCCATTAAGTTTAAAAATATTCTATAATTATTAACCACCATTATAAAAAGAGAAGATTTTACTAGCCTATAAAAATATACTTTTATTTACCAATAATATCTTCTAAATTTATGTTGCAGTTTCGAAACAAAAAAACATTTTTTAGGTTTGCGGACGTTAATTTATTGCGTTGTTTTGAGCAAATGTATTTCAAATCGGAAAATAATTGTTCGCAAAGATATGCTGAGGAAAAAAGCGACAAACATATAGCGCCCCGTCATAATTTTTCCAGAACTCAATAATATTTTCCCTATCTGGAGGATTAAATTCGCTCCAAAGTATGATTAGTTCCGCCTGGATGCTGAATTCATAATTCGCAACGTCGCACTTAAAAAGATTTTGGAATATGTTAAGTAGTGGTTTTATATCCTCAAAATATTGAAAACGATCTTGAAAGTTGTAAAAAAGGGTTTCAAAAATTGTCAAATGCTCGGATTTTTTCAAATACTTCTCCATGTCATAAATAAGCAAAGTTTTAGGAAAGTTGGAAAAAATCTTCATTATTTATTTCATTTATTAATAAAAATAATTTGGTTTTAAAATTAAAAACAATCGTATATATATCACTTAAATTCAGGGACCGTAACGGTTATAAGTGATATCAAAAAAGTTATTTTTTAACAGTTATTTTAAGTTTTAAGAATTAAAAAAAAAACTCAATCTTTAACAGTTATTTTTCAACGTTAAAATAAAAGGTCGAATAAACTCTTAAAAATGGAGTTTTATTTTGCCATCAAAAAATAAAACTCATTTAGGAGTTTTATTTTTTCCGTCTAAAATAAAACTCATATTATATTGACATTTAAAAATATTTTCATGCAAATAAATTTTCAATTATCAAACACCAGCAGATTGGTCCGCTATATTTTCGTTAATTTGGCAACTTTTGTTTCTTTTTTGAATTTAGTTATGTTTTATTCATAGTGAAATAAGTACAAGGTATGTTAACTGCGGAGAGTTGTCATATACGCTTGTTGTAATATTATGGGTTTTAAAATTGAGAACAAATTTTATAATGACTATTCCTTGTATTTATTCTGCCATGGTTTTAATTATGATGCAGTAAGGGGGTGAGCTCGCAAGGCCAGCTGTTTGCAGTGTTTTTCTTCGTGGTGTGTCGTTTGGTGTCTCTTAATTTTTGTTTATTTATATTTTTTGTAAATTCATTTTGATATTTGCAATATGCCTCTTGTTTTTTGTGTTGTTGCATTTTTGTTGTACTGAGGTCACTTTACTAATGCACTTTGACTTTAATAAACATAAATGTGAGATTTTTGCTTCGTCATCTTTCTTATTGTTGTACACCCAATCCTGTTTTTACACGGTAGATACGTTCCAAAGGATACCATGTAAAAAAAAAATCATGTAAAAAAGACACCTAGACTATACATATGTACGTGTGTATATGATATTTCTTTTCAAATATCAATAGGAAATAAAGGCCCCTATTACTGAGTTGAGTTGTAATTTCTTAATTTTTGTATAATGGTTTACAACTTTGCTATTTTGCAGTGAACAAAAACATAACAAAAATTACAACTGATCACAACCAGTTGTCTTAATAACAACTCAACTGACGTATTAGTGGCCAGAATATAAAAAGAAGTGCTACTAAGAACCCTTAAATATAAATGTAAAAAATACCGTGTTAAAACAGGATTGGGTGTACTTTGTGTAACTGAAAATAATAATAGTGAAAAGTACTTACTGAGGTCATTACTAGCAAGTACTTATTGAGGGTTTCAGAATAATGACAATTGTAATAACAACTACTTACCAGGTAACGTATGAAATAACTACGACCTATTACCAAAATTCAAAAAGTTTTTCCTGGGATGTGTTTAGAAAATATTTTTTTATAAAAACAAAGAAGGGATCTTCATTTTAAATAGGTCTTTGCTGTCAACAGCTTTTTGTTTCACGTACTTATATATGGGCATTTCCATTGTGACGTTACGTGATATTTGTACAACAAAATGTAAAAAAATAAATGAAGAAGTCAAATTTGTTAAAAGTTTTATATTACAAAGTAATAAAGCAGCACTATATTCAGAAAAAAATTTACAACAATCTACCCTAAGGATTTGAAGATATAAAGAAAAATATGCGCCGGCGTGACGTTACAAAAAACAGAAGTGGATTTTGACTTGCATTGCAAAACTGCATAAGTCTGCGAATTGAGCAAGACTTTTTGTATAAAACCTTTTTTAATAAGTTTTGGACTTATAAAGATTTATTTTCCAAGTTATCAAATTAAAAAATCTTTGCTCGTTTAAGTCAAATGGGACTTTCCAGCGAAAAGTCTACTTTTTGTAATGTAACGCCAGAAAGCAAACAAGCTTGTATTTTAGGACCATGATGTTCAAAAGTTATCCCTTTTGTAACTTAATGTAGAGCTTGTTGCGCTTTACACAACATATATAAAAGTAAATTATACATATAAAATTTCTGATAAAAGATTTAAATTACTTCTGGCGTTACGTTACAAAAAGGAGACTTTTCGCTGGAAATTCCCATATGTATGTATGTGCTTAGTTATTTGTTTTTTCTCATATTTTCTCATATCAATCTTTTAACAGAATTAACCGAAACAATTAGAAGAGTTGAAAATTTAAGAAAATTAAAACAGGACTCTAATGACATAATGGAAGATTTTATTCGTTTAGAGAAATCCAGGAAAAGGACTGAGAAATTGAATATTCTGTATTATGGGCTGCTTTCGATTTCTCCAACTTCAACGATAAGTGAAAGAATTTTTTGCAAGTCAAGATTTATCAAAACTAAAGAAAAGAATCGCTTAAATCCTGAACATTTTTCTAAAAGATTATTTCTAAGGTCTCCTTAAACTATTGAAACAACTAATAAAATTATCAAACAGTTTATTTTTTAATTACTACCTACATAATATTTATGTATTAATTAAAAAATTTGTATGTATTACATATTTATGAACTATTTTTTTGTTTGCTCGTGTTAGTTCAAGAATTGTTATGTTTGTTATGTTATTGCTTTTTTTTTAAAAATAAACTCCAAATAATAAATAATTTATGCCTTTTTATGTACTGAAATTACTTAATTTATAAAAAAAACTTTATTAATCGGTTAACCGATCAATTACAAAATTAACCGATTATTAACCAAAACCTCGGTTAATTAATCGAGCGATTAACCGATTAAAGCAAAACCCCGTTTAAATGAATACCCTAGTAAGTACCAATTGCTATAAAGTTTTGTATCTCTCTATGAAACTGTTTATTTTTCTTGAGCTGAAATTACGGTTTTTAATTAATTTTGATTTGAGCCTCATAAATATTGACCCTTTATGGGTCATGTTTCTCCGTAATCCTCAAAATGTTTTTTTTTTTAACTAAGAAAAAACAATGGAACAATCATTATCTGTAACAATTTATTGAAATTAATATGATAATAAACTTTAAATAAAGTGTTAAAAATCACTTTTTTTAACGTACTAACACCTGACACTTAAAACATATTTCACAAAGATATACATATATTGTGTGCAAATATTCATCTCTACGTAACTTAAATCAAGTGCTTTTGAATGACATATTCGTATATACAATATTGGTGAAAGACAATACAAATCTACGCGAAAAAAAATTAATATAAACCAAAAACATGTACATATAAAGTTTCACTTCATTAACGTGCTATTCTCTCAAACCCACTTCCACTTTTGAAGAGAAAATTATAAAGGTAAAAAAAAGTTTCTTTTATGGGTTTTACGGATGATGCTGAGATTATTTGTGCTGGTATTATCGTGGTTTTACTTTTCAACGACTGGAGGAAATCAGTTTAACACAATAAAACATACATTTAATGTACACACGTATAAACGGATATGTGTTCGCTTATAGTCGCGCTCCTCACTTGGGTACAATATTTAAAAAAAAAATTTTTTAAAGCTGGATGCTATTTTTCCCATATATTTCTTTACTTATATATATGAGTAGGAATGCTAAACAGGAAATCCATTTCCTTAAATACCCGAAATTTTGTGCATCAAACAATCCCGATTTCTGGTAGTTTAATGTGTTGATTAAACGGTAATTGATGGATGAACTTTCTTAAAAAAAATATTTTTATTTTTTACAAATAGATTATGCTAGTTTAAGGTCAAGTTAATCTGCCTAGATCAAGTTTGTTACACTGAAAAGACAAAACGATCCATCTGTACTTAACCCTCTGCGACTGACGTGACTTTGTAATAACAATTCCAATGACGTGGTAGTGCGATAGACACCATTTTGATGGCTTATATTTTCCAATTTCTGTTTTGTGAACTTTCTGAAATTATTTGTTATTTTCGATTTTTGTTTTAGCTTGTTATTTGCTGTAATTTATTTTTGAGAACAAAACAACAATTATTTTTAAACCATATTTAATGGCATGGCACAAAATGTCCCTAAAGAACTTATATCTGTACAAAAACCAAAAATTAAAAATGTCCTCTTTGTTTTTTACAAGTTTTACACTATCCCAGGAAAAACTTTTAGAATTTTGGTAATAGGTCGTAGTTATTTCATACGTTACATGGTAAGTAGTTGTCATTACAATTGCCATTATTCTGAAAACCTTAATAAGTACTTGCTAGTAATGACTTGAGTAAGTACTTTTCACTACTATTATTTTCAGTTATGAATATTTGCTTACTAATAATCAGCTAAATAACTACTTATTAGCTGTCTTGTTTTCAGTACTGAATATTTACTTGCTGGTAACTAGTTCCATAACTGCTTATTAGGTCTATTAACTAGCGCCAATTAAATAAAAATTAGTTATTTTTTGGCTTCTGGTAAGTATATTGCAAGTACTTACAATACAACATACTGGTAGTTAAATAATAACTAGATATTTTGTGACTTCTAGTAAGTGTATTGTAACTACTGAATTCTGTGGACAACTCGAACAAAAATAAGTAGTTATTCAGCCGAAAAATAAGTAGTGTTCATGTATCTCCAATATTACTTGCTAATTTCCAGGTAAGTAAAGTTTTTGCTGGGTGGTTTAGAAAATGAACATTTACCGACTGATTGTCATATTTTTATCCGTATTCTCTCTTACATTTTGCTTTTACATGATACGATTTTTCTCATTCTACATCATTTTTTGACATGTCGTAACACATTGTATTACCGTGTAAACTAGCCTTAAATAAAACTGCAAAAAAATTAGTTTGCACTCTTTTTTACCAGCTTTAGTGATGCTATTTTTTTAATTACCACCTTTGGTCGCACACTCCTTCAGTATTCATGGCCTCCAGCAAGAATGTATCAAGCGTATACATCAGCACTGGGGAAGAGAACCGTTGATTGCACTTAAGTTCTCGCATCTCGACAGGATATTTGACCATAGCTGCCATACAAATACAACTCCTGAAAATAGTTTTTAATGCCATAACTTCCTTATAAATGTTGCTACTAACATAAAAATAGGGCATAACAAGTTTTACGATAGCTTCTATGTCATGACAAAATGTTGTTATGGTATTTTCCATAGGTCCCAAAAAGTCCCCTATCCTAAAAACTTATATAAATGAAGATATCTAAATAATATTCGGTACAATCAACTTTTACATGAATCTTAACTTCATAACACAATTTTGTTCAGGCGGGCCATGCTTGCCCATGGGTTCTAAATTGGGTTGACCCGCAAAAACTATTTCCATACACTCTGGCGTAGGGTATCATATGGTCTGGCTTGACCGACTATACTTTCTTACTTGTTATACTTATAAAATATTCAAACTTAATAACCTTCTCGAGTAACTACACTGAAGTCATGTGATTTTATATTTCTAAACTTAATCAAGATTTCATAAAATTTTATTTATCAAGATCATGTTTTTCAAAGATAACAATTAGAAAATATCTTTATGGAATTTTACTAAGACATTTATGATAATTTCAGAGTTTTTGGCTTAAATAAACAAAAAAAACTACACACTTTATTTAATAATTTAACTTAATTTTATTTTTTTTAAATTTTTCTTATCATTTATGTCAGCACATTCATTTGTTTTATTACACTGTTTTGTTCTTAATGTAATGCCAAATTGTTTTTTTAAGTTTATTTAATTTAAGATATAATCACAGACTAAAAAAGCGTGACCAAGTCTCAGCATACTTGAAAACTCTGTATGAAGTCTTCTTAAGACAAGGATTCTTTTGTTTTTGCATAAAGTAGTTTACACCGAAAAGCTGAAATACCTCTTTGAAAAAATAAGATTTGCTAGATCACCAAGAGGTAAAAGAATGATATGTCCGAAATTCCGATGCCTAGTTTTGGAATGGCAAATTTTGATCAACGCTATTTGTCTTTGGAATGCTCTTCCTTACAACCGAAGTCTAATTTAATGTGTTTACATTTTTTATGTTAACATTTATTAAATTAACAGCCTGGCCCCCGATGTCGACCGCTATCGTTCGCTTGCATTTGCAACGACAAATAGCTGATTTGCGCCCCATTAACAATTTTCACCACGACAAGTCGATCGACAATGCCGGTCGCTTGCATAACGTAAAAGTTTTCATACAAATTGCGGTCCACTAAGAAATATTATGCGACCACAAATGTGATAATCAGTCACTTGTGTTATAGTTATCGACATAAGCATTTTGTTAAAACCCTGCAAATAATACGACTAGTCCATACACGCATGTAAAATATAGCCCATAAGGGACTCTGCTCGTGAGCTTGGCATCATTAAGGTAGAAGTACATAACACGCGCTTATTCGTCCACGAGTATCAAGCGTTTAAACACTTTTGCGCCTGAAAAAGGGCAAGTTACACAAGTTACAAGTTATGGAATTCCAAGATTCGGCTCTTTTTGACTGTTTTTGGAGTCCTGCCTTACTTTTAATACAATACTGTATGTTTTTTAACCTCTTCCATAAGTTTTATCTCCGTGATTCACTCCTTTGCTTAAATTACCATTTTTTACTCTCAGCTGATTATTTGTCAAAAGTTAACCAACTTTCTGCCGCAAACGCGTCAAAATGTTTTTTATGTATCTTGTTCTATGAAAAATTACCAGTTAAACATTTTTTAGACAGAAGGCGACAGGGCGCTCGCGCACTCAATTTGTGTGTCGTTTTCTTAAATTCAGACTTGTTTTACTTACGACATGGCAAACTTTAGCAAAGATGAGATACGAGAACAGCTCAATGCAGAAAGTGACTCCGATATTTCAAATTCGGAAATTGATCATATATCAGAAAATAGCGAAAGAAGTTTTCTGAAACAGATAATGAACGGGAACCCGTCCGAGCTGCAGTTAGCTCTGTTAAATCCGTTTTTTATTGCTAAAAACAAAATGGTTTGGAGTGCCACTCCATTATCTAAGCCTATTGGAGCTACGGCTAAGAATATTATCTCAACACAACCAGGACCAACTCAATTTGCAGTGTCCAGATGCACTGACATGCTGTCAGCTTTTCTGTTGTTGTTTCCGCCTCCAATAGAAAGAACTATCATCGAAAATACTAATAAGTACATCAGAGTTAAGATTGTAGAAACAAAACAAATCGATCGCCAAACATTGTATTTGCAAACATACTTGATAGTTTCATGGGCTCAAGTTGATCGGATTCGCAGTAGTTCAGAGTTGTTGGGGCAACTAGCACTTTCTCTGGCTATGATGAACCCTACTAGATTACCTCAACAAGAGTTCTCAGCATAGTTATCGACTGAAATACGATCAACATGCACAGTTCCAGTGGCCCTCAAACAATAATACTACGAATTCAACAGAAGAGAGAAAAAACAATGATCACGAAAGAAGATACGGACAAAATAAGCGCAAGTTACAGGGTGGCAATAAGATAATTTGTTACCGATCAGGTTTACATTACACAAATTAAAATTAAAATAATGACCATTATAAATTTAATAATTAAAATTTATTTCTTTTACTTATATTTTGATTAATGTAATATCTACACACATTAAAAGTAAGTAAAAATGCAATTATACAAAGGAATGTTTATAACAAGGTTATTAATAAAAATATTTAAATAGATATTCCCCTGAAGAAGTCAATAAAAAATTGACGAAAGGTTGGGAAAAAATGTAATTAAATGTGTTTTTAATTTACAATGGAAAAATTTAGGCCCTATTAGCTTACTAGAATGTCTAAAACTTCAATAATACTTCTTCGAAAAAATAAAATGCTCCATTTGCAGCAAGTTTATTTGCAAAAATAACCGAAACACATTTTCCTCATCATGTAATAACAATCATTGTAAAACAAACTAATAAATACTTAATTTTTTTTTACCCTCCGTCTTACACATGTTCTGATTTTCCATTAAAAATGCATTGAAAAAGGCCTGGCCAGACTCTTGAGTAAGATGAAGGGTTAATAAATGTACTATGAACCAGACTAAATGGTCCCTTAACCTAAGATTCATAATTTTTAATTTTTCTTAGCCCTGTTTTAAGTTAGAACCTTGAACTTTTGTAAATAATATAAAAAGACCACGTGAGCTAAAAAAAACTAAGTCGTATATATCACCATTCAAAAATTATAAAGGAAGCAATTCAAAAATTGGACCAAATGGGCTTATCATAACAGCAGCGTTAAGAAACAATTGAGTTTTTATTTATTAAATATTTCTGAAATAAATACAACTTTCGTTATAATTTATTTATCTTAGCATTGAGGGAATAAGAATCTTTGATTCTGAATTTCTTTTTTTCTAAGGCAATTTATTTTTTCAGAAACGCAGGCATAAATATAAAGTGACTTTTCTCAAAAACTATTTCGACTAAGGCGGTTATTGCTTATGACTCCAGATATATATAATATATGTATATTAAACACCTGCATGAAACTTAACACTGATGTTCATGAAACCTTCATTATAAATTTGTTATCGCTTCGTTTGTTTTCAGTAAGATGAATAACTATGAAACGAAAGCACTCGATATTTAATAGACGAGAAAGATGAAGTTAGTTTGTTTAACTAAATATGTTTTCTTTTCGACCTTTTAACTTTCAAATAAATTATGGTAAATAATCAGGCTCGAGGTCTGTGTTTAAAATATTTTATTTTAAATGCAATATTAAATGTTAAACATTAAAGTGATAATTGTTTGATTATTGTTACTCATTGTGTTATTTCCTGATGATGCTTACCGATGGTAGGCGAAATATTGAATAAAATAAATAAATAAATAAAATATTTTAAACACAGACCTCGAGCCTGATTATTTACCATAATTTATTTGTTAGTTTGTTTACTTATATCCCGTTTTTATTCGTGAGTTTATTTGACAGTTAAAAGCGGAAACTTTCTCACAAAAATTTAACAGGCGCACTTTTTCTGTAAATTGGCGGGTAAATGCGTTAGTGCCCATTTAGACAGGGAAACATTTGGAAGGAAAACATCTGGAATTCTCTTTTGTTTTTTATTCTCGGTCACACAGACGAACATGTTGCCGGCAACCTTCTGTTACTATTGTTGCTTTTTTTTTGTCAAAAAGCAAAGCAAATGTCAACAAAGAAAATGAGAACAAGGCGTGTCGCCGAGTACCGAACACAAAAACCATTCTCTCTTCCCCACCCGTAATTTGCTAACAAACAAAATGTTTTCCTTCCAAATGTTTCCCTGTCTAAATGGGCACTTACTTGACAGCTATTATTCGCCAAAAACGTTACAGACGCAGTTACGTGAGAAAAACAGTTGTTTGTTTCAATAAATGGCATTTTTATTTCATTTCTCACATTTCAATCGGAAAGTTTCTCGACGCAGGAGTTGCAGAACATGGGGACTGGTATCAATATTAAAAAAAGTGTTTTCAAAAAAAGTGTAAATTTTTTTCCTTTGAGTTTTTGTGGTTCGTGTCCTGGTAGGATTGGGTTAGTTTCACTAGAATCCGACAGTTTCTAGAATTTCCAATTTATAATTCAAGAAATTACCAAATTCATTTCAATAAGTCGTTGATGGTGAACTAAAGTTTAATTTTCTTAGAGACTGAGTTCAAAAAGTTATTTTTCGTTGTAGTTATTTTTAATGAAGTGGCGGAACTATTGGCAATTAACATTAACATAGTAAAAATTTAAAAATTATTTTACTTTTTAATATTCATAGTATAGTTTTTAATTTTACAACAAAAAGTTATAAATTTAATTGAAATTCGCTTTTAAAGGAACTTTAGACAGCCCTCTAAAATATTTATTAAAAGTACGAATAAGTCAAAAGGAAAATTTCGTACCTCAGCAGAATTTGAGGTGCGAAACCTCGAATTAATAAAATTATTTTTTTTGTACAAACATTGAAAAGATAAAATTATTTTTTTATTTTTGTCAAAAAAATCGAGTCATGTGTTTATATCTCTAAATTTAATCCAGGCTATACACATTTTTATTTGTGTAGACAATGTTTTTTTTTTTTTTTTTTTTTTTTTTTTTTTTTTTTTTTGTTTTTTTTTTTTTTGTAAGATAACAAATGTTTTTAACAAATCATACTTTATGAAAATTTAAGTACGTAGTTCAAAATAGTTTTTATAATAAACAAATGTATTATGTATTATGAAAAAACTTCTAATAAATAATGAGAAAAATATCCCAAACGAAAAGCAGAAAACAATTTAGACTCCAAGAGTTGAAATGAATCCTGATTTTAATATTTAGAATTATTAATAAAAATAATAAAAATTCTCATTTAATTCAGGGGTTGAAGTTATCTGCCTGAGATTCCTTAGAGCGAGTCCTTGGCCCCCTTGTATTAGGCTAGGAAGAAACATTTTCTTTGATTTTTCCATTAATCATTCAGATAAATTTGCGTTAGAAACTTCTTGAAGTTTTAAATTGTAAAGTTTTAACTACAGGGGTATAGTTGTATATTTCGACCAGATTGTTTTATTTTTCTTATTTTGAAAGCGACATGGCCAAACTTCAAACCGATTCATCAAACTTACGTATGGGATGGTAATGTTTTGTTTTGCTCTGCACATACACACATCAAATTTAGGCCATCAACAATTATTTAATAGTTGAATAATAAAAGTTCTTGAAAAAATTTTTAAAATATCATTTTCATGCACTTTTTAACAAAACATAAATTAAGTTTAAGGAAATTACGTGCACACACATCAAACTGGCGTAAAATTTTTATGAAAATCAAAAGTATTTTGATTTTTGTCAAATTCACATCAAACCATACGTATGAGTTTGATGAGCCAGTTTGATGTGTGGCCATGCCGCTTAATGGATTTGTATAGAAATTTGATCGGATTTATTTTGAAACTTGAATATAGAATTAGTACCCTTCTTGATATTAAGGACTTTTAATTCAAAGTTAAAACTATTCCTGTGTATTCCCATTAAATTTCATTTCGAAAGTTATTAACGTTCAATTTTGGCGATTACTTCTTTTAAACAATAACTTATTAAAGACCTTTTAAGAAATCGAAGAGAATATTTTTTTTGATATTTCATGAATGTTATTTAAAACACACTAATGAAGTTTTAAATTATATTAATGTACAGTTTACAACAGTCAAAAAAAAGTTTTTAAATAAACAAGAGCCACAACAGTTAAAGATAAAATTGTTTTTTCATTTAAACGAAAACAATTTGTAAATGATTTTTATAATTTTAATCTTTTCGAGGACACAAGAATCAAGTTTTTGTGTTCTGTAACTTTGGTGAGAACTTCTCGCATCGAAAACATGTGAAACAAAATATTCCATCGTTTCCCGAAATGTGAGAAAAAAGGGTGTCTGTAACTCATGTCGAAAACTATCAAAAGAGATTACGACGTTACGTTATAAATGTCATAATATTCCACTCGAAGCCGATATGAAATTGCAGATGTTGTGAACGCCAGTAAAACATACGTTGACGGCGACCAAATTTGACTAAAATTGAAAAATTTTTAACGACGGCGGCGAAAATACAACCGTGGGCTAAACCAAAATATGTAAAGTTCTACTTTAATGTTTGTGGATTACAAAATTGCTTTGAAAACATTCGTATATTTTTTAAAAATGTCAAAAGCAATATAATTAAAAATGAAAAAATCTGCCAAGAACAAAATACTTATCTCATCCGTGTTAATATTTATTGCATTTAGCATTTTTAATTTATTTTTTAATGTTAAAATATTTTTCTCACCCCGTTTTTATGCGTGAGTTTATTTGACAGTTCAAAGCGGGAACTTTCTCATAAAAATTTTACAGACACACTTTTTCAGTATATTGGCGGGAATTTCCTTACGTGACAGTTATTACTCGCCAAAAATATTACAGACGCAGTTAAGTGAGAAAAACAGCTGTTTGTTTCAATTTATGGCATTTTTGTTTCATTTCTCACATTTCAATCGAAAAGTTTCTCGCCGCGGGAGTTACAGAACATGGGCACAGAATGATGTTTTTTAAAGATAACAATTAACAAATTTCTCTTAAGAATATACGTTAAGCCGGTCTGGAGGGGGTGGGGGGCTAAGCCCATCCCAGAAGAAAAACAATTTTTAATTTAACATTGAAGGCATATGAAAAACTATTTTAAAACCAACCGTTTCATTACCAAAAAGTAGACAACAAAGCACGATATTTTTACAGCGGGTAGATATGAATATAACGTACCGATTTTTGACGATTTTTTTTTTTTTAATTTGCCGGTTTTCGACTCATTTTATCAGGCATCTATGCATCTGATGTTTCACAAATTGATCGATTTGATCACATTTTTTAAATATTGATGCTGTGGTAGAGGGCTAAAAGTAAGTATTTTATTATTATTTTTCCTATGTATCAGAGAATAAAATGGAACGTTTTAGTGCTATTTCGAAATTGAAATTCGCAAAAAAAATTGTAACGCTCCACCCTAATAATCAATACCTGTTATGGACCAAACACATAATTGTTCATCAGAGGCAAAAACCTGCGTATACAAGTCAAACTATCATCTACAATATTTGTTAAATATTATTACTGAAGAAAAATGGTTGATAGCAGGTTTTGTAACGTGGAAATATAATTCATACTCCCACGTACATAATTCATATTTCCACGCACATAATTATTTTATCTCATTATTAGTTTTAGTTAATTTTTTATACTTTTAGTTATTATTTTTAGTTTAGTTTATTATTTTATATTATTTTATTGAGTCCCCCTACTGTAACACCTACCTCGACACAAACACACACCGTATTATCGGTTCATGTAAGTAAATACACACAAACACACATCGCTGTCCATTGGTTTAACCAGTGTTGATTGTTATACAGCTAGCTTAATAATTCTCATGTGGCTTATCCGTGTATTGACATAAGTAGGTAAAGTTTTGTTACAGTAGGGGCAATTCTCACAAGACAAGAAAGCGCCCTACAAGTCTCGGAAGTTGGAA
This sequence comes from Pollenia amentaria, assembly GCA_943735925.1. NCBI lineage: Eukaryota > Metazoa > Arthropoda > Insecta > Diptera > Polleniidae > Pollenia > Pollenia amentaria. Next base: position 162,164,324 of record OX031008.1, read on the forward strand.
GTACAATTGACGAGCCGACTGATTTCACGAAGGTGGACTCGGTTGTATATTTTATTAAAGATACTTAACCTGTGGGATAGGTATCAAATAAATTTTCCCGCAGCTTCGGTTGGGCAGGGGTTCCCACAAGTGGCTTCGTGTCGCCTGTTCTCACAAGTGGCCTCGTGTCGCCTGTTCTCACAAGTGGCTTCGTGTCGCCTGTTCTCACAAGTGGCTTCGTGTCGCCTGTTCTCACAAGTGGCCTCGTGTCGCCTGTTCTCACAAGTGGCTTCGTGTCATCTGTTCTCACAAGTGGCATCGTGTCGCCTGTTCTCACAAGTGGCCTCGTGTCGCCTGTTCTCACAAGTGGCTTCGTGTCGCCTTTTCTCACAAGTGGCTTCGTGTCGCCTGTTCTCACAAGTGGCTTCGTGTCGCCTGTTCTCACAAGTGGCTTCGTGTCGCCTGTTCTCACAAGTGGCTTCGTGTCGCCTGTTCCCACTAGTAGTATTGTTATCGTAGAGCTTCGTAGAATAAGTTATTTCAAAAGTTTTATGTAGTAGTTAGGTACTAGCTGTAAGAACCATTGTACGTATTTTATATACCATTAATACGACGAACGTGTGATCCGAAGAAGCAGCCGAGGGAAAAAGTCGAACCGATTACCAAGCACGCCGAACCCGCCGAGCAGCCCAGCCGAACGTTACCGCCGATCCGAATTTACCGAAGACGAACGCTGTACCTCGGGTGCCGATCAACACACGATCCCTCAGGCTGTACACACCATATCAAAGTTGTCGTAGGTTATCGTATTTCATGAATTGTAATTAAATTATTAAAGAAAGAACAATAAAGAAAATATTAACTCAACCCCCGAAATGGTAAATATATCGTATACTCACTTAACGTTAGCGGATCCGTAAGTACCCCCTGGACTCGTCTGAGCTACCTCAGCCGATGAATAAAACCACGTTACAGTTTTACAAATGAAAATTCAAATATTTCTTGGCTGATAGCAGGTATTGCAAAATAAAAACATACACATACAATAATTTTCAATTTTATTAAAGTTTCCACTTTTTTTAACACATAAGAAAAAAATAACAAAATAATCAAAATTAAACAAGACAATTTGAATGGATAGATATCTTAATATTCCACCACCTGGATAACTATCTTGCCGCGATGTGGTGGGTTAAATGCCGGCGGTAGTGTTATGTCTTAGAACTTGAATCGGTGTAGTCTAACTGGAAAAAGTTTTTAAGCATAAGCTGTAAGGCCAACATGACCAACGGTTATCCATCCATCCCCTATCCCACCCCATTACCTATAATCCTATCTACTCCCCTTTGTTTTCCCACATCCCCCACTTTTAAGGTCAAGGTGGTTGACAGCAGTGCCGAGAACCTGAATGGCTAGTTAGTGGTTAAAGAAACTATTCGTGAACAGCTTCCCTCTGACGCCGATGGCAAGGGTCAATTGTAATTCTAGCCTAGTCCGCGCAAGCCGTCACTGCGCGAGATGGTCCTTTTGTATACGTGCGCACTCGTGGGACAAAAACTGGACAATTTTAAAAAACGAAATTAAGGAGTTGGAGCAGGAAATATCACTGACAGCTCAGCAGGTTCGGTGTCAGATTCAGACTCCGACTTGCTGGGTATTCACAGAGATATTCTGCTGCAAGAGAATCAGTTAATGGCAGAACTGACGGTTATGACAGAGACGGACAGGATAGACTCCTCAATCGACTCACCGTCTCGTACAGGGGCATCGGAAAGACGCGGTGATCTAACTCTGGGCTCTGATGATGAGCACGAAATAACACTGATTTTGGCTTATGATGAGGACCATAGGGATGGGCCATCGACTTCCGGAGTCACACTCGTTATGGAGAGCGGATTGGCGAGTGTATAAAAACTCGTTGTTCGGCAAGATGCGACAGAACAGGTCCCATCAGGCAGTCGAACGAGCTACGAAAAAGCTAAGAGTGGTGTGAGAGCCTTCTTAGCCTTTCTAGAAAAGATAGCTAAGAAAGACTGCTCACTGCACGATGGGCGGGATAGGCATCTACTGAGGAAGCACCGAAAGAACGTTGCTATGTTGCGCTGTTGTGTTTGCTGTTAGATTGCAACAACAAAATTATAATCTAAGCCCATGTAAAATATTTAGTTTTGTCCAAAAATTTTAATTTTGGGACCTTATCGCGCTGTTATCGTAAAAATTTAAATTCAATATGCCAGCAATTTGTTTTATTGTTTGAATCCTTAATTTTTCTAAAATCTTTATCAAGTTTGATACGAATTTGTTTACTAAAGTTACCCTCCACTGCATACATTTTATTTATGGCATTATCAATTATGTTATTTAATTTGCTTTTTAAATGGATTAGATTTCTGTAATAATTTTATGAGTGTATAAATATATTTTACCCGACTTCAAAAAAGAAGGAGGTTTTCAACGTACAACCGGTTGCTTTTTTTAATGTTTGCTACCGCATAATTCCGTCATTTGTGAACCGATTTTTTTGCCTTTTAATGGGTCGTGTCAACGGATTGTACTTAGAAAAAGTTTTGGAAACCCGGCGGACAATTTGTCTGTCCAGAAATTTTATTTGTAAGCTACTCCATAATTTATAAATTAATTTTCCGAATTCAGGCTTGTTTTTATATGATTTGCTAGCAGGTTGCAACTGTAAAAAAGTTTGGGAGAATTTTTATTATGTTTTTTTAAATCTTCGCGAATTGCGCGTTTTAGGTTAAATCCTAATAAGCTGATTATGGGATTAATGATTTAACAAACATTAGGTTATTGTGATTGGTTTCTTCCAATTACACTTACAAAAGATTTTTCTTGCCTTGCTAATATAACAAAATACTTGAAATGTGAATGTTATTAGCGTTCTGCAGTCTAATACTGAATTTCAGATTGTTTTTTTAAAGTATTTTACTACTGATGCAACATGCACAAATTATAACTACAGAAAACGGTATTAAAAAAAAAATTATATGTATATGTAAATATTTTTGATCTTGTAATGCGTGATCCATTACGAGGTTTCCTACTTTTTTATAGAAAAAAACACAGAAAATTCAAATTTAATGGGGAATGTTTATTATCATTTGAAAGAACATTCTTTGGCATTTGTTTTTTGAAGATAATGTCTATCAAATGTTGTCCGTTGCTACGTCGCAGATGGTCCATCCGTTGAGTCCAATTTTCGATGACTCGTTCGAGCATTTCGACTGGTAACTGGCGAATGACACGCGTGATGTTTTCCTCCAAGGCCTGAATCGCAGCGGGTGTGTCCGCATGAGCTTAAAACTTTACATATCCCCACAGGTAAAAGTCTAACGGTGTGATATCACATGATCTTGGTGGCCAATCGACCGGCCCAAAACGTGAAATTATGTGCTCACCGAAGTGTTCTCTCAATAAATCCATTGATTGATGCGATGTGTGGGAGGTGGCGCCGTCTTGCTGAAACCAAATGTCGCCGAGATCACGAGCTTCAATTTCAGGCATCAAATAGTCGGTTATCATGGCACGATAACGTTCGCCATTGACGGTTACGTTCGCACCGGCATCATTTTAAAAGAAATATGGACCGATGATTCCACCGGCCCACAAACCACACCAAACCGTGAAGTGACAGTTCTTGTATCTCTTCAGGTTGCTCTTCGTCCCAAATGCGGCAATTTTGTTTGTTTACATACCCATTGAGCCAAAAATGGGACTCATCGCTGAACAAAATTTGCCTCGAAAACGTCGGTTCTTCTTGGAACTTTTCAAGAGACCATAGAGCGAAGCGATGTCGCTTGGAAAGGTCGAGCGGCTTCAGTTATGAAATGCCAAACAATACTAAACAAAAATAACATGACAGCATGACACGACTCACACGTGATCTGTCAAAAAAGGCTATTGAAAAAAGTATCTCCTACTTGCATCACCCTATACATGTTTGTTTTACTTTTGCTGTACTGACCACTTTGTTTACACAAGAACTTTCAATTATATGACACCAGCAGCATGCCCGATATGGTATTCGCAATTATTTTACTTTAAAAATTTGATGTATTTAACTAAATAATTTTAATAAATAGAATATGGGAATTTTCTACACAAAACAAGAAAATCGTTTTTTTGCCACAGATCTATAAATAGATAACTGAAAATTATCCATACGACTTCATCGTTCTTTGAAATTTTTCTAAACTTTTAATTGGATCAGTGTTGCATTTTAACAAAAGCATGAAAGTCACAACAAAACTCATTAGATTTATATCTCACAAAGTATTATGGAATACGTAAGAAATGTGTGATAGTGTAAACAATCCTTAAGCTGCAGTTTTTTTTCTATAAAATTTTATAGAAATAATAATTTTAATAAATAGAATATGGGAATTTTCTACACAAAACAAGAAAATCGTTTTTTTGCCACAGATCTATAAATAGATAACTGAAAATTATCCATACGACTTCATCGTTCTTTGAAATTTTTCTAAACTTTTAATTGGATCAGTGTTGCATTTTAACAAAAGCATGAAAGTCACAACAAAACTCATTAGATTTATATCTCACAAAGTATTATGGAATACGTAAGAAATGTGTGATAGTGTAAACAATCCTTAAGCTGCAGTTTTTTTTCTATAAAAACAGATTTTTTTTGTGGAAGTTGTCAGTTTTTTTAAAGCAAATATGGTAATACTGCACCATCATGCATTAAGCCATATTGAATTTTATGCCATTTTTTAATGCAAATTGGCTATTTTGACAGCAAAAATAGGCGAATTGGCTTTTTGTTTACATTCAAATCAAGGCGAGTTAGCTTATTTTGACATTTGCCGTCATAATTCTAGCAACAAAATTCCTGTTGTTTTTTTCTTTTGTTGCATTGTTGTAGTAGTGAGGCCACTTTATGAATTCATCTTGCTCCTGTGCGACCTCTACGTTGCACAGAGGGATTTGTTTATACAATGTTTGGCAAAAAATATAAGGAGTGCTCGTAGAATCTTGAAATTTGGCACAGAGCCTTTGGTTAGCTTAATTAAGAAATATATAAAGTTTCATCAAAATTGGCCACGCCCTCTACCCACCGCCCATAGAACCAAAAAAATTAATTTTTGGCCCAAAGTTTTTGAAATTTGGCACAGAGCCTTTGGTTAGCTCAATTAAGAAAAATATAAAGTTTCATCAAAATTGGTCACGCCCACTACCCACCGCCCATAGAATCCAAAATTTATTTTTGGCCCAAAGTTTTTGAAATTTTGCTCTTAGCTTTTATTTTCAATTAACGCCCACCATTCACTGCCCATATAACCCATATTATATTTTTTCGCACAACTTTTTGTTTCTTTACCAAAACTAATAACTTTTTGTAATTTTTTAAAATTAAAAATTTCATAAATTTGGAGACAAATTTTATGATTTTATAAAAGATTATTAATTATTTAAAATTTTTTTTTTTTTAATTGATAGTATGGAGTCTTACCTTTCATTTTATTATGGCGGGAGCACCTTGCACGACCGAGCAACTTTGTTTTTCTTCCAAGGAAGTTTGCAATCACGGCACATTATAGAACAAATTTTATTCTATCATATCTTTTAAACCATATAAGCGAACTTAATAATTTTTTTTTAATACGCAGAAAAGGCTATATTTGAAAAAAATCACTATTTAAATCAGAGCAATAAAATTATCTTACGTACAAACACTATAAAAGTGCGTAAACAATTTTCAATATTTTGGACCAAAATTTACATGTGACTTTACTTCATAATTTCAAAGACAAATAAATGTTTTTTTGGGATACAATTTATGGATTCTTCATACTGAATCAATTTTCTACAAAACTGCATCATTACATTTTTGAATTTTATGTGTCGAAAAAATTACTTATTGCACAAAAAATCCCACTGTGAGTTGCCTCAACGAAAAATTCATACCATTTCATTCCATTACATTTATCATGATAGTCAACAGCAATTTCACTAATGTCATCAAATAACAAACAAGAATTAAAATTTATGCGAAACGGAAATAAAAAGGTCAAATAGAAATGTACACAAAAAGTAAAAGAAAAGACATTTTTGTGCAACAAAATTTATAAAAATAAGTAAAACTTAAATTTACTGAATCATTTTTGAGTTTGCCAAAAAAAAAATTAGCAGACATTAAAAAATTGATAGCGGAAATTAAAAATGTTTCACTATGAAATAATAATTAAAAAGAGAGCGAATAAAATGGCATTTCTAGACAAAACAAATATATAAGTATGGATGGGTTTAAAACATTTAGATTTTATGACTAAAGGTTTGTGTGTGTGTTTTTTTTTTTTTTTTGTAGTTAATATTTTAATCCTAAATCACCAAGCTTTTATTCGCAAAGCTTATGGAAAATGGTAAGAAATTCACATTATCCTCATACAAATATTCTCCCGAAATAGAGCCTTAGCTCTAATAACGGCCGTAAATTGGTTTAAATTTAGTAAAAAATTGTTTTCTTTTAACATAAAATTTTTTATTAAGTTTTGTTAGAATCAGTCCATATTTGACTAAAGCCCTCAAACAAAGATCACTCCCGAACGACACATTTATCGATAAATATTTTAAACAATCACAAATAAAATCTGGTAGAAATAACTTTTATAGTTGGCCTTCATAGAATATCCTGGTAGGCTAGTTGGTATACACAGAAAAAATACCAGTGTTCTATTAACATGGTGCATTGTTGATTGAAATGATCATTGTTTCATATTAATTTTAAATAAAAAATATTAAAATAACATTGTACAATATTTAATCCATAAAACCCTCTTTTAATTGTTACCAATGGAGAACTCGGAAATTACACATTTGAAGCAAAATTATACACACAAAACTAAAAAATTTGATAGAATAAATGCAGGGTGACATCAACAACAAAAAAGTTTTTAACAAAAGTAAAAACTGGGAATTTAGCACGTCATTAATAAAGGAAATAATTAATAAGAAATTTTGTATTCCCGAAAATAACTTTTGATAACAAATGCTTATGTTTACAAAAAAGGCAAAGCATACCGATTCTTGAAGCAAAAAAGATTAGTATGCACATTTTTAACGGCACGTCTCGAACATAATTATACGTTTTTAAGAATATCATTAAGCAATATAAATTCTTAAAATTCGCTGTAAATTGTTCTATTTATTGATAATTATTTATTAACTTGCGGGTATCCTGTATTGCCTACTCGACAATACATACATATTTATTTTTAAAAAAAACCTCTTGTTTTTTTTTAATTCTATTTAATCAAAAGTACATAAAAATTTTTTTTTTTTTGTCTTATTACTAATTATTGCTATAAAAGCCTTACTAATAGAGTTTTTTTATTCCCGCACTTTTTGGATTCCCAGGAAAGCGGGAAATAAAAATCACATTCCCGGGATTCCCGCCCAAAATTTTTTGTTTATTTATTTACTAATATTTCTTATTACGCTTAAAATAATTAAATTTATTATATAACAAAAACGTGAAAAATTCAAGATTCAAGTAATTTTAAGAAAATTAACAGGTTATTTTGATGCCAATAGCATCATAGAAATTAATATACGTATATACATTGTCAAATTCAGAGCTCATTTGCATAATTAGAATGAAAGTTTTGAGGTCTTAGTGGAATACAATTTTTGGAAGAGCGATTAGGAACTGAAACCACAACATTACGAAGTAGGAATTCGGAAATAAGTTTACCGTTTAAGAAATTCAGCAGGAAGGAGAAATTTTATTTACTACATATATTTAATAGCATATTTTTTACAATTCTTTAACCCTTAATCAGCAGTGGTGTATGAAGGTATACTAAGTTTGTCATTCTATGTGAATCTTTTTTTAATATTCATATAAGGTCCCATAAAGTATTTTTATTATTTGTCCTTTATTAATTCAAAGCCGATTTTGCCATTTAGTTGTCAAATTGTTGCTAGATCTTCTAGACTGTTTGGGATTGAATTCCAGCAGAATCGCACCCAAATGTGGAACTACCTCCCTAAAAACTCAACAAAAACTAACATAAATTTGTGGCGAATGCACCTATTGTCATTAAATTTCAACAAGTTCGTTTTATAAGGCACCAAATTTCGTGAATGTCGGTCCATAATTTACCTACGGATCCATATTTAGACAAATCTCGTTAATCACATTCGTACATAAAAGTGTAACGAATAACGCTTTTGTGGTGCAATTCAGCATACTTTACAACGCCCTTAACTGCAGAAACTTATAGTATTATTGTAAAATTTACACTTCAGTTTGCTAAGACAAGAAATAAAATATCGTGAAGATAAGTCTATAATTTATCATAGGCCCTATAAAATAAGCCTTAAACTGTAGCAAATTTAAATATTGTGGTGATATTAAGTTAGATTAAACTACTAAAGATACTAGTCCGACATAGATTTACTTAAGTTTAAAAAAAAGATTTTCTTCCAAATTTCCCGAGAATCCCGCAATTAATTCCCGGGAAAGCGGGAATTGAAAACAATTGAAAATGGGAATTTCTGGGACGGGAAATCCCGGGAACAAACTCTACTTACTATACATATGCGACTAAAATTAGTTGTTCTATAACTATCGTTTTTTTTTAGATTTTAATGACTTAAACGCCTAGGGATTTTTCCAGGAACATTTTTTCAACGTGTAGGGAAAATCGGATTTTTTTTAGTATGCGTAGATATTTCTGAAAAAAATGTCTGGCAACACTGCACAGTGTGATATATCCACAATCTATGTGGACAAAATTCAAAAAAATCTTCCACCGAATTCAACAATTTTTACATAATATTGTGCAAAACATGCCACTGTTACGGAAATTAACACAAAACAAAAAAAAATTGCATTAAATAACGCACATATGTACCAGCGAATGAAAAACTTCAAATATGTTCATTAAAAAATGTTGTTTTGTTAATTTTAATAAGTGTGTTTTCTTTTCTACAAAAAAAAAAAAATACCAACTTTTTAAAAGGTAAATGTATAAAATGTCTTACCGGCCCTGTAATAATGCAATTTTTTATTTGACGAGAACAAAACACAAGATTGGACCGCCCTGTTTTCAACAGCTGACAGACAGTTTGTTCTTCAATATATAAAAAAAAAATATACATAAACCAAAATTTGTTAATAAATTATTATTAAATAAATAAATATATAAACAAAATGAATGACAAAATTCCAATTTCTTTAGTTTATTTTTTAAGAAATATGTAAACAAGAAAATACCTTTGCCAGAATGCTGATTTATTAACACCAAGTTCTTCAGATTTCTTGATTTGACGTTTTTTTTCCAAAATAATTTTATAACACCGAATCCACTTGAATTTTATATCACTGAGAACCTCTCACGGTTTTAACAATGCAATGCTTTCTAATGTTTTTAATATTAAATAAAAGAAAAAATAACTATTAAAATTTTTAATTTTACCTCTCCTGATTAGAGGCGATTTTTTCCCAACTTCGTCTGGTAACCCTATATATTTACAGAAGCCATCTTTTTACAGGGCATTATCATCACTGTCGATTAATACGGAGCGTAAAATGCAATGGTAATAATAACGACGCTACTTCGGCTCGAAATTTTTTCGAAATGCCCAAAAATCTCCTGATAATACTGGACTAGAAGCAAGTCTTTTAAGCCGATTTCACGTGATCTTAGAGGCAATTAAATCAAACGCTAAAATTAATGACGATAAATTTGATGCAATAAATTTTAGGCAAGTGATTCAAATGCTAAAATTAATGTCAATTCATAAAATATCCGACAAGATATTGTGCAATGGAGAGAATGTTTTTTTTTTCGTTCACTCTTCCCCTCGGAAAACTACCTGAGGAAGCCCAATAGGCGCGAAATAAACACAATAAAAAAATATAGAGAATTATTTACTTGAAAAACCTCCAGAAGTCACGCGAATCCTGAATTATTCAATAGACTACTTATTTCGTCTAATCCTTTTATTGCTAGCCTAAGAAGTTCACCCAAAACCAAGTGCCGCAAAATCTCACCAGGAGTATTTAATTTATTAGAAAAGCTGCAAATAGATAGTCTAGAAGAAGGAAACTACCCTGACACATCAAGTGACTATGCATACATTTCTAAAACTGACTATCCTTTTATCAATTTATCGATAAATTTATCGATTATTATGTAATTATAATAAGGAATCAATATGAAATTCTGTTTATAAAAAAGACAAACATATATATGTTATAAATAAATATTTATATGTTTTTCAGCGTATTTATCTCATATGAGATGTAAAAACAATTTTTATGAGCGCAAAACTCTGCATTTCATTATTTTTTATCTCTCTTTAATCTTTTTAAAACTCTATATTAGGGCGAGAAGATGTTGTGGTTACAATTGAAACATGTCAGGGCAACCTGTCCGTGAAAACCTGGGTTTAATTCCCAGCTCAGTCAAGAATGAAAACTTATTAATAAATTTTAATTCATTTCATGTTGTAAAAATTCCTTTCTTCATAAAAATAATTTGATGAAAATTAAATTTAATGAACTTTAGCCTGAATAAAATATTAAAGATTTGGATTAAAATCTTAAACAGTTCAATGAAATAACCACAATACTAATTGATAAATATATTTATCAATAATAAAAAACTTTAACAAAATACATATGGGGGATTTCATATCAAGTGACCCAACTTTTGAAATCGATGTCTTCCGATGAAATTTCCACCAAGGTTAGTCTTATTAGATAGTAGTTTAGACACAAATTTTCAACAAGATCGGTCAAAAAGTTTCTGAGTTAGAGGGGGTCACAATTTGGCATTTTGGCCAAACCGGTGATCTTTCGCATCCAGGTAACTAACTTATTATCTATTGGTGTTAGCAAAATTTGTCCCAAACAAATTAGATAGCTATTTCTTCAAGCTTTCGAAAAATATTTTTTTTTTGTTTTTTTTAATTTTTTTTTTTTTTTGAAAAGGGTATTTTTTTTTTTTTTTTTCACCCCCTTCATTTGCTTCATAGCACAAAAAGTTCCGAACTCTTAAGTTGTGGATATGAGGCAATGATAGGCCCTCGATATCACTTAATACATGTGAATGTATATTCAAGATATACACAAAATTGGTTTAGGATTTAAAAAGAAGACACACTTGTTATATAGAATAGATTTATGCCAAGATGCATTGTCATAACCTGAGGTATATTTAATTAAATCAATTTACACATGTTCGAAACGGCAAAGTTTTTTGATAATTTTTTTTATTTTTCATTAAATTATTTTTATGAAGAAAGGAATTTTACAACATGAAATGAATTACAATTTATTGATAATTTTACATTCTTAACTGAGCTGGGAATTGAACCCAGGTTTTCACGGACAGGTTGACCAGACCAGTTTCGATTGTAACCACACAATCCCTTCAGTGGGGTTTGCCGTTTAGATCTCACCGCTATTGACGACGGATGACGTCATTAGTCAAAAATCAATCTTTAAACCAAATGGTATTTTACCTTGGAAGATCGAAATTTGCTTTGAATGAATGATTTATTAAAATGATTAATTAAAATTAAAAATATAATTTATTGGAAAAAAAAATTTAATCAAAATTTAAAAATTTTTAAGATTTTTCGTAATCAATATAATAATTTTGGTAATAGGTGCAAAATCAACAACTTGCTTGCTTGAATTTGGAATGAATTTGGTGATTAGGGAACTTTTTGAATTTTTTTCTGTGTATAGAACTTTAACTTCAAATTCCGCCTTTTCAAAATCAAATTCAGGTTTTCAGAAAACAGATTCAGAATTTTCGAGATAAAATTAAGTATTTTACCAATCATATTCCGCATTTTTCAAATCAAATTCGGCACTTTTAATGTCAAAATCAGCCTTTTGTGAATCTAATTCATTTAAAAACAAGTTAGAGTGCTATATTCGGCTGTGCCGAATCTTTGATACCCTCCACCGACAGGAGTGGGCTCTATATGATAAATACATATATATTTTTAACTAATCTTCACAAAACCGAACGTCACCATTAAAATTAGTTGCGGTTTAGACCTGAATTAAATTATTGACCGACAATCAGAAAATTTTGTGCGTTTCTTGTTAGAACGTTGAACTGGGTTGAGTAAAATATCATGATTCGTAAAAGTTTTAGCCGAACTAAAATAATTTTTAGGAGCGTAATCTGTATTGGACCTATGGTAAATTATGGACCAATCATCCCAAAATTCTGAAGACTCATTTCTGGTATTACAAAAAATAAATTAGAATAAATTTCAATACTGCAGTGTACTTAATTTTAGCGTTAACAGTAAATTTCACAAATTTTGCATGATATTTTTTCTGGCCATATGAATTTAAGTATGAAATTTTACCGCAATATCTATATCTGTTATGGTTCAAGGCGAATTTAATTATTTTCCCAAAGTGGGCTTTATTTGGTTTTAAGCTGTTTTCCGAGAGTAGGGTTTATATGGGGCCTAGGGTAAATTAAGGACTAATCTTTTTTGGCAGTGTGATTTCTCGTCCTATTAAACTGTGACGTACCGAACTTCAATTTGATAGCATCATTTATTATGGTTTTAGGCGTACTAAACTATTTTCCGGGAGTAGGGTTTATATTGGGCCTAGTGTAAATTATGGACCGATCTTCCAAAAATTTTACAGTGTGATTTCAGGTCTTATAAAACTGTGACGAACCAAATGTTAGTATGCTAGCGTTATTTGTTGCGGTTCTAGGCGTACTAAGCTGTTTTCCGGGAGTAGGGTTTATATGGGGCCTAATGTAAATTATGGACCGTTTTTCAAAAAATTTTACAGTGTGATTTCAGGTCTTATAAAACTGTGACGAACCAAATGTTAGTATGCTAGCGTTATTTATTACGGTTTTAGGCGTACTAAACTGTTTTCCGGGAGTAGGATTTAATGGGACCTAATGTAAATTATGGACCGATCTTCAAAAAATTTTACACTGTGATTTGACGTGTTATAAAACTGTGACCTACCAAATTTAAGTATGCTAGCGTTATTTATTGCGGTTTTAGGCATACTAAACTGTATTCCGCGAGAAGGGTTTATATGGGGCCTATGGTAAATTATGGACCGATCTTCACGAAATTTAACAGTATGATTTGCAGTCGTATAAAGCGAATTCTTGCAAAATTTTATGTCATTCCGTGCGTTATTCCACCATTTATGATAGTTTTTGTATCAAAATTATCAATTTTTTTTGGGTAGTGGTTCCACATTTTGATTCATAGTTCTGATCCTACTAAACCGATGTTGCTGGATTTCAATCCCAAACTGCTTAGGATAACTACAAGCAATTTGAGACCAAGGTTGTTCTTTTCTTCTGCGTTTTTCGAAAGTGAGCATGTTTTCAACAGACGGGCATGGCTAAATCGACTTAGAATTACTGAAGAAGCCAGAATATATATTCTTTATGGGGTCTTAGATGTATTATAAAAAAGTTTCACACGGAATGACAAACTTAGTATACCCTCATTCACCACAGTGGTGGTGGAGGGTATAAAAACCTAATTTTAATTTTTAAAATGTCGAATTCGATTTTGAAAAAGGTTAATTTGTTTTTTAAAAACCTGAATTTGATTCGGAAAAGACCGAATTTTAAAAATATATATGTATGAAGTATACTATCTATTAGGGTTATCATTTAATCGGACTTTCGCTTTAATCGGTTAATCGCTCGATTTTTCATGCACCTTATTCATAAAAGAAATTGAAAAGTTTTCTCACAGTTGACTTTTTTGTAAAAACGAACACAAAAATGAAGAACATGTAACATATATGCAACATATTTCTCAGAAAAAAATTGCCTTTAGTAAATTAATTTTTTTATTTTCTCCACTATTTTCCTTTCAATTTATTTTTCTTGGCGATATGTAAATGGCCATGAAAGCATATGAGCTATTAAAATATTATTAATGTTTCTCGCACACTCTTAATTATTTAAAAGGTGTATACGATTATGACTACGATTATGTCGACCATATAAATGAACTAAGAAAATTAAAAAAAAAATAATTTAACTAAAAAGGTACAAGTGCGTTTAAAGCAATTATTACTTTAGCAATAAACGCAGAACAACTTTAGCTCATATTAAAACGCAAACAAGCATTTAAATAAAAAACAGTAAATGAAGTGGCAAGTAAACATCTTGAAGAAACTTTGGCCCTATTTACCACCAAGTGCATAATTGCACTAGAAGTCATATTAAAAAAAATGTTCTCATACAATGACCTTAACATTCTTAAATAGTTGAATAAACGAAATGAAAATGCTCTGTAGAAATAGTTAAAAACAAAAGTGTTTTGGTGAAACTAAGACTTTTATAATGCCCTACCAAGAAGTTAAGAATGTAAGTCAAAACAAAATATGTTCTATGAAACTATTTGTCTATTCCTTGAAAGATTACGAAGTTATCTTGTGGCCCTTTAGCTTTTTTAATATTCAGCCTTAAGGCCCAACCATAATATGCATAGCCTTGCTTAACTTACTGTCAAAAATTAACAAAAAGTCTCTCAAATGTATTTAAGAAAACATAAACAATATAAAAAACATTTGATTCCGTACGGAATGTGCGATCAGTTTCGCACTTTGCTTAAGCAAATGACAACTTCATAAAACTTAACAAAACGTTTCCTTAAGTTCAATATGGTTTGCCTCATATGATTTACATGAATTCGCACATTTGCTCAAGCCAATTTAAGCACATTATGGTTGGGCCTTTATTCCGGTTGTCGTTGTCGTATACGACTGTGTCGTTTTTTGTAGTAGATTAAATAACACAGGCTGTGTTTTACTTTAATCTTTTACAAAAAACGACACAGTCGTATACGACAACGACAACCGGAATAAGGCTGATTGTTTTTATTTGCAACACTTAATTTTTTACTATTAACAATACCCCTTGCTCTTCCTTTGTGTTGCAAACGATATAAAAAATAAATTACACCCTGTGGCAGTCGTAGGGTTGGATAAATAAATAAAACAAGCAGTTTTCTACGGAAAATGTTATTTAAAATAAAATGAAGAAAATTAAATGTTCATACGTTTCAATAGAAAAATAAATAATAACTTTTGTTCGGACAAGTTCAAGGATAAGTGCTCTTTGGTATAGGAAAAAGAACAAAATTTTTTTTTTTTTTTTATATAAAAAAAATGCTTAAATTGTTTTAAAGTGTTTTATTTTAATGAGAGTATTGCAATATATCAAAATCAATAAATTTTCAGAAACATTTATTAACGTACACTGCGGTGCAAAACTATAAGCGCATGCAGTTCTTAGAGGTTGTATAACAAGTTAAAAATATCTGTTTACGTTAGTCCACAGGTGATAGAAGAAACAAAATTGTAAACTTTTTTTTTATTTAATAACTTTAGCAACAAATAATTTGTTTTTAGGCATATACTTGATTTTAATACCCAGCACCACCACTAGGCCGTCTCACTTTTCATTTTTTTTTTTCGAAATTCCTTCATGAACATCGATTTTCTTTATCTACTATAAAAACCAATAATTTTGGTGTATAACACTTAAAAATTGATGAACGGGAAGTGGTCTCTCAAATCGTTTTTTCATGTTTTTAGGCTTAATGGCTTTTTTTCAAAAAATTAAAAAATCTTGCTTTAGTAACTTGCCTCAAACTCAAGCAGTTCTGAACGGATTTGAACCACATTAAAGCCATTAGAAAGCTTATTAAATTTCATAAATGTTTCTTAAAGCAACATTGCCATTTTGTTCGATGGTTTTTTATTCATAGCATTACAAATTCAGATTTTCAAATACGAACTTAACATTTTTTTTCCTTTTTGCTTACCTTTTCATATATAAAAATTGAACGAGAAAAAACTTTTATATTCTGTAAATGCAGAATGGTAATAAAGATTTTGATGTTAATAACAGTAGCATTCTGTTAAGAAAAACTGCAGTTTTAGTTGTAATGATAAAATGAGTAAAGTTGTTTATTTGCAAATTTTCTTCAATTTCATAAATACAATATTATAAAGTAAGAAGATATTGATGTTGGTTTTTTATTTTTTCAAATTTGCTTACATTGTACTTTTGTCGGAGTTTGGATGCGTTTTGTGAAAATGCTCGAAGACTTGAATTAAATCATAAGCTTTCTAACGCATGTAATTAGGTTCAGAACTGCTTGAGTTTGAGGCAAATTACTAAAGCAAGATTTTTTAATTTTTTGAAAAAAAGGCATTTTGCCTAAAAACATGAAGAAACGATTTGAGAAACCACTTTCCGTTCATCAATATTTAAGTGTTATACACCAAAATTCTTGGTTTTTGTAGTAGATAAATAAAATCGATGTTCATAAAGGAATTTCTATATAAAGCAACAACAAAATTACAAAACATTTATAACATTGTTTTTGCTTTCAATGTAATTCTTTGGCGTTGCGTTTTACATGAATAGGGCCTTAACTTTTTTATTAGTTGCAAGTGTACAACATTGTTTTGCGAATGTAAACAAAAACCATTTTTTTATTTTTCATACATTCCTCCGGATTCTGAAAGTTCTATTTATTTAAAACATGTTCAAGCCATTAATTCTGTTATGCTAAATGTTTATAATGATGACTCTTTTTTTGCTGTTGGTGATTTCAACTTGCCCTCAATATCATGGATGCATACGTCTGATACGCCTTATTTAATCCCTTTCAAAAATAAATATTGTCATGAAGACTTCTTAAATGAAATTCTTGGCTTATCTCTTTATCAAATGAATGATGTACACAATGACTTTGGTAAACTGCTTGACTTGGTGTTTGTGAATAATGTTGATGATTGCACTATTACCCGTTCTGATCCTATAACGTTGCCTGAAGATCGATATCATCCCACTATTGAAGTCAGCTTTTCGATTCCATCTGAAGTGATATTAAAGCCCTTAAATGTTGATAAAGTTTTTATTTTCAAACGGACTAATTATGTCTTATTAAACCAATTAATAAGAAATACTTGCTGGAGAAGCGTCTTACCTGCTCCTTTAAACAGCTTGGATATTGATGTAATGATTTCTACATTTTATAATAAAATTTACTCATTTTTTGATAAAAAACTGTTTATACTCCAGTTGGACCACCATGGAACTCTAAACAGCTGACTAGGCTAAAAAATCTAAAGAATAAAAATTATAAGAAATTCAAAAAGTCTGGATCATTTATTGATTATGGAAAATATTCCGTCAGTCGTTCTGAATATAATCTGCTTTATATAATCAATACATAAATAAGGTGAAAAACAATTTCGTTCGTGATCCAAAATCGTTTTTTGCATTTGTAAATTCTAAAAGAAAATCTAATGAATACCCATCCGTTATGAAATTTTGTTGCCAAGAATCTGGAGATGCTGATGTCATTTGTGATATGTTTCCCGATTTTTTTGCAACAACTTATTCTGATGCTGTATACGATGATAGTAATGGTTATCCATATCTGCTCTCATCAAACCAGGCAATATCTTTCCCTTCATTTAATAACAATGATATTTTGGTTAACTTAAAAAGTTTAAAGATGTCTTTTAATCATGGTCCTGATCTTGTTCCAACATGTATTTTAAATCAATGTGCTGAATCATTAGTTACGCCATTAACTTTAATGTTTAATGCTTCGATTATATGTGGTTATTTTCCTGTATTATGGAAAGACTCGTATATAAATCCCTTATTTAAATCTGGTAATAGATCGGATATAACAAACTATAGAGGCATTGCCAAATTAAGTGCTATTCCAAAACTATTTGAAAAACTTGTTGCTGA
Organism: Pollenia amentaria; assembly: GCA_943735925.1. Classification (NCBI taxonomy): domain Eukaryota; kingdom Metazoa; phylum Arthropoda; class Insecta; order Diptera; family Polleniidae; genus Pollenia; species Pollenia amentaria. The sequence continues at coordinate 162,182,095 of OX031008.1, forward strand.
TTTCCTATGCCATCACACATCGTCATTGCTGGCAGCATGGTTTTCGGAAAGGTTGTTCGACTACAACCAATATACTTCATTAAACAACTTTGATCAACTCTGCATTTACACAAAGGAAACAAACTGATGCTGTTTATGCTGACTTCAGTAAAGCATTTGATAAAGTTAACCATCAACTTCTTCTTACTAAGTTGGATTTGTTAGGTTTTTATCCCGTAGAAGTTTAAGCTGGTTAAGTTCTTATTTAATTGGCAGAAAGCAAAAAGTACAATTCAATAATTGTATATCCAGCAGTCATCTTGGCCCACTTTTATTTACGCTGTTTATCAATGATCTGCCCAATGTTATCAACTTCGCCAATATATTGATGTATGCTGATGATGTAAAAATTTTCCATTCTTTTAATTGCTTTGTTAATCATTTCTATCTTCAATCGGATCTTAATAACTTTTTGTTATGGTGTAATCATAATATGTTGGAGTTGAATCTATTGAAATGCAAATGCATGCGTTTTTATAGAAATAACTGTATTGCTGTTAACTATGCTTTGGGTCGTCATCAATTGGAGTTGGTTGATTCATTTCTTGATCTCGGAGTCCTATTGGATCATAAATTAAACTTTGTTTCACATATAAAGTTAACTGTAAATAATGCTAGAGGTATTCTTGGCTTTATAAAACGCTGGGCTAAAGAGTTCACCGATCCATACATAACGAAGCAACTTTACGTGTCACTCGTTAGACCTATCTTAGAATACGGGTCAATCATTTGGGATCCATATTACAACATTCATAATTCTCATATTGAATCTGTCCAAAAACAATTTTTGTTGTTCTGTTTACGTGGTCTTCAATGGAGTCACTCGACAAGATATCCTTCCTATTCTAGCAGACTGGCTTTAACAAAACTACCATCGCTCAAAAGTCGTCGTACAATGTTAAATGTATCTTTTATGGTTAATCTTATTAATGGTAACATTTGTTGTGAATTTCTGTTAAATTATGTTAAATTTAATATACCTTGTCGCAATACTCGTCATTATAATCTGCTTTTTGTAAAGTTTTGTAGAGTAAATTACGCTATTGCTGATCCTTTTTCAAGGTTATGTCGACAATTTAATTCTTTGTCTCAATTTGTTGATTTTTCTTTAAATTTAAATGTTATAAAGCATAAAATAATTGTTTATATTAACTAGTAATTTTTTATGTACATTTTTAAATCCATCATGCAATTCATTAATTTTAAGTTAATCTTGTTATTAGTCAGTAAGGATAATGTCCATTGATTAAATATATATAAATAAATAAATAAATAAATTAAAAAAATTAAAACAATATTATTTTTATAATTTCCGAAATCAAAAAACAAAAAAAAATTTAATTTTATTATTAATTTTAACACTTTTCTACATTTTTCTTTGTAAAACGCTTGTTAAAAAATAAAACACTTTACAAATACAAAATAAAAAATTACAAAAAATGATAAGCTGTTGCTTAAAATTCCGTGCGAAATAATATGAGCTGCACTTGTTTCGGCTGTGGGAAAAATCGCCCAAAGAAAAATGGCCCAAAAAAAGAAATGAAAAATCGCCCAAAAAAATTCCATGTAAAATTGGGCCTTAATTCATATGAAAAGTGACCTAAAATTTTTGGGCTATTTTTCGTTATTGTTGGGTGATTTTTCGTTTTTTAAATTTGGGTGATTTTTCATTATGGAAAATCACCCAAAAATGTTGTATGAAAAATGGCCCATTTTTTTGATTTTCTCCTCTATGGTATAACAAACACCGGCTTCGCTTACTAAAGCTTCTCTGCACAGCCGGCATCGGCCGGGCGCAAGGATTTTCTCCTCTATGGTATAACAAATACCGGCTTCGCTAACTAAAGCTTCTCTGCACAGCCGGCCTTTGGCCGGGCGCAAGGATTTTCTCCTCTATGGTATAACAAACACCGGCTTCGCTAAGTAAAGCTTCTAAAATCTGCCTTGTTTCCAAATGAAAGCCGACTATGCAGAGAAGCTTTAGTTAGCGAAGCCGGTGTTTGTTATACCATAGAGGAGAAAATCCTTGCGCCCAGCCGAAGGCCGGCTGTGCAGAGAAGCTTTAGTTAGCGCAGTGTCCATGGACACTATGACACTTTTTGGAGTGTCATAACGTCCATGGACACTATGACACTGGACGTTATAACATGCCACCGGGAAAAAATTCGTTTTTGCTTTTAGGGTCATTTTTCATTTTTTTTTGAGCCCTTTTTCGTTTCTTTTGGGCAAAATTTCATATATAACTTTTTGGGTCATTTTTCATGTTCTGTTGGGCGATTCTTCATTTGGGCGATTTTTCATTTCTTTTTTTGGGCCATTTTTCTTTGGGCGATTTTTCCCACAGCCCTTGTTTCGCACGGAAAATAAAAAAGTTGCTAGAAAGATTTTGAAAGTTTTTCGTAATATAAATAGAGAACAACTCTGTCAACATTTTTTCGTTTGTATTTCATAGAAATTTTTTTATATTGAGTTTGACAACATTTCGCACGAAATACTGAACAGTGTACCAGGCTTAAGACACCACACATTATATATGTATATTCTCGGTCCTTGAGCAAGGCTGTTTTCCTAAACGCCTGTTGCATTGTAGTAATACATGGCAACATGTTCTTAAATGCAACCATAACAATTTTGATAATGCATTTTGTTCCGAAATGCAACTGCGCAGAGAAAAGCAAATAAAGCAGTTTAAAAAAATTAGGTGCAAACCATACACATATACAATACAACGTCGATAAAAATGTAAGTACACAATCCATCAATACCAGGGCTGTGGAGTCGTCCGAAAAAAGTAATAACTCCGACTCCGACTCCAAACGCTGAAATTTTTTAAGTGCGACTCCGACTCACGACTCCGACTCCTACTCTAACCGTGATGCGAAATGAATGAGACGTAAAATTATTTCTCTTTTGTGTAGAAACAAATTTAGTAAACGAATTATGGGAATCTCCGCGCAATGTGCATAAGAAAAACATGAGTGTTATGGTAGGAATTAAAGGCAGGCCGATAAAGATGGTTCTACACAAAAGAGAAATAATTTTACGTCACAATTTTTCTAATACATACTAGTATTTATGCGCTATAGCAACACTTATTCTGTACAATGTTGAAAATATTTCAGCGTTGATGGTTAAAAAATTCTGATATTAAAATTATTGGCAATTCCTGTCATTAACATTTTTTAGCATGAGTAAATTATTTAAAAAATCACACATCTTTTTCAACTAGATCAATAACTGAGTATAAGTTTTCCTAATGTAATTTAGACTTTTTCACGCACGTATAAAAAATATACCTAAATATACTTAAATAGTAAAGTACTTGAATCAACTATTTCTCATAAAATAAATTGAAATCTACTTATTTATATTGATCTGCAAAATATTGCATCGCCAATTTCGAAGAATTTTTATATTGGAAAATATTAGAATTTTTTTTTAATTTTTTATGCCGAAAAATTTTGGAGTCGGAGTCGCGCGTTTTTTTGGGTACTCCGACTCCGGCACAAAAACCTCAACTCCGACTCCGACTCCACAGCCCTGATCAATACAGTGTCAATACTGTATTGATACATTGTGAACACACGTTTAGGAAAACAGCCTAATTCTAAGTTGATTTAGCCATGTCCGTTTGTCTGTCTGTTGAAAACGCACTCACTTTCGAAAGACTCAACATAAAAAAACCAGATTGGTTTCAAACTCTTTCTCGTTTTGCTAAGCAGCTTGGAATTGAAATTCAGAGCAATCGTCTAAGTAAGGAAAGAGTTTTGAACCCAAATTTTGAACAACCTCCCTAAAAAATTTATATTTTTGTTACAAAAACAAGCATAAATTGCTGGCAGAATGCACCGATTTCCATTAAATTTTACCCAAGCTCATTTTATATGACTGGAAATCTCAATTTACCATAGGCCTCGTATAAAGCCCACTCTCGGAAAACACTTTAGCACGCCTAAAAATTAAACGGAATTGGGCGAGCATGCACAGGTGTTTTCACATTTCCTACAGACCCGGTTTGCTGAAATTTGCAAACAATTCTCCCAATTGTGGACACATTTGGTCGTTTATGCTGACCAAAAAAAATAATAAAGTGCATTTTGATTTAAACGCCCATTCTCGTAAAAGGCTTCAACAACCTTAATTGTGTACCTCTCCATGGTTGAATTTGTCAAACACGGAAACAAAGAAATGAAGCACAGCCGCGAATAACGTTGTAAGTTACAAAATAAATATTTTTCAGGAGAGCAAAAAAACGTTTTTAGAAGGCAGGATTATTAATTTTTTAATTTTTTTTTTTTAGATTATCATAAATAATGACAATAAAAACTTTTATGCAAAATATCAAGTAAATCGAATTTTAAATAACATGATTAATTACAGTTTATATTCTTTTTTTTAGTAGAAAAACGTTTCATATCCACAATCGCGATGTCATTTAAAACGTTTTTCCACTACGCAAGCGGCTTTTAGAACATTATTCCACCTTGAAAAACCAGTTCGTTTGTATCATTTTGTTAGTAACTTACAACGTTCTTCCACTGGCTGACTCTTTGTATCACATTTTGATGGCGTTAAGTTGCATAATTTTGGGTAAATTGACGTTTAAACAGTGTAAAAGAGTAATGTTAACGCTAATCTGCAAAAAAACTGTTTTTGCAAAAAGTGGCTTTTACAACGTTATTCGCGGCTTTGCTTCAAATGTCAAATTAAGCTGGGCATAAACTCAACTTTAAGGTGTGACTCACAATTAACATCGTGCTTTGTAGTTGGACCACCCCATTATTTATTAAAAATCGTTAAAGCTCTAAAGAATCAGGAAACTAACAGGAAAATTCGCAAAAAATTTTAAAATTTGAAACAACCCTAAATTTTATTTGAAATCGCTAAATCAGTTAAAAAAACAAAATGTCGGAAAATAACATAAAAAGCGTTAAAAATGAGCTATAATGATGAAGAACAATTTGTTGTCGGGTGTTTAAAACAGAGCATAACTTGTGTCTTGTTCTCGACAAATAAGAAATAGGGCTTGGCAAGGCATTTTATACATACACTATTTCATAAAATGGTTTTTTTGTTAAGAAAATAAAACACCATAAATTTCAAGAAAAATGTGTTTATTTTCGAGAAGTTTCGCACATTGTTATGATCTGATAATCTTATGCAACACCTCTTCAGTTACGGACCAAAAAAAATAAAAGAGTAATCAAGAAGTTATCAAAGTTGTTTTTGGGAATACTATTTATTAAAAGATTTGGTTTGTTGTGCTTAATTCCCTTTTTTAATTATTGATAAAAAATACTGAAATTTATGCGCATTTCACTGGTTGCTTAGGCCAGATCATCAGGAAACGTTCTCCTAAATAATTTTAAAAAAGCCAAAGCTATCAGCAAACAAAACTACAGAGGGAATGAGAATTACCTACAAACACTCAAAAAGTATTTTTTGCAACGATATCAAAGCTTAACAAAATACCAAACAATAAATCAAGAAATTTAAGCTTTCTAAATATTATCTTAAACGATAGTTACTGAATGAAAACTGCTAAAAAAAAAACACCGGATTATTTGTCGCTAAAATAACTATAATTCTCACGGATATGGTTATAAGTAAGCAAACTTCTTCGAATGACATTAAGAGATATGTATTTTTATATATTTATACATACTTATACATATTTACATGTATAAAAAATCTCTAAAATCCCATGCGCTTATAAATTTGCACCGCAGTGTAGTTAGATGTAATTTTGTTGGTTGATTTTATTTTCATAACACGTTTTGCAAGTATATCAAACACTACTTGTTTTTATATTTTGAAGTTTTGTTTTGATAATGACAGGATATTTTCATCACGTGCATTGGAACATGAGAGAATGTTTGTATTTCATAAAATATTTCAACACAGGTAAATACAAAAATATTGATTTTAATAGCAGAATTTTTTATTTTATTTCTGAAAAGAACTGAAAGAATGTATTTTTGTTGTTTGCGATTAGGATTTTATTTAAATTCTACTTACACCCCAGGGAGGGGTGCTCTCACCAATGCTTTGGACGCTTGTCGTCAACGAACTTCTTAATGGACTTCAGGACGGGGCAGCAAAGATAACTGCATACGCAGATGACGTGGCGGTAATAGTTGCTGGCAAGGATCTGAATACTATTAGTTCTGTAATGGAGGCTACATTGGCGTTGGTCAGCCAGTGGGCGGCCGGAGTAGGACTGGAAGTAAATCCCGAGAAGACGGACCTAATACTATTTACGAATAGGTACAAAATCGGCCCATGGAGGAAGCCTAAACTAGGGGGTACTAGCCTGAAACTTAAGCACCACACAAAGTACCTGGGAGTAATACTGGACAGCAAACTATCGTGGAGATTGAATGTGGAAGAAAGGGTGAAAAAGTCAACGAATGCGCTCTACGCATGTAAGAAAATGCTGGGCAAAACGGGGGTCTAACCCCTGCTCTTACACATTGGGTCTACACGGCGGTTGCAAGACCAATCTTACTCTAAGGGATACTTGTGTGGTGGACGGCCTTGAGGAAGATATCGCACCAGAAGATGCTAATGGGCGTGCAGAGACTCGCCGAACTCAGCATCACCGGTGCTTTGCGTAGTACGCCGACTGCGGCACTGGATGTGATCCTGGACTTGCAGCCGATTCATCTAGTGGCAGAAGGAACTGCGAGGATGTCTGCGATCCGCTTAAAGGCGACGGGACAATTTGTATACAGACCTTATGGTCACGGCAGTATTATAAGGGGAATAGATTGTAGCAGTGACTACACCATTCCGAGGCTGTCACTTGGACGAAAACCGCGAGTTACCCTGGAGGTATTCGGGAATCGTATAAGCTCCCCGATTACTGCAGCATTTTCCAGGCGGAAATATTTGCGGCCAAGATGGCTGCTGATTTGGCACGTAGCTCCAGTACAAGGAACTCACACATAAACTTTTTCATCGATAGTCAGGCGGCGATCAGGGCGATATCCGCCAAATTTTCATACTCTTCTATCGTCCAGGAGTGTAGGGACTCGATAGATAGACTCTGTACCAATAGGAGGGTGCACATCTACTGGGTTCGCGGGCACCAGGGCATAGAGGGCAACGCGGAGGCGGACGAATTGGCGAAACGCGGGGTCCAGTTACCATTCGATGGGGTGATGGCCATCCCGGCTCCAATTCGGAATATTAGGAGAGATACGGACTCTGCTATACGGAGGAGATCAGAGGCAATTTGGAAAAACACCGAAACGTGCAGGGTTTCCAAGGAAATGTGGGGATCCTATGATCCGGAGTCGACGAAAATACTTCTGTCACTATCGAGAAGTGATTGTAGACTTCTGGTAGGTTTTATAATGGGTCACTGTTGGACTGCGGTATACGCCAAGAGGGCGGGGCGGCTGAATAGTGACAATTGTAGATTCTGTGGGGTACCAGGGGAAAAGGAGACAGTGGAGCATATACTCTGCTACTGTCCGGCACTCGTGCGCTCCAGGGCGAACTGTCTGGGAGATCATTACTTCCAAAATCTCGGGGAAATCTCTGGAATTGGGTTAATGAGACTCCTGGCTTTCGTCAAGAGAGTGTGGGGAACTCTGAGTACCATCACATCGGAATGACCGCTAGGGACCTATTTGGTCTATGCGGGGTCTTTGCGACCGGCCACTCTAACCTAACCTAACCTACTTAAAATTAAAATCGTAGAAGCATTTCACGTATTAATTGCTCCAGCATTTTTGTAATCCTGAAGAAAATCGTTTCAATAAAAACTGGCAATGGCTAAATTAATTTTATAAATGCCTCTGATTTTAAGTTTTTTACTCAGTGCCAAATTATCGCGTTAAGATGACCAAACTGTCTTTGATAGGGCCAAAATTATATATTTGATTATCATGTTTGCATGGGTGAGTTTCAAAACGGCAGTTTCAAAGCAGTTATACAAAAGTATTCCATTCTTAAAGCAAAGAAGTTATCTATACGTACGAGGGTATTCATTCGGTTAACCGTTAATCGGTTAACTGATTAATTACTACCCGATTAACTGATCGGTTAACTTAAAAATTGGCTATATTCGATTAACGATTAACCCGGTTAATTTCAGTCGATTAACCGATTTAATAAAATTTCTAATATTTTGAAGTACTATAACATATTTTTTTGTGTTTTTTATTACACAACGGAACAAATTTGAACTTTATGTGTGTTGATTGGAAGTTTAATGCAATATTTTACTAATTTGAGGTCACTGAATTCAAATGTAATCTCCGTTTTTCTCTATCGAATTTTTGACTTTTTTCCAAAAATTTAAAATTCAAAAACTCATAACATCACTCTTCATTAAGCGATTTTTAAAATTCTGCTTTTTTAAAGATTTAGTTGGTAGCTTTAAAAAACAATAAAATCTTTGTAAATCACAAAAAAAAATTTGCTGTGAAATGGTTGTTTACTTAAAAACAAAATAAATTAAAAAAAATCCAAAAAATTAAAATTTTTTATATTTAAAAATCATGAAAAATCCAAAACATAAAAAAGTCAAAGTCATATTCCTTTCACGAAAAGTCACATAACCTATGAACCAAATGAGACACATCTCATAAAAATCGATTAACGCGTTTTGCTTTTATTGACAATTAAGTAAAGGTACCTCATTTTTAAGTGGAGGAAAAAACGTCCAAAAATAGAACAGCAGCAAACACACACACATATTAAAAAAATGTTATTTTTGTGTAGAAATCGCGATTTTTATCAATTTAATTGTCTCAATAAATTTTGAATAAAATCAAAAGTTGTGCACCGATTGCAATGCAATAAAGCTCATTTCATTCGAAATATGTTAAGCTAACTGTTTCAATACCAAAACTTTTTTATGAAAGTTTTTATGAATTTTTAAATAAAAAAAATTTTTCTTTTAAAAATTTTTTTTTTTTTTTTAAAAAAACTTCAACGATATCTCTGAAACTACTGGGCAAATTTAAAAACACGGCTTTAAAATAATATTGTTAGCGAATTTGTGTTTTTTTTTTTTAACTGAATATAGTGCACCGTTTTCTAGTTATTCCAATATTTGTAGTGGAAGTGTCTTAATTTTGGAATTAACGGTATATCTCGGTATAGTTGATAGAAAAAAAACTGAGTGCAGATTTGTATTCAGCGTCCCAAATAACCTGAAAAACAATCTTCAGTTTTTAATCAGCAAAAACCTTGTTCCCTTGTGTTATTTATTTCGCCTCATATACAAAAGGTGTTCAGTGATCTTTATTTTAAATAACCCAGCTATCATTTGGATGATAATTTTTTCGAAAAAAAACCTAAATGAGGCTTTTCAGATTACTTTTGAGATTAAAAACTGATTTCTCACTTGAGCGATTGAAAATGGATTCATTTATATATCCAAATAATGATTTCTAAATGTTTTGAATTTAAAGCTGATTTATCACTAGGGCGATTGAGAAAGGATTCATACATATGATCAAAAAGGAATCAGCAAATTGTATCACAAATGATTTTTTGAGTTGATTCATCTGTAGGGTACCATTTTCTCACAACGAGAGTATCATTTCTGATCGAAAAATTAGCTTATATGGTTATTTTCCTCTTGAAGCTGATTCCCTAAAGATTCGATTATGATACAATATGGTAGCTGAGAAGAATTTTCAGCGTTTTGTTTCACGTACTTTTTATATGTATGTGTTTACATAGTTGTTTCTTCTCATATCTTCTAATATCAATCTTTGAACAAAGTTAGCCAAAACAAATTTAAAAATTTAAAAAAATAAAACAGGACTCTAATGGCATGATGGAATATTTCATATGGTTAGAGAAATCCAGGAAAAGGACTGAGAAATTAGATATTCTATATAATGGATTGCTTTTGATCTCTCCAACATCAACGATAAGTGAAAGAATTTTTTACAAGTCAAAATTTATCAAAACTAAAAAAATCGCTAAATCCTAAGCATTTATACTTAATTATTTGTCTAAAAGTTTTTTTTAAAAGATCTCCTTAAACTAATAAAATAGTGTCACAGTTTATTTTTTAATTAATACATAATATTTAGGTATTTATTAAAAAATATGTATTACATATTTCTGAATTATATTTTGTTTGATCGTTTCTTTTTATGTTTGTTATGTTATTGTTTTATTTTACTAATAAACTCCAAATAATAAATAATTGATGCATTTTTATTTATTGAAATAACTTAATTTATAAAAAAAAAAAAAATTAATTGATCGGTTAACCGTTCAATAACAAAATTAACCGATTAAAACAAACCCTCGGTTAATAAATCGAGCGATTAACCGATTAAAGCAAAAGCCCGATTAAATGAATACCCTAATACGTACACAATAAGCAAACTGGGCATCGTTAAACTTGATGATATTTATTTGACTTTGACTAAAATGTAGTGTATAATGTTTTGGTACTCAGCCTATTTAACTAGAGCAAATATGTAGGAATCGTCATGTCTATCAGTAACAATTAAAAAGGTTTGCAAACGGTCGATTTTTATTTTTACAACAATGAGTACAAAAGCTAAAGAAATAAGCTTGAATATTACAAATCTCCTTGTTGTGCATCGAAAAAAAATGGGAAACCGTTGCGTTAGATTTAAAAAGTTGTTTGAAACTCAAAGACTAGCGTACAAACTGTTTTCAAAAAGTTCAAAAATAATATCGGGTTTAAAAGCTTGCCAAAAACTGGCCGTCCTACAAAAATTAATCAACGCGTTTAACGACACGTATTAAATTAAATTAGCAAAAATCCGAGGAGAACGACTGTTGATGTAGCAAAAGACATAGAAAAAATGCAGATTGCCAATGTCGCAGTGTATTGAGAATTGAAGATTATCACATAGCCCATTTCTCCGGAAAATGTTTGCTTTACTTTATAGTTCATAGCATTGCATTTTTATTACGTCATAAGTTTTGCCGTGTTTTTACTTCTTGTTAAAATAAATGCATTTGTAAATACATACACATAGGTACATACATATGCAAATATGTATGTATTAAAGGGCTGCATGAATAACTTCATTCATGAACATACTGAAATGTTTATTCAATGAAGTTCGTATTCAATTAAAATTCCGACCACTGAACAAACTGTTATTTTATTCATGCTACTAGCAAACACATTTCGTTTTATATGGCAAACACAAAGACTTTAGGCCTCGTTTTTCTTACGTAAACGTATACGTTGCTGATCAGCTGTCCCGTTTTCCTTACCAAGTCTATGTATAAATAGGTACTCTTACGTAAACGTAACGTTGCGTTGCGGATGAACCTGATAAAATTAAAATTTCTCTCCGCTCTTAAGAATTTTATTTTTGTTCTCAAGCAGTGAGTGTTGTCAACAAAACGTATTAGCCGGCGGTTTACTTTTAGATTTTATTAATAAGATTCTCTTTTTAAAACATAAATTTAAAGAATATAAACATTACATTCATACATACATATACATATATAAATAAATATAAATATATGTATGTATATTAGTTGGTTTGTTTAACAATAACGCCCAAAACCTGTTTTTGATTAAACTTGGTAAGAAGATGTTACAGCGAAATTACTATAGGCTATATTTTTCCGGAATTTTGAAGCAGGGAGAAATAAAATGGTAAAAAAAATTAGCAAACCCGATTTTTTGGAAATACCCCAAAAACTTAAATCAAAATGTTTTTCGTACGAATTCCAAATCGGAAAATCGGCATTAAAAAGGCAAATTTCAGGTCAATTTAGACTGCAAAATTTTAAAAGATAATTTATTTTTTTGGATTAAGCTACCATTAGGGATATAGGTTTGAAAAATTTTAACCTAAAGGGACAAAACAGGGTAAAACTTTGTTTTAAATATTTTGGCGATGTTTGAATGAATTTTACAATGTCGCATAAAAGTACATTTTTAAAGTCGTCGCCTTTAAGGTTTACGCCCTTAAAGTGGGTAAAATAAGGAATTTTTGGGATATTTTAATTGAGCTCATTTATACTGCAAAATTTTAAAAGTTTAGGGCCTATTTCCGATGTGCGAAAGATTTCGTTCGTTCGTACAACTACATTCGTTCAAATTCTAAAAAGTTTGTTTTTGTTTTTTCTGATGTATTCCTTGCATTACTGGTAGAACAAACTAATTTATATGCTGCGCAAGAAATTGAGAAATGGGAAAATGGGAATTAAAATGCTGTAAAAAAATCCAAAAAGTTATCAAATTGGCAAGACGTAAATGCTGTAGAGATGAAAGTTTTTATTGCACTTTTATTGCAAATGGGACCTTGTACTTTTCCAACAGTAGAACATTACTGGAGCACAAACAAGCTATATAATATAAACTTTTGGCGCTCACATATGATCCGAAATCGATTCCAGTTGCTACTTCGTTATTTTCATTTCTTTGATAACTTAAACGCATCTACCGACAGATTATACAAGGTGAGACCAATCCTAAATCATTTCAACAATGTTATGCGTGAAAACTATGTTATAAGTAAAAATATTTGTATTGACGAATCCATGATGCTATGGCGGGGAAGATTGATTTTCCGCCAATACATAAAAAATAAAAAACACAAATATGGCATCAAATTATATGAACTATGTGACTGCATGCATGCTGTTGAAATGGTAGAGGTGCCCAATCGCAATGGAAAAATTTCTATGAAACCGAATATAGTTCGAGATTACAATAATGGAATGTCTGGCATAGACCGATCAGATCAAATGATTTCGTACTACTCATCTCTAAGAAAGACTATTAGATGGCCCAAAAAGGTTTCGCTACATATTATAGAGATATATATACAAAATGCTCACAGAATTTTTCAAAAAGTAACTTCATCTAAAATAAAACTGATAAAGTTCAGAGAAGAATTCGTCTTCGCGTTGATTGCAGATTTTCAACCAGTTTTGAAAAAAATAGAACTCAAGAGCTCCATTATTTAGAGTGTTTACCACCAACGGAAAAAAAACAGCGTCCGACAAAGCCATGTCGTGTATGTACCCAAGCAAAAAAACGCCGAGAAACCCGTTACTTCTGTCCAGCCTGTGAAGAGAAAGAAAGAATTCTTTCGAACATCGAAAATAGGCTATTAATTATTTCAAGCTAAAACTATCACTAGAGACATACATATATAACAAATACTTAATTCTAGGCACAAAACGGTAAAAATTCGTACCTTTTGTAAACACTTTTGCAAAACTTGAAACCTATTTTATTTCACAAAAAAGCAGCAAACAAATAAAGTACATTTAGGGGCAAACAGGTTAAAAAATCGTTCTTTTGGTACGTTTTTTGCTGTAATTTTGATGGTTAGTCCCCAGGCATCTCCGGAAATTAACACCGTGTATACACATATATAGGCGAGGATTAATAGTAGCACTTTTTACTGATACCCATATAAGTGAGATCGAATTTGTACTTAAATAGATTTAATGTTGTATTGAAGTTTCAAACAATTTTTTAATTGTTTCAATTAACTGTGTTGATTGATAAAAATATTTTGATTTGTGTTTTAAACCTATTGAAACTCAACAGCAAGGAAAGCTAAAACTTACAAATATGTTAATTGATATGATCAATTTGCAGGTGGAAAATCCGTATGGAATTAAATATGTTAATTGAAGTTGGTTTTTAATTTTTTTTGTGTACTTAAGTTAATTTAACATTCCAGTAAAGTAAGAGCAAAAAGACCCTAATATTTAAAAAACACAACGAATCTCGTTAAATGAAAGTTAGTTCGACTTGAAACAATGGGAATTTCATGTAGAATCAGTTTGGTTTTAGTGTGATATAACAGTAAGAAGAAGAAGAATTGTCTCTAAAGACAACATATGAATTAAAGGTCTGCATGAACAACTTCATTCATGAGCATACTGAAATGTTTATTCAATGAAGTTCGTATTAAAGACGTGCACAGATATATCTGTTTGTACAAGTTTCTGTGTGTTTACTAAAGTGAGTGTGTATGGATGAGTTGTCGAGTGTTTCTGATATAAGTTGATATGGATATTTTTTGTAACATAGTGGATATGAGTTGATAAAAAGAGAATGAGAGTAACATATCTGTTTATATCTGTTTTACAAAAGCAGATACTAGTTGATACTGATCGAATAAAATGATTACTTATTGTACGATGCCGTTTTTTCAATTGTCTTTCAACGAAAATATTTTGTATTTTGTTTTTGTAACAAATTCTTTGATGCCCTTAAAAGGATGGGGTCTTTTCGTTCAAGAGCAGTGGTGTCAATTATGATTGTGTTGGTGCGACTACTCTTGTCTCTTACACTCCCAGCGGGAGAAATCTGCGGTTGCGAGGCCGTTAATTAGGCATATTTTGCTATGAAGACTTTAGAGCAATTAATAATAATACAATTATCGAAAAATGTTGAGTTATGGACAGACACAATAAGTTATTATTTAAATAAATTTAATTTGGAACCTGCATTTCGCAGAAACTTTGCTTATTTTTTAGAAAAATTGAGCACTTGACAATATTTGAAGTCTTTGTACATCCTTATACAATTCTTTCCAATATTTTTAATTTTTTTAAAATCATTGTACAATGTTAAAAGCAGAAATAAAACAAAACAGAAACAAAGATAATAAATAATATATATATTATTTCTGTTTAGAGGCCTCAAAACAGGCCGTGCGATATTTCCCGCTGAATGAGAGTGTTTTGCAGTAAAAAATTATAATTTACGCTCGCAAAATAAAAGAGCGTAAGCGTACATGTGAGTTTTGCTTACACAATTGTGTATGACGCTGACATCCCTGATGTAGACAAAAATTATTGGAAAATATAATAAAAAAAAAATTCCAAAAAAACAACACATCGCACTTAATCAACAAGAGGGTATTAACTCAAAATTTAAAAATTTTCAGTAGAAGAAAAACAATTTTTAATTTAACATTGACTGCATATGAAAAACTATTTTAAAACCAACCGTTTCATTACCAAAAAGTAGACCAAATAGCACGATATTCTTACAGTGGTTAGATATGAATATAACTTGTCGATTTATTAAAAAAAGTGAAAAAATAAAAATTTCGAGTTAATACCCTCTTGTAGATTGAGTGCGACATGTATTTTGTTTTTGTAACAAATTCATTGATGCCCTTAAATGAATGGGTTTTTTTCGTGCTGTGGTAGTGAAAATTGCCGAACAACAACAACAAAACTAGCAAGAAGCGTTGCGATCAGGCCTGCCATATTTACCGATTTATCGGTATTTTGCCGATTTTTTTCTCTAAAATATCAAAGTGCCTATATACCGATTTTTTTGATAAAAACCAAAGCTAAAAGAAGAGATAATATATTTTTCTAAAGGAAAAAGGGATTATTACTTACAAAAGAGTAAAGCTAAGCTTAATTTATATTCACTGTCAATGTAAATATTTAATTTTATAGGATTATATGCTATTGAGGATAAGGCTTATACCTCCGGTAGCCAATTTAATTTAAGAAAGTAAAGTAAATATTCAAGTTTTTTTGCAAAAAGAAAATCAGATTTAAAATGCGAGAATTCTTCAACCTTAAAAATCAAATTTCGATATCCACTGAAAAATTAATCTTTGCAAGGAATTATTTTTTTTAAAGATTATTTCCAATTTAATAATTCGATTTTTATGCTTATATTTAAAGTTATTTAATAAAAGTGTCAAACTCATATATGTATAATAGACCTGGCGTTAAAAACTTTTTTTTTAAACTTGAATGTGGGTAGCGATGAAAATATGCGATTTGATGCCAAAATTGATATAGCAAATTTTCAGGCTGATCGGATGGTGCCAACCAGTGCCACAATGAGGTCAAAGGTCAACATTTTGAAAAACTACCAAAAAATAAAAAACTTCATATTAGCTGCGCCAGGTCTAATGTTTAATAATAAAAAAATTAAAACAAAAACTTTTTATTTCCATAAAAACAATTAACCAGGAACGGTGGCAGTTATAACTGGTATCAAAAAAGTTCTTTAATATCAGTTATTTCAAGGATCGTAACAGTTATAAAATAAGCGACAAAATAAATCATAGAAACAATGTCTGTCTATGTAAACGTTGTACGTAAAGCTCAGGTCGCAGTTTTGAAGATAAATTGCTGAAATTTGGTACAAAGGTTCTAATTGTCCTAAGGAACAAGCATATTGTCAATGGTGAGAACTTTGCCATGAATCTTAACTTCATAAAATAATGGCGTGGTCCATGATTGCCCATGGGTCCCTAAGCTACACTCTTGAAAAGTTATCTCTAAATATTGTGGTGTGGAGCATCGTAGGGTCGGGCATGCAGACTACTTTCTTATTTGTTTGTAATGGATAATTGCAATCAAAAAAATAAATTATTTGTTTATAATGGAAAATTAAATGCTTTTTTACAATACATATTTTTAACCGAAATATTTTTTGGTTGAAATAATGGTTATCATTAACAAAAAAAAAATTGTTACTTTAATTGGCTGAGATAACCCAAATAAAATATATGTAGCGACAATGGTTAAAAATTCCCAACTGGAAATAAAGGAATTTTTCTCATAGCCTTTCAAAAAATAATAGTTATTATTATTTTCAGTCCCGGAGTTATCTTGTGAATTAAAAACAAAAAAGTCCTTTTTAAACAGTTACCTCTTTAACGTAAATATAAAAGGTCAAATTAAACTCTTAAAAAGGGAGTTCGATTTAGCCGTCATAAATTAAAACTCAGTTGAGGAATAAAAGATCGACACTCAAAGCTTGCCGCTGGTCAGATCTTTACAATTTGTATAGCAGTATTATCTAATCAGCTTGTACTGCAATTAAATTGTCATTAAAAAAGAAGAAAAACAAAATGAGTGTTATTATCAGTGTTGCCAGTGAAATTTCGAGAAAGATACATTTTAGTTTCCAAAGAGATACGCATTTGAAAATCCATTTTAATGTTATCAAAACAAATTCATTTTTGTAAAAATTAATATACGAGTTAAGGCGTTTATACTAAGGCGATTATATCAAAAAGTTCATATAAATTTTTCTTCTAAAATTTCATCTTAACACACATACACAAGAATAAGCAAGCTACAGAAGATCTTAGAAAACCTAACAACAAAATACATGTTATTTTTGTATTTAGTTGTCACTGTTTTTTTTAGTATTCATAACGAAATGATAACTTAAATAAACTTTGTTAGAGTAGGAAAGTTTAAAATTGGATTTCTGTACATTTTGCGTACAGATTCAAAAGATACGAAAAATATCAGGATTATACATGGTACCTGAAGTCATCAAAAGGTACGAAAAATTTATCTTTCGTATCCTAATGGCATCACTGGTTATTAAAGACGTAAAAATATAAATCCTTAAAAGAGTTTTATTTGTTGACAGCCAAGTGAGTTTTATTTTAGGCTGAAAACTCCTCAAGTTTTATTTAATTTTTTTAGAGAGAAAACTCTACTTTTAAAAATTAGTCTTAACTGTGGAGTTGAGATCGTTTTTTCTAGATCACCATAGATTCTGAAAGAGCACTTTAATACGAATCTATTGTTATATGACAGTATGTCTCCGTTGGATATAATATGGAAAATTCATATAAATTTTTAATTAACTAATATTTATTTATAAAACGTTTATTTGTATTGATTTTTATGTTAAAAGCATTAGGTAATGGTAAATTGTTGCTTTGTTATTTTTTGTCATTAAAATATGTTTTATTGTGTTTAAAAAAGGTATTTTTAATATGCCGATTTTTTTAAATTAAATTGCCGATTTGTTTTTGATGATATGCAGATTTCTTACCAAAACCATCTGGCACCCCTCGTTGAGATCATATATAAATTTTTATAAGCTCTGTTATTTGCATCAACTCTCCAACAATATTTGAAAATACAACAGTTAACAACAAGTATTGTTAAAATACCATGGTGACAACAAATATTTGTGAGCAAAAAAAAAAGGTTAATCCAATACCATAAGCAACTGTTTTTGTTTTTAAGATATGGTGAGTGGACAAAAACAAAACCATACAATATCAGTTACACTCATTCTCTCATTTATATCAATAGTAACAGATACATATCTGGTGTATCTGTTTTGACCATACTTTATGATACACTCGTGCAGGTCTTTAGTTCGTATTCAAATAAAATTCAGACCACTGAACAAACTGTTGTTGTATTCATGCTACTAGCAAACACATTTCGTTTCATATGGCAAACACAAAGACTTTGTTCAATGAAACGACTTTTGTGAAACGACTTAATATGTTGCCACTTTGCTATTACACAGTAAATTTATGAAATTTTTTCTTTTTTGTTACCTTTACAATTTTATATGTAACTTGTGAAGCATTTTTTAAATTAAATTTAAATTTTTTTCCTAACAAATTTTTTAAGTACTTCCAAGCAAAACACATTGCTAAAAATGTTTTTGAAAATAAAATGAAATTTATTTGAGGTTTAAAAATTTAATTAAAAACAATTAATTTTATTATTTTAACTAGCATTCAACCCGCTACTTCGTTAGCATCACCTTTTCTTTCGTGGACATATTTTTACGCCAAAGTTTATGTTTCTAGGTTTTAACCCGCTACTTTGTAATGGGTACGATTTTCACCTTTTAAACGTTCGAATTTCGAAAATGTACCAAATTTTTATTTGTATTTTTTAGATACGTTACGAATGTGATATTTTTTTATTTCAATGTTTATTGGTTTAATAGATAGATTGCGAGGCAAAAAAGTTTTAAAATACAGGTTTTACCCGATTACTCCCCAAAAGGGTCGAATTTCAAAAAGGTACCAGACACCTATCCGCTTACTTTTTTGATGAACATGAGGTTTTTAGCTTTTTTAACCTCTAACCATAAAAACTTTCAAAACTCCCATCCTAGGGAATCGATTTAGCGAGAGGCCAACCTCCCGGTCAAATTTCTACATTTTAGCTTCAGGCGTCTAGGACGTGCGATGATGAATCAGTCTTTACATTTTTATATTATATAGGTAGATGAAGAGAAATGTTTTGAAACAAAAATAACAGAATTAGGTACGATTTCACCCCTTAAACGTTCGAATTTCGAAACGGATCAAATTTGTATTTACATTTTTAAGATAAGTTATGAATGTGATATATTTTTTATTTTAACGTTTATTGGTTTAAAAGATTTAAAATACAGGTTTTACCCGTTTACTCCCCAAAAAGGCCGAATTTCAAAAAAGTACCAGGCACCTGTCCGCTTATTTTTTTTATTGAACAACAATAAGTACTAAATTTTTGAATAAAAAAAAAATGTTTTGTAAAAAAGTACCAAAAAATAGTTACGGTTTTTAACCCTTAAATGTCCGAATTTCGAAAAAGTACCAAATTCGTATTTGGATTTTTTAGATAAGTTTCAAATGTGATATAACCCTTATTTCTATGTTTATGGGTTTAAAAGATAGATGGGGTGACAAAAAAGTACCAAAATACAGATTTTAGCCGTTTACTCCCTATTTCCCCTTTTTGGTACTTTTTTCTCCCCATTGCAAGTATATGTATATAGCGGGTACTACTTCACTTGGATTTTAAGTCGTTAAAAGGTCAACTTCCTATAGGTTTAGTATGGGCGGAAGTAATAAAAGCCATTAAAAGGTCATCGTTGTTTTTTTTAGCCATTAAAATTTTTTTTAGCCATTAAAAATTTTCCAAAGCCATTAAAAAGCCATTAAAATTATCCAAAAGCCATAAAAATGTCATAAAATTTTTAAAAAAGCCATAAAAATGTCATAAAATTTTAAAAAAGGTAAAATTAGGGGGGAAATTCCTGAACACGTGTTAAAGTAGGTCAAATGAACACGTGTTAAAAAAGGTCAAATTTTTAAAAAAAAAAAAAATTTTCAAAAACAAAGTAATAAAAAAAAGTCGTTAAATTTTATAGGAAAGCAATGCACAAGTGGTGGGTGCATTGTTGAAGCCTTTCTTTTGTTGTGATCGATAGACAGACAGCCAGACAGACATAGAGATATGTAGATAGATAGACATACAGACCTTGTAGATGCACTTGAGAAAAGATGTGATTTATTTTTGTGTGTGTTTTGTGGAAGACAGACACTTGATTTTGAAAAAAAATTTTTGTGGACAATTTTTTCAAAGCGCTGATATTAAAATTAATAATTTATGGGGTGTGAGATGATAAGGGTATTGTATTGGAGTGTGTCTTGAATATGGATAGATTTACAGACAGACCTTGAGGAAGAAATTGGAAAAATATTTTTTTTTTTATTTTTGTGTGTGTTTTGTGGAAGACAGACATACTGTGTACTTGTCGATGCACTTGTTGAAGCCTTTCTTTTGTTGTGATCGATAGACGGACTTACTGTGTTGATGCACTTTAGAAAAGATATGATTTAGTTTTGTGGATATGTATGCATGTAGATTAATAGGTAGACAGACAGACATACTGTGTACTTGTCGATGCACTTGATTTTGAAAAAAATTTTTGTGGACAATTTTTTCAAAGCGCTGATATTAAAATTAATAATTTATGGGGTGTGAGATGATAAGGGTATTGTATTGGAGTGTGTCTTGAATATAGATAGATAGATACACAGACAGACCTTGAGGAAGAAATTGGAAAAATTTTTTTTTTTTATTTTTGTGTGTGTTTTGTGGATTGTTGGGAGAAAATACACATTTCTGATAAAAGTCCTTTTTTTGTTGTGTGTGTGTTTATGGGTAACCAGATGGAGGGTTGTTGTTATTTTGTTTGTTTGGGTGATCGACGAAAATATTATTGGATGGATAGACAGACAGACAGACAGACATACAGACAGACTGGCTTCGTAACAGCAAATGGTTTTTCAATTTTATTTGGGGTTGAAGAATAAATTCAAAGTATCTATAAATTATGATTTTATTTAGTTATTAAAAAAAAAAAAAAATTGTATAGATGCAATTGGTGTTTCTATTTTTATTTTGGAGTGGATAGGGAAATATGAAACCATTCTTGAAAATTTTTTAAAAAAAATTTCAAAACAAAGTGTTGGGTGCATTGTTGAAGCCTTTCTTTTGTTGTGATCGATAGACAGACAGCCAGACAGACATAGAGATATGTAGATAGATAGACATACAGACCTTGTAGAAGCAATTGGAAAATATTGTTGATAATTCTATCTTTTTATTTTCTTGAATTATGTGAAGAAAAAATTTTTGTTGAGGAAACACACAAAGCTGATAAGCGCATTTTTTTATTTTTTTTTTATGTGTGATTATGGAGAGCCAGATGCAGGGATGTTGTGGTTGTTGTTGTTTTGCTTGTTGTAATGATCGAGTGTATTCGAAACAACTTGTAGAAGTAATTTTTTTTTCTTGAATTATGTGAAGAAAAAATTTTGTAGAACCAATTGGAAAATATTTTTGATAAGGCTTTTTTTTTTGAATTAGGTGATGAAAAATAACTAATTAAATTATGAATTTATTAAGTTATTAAAAATAGACAGACAGACAGACAGACAGACAGCTATAGAGATAGATAGATAGACATACAGACCTTGTAGAAGCAATTGAAAAATATTGTTTATAAGACTTCCTTTTTTTTTTATTTATATTTATTAAATAAAAAATAATTAAAAATCTAAAAAAGTTTTACGATATATTGTTAATATGTTTATTCTTAGTGATGGATAATAAGTACATAAGTTTACCCCCTAAACTATAAAAAGTTTTCCCCCTGTAACCATCTCATTCTTGGTTAAGTATATAAATACTGTGAAATTTGTTTTTGCTATAAGTTCACCTACACCCAACCGGTTACGGCTGGTACGTTCCCACTCACTAACCAACCGAACGTCTTTTCTCTTATCGACATTTTCCATGGTTAAAAAATATTGGTTGAAAAAAAAAAATATATGGAGCCTATTACAGATTTAATTTTGAAATGTAATTTTTAAATAAAATATAAGCAAAACTATAAAGATAACATGCTTTATATATATTTTATATCAGTTTTGTTAGAGACAATGCCGCAGCAAGATAGTTTTGTAATCGTTGATCTGCAAGGATTTTGTATTGCAAATAAATTATATGCAAAAGAAGTCTGCATTTCAGTCTCTGATTTCGAAAGCCAAACTTTTCTCATTGAATCACCATTAAAATATTCAGAATTAACTAATAAGGATAGGATAACAAATAAATGGTTATATAATCACTTGCATGGATTATATTGGGATACTGGAGAGTCTACACTGAAAGAGTTAATAGAATACTTAATATCAGTTATGAAAAAAAGAAAAGAAGAAGAAGAATATCCTGTTGTATATGTTAAAGGAATTGAAAAAGTTAGATGGTTAAAAGAACTACTTAGAGGAGAAATAGAAATATATATATTTAATTTAGATTATTGGAATTGTCCGAATATAAAAACTTTATATAAAAATAATTCTAATATAAATAATTGTAAAAATCATAATAATATCAATCAAATATGTGCTGAAAAGAATGTAATTTTACTTAGAAATTTTCTAAATTTATATCTAAATAAAGAAAACCTTATTAATCAATAAAACATTTGAAGTTAATAATTTTATTTTTTTAGTTAATCCTTAGTCTTTATACAGAGTACATTACTTTTACTATTTTAAATATTTTTCTTCATACTTATCACCTATTTTGCTACAGTTCTTTCGTGTAATTCGTATGATTTGGTTTAGTTAGTGTGATTTGTTTTGCTTTGTTGCTGTTTGATGTAAATTCCGTACTCTTTACACTTCATATTTGCTCGTTTATATCACACTAATTACAATTAATTTGCAATTGTATGTTTTTTTTTTTTTTTGTTATATGTATTTTGCACAACATAGCATTTGATTTGTTAGCAAAGAGTGAGCAACAATCAGTATTTAAAAAACAAACGAATGTCTTGAAACGGCTTTAAATGCATTTGTACAGAGGTTTAATACATACATATTATTATGAAAAATGTTTATTCACAATACTTTAACATTTCTCGATGTCAAACACTTTATGAACAACATTTGTTAGCATTTAAGTTTATTAATCTTTATAAACGTATTTTTAATTTTAAATCTGAAAAAACTGAAAAAAAAAGAAATATCTAATTATATTTTCAAAAATAAAACACAATTTTTTTTTATCTTTTTATTTTTATTTATTATAAATCATCATCATCATCATCATCACTTCCCATTTCACTATTGGAAGTGAGATCAATTTGCATGGAACATAGTATATTAGGCGGGGGGGGGGAACTTTATCTATTGCATAACACTCCCCCACCTTTTGATCATATGTGCACTAGTTATTTTTGTCGGCAGTGAGGACACGATATCCTTTTCCAACTTCTTGCACAACCAAGGCTTAAATAGTGGGTGCATCCTAGGAATATAAGCTCCTTTCCATATAAAATAGTGCAAACCAATTTCGCATTTATAACGTCTTTTGTATAGAACTTCCAACGGAGAATCGGGAGCTCGATTCTCTTCCTCCTGCTTTTTTATAAACTGCAGAATTTTTTTTGTATCTTCTCCTTCTTTTGCTGCAGTTTTTTCATTTTTTTGTTTTGTTTTGTTAATTTAAGAATTTGTAATGAACAAATATTTATTCTAACTACTCTATTTATATTTAAAAAAAAAATTTTTTTTTGTTTATGTGTACAAGCAAAAGGCATTGCACTTGAAAATATGTCAACGCAAGCGATTTGACTAAAAAATACTAGATTCGAAATATTATGAGGAATAATATTCCAAAACATAATGTGTAAATGCAAGCAGACAGAAAATAAGCCAATGCACTTGAAATAAAGTAATAAGCAATATAGAAAATAGTTTAAAATAAGAAATTGAATGAAAATTGTTGTCTTGGTTGTGTAAGAGGGTGGAAAAATGCTTATTGAGATAAAAAAACTAATTGTAGTGAGTTTGTCAAACCACATCACAACTACATAAAAATAATGTGTAGAGTGTCTATTATAACACAACTATCCAACAATAACAATACTAAGAACAATATAAAATTCATAATTTAATTTTTCTGCAACATGGAACCGCTTGACACCTCTTTAAGTGTGACCACACATAAGACAATGTTTATGTGTACAAGCAAAAGGCATTGCACTTGAAAATATGTCAACGCAAGCGATTTGACTAAAAAATATTAGATTCGAAATATTATAAGGAATAATATTCCAAAACATAATGTGTAAATGCAAGCAGACAGAAAATAAGCCAATGCACTTGAAATAAAGTAATAAGCAATATAGAAAATAGTTTAAAATAAGAAATTGTATGGATAGATATATAGACAGGCATAAGTACAGACTGTTTTAGAGCAATTGGTGTTTTACATGTATTTGTTTATGATTAAGAATTCATATCAGAGCTATAATTATAATTATAATCTTATTCCATCACCAACTTTAGATCTTCGAATATCTCGTTGTATACTTTTAACGAAACAGATTCCTTAAATAGCTAAACAGCTTTTTAAAACAGCTAAACAGCTAATTAAAACAATTTCTCCCACATTAGCGCAAAACTCCCATTACCCCATATACAAATACATTTAATTGTGATCACTTGTGTTTACAATTTATATATAAAAAATATGGTTTGAAATAAAAATAACATTTTAACGTTTGATTTCCTTCATAATTTTTTCTATTTTACAATTTTTTCTTATTATCTAAATTTACAATTTATCTTATCATTTAAAAAACATAAAATTAATTAAAAATCTATATTTACGTTGAGAAGATTGTCATTATCCTCTTCCATAAGTTCAGGATAGTTATTTATTCTAAAATGACCCCATGCATATGTATCAACACCATTATCTCTAATAAATCTCTTATCATCTGAATAGCTTAAAGTTAACTTATTTATATGTTGAGTATATATTTGATGAGCCTTAGATCTAAATATATACATTGAATCATAATATAATTTCTTTTCTAATAGACATTTTCTAAAGTCATTTATACTTAATTTACTAGTTACACAATGCTTAACCCCCTTAATTTTTTTAATTTCCTGACCTACCCTATCAATTTTCACTGAATACATTTTAGCCCTTAATCCAATGAATTCCTTAATAATTTTTCCATTACACTCATCCTTCATCATCCCTAAAACTTTTTTATTAAGAAGTGGGATATTGTAGACATTATCTATCGGATATGCAGATGTATCAAAATGAGTATTTATATCATTTTTAATATCTCTGTATAGATCATCTGTTTTAATATCATATATGAAGGAATCCGTATCCATATAGTTTAAACGAATATTATCAAGATATTTGGGTTTCATGTAATCATAATGAAAATTATACATTTTCCATTTTGATAGTTCTAAAACGGAAAACCCAATATAAATTGGTTTGTTATATACAGTACTTACTCTTCTCAATTCAATAGCCATCATATTGTCATTAATTTTAAGTGCGCTATGAAAATTATGTTTAGCTATTAAAGCTCTAGCTCCTAACCGTTTACGTCTGTTCTCCCATTCGCACACTATTTTAATGTCCTTTCTCTTGTCAACATTTTTCCATAGTCTTTCCATAGACAGTATTATTTAAAAGTTTAAAAAAATTTTGTTCAAAAGAGTTTTTAGCTAAAGTCCGATGATGATTATTCAAATCAATATATATCTTTAGCCAATCTGATTGATTAAATTCAAGAACTCTATGAATTTTTTTTTAGAATTAATCCATGTTGAAAACATTGCTGCAATGTACGGTAGTGTATTACATAGTTAGTTTTATTATTTAAATCTGCTATTAGTTTTGTCTGTTTCATTATTTAAATTTTTTTTGTTTTTCCACACAAAATGGTAAATCATTATGAAAGTCGTGTAACGCGGATGGATATTCCAAATCTACTTCTAGTATATAACCTAATGGAGAATCGTCTTTTATATTAGTGACATCAAAATTATCAATATTTTACATCCATTTAAAATTTTTATAGGGAAGATATTGCGACATTGCATAGCCGTATAAATTATTAACATCTAAATACATTAGATAATTTTGATTCCTTGTTAGAGTTATAATCATTTATATATTTATTGTTAGCAATAGAATGTCGTTTACTGCATTGTACAATACCTACCCTTAAGGTTTTCTTTATTTAGATATAAATTTAGAAAATTTCTAAGTAAAATTACATTCTTTTCAGCACATATTTGATTGATATTATTATTATGATTTTTTACAAATATTTATATTAGAATTATTTTTATATAAAGTTTTTATATTCGGACAATTCCAATAATCTAAATTAATTATGCATATATTACTTGAAATTATTAATTTAGCCTTTTCGGTAAAAACAGTTGATTATACAAGATTCTCATCATTTTTATTACGTATTAGAATCAATTCATGTTTTGCATTCAAAAATATTATTGTTATAGTCTTCAGCGAATCCCAACAACAATTTAAGTGGTACATAAAAATTAAAATAGCCACTTACGAGATCAATATCATTAATTTTATTCCGTCGAGCATTTTACATTCCATTTCTATCTATCTATTGGTTATAATAAAACCAATTTTTAATAGTACTTGATGTTCCTAAAAGTCTCGTTTGATCAATTTCAACACCATTTACTTCGTAACGGATTTCATCAAATGTATGTGCTGCAGAAGATACTAATTTTGTATTGCTATCATCTTTATCCTTCTACATATATAAAACTTTTCCGACGGTAAATCATACAAGTCTGGATTTTGTATTATAATACGAATTTTATCGTTATTATTGTAAGATTGTAAATGTGGGGTATACGTATGGTAGGCCTTTTAATTTTATTTGCATCGGACAAAGGTTTATCCAGAACATCTATTATTGAACTCATGGTTTCTTCAATTTTAAATTTAATGATTTTAGAAATTCTTTATTTGATTGCGTTAAGTTGATATTTTTTTTTTAATGAATTCTATGAATTTAATTTATTTTTCAATATTTTGTTAGCAGAAGAAGAAGAAGAAGAACGTAAAACTTCAATATTTTGTTAGCAGAAGAAGAAGAAGAAGAACGTAAAACTTTGTTTTTAGGTTATATAATTCTTGTAAATAGTCATTATTTTATTGGTTTTTAATGAATTCTATGAATTTAATTTTTTTTTCAATATTTTGTTAGCAGGAGAAGAAGAAGAAGAACGTAAAACTTTGTTTTTAGATATATTATTCTTGTAAATTGGCAAATAGATGAGATTCCGAGGAATCTCATTTATTTGCCAGTCAAATAAATGAGAATCTCATTTATTTGCCAATTTACAAGAATAATATATCTAAAAACAAAGTTTTACGTTCTTCTTCTTCTTCTCCTGCTAACAAAATATTGAAAAAAAAATTAAATTCATAGAATTCATTAAAAACCAATAAAATAATGACTATTTACAAGAATTATATAACCTAAAAACAAAGTTTTACGTTCTTCTTCTTCTTCTTCTGCTAACAAAATATTGAAGTTTTACGTTCTTCTTCTTCTTCTTCTGCTAACAAAATATTGAAAAATAAATTAAATTCATAGAATTCATTAAAAAAAAAATATCAACTTAACGCAATCAAATAAAGAATTTCTAAAATCATTAAATTTAAAATTGAAGAAACCATGAGTTCAATAATAGATGTTCTGGATAAACCTTTGTCCGATGCAAATAAAATTAAAAGGCCTACCATACGTATACCCCACATTTACAATCTTACAATAATAACGATAAAATTCGTATTATAATACAAAATCCAGACTTGTATGATTTACCGTCGGAAAAGTTTTATATATGTAGAAGGATAAAGATGATAGCAATACAAAATTAGTATCTTCTGCAGCACATACATTTGATGAAATCCGTTACGAAGTAAATGGTGTTGAAATTGATCAAACGAGACTTTTAGGAACATCAAGTACTATTAAAAATTGGTTTTATTATAACCAATAGATAGATAGAAATGGAATGTAAAATGCTCGACGGAATAAAATTAATGATATTGATCTCGTAAGTGGCTATTTTAATTTTTATGTACCACTTAAATTGTTGTTGGGATTCGCTGAAGACTATAACAATAATATTTTTGAATGCAAAACATGAATTGATTCTAATACGTAATAAAAATGATGAGAATCTTGTATAATCAACTGTTTTTACCGAAAAGGCTAAATTAATAATTTCAAGTAATATATGCATAATTAATTTAGATTATTGGAATTGTCCGAATATAAAAACTTTATATAAAAATAATTCTAATATAAATATTTGTAAAAAATCATAATAATAATATCAATCAAATATGTGCTGAAAAGAATGTAATTTTACTTAGAAATTTTCTAAATTTATATCTAAATAAAGAAAACCTTAAGGGTAGGTATTGTACAATGCAGTAAACGACATTCTATTGCTAACAATAAATATATAAATGATTATAACTCTAACAAGGAATCAAAATTATCTAATGTATTTAGATGTTAATAATTTATACGGCTATGCAATGTCGCAATATCTTCCCTATAAAAATTTTAAATGGATGTAAAATATTGATAATTTTGATGTCACTAATATAAAAGACGATTCTCCATTAGGTTATATACTAGAAGTAGATTTGGAATATCCATCCGCGTTACACGACTTTCATAATGATTTACCATTTTGTGTGGAAAAACAAAAAAAATTTAAATAATGAAACAGACAAAACTAATAGCAGATTTAAATAATAAAACTAACTATGTAATACACTACCGTACATTGCAGCAATGTATTCAACATGGATTAATTCTAAAAAAAAATTCATAGAGTTCTTGAATTTAATCAATCAGATTGGCTAAAGATATATATTGATTTGAATAATCATCATCGGACTTTAGCTAAAAACTCTTTTGAACAAAATTTTTTTAAACTTTTAAATAATACTGTCTATGGAAAGACTATGGAAAAATGTTGACAAGAGAAAGGACATTAAAATAGTGTGCGAATGGGAGAACAGACGTAAACGGTTAGGAGCTAGAGCTTTAATAGCTAAACATAATTTTCATAGCGCACTTAAAATTAATGACAATATGATGGCTATTGAATTGAGAAGAGTAAGTACTGTATATAACAAACCAATTTATATTGGGTTTTCCGTTTTAGAACTATCAAAATGGAAAATGTATAATTTTCATTATGATTACATGAAACCCAAATATCTTGATAATATTCGTTTAAACTATATGGATACGGATTCCTTCATATATGATATTAAAATAGATGATCTATACAGAGATATTAAAAATGATATAAATACTCATTTTGATACATCTGCATATCCGATAGATAATGTCTACAATATCCCACTTCTTAATAAAAAAGTTTTAGGGATGATGAAGGATGAGTGTAATGGAAAAATTATTAAGGAATTCATTGGATTAAGGGCTAAAATGTATTCAGTGAAAATTGATAGGGTAGGTCAGGAAATTAAAAAAATTAAGGGGGTTAAGCATTGTGTAACTAGTAAATTAAGTATAAATGACTTTAGAAAATGTCTATTAGAAAAGAAATTATATTATGATTCAATGTATATATTTAGATCTAAGGCTCATCAAATATATACTCAACATATAAATAAGTTAACTTTAAGCTATTCAGATGATAAGAGATTTATTAGAGATAATGGTGTTGATACATATGCATGGGGTCATTTTAGAATAAATAACTATCCTGAACTTATGGAAGAGGATAATGACAATCTTCTCAACGTAAATATAGATTTTTAATTAATTTTATGTTTTTTAAATGATAAGATAAATTGTAAATTTAGATAATAAGAAAAAATTGTAAAATAGAAAAAATTATGAAGGAAATCAAACGTTAAAATGTTATTTTTATTTCAAACCATATTTTTTATATATAAATTGTAAACACAAGTGATCACAATTAAATGTATTTGTATATGGGGTAATGGGAGTTTTGCGCTAATGTGGGAGAAATTGTTTTAATTAGCTGTTTAGCTGTTTTAAAAAGCTGTTTAGCTGTTTTAAAAAGCTGTTTAGCTGTTTTAAAAAGCTGTTTAACTGTTTTATAAAGCTGTTTAACTGTTTTAAAAAGCTGTTTAGCTGTTTTAAAAAGCTGTTTAGCTGTTTTAAAAAGCTGTTTAGCTGTTTTAAAAAGCTGTTTAGCTGTTTTTAAAAGCTGTTTAGCTGTTTTAAAAAGCTGTTTAGCTATTTAAGGAATCTGTTTCGTTAAAAGTATACAACGAGATATTCGAAGATCTAAAGTTGGTGATGGAATAAGATTATAATTATAATTATAGCTCTGATATGAATTCTTAATCATAAACAAATACATGTAAAACACCAATTGCTCTAAAACAGTCTGTACTTATGCCTGTCTATATATCTATCCATACAATTTCTTATTTTAAACTATTTTCTATATTGCTTATTACTTTATTTCAAGTGCATTGGCTTATTTTCTGTCTGCTTGCATTTACACATTATGTTTTGGAATATTATTCCTTATAATATTTCGAATCTAATATTTTTTAGTCAAATCGCTTGCGTTGACATATTTTCAAGTGCAATGCCTTTTGCTTGTACACATAAACATTGTCTTATGTGTGGTCACACTTAAAGAGGTGTCAAGCGGTTCCATGTTGCAGAAAAATTAAATTATGAATTTTATATTGTTCTTAGTATTGTTATTGTTGGATAGTTGTGTTATAATAGACACTCTACACATTATTTTTATGTAGTTGTGATGTGGTTTGACAAACTCACTACAATTAGTTTTTTTATCTCAATAAGCATTTTTCCACCCTCTTACACAACCAAGACAACAATTTTCATTCAATTTCTTATTTTAAACTATTTTCTATATTGCTTATTACTTTATTTCATGTGCATTGGCTTATTTTCTGTCTGCTTGCATTTACACATTATGTTTTGGAATATTATTCCTCATAATATTTCGAATCTAGTATTTTTTAGTCAAATCGCTTGCGTTGACATATTTTCAAGTGCAATGCCTTTTGCTTGTACACATAAACAAAAAAAAAATTTTTTTTTTAAATATAAATAGAGTAGTTAGAATAAATATTTGTTCATTACAAATTCTTAAATTAACAAAACAAAACAAAAAAATGAAAAAACTGCAGCAAAAGAAGGAGAAGATACAAAAAAAATTCTGCAGTTTATAAAAAAGCAGGAGGAAGAGAATCGAGCTCCCGATTCTCCGTTGGAAGTTCTATACAAAAGACGTTATAAATGCGAAATTGGTTTGCACTATTTTATATGGAAAGGAGCTTATATTCCTAGGATGCACCCACTATTTAAGCCTTGGTTGTGCAAGAAGTTGGAAAAGGATATCGTGTCCTCACTGCCGACAAAAATAACTAGTGCACATATGATCAAAAGGTGGGGGAGTGTTATGCAATAGATAAAGTTCCCCCCCCCGCCTAATATACTATGTTCCATGCAAATTGATCTCACTTCCAATAGTGAAATGGGAAGTGATGATGATGATGATGATGATTTATAATAAATAAAAATAAAAAGATAAAAAAAAATTGTGTTTTATTTTTGAAAATATAATTAGATATTTCTTTTTTTTTCAGTTTTTTCAGATTTAAAATTAAAAATACGTTTATAAAGATTAATAAACTTAAATGCTAACAAATGTTGTTCATAAAGTGTTTGACATCGAGAAATGTTAAAGTATTGTGAATAAACATTTTTCATAATAATATGTATGTATTAAACCTCTGTACAAATGCATTTAAAGCCGTTTCAAGACATTCGTTTGTTTTTTAAATACTGATTGTTGCTCACTCTTTGCTAACAAATCAAATGCTATGTTGTGCAAAATACATATAACAAAAAAAAAAAAAAACATACAATTGCAAATTAATTGTAATTAGTGTGATATAAACGAGCAAATATGAAGTGTAAAGAGTACGGAATTTACATCAAACAGCAACAAAGCAAAACAAATCACACTAACTAAACCAAATCATACGAATTACACGAAAGAACTGTAGCAAAATAGGTGATAAGTATGAAGAAAAATATTTAAAATAGTAAAAGTAATGTACTCTGTATAAAGACTAAGGATTAACTAAAAAAATAAAATTATTAACTTCAAATGTTTTATTGATTAATAAGGTTTTCTTTATTTAGATATAAATTTAGAAAATTTCTAAGTAAAATTACATTCTTTTCAGCACATATTTGATTGATATTATTATGATTTTTACAATTATTTATATTAGAATTATTTTTATATAAAGTTTTTATATTCGGACAATTCCAATAATCTAAATTAAATATATATATTTCTATTTCTCCTCTAAGTAGTTCTTTTAACCATCTAACTTTTTCAATTCCTTTAACATATACAACAGGATATTCTTCTTCTTCTTTTCTTTTTTTCATAACTGATATTAAGTATTCTATTAACTCTTTCAGTGTAGACTCTCCAGTATCCCAATATAATCCATGCAAGTGATTATATAACCATTTATTTGTTATCCTATCCTTATTAGTTAATTCTGAATATTTTAATGGTGATTCAATGAGAAAAGTTTGGCTTTCGAAATCAGAGACTGAAATGCAGACTTCTTTTGCATATAATTTATTTGCAATACAAAATCCTTGCAGATCAACGATTACAAAACTATCTTGCTGCGGCATTGTCTCTAACAAAACTGATATAAAATATATATAAAGCATGTTATCTTTATAGTTTTGCTTATATTTTATTTAAAAATTACATTTCAAAATTAAATCTGTAATAGGCTCCATATATTTTTTTTTTTCAACCAATATTTTTTAACCATGGAAAATGTCGATAAGAGAAAAGACGTTCGGTTGGTTAGTGAGTGGGAACGTACCAGCCGTAACCGGTTGGGTGTAGGTGAACTTATAGCAAAAACAAATTTCACAGTATTTATATACTTAACCAAGAATGAGATGGTTACAGGGGGAAAACTTTTTATAGTTTAGGGGGTAAACTTATGTACTTATTATCCATCACTAAGAATAAACATATTAACAATATATCGTAAAACTTTTTTAGATTTTTAATTATTTTTTATTTAATAACTATAAATAAAAAAAAAAGGAAGTCTTATAAACAATATTTTTCAATTGCTTCTACAAGGTCTGTATGTCTATCTATCTATCTCTATAGCTGTCTGTCTGTCTGTCTGTCTGTCTATTTTTAATAACTTAATAAATTCATAATTTAATTAGTTATTTTTCATCACCTAATTCAAAAAAAAAAGCCTTATCAAAAATATTTTCCAATTGGTTCTACAAAATTTTTTCTTCACATAATTCAAGAAAAAAAAATTACTTCTACAAGTTGTTTCGAATACACTCGATCATTACAACAAGCAAAACAACAACAACCACAACATCCCTGCATCTGGCTCTCCATAATCACACATAAAAAAAAAATAAAAAAATGCGCTTATCAGCTTTGTGTGTTTCCTCAACAAAAATTTTTTCTTCACATAATTCAAGAAAATAAAAAGATAGAATTATCAACAATATTTTCCAATTGCTTCTACAAGGTCTGTATGTCTATCTATCTACATATCTCTATGTCTGTCTGGCTGTCTGTCTATCGATCACAACAAAAGAAAGGCTTCAACAATGCACCCAACACTTTGTTTTGAAATTTTTTTTAAAAAATTTTCAAGAATGGTTTCATATTTCCCTATCCACTCCAAAATAAAAATAGAAACACCAATTGCATCTATACAATTTTTTTTTTTTTTTAATAACTAAATAAAATCATAATTTATAGATACTTTGAATTTATTCTTCAACCCCAAATAAAATTGAAAAACCATTTGCTGTTACGAAGCCAGTCTGTCTGTATGTCTGTCTGTCTGTCTGTCTATCCATCCAATAATATTTTCGTCGATCACCCAAACAAACAAAATAACAACAACCCTCCATCTGGTTACCCATAAACACACACACAACAAAAAAAGGACTTTTATCAGAAATGTGTATTTTCTCCCAACAATCCACAAAACACACACAAAAATAAAAAAAAAAAATTTTTCCAATTTCTTCCTCAAGGTCTGTCTGTGTATCTATCTATCTATATTCAAGACACACTCCAATACAATACCCTTATCATCTCACACCCCATAAATTATTAATTTTAATATCAGCGCTTTGAAAAAATTGTCCACAAAAATTTTTTTCAAAATCAAGTGCATCGACAAGTACACAGTATGTCTGTCTGTCTACCTATTAATCTACATGCATACATATCCACAAAACTAAATCATATCTTTTCTCAAGTGCATCAACACAGTAAGTCCGTCTATCGATCACAACAAAAGAAAGGCTTCAACAAGTGCATCGACAAGTACACAGTATGTCTGTCTTCCACAAAACACACACAAAAATAAAAAAAAAAAATATTTTTCCAATTTCTTCCTCAAGGTCTGTCTGTAAATCTATCCATATTCAAGACACACTCCAATACAATACCCTTATCATCTCACACCACATAAATTATTAATTTTAATATCAGCGCTTTGAAAAAATTGTCCACAAAAATTTTTTTTCAAAATCAAGTGTCTGTCTTCCACAAAACACACACAAAAATAAATCACATCTTTTCTCAAGTGCATCTACAAGGTCTGTATGTCTATCTATCTACATATCTCTATGTCTGTCTGGCTGTCTGTCTATCGATCACAACAAAAGAAAGGCTTCAACAATGCACCCACCACTTGTGCATTGCTTTCCTATAAAATTTAACGACTTTTTTTTATTACTTTGTTTTTGAAAATTTTTTTTTTTTTTAAAAATTTGACCTTTTTTAACACGTGTTCATTTGACCTACTTTAACACGTGTTCAGGAATTTCCCCCCTAATTTTACCTTTTTTAAAATTTTATGACATTTTTATGGCTTTTTTAAAAATTTTATGACATTTTTATGGCTTTTGGATAATTTTAATGGCTTTTTAATGGCTTTGGAAAATTTTTAATGGCTAAAAAAAATTTTAATGGCTAAAAAAAACAACGATGACCTTTTAATGGCTTTTATTACTTCCGCCCATACTAAACCTATAGGAAGTTGACCTTTTAACGACTTAAAATCCAAGTGAAGTAGTACCCGCTATATACATATACTATTGCAGCATAAAAAATTTCAATATTGTAGTGGGAGCCCATAATTTAATACGTATATGTTAATAAATAAAAAAAATGTTTTGTAAAAAAGTACCAAAAACAGTTACGGTTTTTACCCCTTAAATGTCCGAATTTCGAAAAAGTACCAAATTCGTATTTGGATTTTTTAGATAAGTTTCAATATGTTTATGGGTTTAAAAGATAGATGGGGTGACAAAAAAGTACCAAAATACAGGTTTTACCCGTTTACTCCGTTAAAGGGCTGAATTTCCAAAATGTACCAGACAGCTGTCCGCTTATTTTTCTAGAGAACAACGATAAGTTTTGTATCTCTTCTAGTTTTAGAGATATAAGGTTACCGAATTCACCCGTTTTTGCACTTTTTACCCCCTAAACATTTGAATTTCCAAAAATCCCGTCTTAGTGGAACGATTTGGGGAGAGACCAACCCCTGGTCCAAATTTTAAGTTTTTAGCTTCAGGCGTTTAGGCTGTGCGATGATGAATCAGTCAATCAGTGAGTCAGTAACGTTACAATTTTATTGCTTTTACTCTTCATGGTTATTTTTGTTTTTTTTTTATCTCTCCTAATATTTTTCATTTCTTTCAATACTGACTTTAAAATAAATGTGTTTTTCCATGAACAGATTCGACATTTCTTCAGTGGTTGTTTTGTTTCAGAGTTGTTAGTATTCATATTCTCTTGTTTAAGTAAACAAAAAAAACTGCATCTTATTCGTCTCTTAAATTTCGTGTGTTTGTTGCTTTCATTTCGTAGATATTAGCAAATACAAAATTATAATGAAAGTTTCATGAACATGATTATTAAGTTTTATGCAGATGTTTAGCAATATAATGTACCAGGCAACTGCATTTTCCACCAAAGACGCCTGACTTAAGCCCTATTGAAAATTGATGATATAATTGGTGGGATAGAAAAACTCCAACAAGAAACAAACAAGTCCTAAAAAATGCTCTTAGCAAGGAATGGTATGACATTTATTTGGAAACTACCTGTAAACTTCTCTATTCAATAAGAAATAGTCTAAATGCCGTGTCAGAAACTTAAGGAGGAGCAAGAAGATATTAATAAAAAAAATTTTTTATGATATGGAATTATAAACTATGGAATATGTTTATTTTCTGTGTACTAAAAACTAAATTTATTAAATATTTCTAATAAATATGTAGGTACACACTAGGGATGCCAATCGGGACTGATTTTTGATAATCCCGGGATTCGGGATTTTCAAATCCACAAAATCCCGGGATTTTTCGGGATCAATGTATTGCCTTAAAATGATATTTTTTTTAATAAACAACACTTTTTTAATATTCAAAAGGTTTTATATACGTAACATAAATTTTTAAAAATGAAAACAATTTATTTTATACATATGTTTATAACACTGGCCTCACCCTTGATCAAACTGATCAGATTCTGAAAAAAGCTTAAAAAAATATACGTATCTCTTAGTTTTTCTATACCAATTCATTTCGGTTTTTTGACAGCAATTCAGTTTTTAATGTGAATTAATTTGTGACGACATTAATACAAGTATAATCCCTCATCGATATCGATAGCTGAGGTGAAAACTGTAAAACTATGTCGACTGCAGTGCAGTACACCTCCAGGGTGACGATTCATTATCAATAATTTAAGTACGTTTGAAATTTATTTTAAAACAAAATATTTATACAAATGTTTCTTAAAAAAGATTTCAAGTTTAAATAATTTATTTATGAATACGTCAAATAGTGTTTATTTATAAAAAAAATTATTTTATTTACCGTATGTTTTTTAAGCAAATTTTTTATTTTTATTGGACCGGAAGGAATATGAGCTATTTCATCAATATTACGACTTAATTGTTATAATTATATCAACTTTTATTCTTAAGTTTCTGAATAAAACTTTAATTGGATCGTTAATAATTTTTATTTTTTGTTTGATATATAACAATTATTTCTTGATTTCTATATTTTGCATAAAATAATCATTTTTATTTTGGAAATATGACTTAAGCCAAAGCTGAACTTGCTAAACGTAATTGTAATAAAGGCTTGAGATGTGAGTCTGCAAATTTCGTTTCTACTTAAAATAATGGTTTTTATTAAGCAAAATATAAAAATCCAGAAATAGTCGTCATATATCAAGCAAAAATTTAAAATTTTAAATACTCGCTGTGTTCCAGAAACAAAAATTAAACTCAAAAATATGAATTATTTGCAATAAAAAATATAACTCAAATATATTTTTTAATAATTTTTTTGTATATAGTATAAAAATTCAATGAAAACGAAGAGTTTTGTACATAACAGTTGATATGTTAAAAATCCCAGGACTTATAAAAATAAATCCCGGGATTCGGGATTTCCAGTTTGGCATTCCTAGTACACACACACATATGTATCTTGTTTTCCTAAAATTTTTTATTTTTTACAAGGAATGATACAATATAGTTTTTATTGAAAAATAAAACACATTTTTACATGAAACAAATTTTTATGTAAAGTTTTCTTATTTTAATTGTTTTTAATGTAGGTATTTTGTATTTCAAATACAGTAATAAATGGATTTAGCCCAACCCCGCAATCAGTACTCCTGAAGGCAATTTTACACTATCACACAAGGCTACGTATTTTGACGAAAAAGCAACTCTGATCTAATTATTGTTTGAAAATTTTCGAAAACACAATAACAACTTATCATGATATTTTTTTTTTTTCAAAATAAGTAAGACTTGTGTGATAATGTAAAGCAGCAATAAATAATATCACATTTATTGGATAAAATTATTAAAATATTTTTGGGTGTTTTAAATAATAAATTAAAATGTTCAATAATATTTTAAATAATAATGACCCACAAATAATTCGAATACCTACCTAGTAATTTTGAATATCAAAGATACACGCGTTTATTTTCTTATCCAATCGTTAAAACAATCAAAAACAATTTTAAAAACAAAACCTTTGATTTAGTTCCATACTTTAACTCGAAGAATTACACTCGTACATACAAACATATGTGCATATGTACATATGTACCTATGTGTAGGTATTTACAAATGCATTTATTTTAACAAGAAGGAAAAACAGCAAAACTTATGACGTAATAAAAATGCAATCCTATGAACTATAAAGTAAAGCAAACATAAAAAACCGCACAAACAAAGCAAAAATAAATCCAAAGATGTGTCTTATACATAGTACAATGCAAAACACAACAAAGCTTAAGTAACCTAAAAGAACAACAACGATAATATTAACATAAAAACAACAAATATGTAGACTACTTAAAATCATAGCCGAAATATTCCGAAGAATGATAACATCGACGGATACACCAAACAACAAAAAATTTCTGCAATATACAAAAATAATAAGTAGTGATTCACTTACATTTGCATGATTGGTAGTTGAAATTTTTTTGCGACGAAGTGTTTAACTTTTAAATTAAAACATCACGCCGCAAATGGCCAGCAACAACAACACACTTTACTTTTTCAACTTAAAAAAAACCATTTAGTTAACGATCCGACCGAATGTTTTTAAAATAAAACAACATTAACAAGAACATACTTATATCGAACACAAAAACAATATACATATGTATATACATACGTATATATATATAAATATGTACATATGTATATACATATTAATTTTTTTTTTATAATAATGCCATTTTCATTTTTCTTTTTATAAATTTAGCTCTTTAATAAAAACCAAAAACAACACATCTTGGCATTTTCGCACTTGTTGCCTTTTTTATTTAAACTTTTACCACATTTATTTTTTACTTATTAAAACCTTTTCTCAAAAGCACACAAATAATTAATTACACTACATAATTTTTAATCTGCACAATTTTTAATTCACTTTTCTAATTTTAAAAACAAACTTTTATCGGGGAATGAAGCGTACCGTTTGAAAATTTTTTATATACTAAGTTTTATGCGTCCTCCTCATTTTAACTTTGATTATTGCACTTCCTTTATTCTTATGATAAGCGCCTAAAGATATGCATTAAATATATTTTATTAGAAATACTATTAATAATAAGAAAGTTAAGGCTTCACACAGTTAGCTGTTACTTTCCCTTGCCGTTCTGTTTCGTGCCTTTCTGTAGCAAATATTTTTTAATTACTTTTTCTATGAAAGGAATCATCTGCTTTTAAAAAGAAAAGCATTAAAATTAATAAAAAAAAACTTTTCGTAAAAAATAAAAAACTATTATTTTGTGTCAAAATACGAAAAAAAAAATGAACCATAATCAAGTTAAAAGCTAAAGTCGGTTCTTTTTAAAAACAACTTTAACAACATACTTTTAATTATTTGGCTACTATAGTCGAAATTAAAGTATGTTTTAAATTGAACCGACTTTAACTGGGTGCCACCTCAAAGGTAGAAAATTTTTCAAACAAAAGATAACCGCTAAACAGGTGGCGTTGAAAATTTAATAAAAAAAACAATACTGCATATCAAACCGTTTGCTTTAACAGCACTTATTCAAAAAATATTAATGTTCTCTCTGGAGTACCTCAAGGAAGCTACCTTGGACCGATGCTTTTCCCATTGTTTATTAATGACTTGCCTAATGTTATAAAATTCTCAAATATTTTAATGTATGCTAATGATGTCAAAGACTATCTGAGCTATAACTAACTTTTAGACCACCATCTACTTCAAAAGGACTTAAACTCAATTTATGAATGGTGTAACATCAACTTTATGAAGCTGAATTTAAAGAAATGTAAATTAATGCGCTTTGTAAGAAACAACTCGATTGCTGCTGACTATTTCTGGATGATTATAAAGTGGAATTAGTTGATAACTTTCAAGATCTTGGTATATTATTTGGCCCTAAATTGAGTTTTACTGAGCATAAAACCACTATAATAAAAAGAGCAGGCGGTACACTGGGATATAGGGTTGCCAGTTTTCAGTACAATTGCATAAAAAACAGTACATATACTTTTTTAATATAAAATTGCATATTAATAACATAAAACGCTTTAATCTTTTTAAACCAAAACTTGAATTCATTCTATAATTTGAACCGTGACAAAATTTAATTAATAAAACTGATTTTTTTCAAAACAATAATTAAGTTCTGTATATATTTATAGCGGGAATACAAAGTGAATAAAAAAATCTAAAACACAACAAGTTGTTAAAAATTCGATTCTAAATTTCTTGTTAGCTACTTGATTTAGTATTTTCCAAAGAAACATTAATTTTATTAAAAGCAAAATTTAAGTTCATTATGTCTGAAGCTTTGTAATAAAAGGGCCAATGTCAATATTTTGCTGTTTTGAGTTATTTGTTGCATCTCGATATTTGTTACATGGACAAACTATCGAAATCATTTGAACTATTCTACCAGCAGTAATTTTATTATTTATTGCATTTCCTTCACTTCGCTACGGTCACAACTAGCAAATATTTGACGAAAAAAACGATGATTTTATTTCCTTTATTCTATTATATCATTTGAATATAGGTCAACATAAAATTAAATAAAAACTAAATAAAAGTAGTTTTTTGCTATATCTACCAGCATAATTAATTTCATTTTGCAATTAAAAGGTCTTACTAAACTTCTTTTATTTTGCGGAAACAGCCAATGTCTAATTTAACCGAGAACAGCTTCAAAAAGATTTTACTATCCAATTTCAGGTAAACACACCACCATTTATAAGCTCTTTCCATTTTTCTTTTACTGTCTCCTCTTTTCGTACTGACTAGGCAAACATCTTTAATGATAATAACTTATCGATAGAAAATCTATATTAATATTTGTATCGCAAACAATTTGACAAACTATACACTGAACAATATTAATATATAATAACAGTACAAAAACAGTACATTCATGAAGAAATCAGTACATTTGCGTACTTATTTGCTTGTATTGCATAAATCAGTACTTTAAACAAAAAACAGTACTTGTACTTATAAAAACAGTATGAATGGCAACCCTAGTTATATAAAACGTTGGGCTAAAGAGTTTGATGATCCGTATATTAGTAAAACATTATTCATGGCATTAGTTCGACCTATTCTTAAAAATGGATCGATAATTGATGACCCTATTTACCAAATTCATTCCAATGCAATTGAGTCGGTCCAAGAACAATTCTGTTGTTTTGTCTTCGTGGACTACGTCTAAGCCCCTTGAACTTTGTATGCTGCTTGACTTGCTCTTATTAAACTTCCTACATTAAAAAGTCGTAGAACTATGCTTAATGTGTCAATGCTTATTCAATGCTATTAGTGGTGACATTTACTGTGGATTTTTAATTAATGATATTTCTTTGAACATTCCTCAATGTCCATCCCGGAATTCCAGTTAAATTTTGTGGATCTAATTATGCGGATGCTGACCCTCTCAGAATAATGAGCAATACATTTAACAAATTATATAGATTTATCGACTTTTCATCAAATCCTAATGCCATAAAAGGGCGATAATCACATTTCTTAACTTTTAGCAATTATTATTATAAATTATTTGTGTTATTTTTGTGTGTATCTTTTTGTAATCGATTATTTTTTTTTTAATTGTCTATAAGGAATACAACTCCATAGACATATACATATATTTATAGATAAATAAATATCTTGTGGCGTTGACAATTTTTAAAACGCAATATGAATTTTTGTTGAAAGCAACAACAAAATTACAAAATATTTTTGACTTTGTTTTTGTTTTCAATGTAATTTTTGCCTTTGTGTCTTACACATTTATATATGTACATATGTATTTGGTGTTTCTTTTTATAAAAGTTTTCCTCCAAATCATTAATAATTACAAAATATCGGCCAATATCTTCTAACATAAACATTTTTAACTTTTTTCGCCAACTTTTTTATTTGGCGAAAAACAGCTGAGGCTGTAGCTAAATAAGTTAAAAACAGCATCAGCGAGTCGATTTTAACGTCAAAAGTGTGCATACTTTAACTTGTATATAAAGACATAAAGTCGACTTTGGCTCTTTTAAAGTATAATATGGGCCACTATGTTTACATTACGAAATTAATTAAAAAAATACTAGAGCCCCGACTTGCGTCGTTAATGGGAACTGGGGAAATGCGACGCAAGCCGAAACGACGCAAATCGGAACTCCTTTTTCTATATAAATGCACGGATTTTTTTATTGATTTGGTCAAAAATCTAAATTTTTATCAAAAGATTCAATTTATGATAAAAAAAAAAAATTCATATACAACCCTGTTCTGAAAATCACTTTTATTTTAATCGCGTGATTTCAAATCACATGCGCCTTTTAAAATCGCACGTGTGATATTTTTGTGTTCCAGTTTTAAGTGTTTCGTTACGTTTTATTCTATTTATTTCAGCAAGTGGGTTTAATTATTATAAGGAAAAATATATTTTCATAAAAACATAACAAAAATTAATTTTTTCATTTATCCATTTTCACACAAATATTAAATAAAAAATCCAATCCCATTTGCGACAGCTTTTTAGTTCCAAGCTAATGCATTTTCTTTTTTGCACTCATTTTTCCTTTTCTTACGTTCAATAAAACAACTAAAGCACATATATAATACTTATTAAGAACTATATTCTAACTTCCAAACACGCAACTATGCTAACTCCGAGCATAGACGAGCGAATATTTGGAAGAAAAACATCTGTAATTCTCTTTTGTTTTTTCATTCGCGGTCACACAGACGAACAAATAGAAAAATTTTTCACATGTGATTATGACTACAGTGAAAAAAATGCAATAGTTTGTAGCGACGCAAATCGGGATTCAACACAATTCAAAAAAGCGACGCAAATAGGATGGACGCAAGACGGGGCTCTAGTGTAAAAAAACGCGTTTAAAACCCCGAGCTTACAGCGCTGTATCGGAATTAATGGTATAATTATAAATAATATTCTAAAATACTCTTGCATATCTTTAGGCGCTTTTGTGATTACACCGAAAATTGTGGCGAAATATGCAATTGTAATAAATATGAATTTAAAACGGAACAATAAAAAGGAATGAAATTCATCCAATATGTACAAAAATTTGATACGGTGCACTTCGGGCTCTAATAAAACTTTTTTTATTGAAATAACAAAAAATTCTTTTATAAAATGGAAGTGATTTTTTTTTTAAATAAAAAGTAACTAAAAAAAGAAAGAGTGTATTGTCATTTAATTAAAGCATTGACAAATAATAGAAATTAAAAGAATCATCCAGTGAAGTGAAAAGTATTTTATTTAAATAAATTATCAATTCGCTTAAATGTAGAAAAATAGATTTTGTAACGTTATTCTGCCCGCTTGTAACTTGATATTTGCGAAAAAGGTCATCTTACATTAAAGCAAAGGTAAGTCAATACAGCTGCTTATTGTTTTCCAAATTAGCAATTGCGTGTACAAGACAAGAGAATACCGCCAATTTACATATCATTATTTTGTATGCAATTTCCAAGGCGAATTCATTTTTCAGATGGCGTTGAAAGCACAGCTGTGCTACTTTTTTTTCTGACTTAGAGAGAGAAAGTTCAAAAGTTGCTTGTGTTTTTG
This sequence comes from Pollenia amentaria, assembly GCA_943735925.1. Classification (NCBI taxonomy): domain Eukaryota; kingdom Metazoa; phylum Arthropoda; class Insecta; order Diptera; family Polleniidae; genus Pollenia; species Pollenia amentaria. Next base: position 162,225,789 of record OX031008.1, read on the forward strand.
ACATATGTATCTATCTATCAACGAAAGCAACAAAAAATACATTGTTGTGTTTTTGTTGTTGCTACTTGTTGTAGTATCGACACCACCGTATACATGAATTCGCATTGCAATTTGCAAATTTCTTTAATGAACAATATTGTTGTTTTGGTTTAGTTGTTGTTTTAGAAACTGTTTAGTGTGGGTGTGTGAGTCAGTGTTGCCAGAGGCAAGAATACACACCGTTACGATTTTCTTTCAAAAAAATGTTACATTTTGAAATATTCCTTGGAAAAATAGTAAATTTATGGGATAAACATACATATATTTAAATATACAAATGCTTAGGCGCCAACGCAAGGTGCTGCGCCAAGTAATGATGAAACTCCAGTTTCAAATTTAAGTCGTCTGGAAAAAACCATGGAAACATTAGTGCAAACAGTAACTAATTTTACGAACACAATGGGTAATATGATGCAGGAAATTCTTAGAATGCAATCGATGTTATTGCAATCTGTACTTAACAGGCCATGAACTGTTTAAAAATCTGTTTTTGGAACGCGAACGGCATCCGCCAACATAAAAATGAATTAGAATACTTTCTTAAAAATAAACAAATTGATGTCATGATGGTTTCTGAAACTCATTTGACCTCAAGAAATACGTTTAACATCAATGGTTATATACTATATGATACCAAGGACCCTCGAGATAGAGCTTGTGGTGGTTCTGCCATTTTGATAAAAAATCGAGTCAAACACTACCTAATGTGTGATCATCGTGAGGATTATCTCCAAGCAACGAACATTTGTGTTGAAGAGCTGAATCGTAGCATTGTAATCTCATCTTTATACTCTCCACCTAGATTTTCAATATCAGAAAGCCAATATTGTGAATATTATAAATCACTAGGACCCTGTTTCCTGGCCGCTGGCGATTATAACGCTAAACATACCTTCTGGGGGTCACGACTAATAACACCAAAGGGTCGTGTTTTGTTTAATACAATCTCTAAAATGAATTTAAATGTTGTCGCGAGCGGCCAACCAACATATTGGCCTGCTGACCCGCAAAAAATTCCAGATGTCATCGATTTTGGCGTGGTTAAAAACATCCCCACAGAAACGATTCACGTTGAAGCTTCCCTAGAATTATCTTCCGACCACACACCTACAATTGTTACTATAATGAACCCCAATAGAATTGTATCTCCGACTGGTTACCTAGCGACGTCAGCCACACAAATAAATTGGTTAAAATATAAAAAATATCTCAGTGCCCATTGCACAGAAAATATTCCGCTCAGTACACCGGAGTATGTAGATCGCTCTATTGATAATTTTGACAGTTTTCTGAAACTAGCTGTTCAACATTCCAATATTGCCCCCAAAAAAACAAAAACTATTAAAATATATTCCACAGATGTCGAGCGTCTCTTGTCTGAAAAAAGGAGGGCACGAAGAGAGTGGCAATTGCACAGATCTCCTCAACTTAAGAACTTGCTAAAAGAGTGTACAAAAAGATTAAGAAAGTTATTGCAGACTCAGAAAACGGCTTCTCTGGAAAAATATCTTAAGGAACTTGATGCAACTCCACAATCGGACTACTCATTATGGCGTGCAGCTAGAAACCTCAAAAGGCCAGTTGTCTCTAAACCACCATTAAGAAACTTGAATGGAAGTTGGGCAAGAAATGATGTTGAAAAAGGAAATCTGTTTGTAAGTCACTTGAAAAACGTATTTACACCTAATATATCTCACAATATTGCGGTCGATTTACCACCTGTTGCTGCTAGAGCAGCTATTCCCCTAAGATTTGAGATGAGAGAAATCGAAAAGGTTATATGTGACTTAAACACTAAGAAGGCACCTGGCATTGATAAGATCAGCAATAAAATGCTATTAGAGCTACCTCGCGTAGCAAAGAAAATTATTCTTTTTATTTTTAATGCTATTTTACGCCTTGAATACTTTCCTCAAAAATGGAAGGTTTCCTTAGTTACCATGATACCAAAGCCAGGTAAAGATCATACGAAAGTTGAGTCTTATAGGCCTATTAGCTTATTGTCAAATATGTCAAAGCTATTTGAGAAATTATTAGTTTCAAAATTAACACCGATTTTAAGTGAAAATAGATGTATTCCAAACCATCAATTCGGATTTAGAAGAAAACACAGCACAATTGAACAAACTCATCGAATAGTAAATGTCATAAGAAAAACATTTGAAGAAAAAAAATATTGCTCAGCACTCTTCATCGATGTTTCGCAAGCTTTTGACAAAGTCTGGCATGAAGGCTTATTACACAAATTGAAGCAAAATTTACCAGCAAACACACACAAACTGTTAGAAAGCTACTTAGTCGGTCGTCAATTTATTATTAAAGAAGGAAATTTCTTAAGTTCACCTCAGCCGATTGGCGCTGGAGTCCCACAGGGCAGCATCCTGGGCCCTCTATTATACTTAATTTATACTTCGGACATGCCAACAAACAACTACACCCAAACTTCAACATTTGCAGACGACACAGCTTTTCTAAGCGTCCACGAAAACCGTTATGAAGCATCTCGTTACCTACAGCATCATATATTTCAACTAGAAATATGGCTAAGACAATGGAGGATAATGGTCAATGAGCAAAAATGCGTACATATAACATTCACCCTGCGCCGGGAATCTTGCCCCCCTATTACAATCAATAATCAAATTATTCCTCAACATTCGCATGTAAAATATCTCGGTATACATCTGGATCGGCGATTAACGTGGAAATGCCATATAGAGGCAAAATTAACTCAAATGAAACTAAAAGCCATCCAAATTCATTGGCTTATTGGAAGAAATTCTGTTCTTAGACTCGATTGCAAGCTTCTACTTTACAACTCTATCTTAAAGCCTATCTGGTGCTACGGTATTCAACTATGGGGCACTGCCTCGGCCTCTAATATCGAAAAAATTCAAAGGCGCCAAAATAAACTTCTTCGTATAATCACAGCCGCCCCCTGGTATGTTAAAAACTCAAACATTCATAAGGATCTCAACGTGCCATTAGTAAAAACTATGATTACAAAATATGCAGTAAAATATTTAAAAAGACTTGAACAACACCCAAATCCTTTAGCTCGAAATATTTTAAATCATGGCGGCCACACTCGCTTAAGGAGAAGAGACACTGCAGCACTTACTCAACTAGATGAGAGATAAACACCTATATAAGTGAACAGAACCCGTGATGAAGAAAATTTTTGTCTGGCACTGGCAGGACATAAATAAAGTATTAGGTTAAGATTTGATAAATTATTGTTAGTTCATATTAAATATATGAAGATTCAATAAATAAATAACGAAAAAAAAAAAAAAAAAAAAAAAAAAAAAAAAAAAAAAAAATGCTTATTTTTATTTCATATTTCAGTGATATAAACATGACAAAAACTCGTTTGTTGAACAAAACCACAACTTAGAATAAATTAAGTTAAAACGGGTAAAAACGATGTTCAGTCTTTATAAGTGTTTCGGTTGGCTAAATATTCTCTCCACAAACGAATTGGAAAATAGAAGTATAAAAATTAAAAACAACAGTTATTTTTTTAAAATTTTGAACAATGATTCATTCGTGTTTTTTAGATTGAAAACGTTTTCCCAATACTCATTAGCATTTAAATCGGGACTCAGCCCTGATATTTCTTGTATGACGCGCTCTCAACAAAATAAGTTTAATAAGAAAATATTGTTCTAAAGTATTTACATTTCTGCCTTATTTGTTTAAAAACTTCAATATAAAATGGCTGAAAATGTTTTCTTAATACGTATGTATATGTATAAATTTCATCCGGAACTATTTTAAGTCTAAAAGCGACGTTTTAGCTCAGACTCCTAGATACATTTTTTCTATGCATAGGTAAAAAGTAATTGAGTTGGAAAATTTTTCAGAAGCGAACAGTTCATATCTTTATTTGCGCTACAAACTAAAACCCCTATGACCTAAGTCCCAAAAGCAAAAATGAAGTAATTACCTAATATATTATACAGAGCACAAGACCGAATTTTAGGAAGTTTGCTAATTTTTAATGAAAGAATTTTTAATTATGTGATGGCTGAAATTTTGTAAATGAAATAACCCCAATTAATATTATTTGGGACTTATTTCATATGTATATTATTAAAACTGCGTTTAACATTTTAAATATCGATATCTTTAGATTCTTATGCAATGGGATCATTGTTACGATTTTAGGCGTACTAAACTTTTTTTCGAAATTAGGCTTTATATAGTGCCTATGGTATGGGAATAATATAAGATTTGTACAAAATCTTATATCAATCTTTGCATTATAACACTATTTATGTTAATTTTCGTAACAAAATTATCAATTGTTTAGGGTGGTGGTTCCATATTTTGATTCAAAGCTCTTATTCTACTGAATCGATTTTGCTGGATTTCAATCCCAAGCAACTTATGATAAATACAATTTGACAATTTGTTCTTTTCTTTTGAGTTTTTTGAAAGTGAGTGTGTTTTTAACAGACAGATCCAGAATATACATATATATTTTATGGGGTCTGAGATGTATAATAAAAAAGGTTTACATGGAATGACAAACTTAGTATACCCTCATTCACCACTAGTGGTGGTGGAGGATATAAAAACGGTAGCGAAATTGCAAAGAAATAATCTTTAGAACAAAAATATCTCCTATTAAAAAAAAAAATACAAATACCATTAACATATTCCCCCTTATGCAAAAAAAGTTAAAGTTCACATTAGTTAATCAACACATTAAGCCCATTCACTTTTGCTGGGTTTAATATGTTGGTTAACTATTATGAACTTCAACTTTTTTTTTTTGCATAAGGGGTATTACATATGAATCCAAAATCACAAATTTTTATAACACAAAATCAGCTTTTCAACAAAAAATCGTTTATGATTTATAAAGTCTACTTATTTACCCTATGTTCGCCATGTACCACATAGAAAAAAATAATTGATTTCAATTAAACAATTTGTGATATTAATTAAAAAATAAAGTAATTTGCACCAGTAAATAAATTATAGATACTAATAATTTGTTTACTGGTGAACATTTTAATTTAAAAGTTTAATTCACTTGATTAAGGCCCTAATCATGTACAACGCAGCGCAACGCCACAGAACTAACGCAACGCCAAAGAATAACATTGAAAGCACAAACAATGTCATAAAAATTTTGTAATTTTTTTGTTGCTTTCTACAGAAATTCATATTGCGTCTTAAAATTTCAAACGCTCCATTGCTTGTGTCGTTGAAAATTTTAAAACGGTACATGAATTTCTGTTGAAAGCAACAACAAAATTACAAAATATTTATGACATTGTTTGTGCTTTCAATGTTATTGTTTGGCGTTGCGCTGCGTTGTACATTAAATTTTTAATTAAAAGTAATTTCTTTTTTGACTAATGATTTAATTGGTGAACATTTTTGGAGAATTTTTTCTGTGCAGTAATCGTTATTTTCGTACCCTTCACAACAGGTGACGGTCGCATAAAATTTTATATGGAAAATAGTTTTTAAACTGAATGTTTTTCATACAAATTTTCTATGCGAACGTTAATGTTCGAAATTGTTGAAGAGGCAGTTAATGTATAAAAAATTAGTTGTCTCATTAAGTTCTTTGGCTGCTACGGACATGAATAATTTAATCAAAAATTCTCGTCAAAGACAATTGTGTATATATATTGATTCCTATGGTTCCAAGTTGGAACAAAGGGCCGTTACGAACAATTGTGTAATTTTATATTATTTAAAAAGATTTCCTGAAGAAGATTTCTTACGGAAATCGAAATATTGAAAAATAAATAATATCTTAATTAATTTTTTATAGAAAATTGACCGAAAGCTTGATAAAAATATATGAAAATATAATATTTAATTAAAAAAAAAAGGTCGAAGTAATAAGAATATAATTAACAAAAAGTTTATAGCTATATGGATACGTCCGGTACGTACCATTTTAAAGAATTTGCTTTGACTGTCTTAATATGCATGTAATTCCAACTGCTAGGGTCTGTGGTGAAATAGTTTTTTTTAATAACTAACTCTACTAAAACTAGTGCAATACGAACTTCTTGACACGTTGTTAAGAGTTCTAAATTATATGAATGTATATAGCACTTTTGTACCTTCACACGATATTTTGAATAAATTGAGTAGTACATATTGTTAAAAAAAAAATTAAGAATTGCATTACCGGTGAAGTGTATAGCGTTTTAAATATATATCCAATATTTGTTTAATACTAACCACAAAAAACGTGTTGCTGCTTTAATTAGATAATTATAAACTATTGTACCTTTTTTGTGGTCACCAATCATTTTACTTTAATTAAACAACATATATATATATTATGGCGACTTTTTCCCATTTTTGGAGAATTTAACTATTCGGAAAAAATAAAATTTTTAGGATTTATAGAATATATTTTTAAAAATTTTTTAAATATATTTTATGTTGCCAAAAACGTAATAAAGGCCTTTGCGATTTTTGACATTGAATTTGGCAAGAAAACATCAAAATAAATCTGACAACCCTGGCTGCGATTCACAATTTTTCTACAATTTACATGAGCTGCCAGTTGTTCTTAATATAAAACCCTCAAAATGCAAATTTTTTCATTTGAGCAGAAAATTTTAAACATATATATTTCATATATTTTTTATATAAGAGCTATAAATAAATAACCAAATTCGATATTCGACAGCTTTATTTATAAAAGCTAAGTCAAGTTTTAGAGCACGAAAAACCACTTTTAATGTATACATTACATTCGTTTATGAATAAGACTCTTAAAATATAAAAACAATTTGGTCTATAAGAAACTACTTATTTATTTCAAAAGGTTTTATTTAACTTGCAATGTGTGTTTGTTCGGGTGCAACTCAATTTTGAAGCAGATACTTCAAACCGATTGAGCCGAAATTTTTAAACACAGTGCATGGTTAACTGTGTAACGTTTTTTTAAATCTAAATAAAATCTCATTTTTTTTTTATATAAATACTTAATAGCAATGTTGCCACTTAGTAAATTTATGTAATTTTTTCTTTTTTGTTACCTTTACAATAATATATGTAATTTGTAAAGCATTTTTTAAATTAAATTTAAATTTTTTTCCTAACAACTTTTTTATGTACTTCCAAGCAAAACACATTGCTAAAAATGTTTTTGAATATAAAATAAAATTGTTTTGAAGTTTAAAAATTTTCATTAAAAACAATTAATTTACATTGAAAACAAAGTCAAATTTGTATTATTTTTATTATTTTAATATTAATGTACTTCCTTATCTTGTTGCTTTTACTCTTCATGGTTATTATTGTTTTTTTTTTTATTTTTCCTAATGTTTTTCATTTCTTTCAACTGGCAATACTGACTTTGAAATAAATGTGTTATTCCATGAACTTATTCGACATTTATTCAGTGGCTGTTTTGTTTCAGAGTTGTTTGTATTCATTTACTCTTTCTTATTTTATTCGTCTCTTAAATTTCGTTTTTTTGTTGCTTTCGTTTCGTAGTTATTCATTATACTGAATACAAACGAAGCAAATACAAAATTATAATGAAAGTTTCATGAACATCATTATTAAGTTTCATGCAGATGTTTATTACATATGCAAAACAATGTCGCATACTTTGAAAGATTAAAAACGTCAAATTGTGCAAACTCTCGAGATAGGTAACATTGATACATTTCAAATTTTTCGCATGAAATAATAGATGTTGCTGAGCATTTCTCACAAATTAGAACAGAGTACTAGGCTTTATAATCAAACTAATTTAATTGTTTCTACATATTGTTCCAAAAACAAACTACAAGATATAATAAGGGTTTTCATGATATCGCTTAAAATTTCCATTTGTGCAAATGGGCAAACTTGCGAGACTCGTTTCATGAAGACAGTTTATAATATTTGTGTAATTGTAAGCAATTAATGTCATTGCAAACGTCAATACAAAAAAAAAATTTTAAAAAAATAAAAAAAATTTATATATAAAAGTTGAAATTTTTGAATCAAAATTGAATCAAAAAACAAGCATAAAGAAAGCAATTAACACTTGAATTTATCATTGAAAACGGCGGTAAACATTAAACAAATTTATTTGAATAAATGCACAATTGAACAGCGCAAGTTTACGAGTCAAAATTGTTGAGCAAATTTACGAAGTTTGTGTAAATTAATTCTCATACAATGTTAGGCAGTTCATTTGCGAGGGCGTAAAAATGCACAGATTGCGAGACTTTTAAGCACAGATAACACACAGATATGTCACGAGACGGAAGATTTTTTGTCTCTTTCTTAGAAAGCTGCCCTTTTATTATTTCTCTCTTTTATTTCTATCTTTTATGCCGCAATACAATGAACACAAATTTATTGAGTTGAGATTTATTTGCAAAGCTGTAAAAGTTAACTTTGAAGTTTACCGCAACACAAGTAAATAATATTTAAGTAAGTAAATAACATTATAAAACAAAACAATATTACTAAATACATTTTTTTGCACAAAATAAAACGTTTGTGGAACTAATGCTTTTGTTAAACGTGGTTTGTGTTTTTTTATTTTTGTCTTGATCACGCAATTTGTGTTGATTGTAGCGGCCTGTTTCTACACATTGCCACTTCACTACAAAAAACGCTTTTTGTCTCTTTCTTCGAAAGCTGCCCTCGCAACTGACTTGAGCAAGGCGAATTCATGTATACGGTGGTGTCGATACTACAACAAATAACAACACCAAAAACACAACAGTTTTTTTTTTTTTTGTTGCTTTCGTTGAACGATATGTCATAAACACAAGCAACTTTTGATATTTCTCTCTCGAAGTAGAAAAAAAAGTAGCACAGCTGTGCTTTCAACGCCACCTGAAAAATGAATTCACCTTGGACTTGGGCCTTTTTCACACGTCACTTTTAACATATCTGTGCTTAATCTGTGCTTTTAAGCGAGATCATGAAAACCCTTTATTATTTTTATTTCTGTTAATATTTTCAGTTATTGTTTATGCATAAAATAAAACTGAAATACATGTGTAAAAACATGTGTACATAAATAAAAAACAAAAAATATTTGGGTCATTTGGTAGGTCATAATGACAGGTAAAAATACTGCTTTAGCTGTCTTAGCACGTAATTTAAATTTAGTTTAAATAAACTGAAAAAAACGTTGAATATATTCTTTGGTGTTTGAATTTTTTTTTAATTTAAAAAAGAGAGAAAAGTTAATTAATTTTTGATTATGTAAGTAAATACTAATATAAACGTAATATGGATATTATTACGTGAAAATATCAGATGTCATAAGTCCGTCGATATTCATGTGTCAAGAAAATGCGAATTTTGAATTTTTTTTCAAACGGTTCGACATCATAGTTGAACTGTGTCTTTCTTTTTCTTGCGGAAAATTGGTTCGCGTGATGTGACAACTGTTATATATATACTTTTTTCCAACGCAATATTTGTTTATATTTTTCTGTATTATAAGTGCAAAAATCTCCGTAAAGGCCATGTCAGATAAAACTTTTGCTTCGTGTTGCGTTACCGATTCGCTTTGACATCTAAGATAAAATATACATACTTATACGAAACATGTCACATAAAGTACTTTCAAAGCGCAGCGAAGCAAAAAGTTAGGCAACTCTCATCTTTTTGCGCGCTTTGACAATTGGCTAGCATAATTTTCTTTTGGTTTTTAATTTATTTGCCGAATTCAATTCCAAAAAATTGTCCATTTAAATTTTTAACTTTTATTTTTATAACAAATAATTAAATGTACAAATTTCCAGCCGCTTCTATAAGTAAACAAACAATGAGTGAGTGTTGTCAAAGTTTTCATTGTGTCATACACCTTTTGCTTTGCGTTTTTCTGCCAAAGATAGAAACGTCACGCAAAGCGACAAAGTTGTATCTGACACTGCCTTAAGTACCGAAGATATCCACTCTTAACAAACACGCATTTTTCTATTTATTTTGTTTTGGGGTTTCTTCCATGAATGATTAATATTTTTCGTTTTTCAATGCAAGAAGTGAAAACAGTACAAACGTATGTAAAAATCTGCAGTTTTAAGCTTAAAATAGTCAAATCTGCAATTTGGCAATTTAAGGGTATGAAATCTGCAAAATGCAGATAAATCTGCACTACTGACATCACTGCAAGTGACCTGTAATCAGTGTGGACAGGTAATTTTTTTCTACCCCCCAAATTTAACATATATTGAAAAAAAATCCCCCTAAATGTAAAAGTTTAAATAATAATTTAATTTCAATTAATTTAACTTGACTTAGGGCCAATTTTCCGGATTGACATTAAAACACATTCATGTTTAAAATCGTTTTAAATACAAAATTCTCTTCTTCACTAAACACTTAAATGAAACTTAAGTCACCGATGTGGTACATTTAAATTCAACTTAAGTTTCCATTGGATTAACTTAGCAAGGTGGCCTCAATATACAAAAACAACAGACGAAGTAATAACAACCAGCTGTTTTTTGATACCACATTGTAATTAACTACACTTTTTTATGATATTTTTTTGTATTTAGTAGTGCTACCATACTTTTATCTTAATGAAATAAGAGTTTTCGTATAAAATTAATGAAAATTAACATATGGGGTATTCACAAGGTATGCTATCATGGTTTATTGTCATAATGTTCTAACATTTTACAATGCTTTAAAAATATTGTTGTTGGTTTGTAAACAAAAAGTGTCTTAAATAAATATAACGTGGCTTGCTATGTTTATTGTGCTGTCGTAATTAATAGCACATTAAATTATGAGGGGTTGCTCACAACAGTCGTATTTTTTCATGTTATTTTTTTAAGACATATGACTTTATGACACCTTGTGAATCCCCCAAATATAAACATATTAAGGAATAGAACTATTACAAAACAACTTTATAAAATACATAATTGAAATTTAAACTCATAGAATAAATTCGAAAAATAAAAAATTTTGAATATAACAAAGTTGCTTATGAAAATAAATAATTCCCAATCTCTATTTATAAACATAATTGGGGTATTCACAAGGTGTGCTATCATGGTTTATTGTCATAATGTTCTAACATTTTACAATGGTTTAAAAATATTGTTGTTGGTTTGTAAACAAAAAGTGTCTTAAATAAATATAACGTGGCTTGCTTGTTTATTGTGCTGTCGTAATTAATAGCACATTAAATTATGAGGGGTTGCTCACGACAGTCGTATTTTTTCATGTTATTTTTTTAAGACATATGACTTTATGACACCTTGTGAATCCCCCAATAATATAGATTTAAATACTATACTGAAATTTGGGCATAAGTTTAACTTTACGTACTAATATCTCTACCTAAATAAAAAAAAAATTGACAAATTTTAAAAATTTTATTGAAATTCCCCCAAAAAATTTTTTTTAAAGTTTCTTGAATATTTTTTTAATAATATATCTAAAAACCAAATTATAAACAGTTTAAAAGAAGACTGTAACATATGGATGTGTCCGAATCTTAAAGCCCTAACTCCACAAAGTAATAAGTAGAGTAAATTAGTGATGCTTCAAAAAGGAGGTTGCCGAATACGCGAAGCATAGTAATTTATATTACAGCAATATATAAAGGCCTAATTTTTTTAAGTATGTTTTCCTATTATCGGCTAGTAGCTTCTGAAAAAAATAAAAAAAGATGCAATTCCTATACCGATTTTCATATTTTTTATGGACAATTTTTTAAATAATAGAAGAACAAAATAATTTTAAAAAGAGTTCACAACTAATTAGATAGTAATATAACAGAATTATAAAACTTTCGAAAAGTGGAGTTATGCCTTTTAGCTTCTAACAGGCACATCCATTAGTACATTTATAAATTATATATCTAATCAAAATAGAGTTATAAACATTGGAATCAAATTTCTTTAAAAATGTCGAGTGTTGCCAAATAATTTTCGTTAACTTTGTATATATTACCGAAATTTTAAAGATTGAGCATTTCTGGTGTTGAATTAAAATTGTGTGTTGTATTATTTAATGAATACTTCGCCTTTAAAACGCTTTCTTTTAATGTCTTTTCAAAAAGCTTTACTTTGTAAATTTTAAAATGTTGATACTAAATTATCTACATTGAGGACATCTCGAGGTACTTTTAGATATTATCCCTGCAGATATCGAGACTAGTCCATACATGCGTGTAAAGAGTAGTCCATAAAGGAGTAGGAGTACTCCAAAACTACTCCAATTATATGGTAAAAAGGTGGTCTATTTAACATTACGATGTCCTAGGGGTGGACCATATAACCCACCGAAGTAGTACATAAACTACTCCATGGAGTACTCAAGTGGGTTAGTTTCAAAAGTACTCCATGTTACTACTTTTTCACTAATCGCCTTTTATGTAGTGCACTGTAATCCATTATTGCTATTATTATATATATTTACTTGATATTTTTAATTTTTTTTATTTTTTTCACAAATCTTAAAAAACGTTCCTGCTTCACTTTTAAATAAACAATTAATAATGGACAACATCAGGGCTTCCAATGTGTAATACTGTAAATTATAGTATAGTATACCTATACATCATGCAGTTGTTGGCAGCACTGCATGTTAATTTGTCTAATATGGTCCATACTACAGTACATTGCACTATTTTTTACCAGCTTTAGTGATAATTGGTATTTTTTTTTTCACTATCGCTAAAAAAATCGAGTGCTATTGAAATTTTTTCACTATCACTAAAGGCAGAATAAGTGTGTATGTTCTGTTCTGTTACGAATCAGCTGTTTTGTTTCTGTTCAATTGAAAGTCTGTATGTGTGGTTTGTTTTTACTTTTGCGTTCTGTTCTGTTGCGGACAAATCTGTTGAAAATAGAATTCAACGTTAAGTTACGGCCAAAGTGTGTATGTATTAGTTTGTTGTAATATCGAAAATCTGTAATTTTATTTTTAAGGCTAGAAAAATTGGTTTTAATTAATGATTTTCTAAAAATTTAATTAATTTTGACACAAAATAATAGTTTTTTTATTTTTTACGAATAGTTTTTTACAATTTCAATGCTTTTCTTTTTAAAAGCAGATGATTCCTTTCACAGAAAAAGTAATTACAAAATATTTGCTACAGATAGGAACGAAACAGAACGGCAATGGATATTAACAACTAATGAGGCCATAACGGTGATTGAATGCATAAAATCTGCACTCAATTCAAATAGTGCAAAATTTTTACTTGTAACCAAAAAACACATCTATTCTCAATGAACGTGCTTAGTGTTAGTTACTACAATGGTGTATTATTTGAATACAATGTAGTATTATTTCAATAAAACAAGACCTAGAACTAAATTTAAAAACAAAATTTTAGAAGGTCTCAAAAAAATGTGTAACACCACCGGTGAATACCGTTCTGTAATTCATGAATTTTTCTACCGTTTGGTTCTTCATATAGCAGTTAAATAATTAGTCCTCCTTTCACTGGTCATAAGTTCTTTCTTTTTGTACTTGTTCTTGTTCACAAATCCCAGGACAGACTTCCAACAGACTGGGAACAATTGACTTAAATTTCCCGCAGGGAAATCATTTTTTTTTCCAGTGCAACATTTTTTAACAACATCACTCAACATCAATAAAATGATTGCAATAATTTTGTAATTTTGCACTATCACTAACTGTGAGTTGAAACTGCAAATTAATGCACTACCCCCCATCTATAATCTCGAATATGGCGAAAAACAGGGGTTTTTAGGAACGTAACGAATACCAATACCGATATATCGGCGATACTTCGAATTTGCCAATATATCGGTATCGGCGAAATATTTTACTGGCGATACGACGAAATATTTTTTTATAGTTTTTCAAACAAACAATTTAATTTGCAATGCATATAATTTGCATAACAACTAAAAGCAATAACACATTTGAAGCAGAGCATAAATCAAAAAGAATAATATATTGTTTCTCTTAATTCCTTAACTGGAGGTCCACACCACGCGTACTACGCGTATGTTACTTATTTGACCTTTATCTCAAGACGCATGCTTAACTAGAAATTTATCCTACTTCATGCTTTCGATACGTATATGCATTCAAAGCGTTTGCTGTGTAACTTGTCAATACAATTTTACACTACTACTTTTTGGACAGATGCATAAACGCATTGAACGCTTGGTGTGGACCTGTAGCTTTAGCCATTTTTCTTTGTATCATAGTAGTAAAATGTACTTTTTAAGATTTTTCTGCTTTTTTTTAATAATTTTTGTGAGAATAAAAATCATTCCACTACAAATGTTGGGTTACTTCGAACAGACCCGGTAGGGTAGTTGGGAAGAGAGCTAGTGTTACAGTGCGAGGGTTGAGGGTTCGATTCCCGCCAGAGACTATGGTCTCCTGCAAAAAAGCGTAGAGCTTTGCGAGACTAGCATAAGGAAAAAAGACCACAAATTCCATGGCTCACGCTATTTTGCTAGTAAACAGTCTTCGAACATTATTAGAAACTACAGTAAATTAATAAACTGAGACGCAGACCAGTTCAGAGTCCCAAAAATTGGCGACTTACATAGCATTAGCTCTGAATGAAAGATTTGAGGGTTTAGAGAATAATAAAATCGATTTATTATCTACAGTTGTTCTACTTCGATACAAATCTGGAAAATTTCAGATCGAAAAACGTTTTAATGAGATACTTAACATGACTCTGCATTCGGAAAGTGTAGAAGGCACAGTCAGCCCTACACATAGTAAAAGTTATGTCAAGTCCACAAGAACTCAACTGATAAGTCTACAAGAATCTTAAAAGAAAATGTCTTAAAAGAAGAAGTCTAGATATACCTTAGATCTTCTAATTTTTCTAGAGACACAGATTCGCTTATTTAAATGTTATACCCAAAATTGAAGAACATGGCGCATAATGAGTTTTGGCATTTTGAAATGACATCAGTCCCATCTGACAGGCCATTTTCCACTGCAGCTCTGCTTCAAGCGGAGTTGTGAAATCGTCTATCTTCCATGAATGCAAATTCATGGTAAATATTAATATAAATTTTATATATTCATAATCTCTTACACTGTAATTTGGTATAAAAAGAAATGACTCTACTTGAGTTTTGTTAATTTTACCTTGAATTTAAATTTAATATACGTATCGATCGGTATTGCCGATATTTCTTTTTGGGTTTCGGTATTGTATCGGCAAAAATGCGTAACATTACTACCCTACACTCACAATATTAGCTGCGTTCGAGAACACAAAAGTTTTTACTATATTTTACTGAACTTTACTGCATTTTACTAAATTGCGTTCGCGTACACAAAATACAGTAAATGAGAACACAAATTGAGAGCGTAAAGTGACAGTTCTTGACTGAGTACTTACAAATTTTTACTGCAGAAATGTTTGCAGTAAAATTTAGTAAAACAAAAAAACATATGTTTCAAAAGGTAAACAAACAAAAGTAGCAAGCAAAAGACATACAAATTGTGAAAAAATTGTTTAAAAAAAGAAAAGTTGAAATAAAACTAAAATAAAAACAAGAAATTAATTAATATTAATTAATTAAACTTGCTTGTGAAGAATATATATGGCTAAATACCAAGTTTTGAAACTTTGTTTTGTTATGTTAATTTTGTGAAGTTGTAAAAGTGTCAAGTACTCGGGTACTTAGAACAGCTCTTGTTTTTAAAGTTATCAATAGTAAAAAATTTATTCGTGTACTATTGATCAAATTTAGCCGGACACAAATTAGCAAATTCAAATAAAATAAAAAACAAACAAATATGAAAGATTACATAAAATAATTTGTTTGTAAAAAAGATAAAAACTCAACACTGATTTATTGTTTGGTATTTTGTTTAAGCTTTGATATCGTTGCAAATAAAACTTTTTGAGTGTTTGTAGGTAATTCTCATTCCCTCTGTAGTTTTGTTTGCTGATAGCTTTGGCTTTTCTAAAATTATTTAGGAGAACGTTTCCTGATGATCTGGCCTAAGCAACCAGTGAAATGCGCATAGGAACAGCTTATCCTCCAACAATAAATTTCAGTACTTTTTATCAATTATTTAAAAAGGGAATTAAGCACAACAAACAAAATCTTTTTATAATTAATAGTATTCCCACAAACAACTTTGATAATAAATTTTAGCAAGTGCACGTGCATAAAAAACTGAACTGGCAAATTGTTTTTACTTTGATTTCTTGCGAAAACAATAAAAGCACTTTGTTTTTGTTTTTAATATGTTTTTTCTTTACCCATTTACAACTACAATTAATGTTGGGAGAATTCTAACTAATTGTAGCGGGAAATGTAAAAAAGATAAAAACTCAACACTGATTTATTGTTTGGTATTTTGTTTAAGCTTTGATATCGTTGCAAATAAGACTTTTTGAGTGTTTGTAGGTAATTCTCATTCCCTCTGTAGTTTTGTTTGCTGATAGCTTTGTCTTTTCTAAAATTATTTAGGAGAACGTTTCCTGATGATCTGGCCTAAGCAACCAGTGAAATGCGCATAGGAACAGCTTATCCTCCAACAATAAATTTCAGTACTTTTTATCAATTATTTAAAAAGGGAATTAAGCACAACAAACAAAATCTTTTTATAATTAATAGTATTCCCACAAACAACTTTGATAATAAATTTTAGCAAGTGCACGTGCATAAAAAACTGAACTGGCAAATTGTTTTTATTTTGATTTCTTGCGAAAACAATAAAAGCACTTTGTTTTTGTTTTTAATATGTTTTTTCTTTACCCATTTACAACTACAATTAATGTTGGGAGAATTCTAACTAATTGTAGCGGGAAATGTAAAAAAGATAAAAACTCAACACTGATTTATTGTTTGGTATTTTGTTTAAGCTTTGATATCGTTGCAAATAAGACTTTTTGAGTGTTTGTAGGTAATTCTCATTCCCTCTGTAGTTTTGTTTGCTGATAGCTTTGGCTTTTCTAAAATTATTTAGGAGAACGTTTCCTGATGATCTGGCCTAAGCAACCAGTGAAATGCGCATAGGAACAACTTATCCTCCAACAATAAATTTCAGTACTTTTTATCAATTATTTAAAAAGGGAATTAAGCACAACAAACAAAATCTTTTTATCATTTTTCAACACTTCAATTATTTGCCATCAGCTGTTGCCTTTATTTTACGAATTTTTAAAAATTTTGCGTTAGCGTACTTTTTTGGACAACAGCTTTTTGTGAGAGTAAATCTTTAAGTTTACTCATTTACTGCATTTTACTGTAAAAGTACTCAAACGCACCTATTATTCCAGTAACTTACTGTAGGTTATTCAAGAAGTAATCCGTTCAGTAATTTTTAAATAAATAAACATTTAAAATTCCAAGCAAATTTATTTTTAACTGATTCTAACATTTATTCAAAAAACTAAGTGCACGGATTTTCGGTTGCATTTAATATTGTCAGTTGATTAAGTAAAAGTATTCTGCATGTAAAATTAAATGAAAATGACATTTAAAACAACTGTAGATTTACTTAAAAACTGATCTACTTATTTTGCATTTAATTTAAAGAAAAGTTCATTTAATTTTTACTGTTAAATTTTATAAAAAATTAACCACAAATTCGGTAAAAACAAATAAATTTTCAGTTATTTTATATATTTTAACTACCAAAAAATAAGTTTTTATTTATTTATTTATAGATCTATGGCAAAAAGTAAAAGTAAAAAGCGATGTGTTTTTTTTGTGTAGAAAATTCCCATATTCTATTTGTTAAAATTATTTAGTTAAATACATCAAATTTTTAAATTAAAATAATATCAACTATCATATCGGGCATGCTGATGGTGGCTTATAATTGAAAGTTCTTTCCCAATAAAAAATTTTCCTATTTTGCGAAGCACTAATGGTACATTTTAAAAAGTAAGCACACATTTATGCGCTACGCAATAAGACATACACAGATGCAGTAAGAAGTGAACGAATTCTTAATAAATTAAAAAAAATTTGAAGAACCACGGCATTCCCTTACTACGAAACAGGTTTGTAAGGGAGCATATAAAAGAGTAACGGTAACAAAAATTTCAGTGTGCCAAAGCTGATCGTTACATTCACCAATTTTTATATGCGCTGAATAAAGCGCTTTCTGTGTCAAAAATGTATTGCTTCAAAGTGGGAACTCGCCATTTAAATTTCATGTCTTCCGTAAGCGGAATACAAACCTGCTTCGTTGGAAGCTTCATTTTTTATTGGGTCTAGAACAGGGGTTTCCATTTCTTTGCACAATTGTGCACACTACTACTAACACATATTTTTATACTCTTCAACAGGGTTGTCAGATTGATTTTGAACTTTTTCGCCAAAATCAATGTCAAAAATCGCCAAAATCGCCAAAGCATTTATTTTTTAGTTTTTGACAATAATATATGTATTTTTAGAATAATTAAAAATATTTTTTTATAAATCCCAAAAAAAAAATTTCTTCCGTATCGCTAAAATCCGCCAAAAATTCAAAAAAAAGTCGCCAAGATATATTTTGTTTAATTTTATTTAGAACAAAGTAAAAAATAATTAGTAAGCACAAAATGCAATGTTTAAAATATTTTGTAGTAGTCTACTCAAAGCGACAAAAAAAAAATTTTTGCGGTAAGTATTAAACAAATATTGGATATACAATACATTTGTATGTAGTTGCAGTTCTATGATATATCTAAAACGCTATATACTTCACCGAGAAGACTCCATTTTTGTGTTCTTTTTTTGGAATACATTGTGAAGGACCAAAAGAAATGTAACATGTACTGTTTACATTCACCTTATAACTCGTTAAAACGTGTCGAAAACTTCATATCGCTTTCTACTTCGAAGGCGAATTTTAGTGGTGTTCATTCTTTCAACACAGGCATTACTAGTTGTAATAACCAGAACAGTCAATGCAATTTCCTTTAAATGGTACGTAGGTGCCGTATCCTTGTAGCTATAAATTGTTGGCCTAAACTGATTTAAATTAGATTGAATATCATCATTAAAATTCTCTTTTAACAAACGGTATTTTTCCATTGTGTTTCATTAACATCCAAAGGTACGTTAGGATTCATAAAAATTTTTAAAATATCTTTAACAACAACGAATTTTATCTGTGATAATTTGTCACATTTTATAATGGAAAAATGTTCATAAACTTATATTATATTAATTTTTTTAAGAATTCTACTTATTACTTCTTTTAAGAGCACATTTAAATGTAAAAAAAATTTCTCGATGATTTTCATTATCTTCATCAGCCATTTCAATATAATTTAGTTTTAAACACTTGTCATACATATGAATGCATCAAATTTCATACATTGAAATACTAGAATAACAAAAATTTAATATTTTCCTATTGAATTTAACAATTTTCAAAACAAATTCTTGGCTCATCAAAAATAGCCAACAAAATCGCCAACTATTTTATAAATCGCCAAAAATCGCCAAATCGAAAATTAGGTCGCCAAACAAGTTTGAAAACCGCCACGTTTGGCGAGAAATCACCACATCTGACAGCCCTGCTCTTCAATTCAGTCGTCGATGTGACTTCGACAAGTGTGCATGTCTAGCGGATGCTATATTATTTTGTTTCAGCTTACACCCAAAAAATATTGTGCGGTCAAAAATGCTTTTGGTAACATCCAATGCCTTGCGTGCAATTTTTATTTAGAGTTTAGAGTAAATTTTAAGACTAAAATGTAGAATAATGTAACCTTTCATAAGTTTACATGCAAAGCAAAGAACTTTGTAAAATGGTAATTATTTGAGATTTAAAAGCAATTTTTAATATTTCAGATAAAAAATTTCAAAATGTCTAACAGTCCTATGTGGAAGAAGCTGATAGTCACATTTATTATAGGTTTTATTTTACATACGTATATGGATTCGGTTCTTATAATTTTACAGCACTTTTTTATTTTTTCTTATGCAATACTAAAAATTATTATTATAAATTATTATCTGATCACTAATTCCACTAACACCGTGGTAATAGTTATAAAACAGATTACCCAGTTTTTTTGTTTAAAAATATTAATGCGTTCTTATAAAAAGAATTAAAAACTCTGCTAATTTTTTTATTGAGTGTGATTATACATTATGCTGTTAAAAAAATTATATATTTATTTGATGATACGTCATTTTTAATTATGCAAATAACTTAAAATTATATAAAAATACATATGTAACGTGAATCCTAATCAACAAAAATTTAAAGTTTTCAAAAAATATCTACATTGTTTTTCATTAAAGCTAACGATATGTGTTTTGTTTGTGAAAAAAATGCTTTGATGCCTGTAAAAGGGTCAATTTTTCTTGCGTTAAAAAGACGCACCTAAATGCAGAAATTATTAAGAGAAAAAAATAGCCACAAGAATTTGTTGGTATTTTGTGATTGTAAAAATATTTTTGTTTCTGTACCAATCGCGCCGGTGGGTTAATGAAACTTTATTGCATGGCACTATTTTTATTGCTTACTTTTTTATGCTACAATTATATGACCGAGTCCAAAGAGTTAACCTTACGTATTTATGGTATTTATTTAACGTAACTTTGACCTGTTATAATGACTTTATACATTTTTGCAGGCAAACTCAGGTACGTATTTGGTATTTTGTAAAAAGTTATGATAAACGACAAGTATGTTAAATGAACTTAATTTGGAATTGCAAGGAAAGGAACGCAATATATGCGACATGTCAAAAATCATTCACAATTTTAAAACAAAACTTTCTAATTTTTTCCCAAATTAAAACTGTTAATTTTTCCAATTTTCCAAAAACTTCACTTGTTTATAGAAATCTCGAAATCGACAAAAGATATGAATATGCCGAAATATTTCAAACACTTTTCAATAATTTTCAAGGCAGGTTTCAAGATTTTGTAATTTTACAACCGCTTTAGATCTTTTCGAAAACCCTTTTCGTTGCGATGTAAGCAACTACGAATTTGATATTCAATCAGAACTAATCATACTACGAAGCGAAGTAAATGCTCCAGACGAAAATAATATTGTAAAGTTCTGGAAAGATTTGGATGGCGAGTTCTATCCTGAACTAAAAAAAATTAATTTAAGTGCCTCTCTTTATTCGGCACTACTTACCTATGCGAACAAATTTTTTCGGATTTAAAATTTATTTGTTCCAAGCAACGTAATAAATTAAGTTCAGCCCATTTGAAAAGCATTCTACTATTACGAAACTGCCATAAAAGTATAAATTTAGAAGATTTTTTTTTATAAGTTGTATAACACAAGGGAACAAAATTAAACATTTTTTGAGTTGATAGAAAATTTGTAGCATTTCTTTACCAATTCAATGTCGCTGATTTTAAAACTGCACTTTTTTTCTATCAGCTGTGATTTGCGTGCAATATTTATTTTTTATGCATTTTTAAAACATAAAAATCTTTAATTTTTTTACAATTGTTTGATAATATATTTGAAACTGATTTAGAGTCAAAAAGCTTCCGAATAAAAAAAAAGTGCAGTTTTAAAATCAGCGACATTGAATTGGTAAAGAATTGCTACAAATTTTTTATCAACACAAAAAAATTTAAATTTTGTACCTTTGTGTTATACAACTTATAAAATATATTACTAACATTTTATTTCGGCTGTAAATGAATGCATTCTCTCAATTTCTTTACTCTCTGGTACTCACTAATACACAACCAAAAAATTTTTGGAAATCCCTGGTCTAGATTCTAGACTCTAGAAACAAAGTGGTCAGTAACAATTTCAGTTAATTTTACGTACAGAATATTATGAGTGTAGTTTTTTTTTTAACTTGTATCAAAGATATCGCGAAAACCTGATCTGATGGAGAAATTGAGTACAGAATACGGATTCAGGGTAACTAAACCTTATAAACTCTGTCCATGGGTTAAAAATTTGTTGGCCTGTGAGAGACATCGTTGGGTTTCATAGGAAGGCCCCAACTGACAGGAGAAGATAAAAACATAATAGAAACTGTATGTATCAAACAGTCAAATTGCTTGCAAGACCGTCATTCTTGATACAATTGAACTAAATTTTTGTAACGAGGTGTATTTGTGTGAAATGTGTTGGATTCACTTACAGCCATACCTAAATAAGAGCGGATCGTTTTTTTCCGCTTAGCTCTTACACTGAAATACCATACCTAAATAAAAGCGTCAACGTTGAGTTATTTCGGTATGCTACATAGAAATTGTATGACAGCGAGAAAGCCCTTTCCGCTCTTATTTAGTTATGGCTGTTAAAAACTCAATTTCGAAAAAAGCATGTTACAACCTTTATATATGAGACCAACCTACACAGAAAAAATAGAAAATCGACTTTAATTAAACAATTCGTTCAGACAATTAAATTTTTTACTAATTTTGCCCCTGCAAAAGAATTGATCATATCAATTAACGGATTTGTATTTTCGAGTCATGCCACACAAATTTAATCAATTAAAAAATTAATTGCATCAATTAAAAAAAATACACAACTTATACAAAAATATTTACATTTTTGTGTTTTGATTAAAAAAATTAATTGCAGCAAACAAAAAAAATAATTGAAGAAATTAATGTTCACCAATTAATTATTTAATTAAAAAATTTTTGGCAAAAATTTTTTCTGTGTATGATTCAGCTAAAAGTAGCGTTTCTTTATTAAGTAACTATATATTTAATTGATATACAATTCTATGAAACAAGTATTCATTTAATTTGAAAATAAACAATCGTGATATTAAAAACGGTTAAATAATATCACCTAATGGCTTAATAATAATATCATAAATATGCACATGAGGCGGTGAGGTCACAGTGAACATTACAGCACGGGACACATCTTCTGGCTGTAGAATGACTCCTCCACACATTTCTTTTTGCCTTTCGTTTATAAGTTCAGTATTTACTAAACCAGGGCTAATGCTCTAAATGTATTGAAAACAAAAAGTTTTGGTATTTAAATTGATTTAAATATTTAAATATTAAATTACCGTCACTTTAACCTTTGAACCTAGCTCTCGAAACTCCTGACGATAGACCTCATTAACGGCCCTTAATGCATGCTTGGTGGCTGGATAGATATTGAAAGAAGGAATATGTCCTGGTATAACAGGTACATAATGTCCCATTATGCTATTGATTATAACAACATGACCTGATTTATCACCACTACCTTCCAACATGGAAGCAAAAGCATGACGTGTACAATTCACAACTGCCATTAAGTTAGTTTGCAACGTTTGTTGAATTTGTGCCGCCGGCATGCGACACAATTGTCCCGAATGCAAGCAACCAGCATTGTTGACCAATAAATAAATGAATCCATATTTATTTATGATTTCATTAAACACACTTTCCACTTCTTCTTCATTTGAAACATCACATTTTATGGGTTGCAAAAGTTCTTGTTGGTCTTCGGGCAATTGTTGCTTTAGCTCAACGACACGTTCAATTCGTCGGGCCAAACCGATAACAATCATTTGTGCTTTTAATAAATCTCTTACAATGCACGCTCCAATACCCGAACTGGCACCAGTGACCACAGCTATTTTGCCTTTTAATTGTTCCATACTGTCGGCCGATTTCGTTCTATTATCCTGTATTGAGTGTGTGCGTGTTTTATGTTGTACTCCTTAACTTTGTTGAATTTTCCAATTTAAGGTGTGAGACTAAATGTATGTTTCTATTACCAGAGCTTGTTGCACACTATGACCAGAGCAAAAAATGTTCTGCTTTTTGAATTTAATTGCACAAAGTTATGAATTGTTTTTTGTTTGTGTTTTTTAATTTTCACTTGTACCAACAATAAGTTGTTGTTATTGGTGAAAAAGTGAATCTTTGTTCGTTGTTGGTTACTGTGTAACCACATTTAAAAAACCACATTCATTCGATACATTAGAATTGTGTATTTATAACTTTGTACTTGTATGTATTGAAATGTATTGATTTTCAAATTTTGATATTTTTTCAATCATTTATGTGACACAATTTGTTTGTGCAAAGAATTAGGAGAAACAAATTCATAAAGTCAATTGGTTTTATGGTAAGCTTAAATATTTTTTGAACTCATAAAATTTAACTGAGGTTTAATATTTCGAGGAACACAAGCGTCCATGAATTTTACTATTGTAAAATTTTTCTGTAAGGTTAAGGTTATAAAAAGATATCTAGAGAAAATTAAATTTTAGTATTCGAAAATGGGGTAAATTACACATAACCATCTTCAATTGGCATTTAAGACAAATGCACAGCTGGCAAGTTAGATCTCCACTTCAAGAAGTCGAAAGATATTAGCCATTCTTACATGGAAAATATTTGTGTCTTAAGAAATTAGGCAGCCAAATTATCACACGACAAATGTCTTGTATTTCTCATGCAATGATTTTTTTAAATCGAAATTTGAAATTTTGAAAACATGTAGCAAGTTTTACTAGGGTAAGCAAATCTTCCATATGTTGATCATACGGTATGGCGGCGATCATAGTTCTTAAATCTAGTCCAATTGCTTTTGCTCTCTGGCCCATCTCTCCAGGATTTGTAGGGATCATCTTTACGTTATTTTAGATTCTTGTCATCAGGGTACATCAACATTTAATACCAGGGATTCGGCAAAAGTTCAAAATTGAGATCCAAAGAGATCTGTACGATCTCTTGAGATCGCGGCTGCCCAGAGATCATATCGCGGGAGTCAGTAGCTCCCGGTAATTTGGCACCGGACTGACTATTGGTTGAGGCCTACGAAAGTATACATCTTTCGTGAACAGCTTTCTGTTTTCTAGGAAGATTGTCTTTGCGGGGAGTTTTGCTTTTTCGTTGAAAATATACTTTCGGAGATCACGTGGTGGTTGTGGTTTACTACCCAAAGTCGCGGAAAAGAATATCCTGAAAACCACACTTAAGGGCTGGGTTTTCACCACTTGTAGGAGAGTTCGGCCTAATGGACGGATCACCCCTAGGTGCTGTTGCTACTCAGCAGATGCTGCTATTACATTTTCATAAGCAGCGGGGGCTCCTTAATAAGGCGCGAGTGTATAATCTTGCTGGATAATGCACTCAAATTGCTTCGAGTGTGCTAGTTTATTAGTTTATCTCTCACTCAGGTAGGGTGGCCAGATTTAAAATTCGGAAAAACAGTACAATGCATCCAAAAAAGCAGTACAATCAAGAAAAAAATAGTACATATTTGCTTTTTTTTTTTTTTTTTTTTTTTTTTTTTAATAAAACGTATGTACTTAAATTATAAAATACTTTAAACTTTAGATTCAATTTACTGGTGCTGTTTTAAGAAATTATAATTTAAAAAAAAAATTGATGATGGAGTGTTAAATTCCACAGAAAATTCATTTTAAACAACTAAAAATTTTTTTAAAAAACGGATCATTTACATTTCATTTAAAATAAATGAATTTTACGTATTTAACAGCATATTTCATAAAATTTAACAGTCGTTGATTTAAACAAATATAATTTAACTGATAAAATCAAACTACATAACAATATTAGTACGGAAAAACATTATTTTTTGGTAGTTTGTTTTTTGAATAACAAACATAAATGTAAAAAAATAAATTGATTCATAATACAACTATATTTTCATTAAATTTTAACAGTACGGAAATCGAATTTAATAATCTACAATCAATTACTGTAATAATTTTATGAGTGTAGGGCCAGTATTGGTATTATTTTAAGGCTCTTGAATAGATCTTTCTGAAAATAAAAAAATTTATTTAAAAATTTGTAACTCCTTACTCGCATTATAGTTTTTACAAAATTTTACATCAAAATGTTAAGGAAGGAAACCAGGTAAAGACTTGTGTAGTTTATTTCAATAAAAGTGTAAAAAATAAAAATATATTTAATATCAAGCATAGGCCTTGCGAACTAATGCTATGTTCATACGACGATATAAACCACTTGTTTCGCTCTCTGAAACTAGATTGCCAAATAGGCTGTTCAAACGATTCATTCTTGTTTCATTTTGACATTTTTTTGTGTGGATTTTATTTAAAATAGTTTAAAATGTACGTTAAAATTAAAAATTCATATTTTAACACCTTTAATAATATCATTATTTAATACGAGTAATTATCACTTTGTTTTATTTAACATGTAGGTATTTTTATTTTATTTTTTCTTTGTTTTAATTTTTTTTGAGAGCTAGGTCAGATAAACTAATGATAATTGTTATCAAAATTGGAGATGATAGTACATTTTCCTGTTTAGCAGCATGTTTCAAAATGAAACGACCTGTTTCGCTCTCAAAATGTTGTATGGCAAAACATATTGTTTCAATCATGTTTGGGGCGCGAAACACGAATATTGCTGTCCGTGTGAATATGGTATAAATCTTCTCTGGATACCCGGGCGCAAAGATTTCCTTCTCTATGGTAAAACAAATACCGGCTTCTCTAACTGAAACGTCCGGGGTATTTTTAGTACTCTTCGATAAGTCTACATTTCAAATTCTTCCAGTCTCTTAATATCTACAGTTCCTAAAGTCCATACCGCCTCATCATACAGCAGTACAGACCATAAATAACTTTTTATAAATCTCGATTTTGTCTCCATTTTCATATCGTGATTTTTGTTGTTTATTAAGACTTTTTGTATTAAGAAATGCATCTCTTGCGATCTCTGTTCGTCATCTTTGTATTTATTTTTCTCGCTAATAATCAGGGACATGCACTTAAAAAGGTACTTTAGGCACCTAAAATATGTCATTAAAAACTCGAAAGCAATAAAATACGCTTTTATTTAAAAATTTTTTTTTTTACGAAAACAAAATATTTTAATAAAGTATCATTAGAAAAATATAAATTGGAGGCAAAAAAAGTAAAAATACAATATATCGTTACCTAAAACGCAAAAGGCCCTATCTAACATTTTGAAAATTTTACAGGAGATTTAAAAAACTATTTAAAATTACAAGCTAATAAATTGCCTTAAACTTCCTAAAATTAGTTTTTCTTCTATTTTTCTTGTAAAACCTACCAGTGATTTTGACAAATAACAATGATGCATATAATGCAAACTGTTAATTATGTCTTATATCTTGCGTTTATCGTATAATATGTTGAAGATAGGGCTTTTTGTTTTATATATATAAAATCGCTAATTTCGGACGAAAGATTCCAAAATTTGTTGTGGACATTTGTGTTGCAATACATTTGAATCAATGAAAAAGTCGATTTTTAATTTTTGGTTAGTTAGGGCCTTTTGCGTTTTAGGTAACGATATATATGCATGTACATATGTAAATAGAAATTTAAAACTATTTGCCGTTAGACAAAAAGTTGTTAAGACAAACAAATTAATTTTTTGTTTTTTATTAGGCGAAACTCAATTGTTTTTACTCTTTCCTTTGGTATAAATAACTTAAATATAGCCTCTAATCGTTATCTTTTGGAAATAAATCAATTAAATAAGATAATTAAATAATCTTCAATTTAACTTTACGAAGAACATCAGTTTCTGACTTTTTGACCATTTTCAAAAAATTATTCTTATTTATTCACATGTAAAAGTAACATTTATTTAGACATATATTCCAATGTAAAGCTCCATCTATTTGGTCTAAGAAAGCTTTTGTACGTTGAAACAGACCTTTCAACATCTACAGGTGATTCTAATTATATAATGGAAAATATTTCTTAAACTGAATCACCACAAGGTATTGAAGCAAAAACACCAGCTAGCTACATACATATTTGTCTTATTTTTTAAAATCAAATAGGTATGGGCAGTTCCATCGAGAAGTCTACTTTGTGTAACGTAACCGCCAGAAGTAATTTAAAGTGTTTCTCAAAAGATTGTAGATATATCATTTACTTTTTTAAATTTTGGTGTACAGCGCAACTACCTCTACATTACGTTACAAAAGGGATAACATTTGAACAACATGGTCCTAAATTACAAGGTAATTTGCTTTCTATCGTTACATTGAAAGAGTACACTTTTCGCTGGAAATTCCCATATGTACCTTAAACAAGCAAAGATTAAATTTGTTAACTTGGAAAATAAATCTTTATAAGTCCAAAGCTTACTAAGAAAAGTTTTAAACAAAAAGCCTTGCTCAATTTGCAGACTTATGCAACTTTGTAATGCAAGTAAAAATACAAAGCTGTTTTGTTGTAATGACACGCCAGCGCATATTTTTGTTTATATCTTCAAATCCTTAGGGTTGATTGTTGAAAATTTTTTTCTGAATATAGTGCTTCTTCATAACTTTGCAAATATAAAAAAACCTTTTTACTAATTTGACTTCTTTATTTATGCCCCTATTGCGGTTCTCCACTTTTGTAACAGTTTGGTTGTCTTTGGTAAATTTGCATTGCAATTCTTAACTCGACTGGCAGTTGGGTTTTCAGTTGTGTATCTGTTTGTTTCGTGGTATTGCCGTTTTCAACTTTGTAAAAGTTTGGTCGACAAAAACATTATAAATACACAACTGTTTATAAGTAGTTGAGTTGTTTTCAGTTTCAGTTGACTTTCATTTTTAAAAGAAAAAAAAAAATAACAATGAAAATCCCGTAAGTAGAAAGATTTGTTATACTGTATATTAGAATTTCACAGCATTTAATACATTCGTAGATATTTGAAAATTACAACTAAAGCACAATTTGAGAGGCTTGTTAATCTAATGGAAAACCCCCAGAGATTGCACGTGGAAAACCAAAATTTGGTATGACCAAAAATCAGTGTAAAGATATATGGGACTTTAAAACATAACTTTTATATAGGAGGAATAGCCACTACGCGAACAGGTGTTTTTTAAATTATCTTTGATTTCATCCAGCAAATAGCAAAACGCTTCCTTGTTCAGTCGGAAATAACTTTTAAATCTACAAATTTAAAATTATTATTTAGTTACGTTACTAATTATAAGTTCTTACTTGGCATTAGGTAGTTCAAGAGGGTTGGAATCATTAGGAATTTGTCTTCTTATACGTAGCACATCTGTACAAGAGTTTTCATTTTCATCATCATAAAATAAATCGACACTAATATCCATTGTAAATACTTTTTATTCAACACAACAATTAAAAATACTTTTAGTTTAAACAATTATTTAATTTTATAAAATTTTCACTTATCAAACGTTATATTTAAAGTTGTCAAATCGATATTTTAAGTTTGCAACTTTATAGCAAACTCAACTAAAAACCGTTGGGTATCACAATACCAAAAATAAGTTTGGTTGTGCATAAGTTGGGTTGACTCTCACACGACCAAACTGAGTTGAGTGGAGAACCGCAATAGGGGCATCAATTTTTTTACATTTTGTCGGACAAATATAATGTCACGTCACAATGGAAATGCCCATATTTTTCTATAAAGGTTAGCTTCAAATTTTATCACTAATTTCGCCTTCAACCGCATTATTTTATTTATAGCTTCGTCTATTATTTTAATTTATTTGTGCAATAATTGTTGAAGCTAATCAATTGTACAGGGTTATCCATTTAGTGATTTCAAGACCGCCGGTCTGGCAAGGTTATGGTCGTCATAATCGAACTATTTTGCAAGATTATAAAGAAATTTGAAGAGCCTAGGAGTAAGTTGTAGTCAGGCCTCGAAAATTTGTCTTGATACACCGTGGTGTAAGGCATCGGGCCTGATCGACTATACCTTTTTACTTGCTTCTTATAAACGTTAAAGCACACACAAGAAGTGCATAGGTAGTATTAAAAAGTAAAATAGTGTATGTACATATAAATCGCTGCAAGAACAAATAAGCTGTCAACTTCTTACGAAAAAAGTCGTCAATAATAAATATTTGCTATTGAAAATCGTCAAAATAGCAACTTATCTTAAATTTGTTAGTTGTACAATCGTGTACCTTTTTCTACAACAATGTGGGCAAATGAATTTGCATAAAACTATCCCATATTTGTATGCGTCATTATTTTCCAAAATTATATATATATTTTTTTTTTTTGATATGTGAATTTTTCACAAAATATGCATTTATAATGCATTTATAACAAAAATATTCAAAAAAAAAAAAAAAATGCAATATCATCAAAATATGCAAAAATATGCACTAACAAATCGATGCCTTTTTTAAGCAAATTTGTAGTTTCATAAAGTTATTTAGGTTTAGACTTTATCAGGCTTAAGGGTTCTGAAGTCCGGCATACTGTCAGCCAATACGGTAGTATCTTCGGCATATCTGATGTTGTTGATATAACCCCTGCTTACTTTTATACCTTCTTGAATGCTATTAATTGATTTTTGGAAAATTCTCTCCGAGTATACGTATAGAATACTAATTGCTTTACATACAATAAAATGAAGCAGCATTTTTGAAAAGCAGAAAACTGACACAGCAAAATGTCAGCGCAACATCATATGAACAACCTACGAAGAAAATAAGGTCATCAGAACTACAAGCGTCAACTTCAACGAGGATGGATAGTGACAATAACTGAAAATGTTCTAAATATATAAAAATCGCATATTTTCTGTGTAAGAAAAGCTGTAATATGAATCGGAATGTTTATTTTCATGCAAAATAAAGAATCAATAAAAAAGTCATCAATGTTTTTTCCAAAGGATTTTTTATGAATTAAAAATAAAAAATTTTAATTTTTTGGGCAAAAAATATTTTTTTCTTCATACATTTATTTATAACTGCGAAACTGTTGCTTATGTAGCGAAACGTTGTATGAAAGGAATTGTAATTCTTAATTTTTTTAAATTTGTTTCAGCTTATTCGGAGTTATGTCAAAGAAAAGAGCCTAAAACGTGACAAATTCCCCTATACGATACTTACTAACTTCAAATTAATTTTTAAGTTAATATTTGATGTACCTTGACCAAACTAATGATGCAGAAGTTCTTCTTTTTGGGTCTACTTTCATAAACAATTATCAGAATTGAGTCCCGAAATCATGTGTTGTACTGTGTAATACTCTCTGTGATTTAATTTGTCGTTTGCTGATATAAAAATCTTAGATCTTATCTCATGTGGATACCCCATGTAAAGAAATAATTTCATTTAATATTTCAATACAAAGCCTCTGTCGAGAACCGCAACACACAAGTGACGGAATTTATTATTTGTGTTTGCATAATTTTGCTTAGTGGTTCGCATATTTTTATGGAAACTGTAACGTTATCATTCGCTTGCATTGTCGATCAACTTGTCGTGCTGAAAATTGTTAGTGGGGTGTAAATCCGCTTTTGTCGTTGAAAATGTAGTATTTAGCCAGGCTGTAAATTCCTGGATAAGCGTGAATTAGAAACACTTGAAAATTCTATAAAATCTCGGGATGGGAGTCGCAAAACAAAAATTACTTTACTTATAAGAGGTTTTATAAAATTTCCAGGAAATAGTTTTGACCCCAAAACTTATAAACTGATCATTTTGCTGCTAAGGTAGCTTAAATGGAGAAAGTTAAATTAATTACAGCTTTTAACAACTCTTTATAAAATGTATTGTTAAAAAAACTCTGCCTTGTTCATTGTAATTTAACACGTAATACAAAAAGTATTTGTTACCAAAGTTAAGCAAAGCAAAGCCAAAGTGTTACTTGAGCCCATTATACTCAATAAATGTAAAAAAACCACATTTATATACTTATTGTGTATAAATATGTTTGGCTCATTTTACAAATTATATACATACATACTTAATTTAATTAATTTTTTTTTGTTTTTAAAGAAATCAAAATAAATGGATAAACATAAAAAGAGAATTACTTGCATAAACTTTTCTCTATATTGAAATTACATTCATACTTGTACTTAACAATACAAGCCACTGGCATTTTTCCTGGTCCTCCAACCATAGATGCCAGATAAAATGTGTCGAAAATCGGCAAATTTTGCAAAGCTGAAAATTTTTAGTTTCCCCCTTTTTTGAAAAATCGGCATGTAATATTCATATCTAACCGCTGTAAAGATATCGTGCTATTTTGTCTACTTTTTGGTCATGAAACGGCTGGCTTTCTTTTTATATGCCTTTAGTGTAAAATTAAAAATTGTTTTGTATTGTATTTTTTTTTTTTTTTTTTTTTTTTTTTTTTTTAATAACGTTTATTTAAATAAACTAAATATACTTAAACTATAAATAAACAAATAGTATATATATTTACATCTTATTATACACTGTCCCATATTCGGGCGCTCAAGTACATTACATTTGTATATTAATATAATATATTAGTCATTTTTTGGAATTTATTATTTTAATTTTTACAATATGTGTTAATATTTGCATTTAATATAAATGTTATGTAAAGAAAAAAGTTTGAAAACCCTTACTTTGTTATTGCAAAAAGATAAAAAGCTACAGTGTTTTGTATTGTTTAACAAGTGCGGTATGTAGTTCTTATCTCATAAATAAAAGCGGCAAGCGTTCAGTTTTTTAATGATCCAAAATAGGAATTTACACTGAAAAAACAAAACAATCTATTCGTACTTAAGTTAAGACGATGCGGTGTCAATAGTACGGTAAGTACGGATTTCTTTAAATCAAGTACAGAATGCTTGATTCAAGTACGGATTATTCAAGTGCCCCGTACTTAAAATAATACGAAAACGGGATTGAATTTATTTAAAGTGAGATAAAATTAATCTCAAACTGTGCTTGATTCAAGAATTTCTAAGTTGGCTTGATCCCGATTTGTACTTGAAATAATCCGAAAGTGAGATTAGTTACTAACCATAACACTTACCACAGAGATTTAGAGATAGAGAGAATATTATTATTTACTTACCCTTTTCACATGGTTATTTAACTGTTGTTATATTCCGGCCTTTGTTTATAGAAAAATTCTCAATTGTACCACACCAGCAGCATGCCCGCTATGGTTTTCGTAATAATTCTTCTTTAAAAATTTGATGATGGGTGCCCCGGTAGGCGTGCTGGCAGTGAGCTAATCTATCAGTACCGGGGTTGCGGGTTCGATTCCCGCCAGACTCTGGTCTCCTGCAGGCAAGCGAAGAGCTTCGCGGGATTAGCGTAGGAATAAAAAAAATGTATTTAACTCAATAATTTTAACAAATAGAATGTGGGAATTATTGCTTCTTATTTTACTTTGTAAACATGATAATTATCTTTATTTTTCGTCCTGTAGTGTTTTTGTTGTTGTTTTTACAATAAACTTTTACAAGCACATGCGTACGAACGCATATTGGTTTTCGAAAGTTATCCCATTTTGGATTGTTTAAGTAGTTGTTGGTTTTATTCGTACTAAAATTATTTAAGAAGAAAAAACTAAAATTTAGTACAAGTTTTTTCTTTCTGCGTATGTATTTGAAAATTTTTTTCGCAATACATATACATAAGTCAATTCTCGAGGCTTGACAACAGATGACTTTGCTTGTCTTGTATTGTGTAGGGTTGCTACAGAAGTTCAAGACGTGACATAAATAAGATCTTTAATCATACATAAGAAAGTACGAAAATTGCACAGGAAAATTTATCAGTAGTTTTTTATCATGTAAAAATAATTTTTATAAAGTATTTTAATTTAATTAATGTGATAATTTAATTAATTATTTTTGTAGTTGAAGGAAAATTAAAAATATAATTTTGATTGAATTATCATTTTGAGTTATTTTGAAATAAATTTTAAAAATAAAATAATTAGTATTGTGGTTTTTATTAAACTTTTAATGGTTTTTCAATGAATTTTAATTCATTACATGTTATAAAATTCCTTTCTTCATAACAACAATTTAATGAAAATTATATTCAATTAACTTTAGCCTGATTAAAATATCAAAATTTTGATTAAAAACCATTAACAACTCAATAAAATAACCACAATACTGATAATTGTTAATATCTAAAGCACAAGCTCTATTTTTACATTTGTGCTGAAAAAAGGTCAACAAGAAAAAGAAAGACAATAAAGCATGAAAAACAGAAAAATTTACTTTGAACTTCATGAAAAATTCTTGACAAAAAGTGCGAAAAACATAAGAAAGGAAGAACATGTAAATCAATTAAAAACAGAAAATCATTTAAAACAAATTTCGATCTACTAAAGTTAAAATACCATTTGGTTTAAAGATTTGTGTTTAACTATTGACTGCCAACCGTCGTCGATGGCGGTGAGTTTTAAACGGCAAACGCCTCTGAAAAGATTGTGTGGTTACAATTGAAACTAGTCAGGACAACATGTCCGAGAAAATCTGGGTTCAATTCCCAGCTAACTCAAGATCGAAAAATTATCAATAAATTTTAATTCATTTCATGTTGTAAAATTCTTTTCTTCATAAAAATAATTTAATGAAAACTAAATTCAATGAACTTTAGCCTGATTAAAATATCAAAATTTAATTAAAAAATTAATTAAATAACAAAAAATCTTAATTGATTTTTTCGTTTAAAATAAAATAATTTAAACTTGTAGAATTGTTGTTGGGAATTGTCAAAACCTGAGCTACATACATTTAACTATAAAAATTAACACTTTGTTTGAAACGGTTAAGCATTTTGATAATTTTTTAAATTAAAATTAAATATATTATTTATTGAAAAAATATATTCATAATATTCAATTTTTACAATTTTAAGTTTTCTATATAATCATTTTGGCAATAGGTGCAAAATCGACAAATTGTTTGCTTGATTCTATGAAACCGGTATGAATTTGGTGATTAGAGACAATTGTTAATTTTTTCTGTGTGGGTGCCACATGAACTGACAGATATCGAACAACGATTTAACTCAACACAAAATGGATATATTACCAGAATCCCATCTGTGAAATATTATATTTGTATTATTCATGAACTGCTTACATGGGACAGTAAGTGTCAATCAGATAAACGAAAGTATCCAAGAAGTTGTTAAAAAAATAAATAATAGGTAATAAAAACTTTTATAAATTAGTACAAAATTTATCATATGAAAAATCGTAAAATTTGGGGTATAAACCGTCAATTCGTCAATGGGCCATTTTTGGACTCTAAAGTCGTCAAAATTACCATAAATCGTCAAATCTGGCAGCCGTGCCTACAACAACTTTACATTTTACCATCCACTCAGCATAAACAATCTTTTTTAACACACGCACTTACAGTTAAGAAAACCAAATACCTCATATTATATTGTAACATACATATGTATATGAAAATGTACATTTATTTTAAAGTCGAAATACACAAATCCAATGGTAAATCCCATTTTAAATCCCTTCTCTGTATACAGACCCAACGATGTACATTTTTATACACACACACACACTCGCACTCATAAAACTAGGGATGGGTAAATTGAAAAAATATATCGATATATATCGTATCGATATTTTTTAAGAGTATCGATATTTATTTATTAAAAATATCGATATATCGATGTATCGAACGTATTAAGCTGAAATTATTACCAAATTTCAATACATATTTACATAGGTACAAACATATTACATGTAATTCCAGTCTTATTTTTTATTGTTTCTTTTAATTTCAAATTTACTGCCTGTCCCTCGATTTCGAGCGAAACTTTTAAAACAAAAACCAATTTTAATTTAGTTGTTAAGGTAAGATATGCGAACGAAGCTTTCATTTGAAATCGAGGGACCGGTAGTTAATTCGACAATAAAAAATTCAAAAAAAAGTAAAGAATAGAAACAATTTTTACTTATTCGCCATATGAAATCTTAAAAAAAATTTATTGGGATTATATAATGCCAGATTATATACTGCCGGTAAACGAAACCTGTGCCACATACTATACAAGTAAACTGTGCAATATTGTTTTTTAATATACATAAGAACATACTCAAATAAAAAAAAAAATGTCTTTTTTATTATTAACATTCCATCTTTCTTGAGTCTGTTTATTGCTGCTAATACGCCATAATTAAGGCGATTCTTTGCATAGTTCTAGGAACCCTTTCCAGAATATTTTTTTTAGCGCTTATTTTTTTTTTGCTGTCATCTCTTAAAAAACCGAGACAAAACTGAACTGTGTAATTTATGAAAATGTACAATGGAAAAGCGCCGTTTTTTTCCTAATATTAGGTAAAAAAAAAAAAAAACAGATGACGCAATTCTCAAAAAAACAACAGTATTGTAAGCAGTTGAGCAACGGTTAAAACGTCGAATTTTATTATAAAGAGATCTTAAAAATATCGAATTAGATAGTCGTATTTAAATATCGATGTATCGATATATGGGTATTTTTAATATCGGCGATATATATCGATTATATTTTTTTTAAATATCGATATTTTGATATATCGATATTTATTGCCCATCCCTACATAAAACTTCTGGAAACATTCATTATACTCGTACTTTTATGTATTTTCAACGTAATACTGCAAGAGGGTTTAAAGTAGACAGGTTACAATAGATATTTTTAAGAAAATAATAATTTTTTCAATATTTGTATCACTCAGTTTCTGTTTTTTTGTTCCGGTTTAAAGTAGCAACTACAAAATAAAATTTTTTCATAGTTAGGCTTCGCTAAATATGACTGCCAAATTATACTTAATACAGTCACATTTCGATCACCTGCATCATAAATTTATGATAGCGCACATTCTGTAGATTTTTTTTTAATACGTCATTTTATTAACCTTTCTGGAAATCATTGTTTTAAGCGCACAACTGATTAGTAATTTTTTCATCATCATGGAAGCCTTTAAAGACACAGTTCGGTGATATTTTTAAACCATATCCCACATGCTGTGTACGTATGTATGTGTTACCACTTCTGTGGCGTTAGCAGGTACTTCGGCTCCAATTTGCACTTATTCGTGCAGGTTTTTTGTGCTCTTCGTTTTCTGGCATCAGTATTTTTGTTAAAACCAGCCAGGGAAGAATTTTCTTTGTTCATATCCAACAAGTTGTAAGTGGTGGCGAACCAAGGAAAAAATGTAAGAGTAACTGGTGGAGTACCATAAAAAACTCAAGACCTTTACTGGTGGAGCAAAAAGTTTTTTTACAATATTAAATCGTTTTTTTTTTAAATAGGCGAATTTTATAACCCAAATAAATGTGCAATACAAATGAAATTAATAATTAATTAACGAAATAATACAAAAATTTATTAGTTAAAATTTTTTTTAATACTTTTTTCTTTAAATGTAATACAAATAAATTCAGCGAACAATTAACGAAACACAAACTTTAAAAAATTTATTTATACACGATACTTCTTGGGAATTCTTCTGAACTGCCCTTATGCATTCCCTGCTTTCCATCTTCACGAATAAGTTTTATTTTGAAGTCATCTGCGAACTTAACTCTTGAAATACTAAAGACCAGCTTAGGCAAATATATTCCCACCTTTTGTTGCGTATGACCTTTCCAAATTATTTAATATGTAAAAAACAACATTTTGTCACGCCCAGTTTTCCTGGTAATTCGCCGTCCATAGTCCAAAAATCTTAATTTAAACTACCTTAAGGTTAGCCCAAACGCCAGTACCATATGCTTGACAATTCTTAGCTTCATTGGTATTTAGGGGGCTTCAGAATTAGCTTCAATGTAAAATCACACAATTTTGCCATGTCCTTTTTTCTCTCAATTTTCCACCCGTAGTCTAAAAATGTTAGATCCGACTACTTCAGGCAATGCTCCATTGTTAGGACTACATGCTAAGCAATTTTCAGTTTCCTATGCCATTAGGGGGATTAAATATAAGCTAAAATATAAAGAATTAAATTTTCCCACGCCACCTTTTTCCTCTTAATTCTCCGTCCACAGGCCAAAAATAACTAATCCGGCTACGTTAGGATTTGGCCGAGATGTTTTGATCTTTGTTTACATATTTTGTTCTTTGTTGACATACGACTAATTATTCACTAAACGAGCCACTTGTTAGATCTCAACTGTTGTTTATTAATTTAAGTGAAAGTGTTACATTAGATTTTAGATTTTCTAAAAAAAAAGTTAAAAATAAATTTATTAAAGGTAATATAAGCGAGCAGTTTGTAAATATATTCTTTTCTACGTTTAAGAATTGTATAAATAAATTGAAAACCGAAATTAAAATTTTGTAGAGACATTTGTGTAAATTATTTTTGTAGTAAATTATTTTTTCTTCGCTGTAATTTTTAAAGAGATATATGTTTAGACATTAAACATATGGGGGATTTCATGTCAAGTGACCGATGAAACTTATTACCTATTGGTGTTAGCAAAATTTGTCCCAAACAAAATAGATAGCTATTTCTCCATTCTTTCTGAAAAAATTTTTTTTTTATATTAAAATTTATTTTTAATTTTTTCTTTAAGCGGGTTATTTTATTTTTTGCTCAAAAGAAAGCTTAAGAAAGTACCCTTTAAAAAAAAATTAAAAAAATTTTAATTTAAAAAGAAATAAAAAAAAAATTTTAGAAAGATTGAAGAAATAGCTATCTAATTTGGTTGGGACAAATTTTGCTAAAACCAATAGGTAATAAGTTTCATCGATGAGAAAGAACACTTGTTTATCCAAAATGGCAAATTTTGACCCCCTCTAACTCAGAAACATTTGTGTAAGGCTGCTATCCAATAGGACTAACCTTGGTGCAAACTTCATCCAAATCGGAAGACATCGATTTTAAAAGTTGGGTCACTTGACATGAAATCCCCCATATTTTTTAGTTGTATAAGGGGATTGTGGTTAGCTCTGTTATAGTTGTCTCGACACTTATATTGTTAAGACATTTATGCGCTATAATTAGTTATGATAAAAATATGGGCCGGTCTTAAAACCGTTCAGGTATTTTGGGAAGATTTATGAGATCTAATGTCCTATTCCTAAAGAAAATGAAGTGAAGTTCAATATGCCGAATTTTATGTCGTTATCTTTAAAATTGCGTATGCACCTTCATCGACAATTTTGGCGCTAGGGCAGAACGCCCAAGGGCATAACGCCCAAAACCAAAAATGTCATAACGCCCAAAAATTTTATTGCTTTGCCATTTGGGCTGTATGACATTGAATTTGGGCGAAATATTTTTTCAAGTTATAGTCTAGGCCATAAGGCCCAAAAGAAAAACTGTCATAAGGCCCAAAAAAGTAAAAAAAAATATGAAATATCCGACAACAATTTTATTTTACTTCTTTATGTACATACATACAAAAAAAACAAAAAAAAAAAGAAAATACAAAATTAATCTTACAAAAATGCTTGAAAAGAGTCTGCTACAACCTGTCTGCAGTATGGACATTTAGTGTTTGACTCAGAATGTGCTTGCAATTGAATAAAACATTCATTGCACATTTTCAAATGTTTGCATGGCAACACCACTATATTTGGCTGCGCGTCTTGACATATAATACAAACACTATTATTATTTGAAGTGGATTCGCCTTCGTCGCTAGATGGATCTCCAGGATCATCTACGCAAGGCTCTTCAAAAATGTCGCTTATAGACTCTTGTTCTACACATACGTAATTTTTAGGATAAACTAATCTGTTTAAGTATGAGTAAACAGTTATTTTTCCATTTTGTAAGTCGTCGGCAGCTTCCTTTATTTTATCATTCCTATCTCTACTAAGTTTGCGCCTTTTCGGTGCTCCAAAAGATCCACCACTTTCCGTGAGAATGTTAAATTTACGACTTTTTTCAAATTCTTCCTTATTTAAAGCAAGGAGAAATTTAAAAAAAATTGCCGTTCGGCTGTATTAATCGCCCCAAAACGCCATTGTAAGCTTCCACAGAAGAAGTTGTACGGAATGACTCACGGTAAACGGATATGGATTCAGGACCAACCTAGATATTAAAAATATATTAACTTTCTATAAACCTAATGTTATCGCCGTATTACCTTCTTTATCCACTGCGTCTCAAAATAGTTGAGAAAACCCGCAAAACTACAGTGTCCATCATGCTTATTTATTTCGCTTTTAATATTCTCGTAGACGTCCTTCATAGCGTGGGCTGGAACAAGTGGAAGTGCCATGATTTTATGGTAGCTTAAAGATGCCTTTTTGTTGTTACGAATCAGTTCTTTCCAGTTTGTTGAAATATTACGTCTAACAGCCTGGCAGTAATGAAACCAACAGCCTTTTAACGCGGTTTGTGGGAAACATATTTTTAAACTCTTTCTGAGCCCTGTCTCATAATCAAGAAGGAAGGATTTCGCTTCAAATTTAAAAATTGATTCGTTTATGTATGTAAATAAATGTGTGTAACATTTAGCTAATTTATTCGTTGTCAAAATAAAGAAAAGTGGAAAAATCTAAAAAAAAAAACAAATAAAAAATACATACATATATTTATAATAGAATCTGGGAATTTATATCTCATTGTGAGTAACATTTATAAAAATTTTCACATTATTCGAATGTGTATTCAAAGTCAAATTACAACTCTTAAAAAGCTTTTATACTTTAATAGTCTTATTCCTTTAATAATTTTAATATTTTCTTTATTAAAGTATAAAAGCTTTGTAAGAGTTGTAATTTGACTTTGAATAGACATTCGAATAATATAAAAATTTATATATTTATAATATATAAATAGGAAATTGTTGCGTAGTATCGGAATGAAGCACCACAGGCGAAAAATTTGGACAAAAAATCGTGCGATGTGTCTTTCCAATAAGAAACTTTTAACAAACTCACTTGATCATCTAAATATTGAATATAAATCACCAGCAATTGAGTGAAACAGCCTGCTGGAACCACTTTAAATGTCCCATCAATCAAATACCGTCTCTGTCCTGCTGGTATATTTTCGGTGATACCCTGCATTATTGCCTCCGACATAAAGATGCAATACGAAAATGCCGGCTCAGAAATGCACGCTTTATAAAATGGACGAGGATTAATTTGGAGCCTTGTTAAACCATAGGTTTTCCAAATAACTTCGTGTTGGAATGATTCAACGACATCTAATGGAGTTCGGGGTGATTTCAAAAATATATTTGACGAGAGTCTTCCAAGGCTTCGTCTCATGCTAGTGAAAACTAGATGTTGGGTAGCACTCTGATTACTGCAGTTACAAAAAATATATATACATTTAAGAAATAAGTTAAAATATAGCAAAAAATTATATTGTATAGCGTTGGATAGGTAGCAGTGCAGTGGAACGCAACCCGCCCCCCTCCTCGCGCCAAGTAATATTCTAAATCGACTTACCTCTCTTAAACTCTTTTAAAAACTTTTCTTATACCACTCGCGGCATTGGTGTCGCCCAAAAGAACAGAAGGATTGCTACATTGTTTTTTAATGTCCTCAACTGCTTTCAATTCTTTGTAAATTTCTTCCTGCTGGAGGTGATTTGTATGCGCGATTTTTTGCGATTTGACACACGTTCCATCCTCTAAAATTTCAGCACGTGCCTTGCAATTGGATGCATAACATGTATAAAATGTTTTGCCTTTATAATATGATTTTTTTTTGTATAATTGTTTTTCATTTGTTAAATATATTAATTTGGAATTACACCGCTTCCCACTCACGAACTCAAAACTTTCCGATTGCATTGTTTTATTTTTGATTTTTAATTGTGATTGTTTTGTTAAAGAAGTTTCAAAATCTTCAAGTAAACTAACTGTTTTTATTATACAATTTCACTAAAATTGATAGAATTATTTAAAAAAATTCATATTTAAGAAAATGTCACAACACCCAAATAAATCTGCTTACTTTTCAACAAAATGTCACAACACCCAAACTTTGTTATTTCGGCGATATGAAATAGCATTTGGGCACTTTGTCATTATTTTTTTTTTGGGTTTTGGGCAATATAACAAGATTTGGGCGTTATGACATTTTTGGTTTTGGGCGTTACGCCCTTGGGCGTTCTGCCCTAGCGCCGCCAATTTTATACTGATACAAGGATGGGTGGAAATTTCTATGTTGACTTGGGAATTTGATTCTTAGTCGACTGCTAGGTTAGAGACTTTTTTCTTATATGCGGTTTCCACAATTCAAGTGATTGAACGTGTAGAAAAATTTATATGAAAAGCACTTTAAAACGGACTGCTTTTTATATACATTTTTGTGGACGTTCAATCACTTGTATTGTGGAAACCGCATATTAGTCTTGTAAAACAAAAGCACAATTTTGTTGTGTCTTGGTTTTATTTAAATGTATCTGAGTGTTAACAATAAATTGCTATTTGCAAAAAAATAATATTATTTGTATTAAATTCATCTGCATACCATACATATGTACGGGTAAGTAGCCTATAACATTTAAAAGTTTGCGTGTAAGTATTTGCATTAAAGCCCACCAGTTCATTTGCTGGTAGTGCGTACGCTTTTCTAATGAGAAAATGGTTGCAAAAAAGTTTCAAACTCCCTTATAGGTGTGTTATTTATAGTGTACGGTCTGTTTTTTTATACCTCTTATACCTTTTCGTATTGCTTCCTCGGTGGCTACATATTCGCGCCGTCAACCAACCGCAATGAAGCTAGTAAGGGCAAAAAAAAAAATTGGAAAATGTTCAATAGTTATCCGAAATATTATAAGTAAGACGCCTTTGGAAAATAAATATCGGATTAGTGGCTGGGTTATTGCCCAAATCCCAGGATAGAGTAGTTCTTTTAAACGATTTTTTTTATACCTCACCCACCACCACTGGTGAATGAGGATATGCTTAGTTTGTCATTCCGTGTGAAGCTTTTTTATTATACATCTAAGACCCCATAAAGTATATATATATATGTAAAATTGCTTGCAGTTTGAGATTGAAATCCAGCCAAATCGGTTCAGTAGGATCAGAGCTATGAATTAAAATGTGGAACCACCACCCTAAAAAAATTTTGTTATAAAAACTAAAATGAATGGTGGAATAATGCATGAATGATGAGCAGTCTTATGCGTATAAGACTGCTCCCGGAAAGCAGTCTTATACGCATAAAACCGTATAAAATAACGCCAACATAATAAATTTTAGTAGAATAAGGATAGAAATCACACTGGTAAATTTCGTGAAATCGGTCGATAAATTACCAGAAACTCCATATAAAGCCTACTCTCGGAAAAGAGTTCAGTACGCCTAAAACCGTAATAAAAAAATCCCATCATAAAAGAATTTAGTACTTTACAGTTTTATAGTGCTATAAATCATACTAATAAACTTCGTGATGATCGGTCCATAATTTACCATAGGCCCTATATACAGCCCACTCTAAGAAATTAACTGAATACGTCTAATACCGTAGCAGATATAGATATTGCGGTCAATTCTGTTCCAACTTGGCTCCATATGGCCAAAAAAAATTTCATGCAATTTTGTGATTACGGTCCATAATTTACCTTCGATCCTATATAAGGCAGCCTTCTGAAATTCACTATAAACGCTAAAACTAACTTCACTGCTGTATTGAAATTTATTTGAATTTATGTTTTTTAATACCAGAAATAAGTCTACAGAATTTTGGGATGTTTGATCCATAATTTACTATTGGTCAAAAATAAATTCCCCTCCGTAGAATCATTTTAGTTCGGCTAAAACTGTTACGAATCAAGATATTTTACTCAAGATACCTCAACTTTCTTAAAAGAAAAGCCATTTTAATGCTGACGGCTGTTTTTATAAAGACAAATTAATAATATATAGATATCATATAGAACCCATTCCTGAAAAAAACTAAATGTTGGTGGAGGGTATCCAAGATTCGGCACAGCCGCATATATTACTTTAACTTGTTTGTATTGCGATATATTTTCTGGGTTTGTGATTTGTTGTTTAAAGCCAAATAGCAGGCTTCTTTTCCAGAGCCTAAGGTAAAGATTGTTCTGTAGAAGAATCATGATTAAATATCCCCACATTAAGGAAGTGGGCCTTAACAATTTACTATGACATAAGAGATCTCCATTTTACAAGTAAATTAGTAAGTCCTCAATACATCCCCAGAACTACCGGGTATTATTTTCTTTTTCACTAAAAAACATGTCGTGGATTTAAAAAAACCAAAATGTTGTAGTAGACCAATACACATACATGGAAAACAGATTTACTGATGTGTGGGTGATTCTCTGAAGGATGAGTGTAAGCGAACGTAATAGATAAATTAGTATGATGCAGATTTTGAGTTGAAATGAAACAATGGATCAGTTTTGTTCGACACAAAAAATAAAAAATGTTATATAATAAAATTACTTAGCTATACATACACCTCGAAGTGTAAGAAGGTTTTTTTCAAAATCCTTTATCTTAAACTAAACTCAAATTTTTTATTTCAATGGACATGATTGTAGATTTTGAAAGTTCACATTTCAATTCCGGAAGTTATAAAAATTTGTTTAAGAGTGTGTGAGCAGCTGTCTGCGCAAAACTTCAAACAATTTATCATTCAGGTTTAAGCATTGGAACAGGTTTTTTTGTTTTATTGTA
Organism: Pollenia amentaria; assembly: GCA_943735925.1. NCBI lineage: Eukaryota > Metazoa > Arthropoda > Insecta > Diptera > Polleniidae > Pollenia > Pollenia amentaria. The sequence goes on from OX031008.1 coordinate 162,269,990, forward strand.
AAAAAAAATAAATAAATGTTTTAAACATAAACAGAAGACACGATTTATGCGAGGGTTGCTATTTATGTGTTGAGTCTTGGCTAAACTGATAGTATGTAACAGTTGTTATACCAGATAACACTGATGCTGGATAAAGAACGATTAGCTAGAGATTAAGACATTTTCGCGGGATTAAGACATCCTTGGCCATTAGTTAGACCAGCATCAATAAGATATTGCATAAGCATTCAGTTGTCAAAAAGATTTGTTCGCGTTGGATCCCGCATAATTTGACAGTTGCTCAAAAAGATGCTCGTGTCAATTGGCGCAAATAAATGCTGAAGAAAAACAATTGGGTTAATCAAAAGCTTGGATTTGCCAACTTTTTTTATATTTATATTATATTTTAGATGCACCTCAAGCGGCGTGAAAAAAGTGTTACAAAAATTTGTTTTAGCGAATGCAAAAATTATCATGGAGAATACTTAGAAAAATAATGAACTCATATCAAAATTTTGGGTTAAAGTACACAGAAGAAAATAAAATTTGATTTTAATTAAAAAACTCGTGATATTTATTTAAATATTAATTAAATTTGCACCAATAAACAAATTAATAGTATCAATGAAATATTTTTTGTTATTTACACCATTTTCTGCAGTAATGTTGTTGATATGTGTAAACTATTAATTCAATTGATTAAATTCCCTACAAGAAGACTTTACTAGTAAGTAGTTTTGACCACTATATTGGATAAAGTTTCTATTAGTTTATTAAGAGCAAAATGAAAAAACTAACCGAAACTCTTGTGTACATGTGATTTTGCCTATCTTTCTAACTAATTAATTCCACTCGACTACGTAACATACATATATCTGTTCTGCTTACTACGCAGCTTTATATTAGTTAGTGATCGCGTAAATAATGGCTAACACTACCTGGTTAGACATAACGTAAATAGAGGTCAGCACTAACTAGTTATTCAAAGCGTAAAAATTGGTTAGTACTAACATTTATAAAATAATGTTTTTTTTTTATTTTAGTTTTAAAATAGTTTTTATTAAAAAAAATATAATCAAGCAGGCTTTATTTAAGTATGTAATAGGTGTGGGTGCGGGACCAGGTAACGTAATTTATGTGGCTGACCTCACATGGGTCTGGATTTCGTTTTGGGATCTTATTTATAAAAGTTCTTTTGTAATGGTGGTAAACGTACTCATTACCAATTAATTTCTCGTAGATCATATAAAGAAATATTATTTTGTTAACAACTTGTGACTAAAAAGCCAAATATTTACGTGAATACATACTTGAAAGGTCATCAGGATTTTAAATATTTGTTATAATTTGCTCCTTTATTATCATTACCAAATCTTTAACGAGTATCCCGGCCAAAGCAACCACCCGAATGACCGCTACCTGTTGGAAGACCACTTCTTTTAACACGACTGTTTCGTACATGACCTGTTATTTCCAGAAAATCTTCCACCACGTTTTCTGGAGCCGCCATCAGTACTCCATCCTTTACTTTAATATACGTAGTTGCAAAGGAGATAAGCAAATTAATTTTTTAACTTAACATGGCAAATAACTTTTGTAATATTTAATTTAAACCACATAACTAACCTTTAAACAATTCAACTTTTTTACAAGAATCGACAGGCCAAGCGTATGAAAAAATTATATAAAAAAATTGGCATTATTTAGGTTGTGTTATTTGTTAGATGTTAGAGTGGAGCAACGAATGTAACATTGTTGCAAGTGTGTTAGTAAATTGTTTTTTTTTTAGTTTTGGTTATGCATTTCTTGTAGAGTTGTTAATTAAAACTAGGGATGTAACGAATACCGATACCGAAATGTTGACGATACTTCAGATTTTCAAATATATCGATATCTGCGATAATTTACTGTCGATAAAAGTATTATCTTTTTACATTTTTTAGAGTTTTTTTGATCAAACAATTTAATTTTCTATGCTTATTTTTTGTATAACAACTAAGAGAAATAACGCATTGAAAAACAGAGCATAATAAAACAGAATAATGAAATCTTTTGTTTTAATTTTTAGTCGTTTGGCTTTGCACGATAGCACAGGAGTATGTCAAATATTTCAGACAAAACCTTAAATTTTTTGGTTTTGATTTTGTAAAAAATTTTGATGCAATATTCGTGCTAACACTTAAAATGTCGATCACAATTTGACTGCAGAAGTGACGGATTTTTATCGCATCGCTCATATAAAATTTCTGGTATATAAAATTTTCTAAAAAAAAGTTTTAAACTAAAAAGTTAAAAGTTTGGCAAGCTACCGATTTTATTTAGAAGTTTGTAGATGGCCAAGGGCTTTAACACAGATTAGTTTAAAAGCTCACAAGTAAGTACTTTGAGTTTCACATCCAAATTAGGCCATGCTTCTTATTTATCACCTTTTTAATGATCTATATTATTAAAACAATAAAAATAAAAAAATCTTATGAAAAAATAGTAACAGTTATTATTGAAAACATCGAGCAAATATCCAAAAAAAAAAAAAAAAAAAAAAAAAATTAATTAAAACAGCGGTCTTCTGGTACTTCACCTTAGCACTCAGGCTGGATTTTTGAGATCTCACTTAAACTAGGTTTAGTTAATCTGAAAACATATTTGTGCCACCATTACCAAGTTTGAATACAACATTTTGGCCGAACAGCTGTGAGGTTTTAAATATATAGTAGGTTTTGAAAATTAATTAATTTGAATTTTCTATGAAAATTTTCATTAATAAAGAAAATTTTCAAATATAAAGACAGTTTTTTTAAATAAATAAAATATTTAATATTTGAATAATTGAATTATTAAAAGTTATACGGAATAATAGCTAAATAATTTAAAAGATAATTACAATTTAATTCACGCGAAAGAAATTCAGTGATAAGGTAAATTTTTTGTTGGCCTTAGGCTTTGCTATACGTAATTTTTTTTTTTTTTATATGTGAACATTTACAGCCTGTTTTTAGAAAATGAAAATATTTGTTCGTTCGTAAAAAAAACGAACGAAAACTTTTTTAGGTTTTCACAAAATTAAAACACATTTTATGTGAGTGACTGAAAAAGCTTTAATTTTTTCCACACACGTTTGGTTCTTATAAAATGAACATCTTCGTAATAAATGAACACAAATGCCAAAATAAGATGATAAGTAAAAGGCATTCGTTTAAAAAAATAAATAAAATAAATAGAAAATAAAAAGGATATTTTACTGAAAGAACCCTACATTATTTACAATATTATTAAGATTTGTGTATCTATATATATGTATATTTATATAGAATTGTTACATTATTGACTGATTGGTTTATGATCGCACAGCCTAAACGCCTGAAGCTGGACTCTTCCCAAATAGATCCACTTAAACGGGATTTTTGTAAAGTCGAATGTTTAGGGGGTAACAAGGGTAAATTCGGTAACCTTATATTTCCAAAACGTAGAGAGATACAATGAAATGTAATACCTATCGTTGTCTTTAAAAAAATAAGTGGACGAGTTTCTGGTACTTTTTTAAAATTTTGCTCTTTCAGGGAGTATTTTGGTACTTTTTTGTCATCCCCCTATCTTTTAAGCCAATAAACATAGAAATAAAAGTTATATCACATTCAAAACTTATCTAAACAATGCAAAGCCAAATTTGGCACTTTTTCGAAAATCAAACGTTTAAGGGGCGAAATTGGCAATTTCTTTTTTGGTACTTTGAAGAGACTCAAAATTAAGCTGCAAGGTCCTGAGTGATTATCATCCCATAAGATAAAAAATGTTAGTAGCAGAACTATAACCTTAGGCACACAAATATGATCATAAAAAAAGGGCCGGACAAAGTAGCGAATTAAATGCTAGCGTTTTACCAAGTTAAAACCTAGAAAAATAAACATTGGCATAAAAATATGCTTACGAAAGAAGAGGAGACGTTAATAAAGTAGCTAGTTAAATGCTACTAATTACATAGATATGTATTTATAGGTTCAAAAAATTCTAGAAACAAGTATGTACATAAGTATGTATGTATGTGTGTATGTAAGTTCTTCCATATGTTTATGAGTTACATTCGATAAACGATTTTCGCTGGCTATCGAACATCGACTATCGAATGTTAATTTGGTATTATGAGTTGGCAGTACTATCGAAAATTTCGTTGTGCATCGAATTTTTCAACGAAAACAAATTTGCTTTCGACGGTGTACAAATTTTAAAAAAAATTGTTGAAAATGTAAGTTCTTGTTAATTTATTAGTTTTGGTGTGCAAATTCCACATTCTTAATTATTTTTGGTTATTTTATGCAGGTCTAAAGTCGACAGTAGTAAACAGCAGTTGGAAAAGCTTGTTTCCATTATGGAACAAAATCCTTTGTTGGCAACAGGAATTTTTACAAAAGTTCAGGCCAGTTCCAGTAAGCGTTCATCTTCATCAGATGAATCATCGCACCATAATTCCGTCGTATATTAGTTGTATTTTTTAAATTTGTTAACAAAAATTTTTTATTTAATGTGAAAGCTGATAGAAAATGTACTACTGTGAATAAACTAAATCACAATAGTACTTTTTTATCGAATGTGTGCCATAATACCAAATGAAAATTCTTTCGACCAACTAATTCGACTGCTGTCGAAAATCGAATAAAGTTCATAATAGGCACCTAAAAAATTAGTGCTATCACGAAAATACCTTCACCATTTCTATATGTTGATGTGTAGCAAAAAATCGTCTTCATATATTGCGTTTATTTATTGCAATTTCTGTAAACATTTTAATTCAACATTTTTAGTTTTAACATTTACTAACATTTTTTTATAGAAGTTTTTGTTTTTAAATTTATAATTTATTTTTGTAAACAAAAGCCAGGGTTAACCTTGAACACAAAATCCTTAGATGCAAAAAGCTTAAAAAGGTACAAAACTAAACGCATTGGCAATAACGTTATTTAACGATAGATAAAAGCTCTATTTATGTCAAACATGAATAGACGAAAGCTTTTAAATGTTTTTTAAAAACCATATTTAAAACGTTTTCATTTTAATACGAAAACTTCAAGTGAGAATACTTGTGTTTTACAAAAACAGGCTGTTAACTAGCAAAAAAATATCATATATATGAAAAGAAAGAGCCGTTTGTATTTGCCAAATTGTATCAAAAGGACAACGAACTATAAGAGTACCCTTCGTGGGGGATTTTCCCAACAGAGCCGAGGGATTTTCCCGCCGAGCTGGGCTTGGCAAATTTCCATTTTTAAACTGATCGTTGCATTGCATTAAATAGTTGCAGATTTCCATTTGATAACTGATAATTCTTATAAAATGAACTGGTGTTTTTTATAAAAAAGTGGTTATTTGAATTGGCAATAATTTAAATGGTATCAAGCTATTATTAACGTTAAATGTCGTGATTTTGATATTCAAATTCAAATATTTGTGTTTTTCAATTTTTTTTTTTTTTTGTTTAAAATTTATATTTAGAAATTTAAAAGTGTTTTACTCGCTAACATCACAAACAATTATACAAATCTTCATAATCTTTCCAATTTAAAGTGGAGTAACAAAATACCTTAAAGCGAGACTCGTAAATCAGGCCTGAAAACAACGAGGGACATCCGGTGAGTTTGGTTAAGTTTTATTTTAAATTGGAATTTTAATACACTTAAATTTTTAATACCCTCCACCACCACTGTGGTGAATGAGGGTATACCAAGTTTGTCATTCCGTGTGAAACTTTTTTGTAATACATCTAAGACCCCATAAATTATATATATTCTGGCTCCTTGAGTAATTCCAAGTCGATTTAGCCATGTACGTCTGTCTGTCCGTCTGTTGAAAACACACTCACTTTCGAAAAACGCAAAAGAAAAGAACAAACTTGGTCTCAAATTGCTCGTAGTTATCCTAAGCAGTTTGGGATTGAAATCCAGCAACATTGGTTCAGTAGGATCAGAACTATGAATCAAAATGTGAAACCACCACCCTAAAAAAATGGAAAAATTTTGATACAAAAACTAACATAAAAGGTGAACTAATGCACGGAATGATATAAAATTTAACTGCAAATCATACTGGTAAATTTCGTGAAGATCGGTCCATAATATCCATAGGCCCCATATAAACCCTACTCGCGGAAAACAGCTAAGTACACCTGAAACCGTAATAAATAACACTATCATACTAAAATTTGATACGTCGCAGTTTTATAGGACCAAAAATCACACTGTAAAATTTTTTGAAGATCGGTCCATAAATTTCCCTAGGCCCCATATAAACCCTACTCTCGGAAAACAGTTTATTGTGCCTAAAACCAAATAAAGCCCGCTTTGGGAAAATAATTAAATTCGCCTAAAACCATAACAGATTAAGATATTGCGGTAAAATTTCTCCCATCTTAGATTCATATGGCCAGAAAAAATATCATGCAATTTTGTGAAATTCACAGTTAACACAAAAACTAATTACACTGCTGTATTGAAATTTATTCTAATTTATGTTTTGTAATACCAGAAATTAGTCTTCAGAATTTTGGGATGATTGGTCCATAATTTACCATAGGTCCAATACAAATTACCCTCCTAAATATTTTTTTTAGTTCGAATCATGATATTTTCTCAAGCCAGGAGGGTATCAAAGATTCGGCTCAGCCGAATATAGCACTCTAACTTGTTTTTTCTTTCTTTTGGTTTTCCATTTTATTTTAAAAACAAGTGGAAACACATGGATTAAAGAGAAAAATAAATAAAAAAAAAATTCTAAAAAAGTTATTTATGTTTTTATAAATGCATATTATTATATTATTATTTTTTTTTTCCAAATTTTGATATTACACTTGATTTTAGTTGCAATTATGATAATAGTTGCAAGGTGGGAGGGTATAGAAAATCGAAAGGGCAACATTTGTTCCTTTTTTTTTTGTTTTTTTTTTATTTGGAGTAGTTAGATCTGGTTATTTTATTTTAGTTACATATATTTTTTTCGACGTGTTTGCTACCTAAATTTAAAAATTTATGAAGCGAACCGAAGCCTATCTCAAGGGAAACAAGAACCATCCCAAATTTCCCTGAGCACGGCCGGATTAATAGGTAGCCCAGCTTCCTGAGAGGTAGGGCCATCAGTGGTGGTTCGTCACACAGCTTAGTTTTGATTAAAATATTGGTCTTTAATGAAATAAAAAAAATGACGTTTCGCTGGAAAAATCCGTGTTTCAGACTACGTTTAACTAAGTTTAAACTTAATCCAAATCTCAAAAACCCGGCCTAAGTATTATTGCTTTACTAAAAGAAATAACAAGGTTATAGATTTTGTTGCCGAAATTTTCCACTGTGCATAGTTATGAAATGTTCTCTCATTGCTTAATCTTGTAGGTATTTGCGCGTTTTAAGATTTTTCTGCTTTTTTCATTAATTTTCACTTAAGAGATTAGAGCCAAACTTGAAAAAAGTGGAGCAGCAAGATTTAAGTTTTCATATGAAATTTGAGGCATCTGAGAGACTATTTTCCACTGCAAGTCCGGTTCAAACGGATTTCGGAAATCTACTATTTCTGTTAAAGCTTTTATATAAGTTTGTCATTGTATTTTCAATAATTCGAATCTTAGCATACATATATATTCTTGTTCCTTATGAGAAGCGGAGTTTATTAAAGACGTCCGCTTATTCTTCCATCAGTTTGTCTGTCGAAATAGGGTTTCCCCATATGATGGGGGCTAAGTTGTTATATATTAATATCACATATAGTTCGGAATAGTTTGATAAATCGGTCCACACAAATGCCAGAGATATGAACAAAAAACCACGACAGCCCCCATTTTTTAGCCATAAAATGTATCTTGTTTAGTCTATAATCTATGAAATTTCCCGATATAATGGCTTAGGCACAATAGCGCCTAAACCTATTGCAAACTGAGAGAACCAAATTTGCCCTAGATATTTACAAATCGGACCATTATTTCACCTGGCCATACTAGTATAACGCTCCCTTATAGAAGATTTGGGATTTTTAATACTATGGTGAAGGGTAAATATGATTCGGCACAGCCGAAAATAGCACATTTGCCTGGTTTAAATCTTATTAATATCAATTTCAAATATTAATATCTTACGATGGTATTTTGAATTCTTAAAAAATTACTCTACTTCAGTTTTGTTAATTTTAACTTGAATTCAAATTCAATATTCCTATCGATATCTCCGATATTTGCTTTTGAATATCGGTATCGTATCGTTACATCCCTAATTAAAACTGATTTTATATTTGATTAATGGTTTAATTGGCGGGAATTTTTTCTGTGTATTCGTTGAATCTATCTGAACCCATCAAACTGGCACTATAAGATCTGAAAATTGGATTCATCAAACTTGAGAATTTTTCTATCTTTTAGATAATTAGCCAATTTCTTAAAATATATACTTTATAATTCCCATGTTATGGGCCATTAATAAGTTTTTAAAATCCTTAAATTTTTTCTCATTTGTTTTTCAAATATCGAACAAAATTTTTAATAGATGTCACCGAAGTTATTCAGTTAGATAATTTTGATCAAATCTTCAAGTAGTTTTTAAAACTCTAAGACAATTTCGCAAGAACTTTCTTTGAAATTAAATCTATCGTTAAAAAAGTAAGAAAGTATAAACAAACAATTTGTTGCCTTGCAACACATATATAGAGACAATGTTTCGGGAGTGCAGCGTTTGTGGGACCCATCGGAAACTATGGACCCGCTGGAACAAAATTATGCTATCAGGTTAAGATTCATGTAAAAGTTATTTGTGTCGAATATTATTAAGATATATTTACATATAAATGATCTGCAGGTGTTCACGAACAGATGGCTAAGAAGAATTTTAATGATGGTTTGGCCTGTGACAATATCTAAGAGAGATCTTTGGACTGCGAGAGGACAATCCCCCTGGAAACCAAATACCTAAGACGCAAATGGAACTTGTTTCTAGATACGCGCGATACTGTGATTGACTGGAATCTACAGGGAAGCCGAAGAAGAGAAGGCCCGCACATACATGGAGAAGACAACTCGACAGTGAAATTACTCGGATGATGAAGCCCTTATAGATCCGAACGGCAGTTATTTGTTATGACCAGGGAAACTAGAAATATGCTCTAAAACCCCGTTTTATGCGCATTAAATATGCAGTAAAACATCGAACATATACCCTAGAAATTTTTAAAAATATGCCCATTCAAATTCAAAAAATACCCATTTGAAAACAAAATATTCAACAATTTAAAAACATTTGCATTTAAAAAAAACAATCCTAAAATTATAATCGGTATACCCCAAAAGCCAGACGAGATTTTACCCTACTTGGAAATGATGGGCAGTCATGAGCTCACAACACCAAAGTTAAATTTTGAGGTTAAAATCCATATGAGAGTCATTTGTGGCGAATTATATCGATGCATTACCATCCATATGAGATCTTTTGTCTAAAAGCGAATTAAAGTTATTTATAGATGGAAACTTTGGGCAAATGCGAACCGATTCGAAAAGATTTTAATTTGCAGTAAGATGTTTTTCCGTAGAATTTTATCTAAATACCAACATAATTAGATGGCTTACGGACAGAAGTTTTTATGGTTAATAAGTGAAATTATAGACCGATTCTCACCATTTACATAGACTTCGTCCTTTTTTTTTACAGTACAATTATAATATATTTGACAAATTTAATATAATTATCGACACAATTGTAACTTGTACCTTGCGCACAAAGTTAACATGGACAGACAACCAGCCAAACGGATGTATGTACATCGTTAGATCACATTAAAAAGTGATTCTGAGTCGTTCGGCTTACTATGTATTACATCGATAAAAACGTATATAATTGCCTTTTCCTTAAATTTTGCTTATATAGATATACAGTTTGAAAGTATAAAATATCATTTGTCTTTAATGACAACCTGCTTTGACTTACAATTTTAGAGTAAAAATTAAATGTAGATGACGAATTTAAAGCAACATAGATATGCAATACAGAAAAACCAGAATTTTGAAAAAAAAAAATTTTTTTAATTGCTGCGCAAGCTCTTGTAAGCATCTACATAATTTAGCATGTATCAAAATATGCCTTCAAACGGCAAAATATGCTTTATGAACTTAAAAAATGCTGCATTAATGCTCTTTTAACTAAATGATGCAATAAATTTTGGAAAGGGTAAAATATTCAAAAATATGCACTAACAAATCGATGCCAAAATTCGTAAAAAGCTCTAAAACAGATAAATATATTGTTTCTGTCTTCATTGGTCGCACAAGGAAAAACATGCAATTGTATATTTATGGTTTTCTTGTTATGACCCTATGCTTCACGTTGGAACAGCGGGAATAAATATATAAAAGTTCTTTGTGCCAAATATTTTTTAGATATATTTATCTTTATGAGATTTATTTTCCGTGATTTTATCAGGGGGGCTTATATGGCACCTATGGCTAATTTTGGACTTACGAGCACAACATTTTTTCATGAAATTGCTAAGGTAAAAGCTATTGTCGCCAATTTTTATGTGAATGCCAACATTTATTAGGAAGATATGGCCTTAAAAGCCATTTAAGAGAGTAGTATTTGTATGGAGCTTGACCGCAACGTCGCGCTTCACCGAGTATACTTTCTAACTTCAATTTTATTTTTTTGTTTTGAGGCTTATTTATTATAACAATAATATAATGTCTTCACATTGATGATACCACCCTAATATCAGAATTGTGAAATCAATGGTATTACAAATGTCATCAATGAGGCAAAAAGAGCAATCAATCCAATGACGTACATCATCATAAAATGTTGTCATATTTTATGCGTCATCTATAGTATGACTACAGTGGCATGAATTCGATATAACATTTTGTGTATTATTACCATTATTTTAATGTTAAAACAGTAAAATGAGATGAAAAAATTCCCATATTCAATTTTTTTATATTATTTTGGTAAAAACACTAACTGTCAGGCCCACAATGTCGACAAGAACATTTCTTTCGCATATTTATATTGAAAACAATAATAAAAAACTGAAATTTGTTTTTTTTTTCAATATTAATATTTGAAAGAAATGTTCTTGTCGACATTGTGGGCCAGGCAGTTAATTTCCAAAGTAGAATGATTACGAAAACAAAGGGGGGAATACAACAACAGTGAAACAAACATGTGTGTAAATAATAATATTTTCTCAATTTGACTTAACCCTGCGGCCACACGATCAACATTTTGTTGGTAGTCTTTTACATATACTGTTTGTCAAAATTAACATAAATTCAAAGCTGTGACGTAGACTGCACGCAATTTGTAAGCAATTTACTTTCAAGATATCATCAAGAACAATTTATAAAAACAAACGAAAAATTTGCTTACTAAACTTGTAATCAGCTGTTAAATTGAACGTAAAATTTACCAACTAATGGAAAGTTAAAACTCAGAGCAATCTCGTGGTCAATTTAAAAAGTGTGAGTGTGTTAGTAAAAAACATGAGAGTGAGAGCAAATTGAAAGGAATTGAAAGACAAAAATTAATCGTGTGGCCTCCAAGTAAGTCAATTCCAATGGCTCAATTTAATGACAGCTTGAAGCTAATGAGTGCTTTCTCCGATGTTACTGAGTCATTTATGTGATGCCAATGTGTCATCCCATTGATGACATAATTTAAATTTTTGACCCTGAAGAGAATTTGGCTAATTGATGTTAAGGCTGACATCACAATGATTAAACGTGTCATGGAGTCAAAAACGAAGACACTTGTTATAGTACTGATGTCAAAATACATCAGCGTTATGACGCCTTTTCTAACACTGTATCAGTATAGTAATGTTACCTAAATGCAACTGATGCGCTAACATCACTTTTTGAATTGCATGGCCAATATATCGCTTATTTACTTCAACAACGTCATAACTCAAAAAATGAAATTTTGGAGTTAGTGATGCAGAATTGTTCGCTATGCTTTTCTTTATAAAATTCAACTTTATATATTTTATACTTTTCCCGTTTGAAGAAAATGTATCTTAATTTTTCTATGTGGTTAAAGCAAATTAAAAACTTTAAACGCGTTTTTTTCGAAAAGGTTTTTTTTTTTATTTATGACGTTGTTGAAGTAAATGAGCGATATGTATATAATCTTTGTGTTACGCACTGAATCATACCAACTACTTAACTTATTATACAAACAAACATACTTAGAACTTTTAAAATAAATTATAAGTAATAACTAACAGCGTTGATATTGCCAGATTGTATAAGTGGGCGTGTCACCTCCCATATAAAGAAAATATAGATTTCTGTATATGTATATGGTAAAAGTATCCAAATTTGGCACAAATACTTTGGTTGTCAATACACAACATTTGTAAAAATATGGACTGGATTGGGTAAGTGGACGTGGCACCTCCCATACAAAGGCAATATAAAATCTACATCTTTGGTCATTGATATGCGAGATCTGTATTTAATAAATTTTACTTTTTTGATTTCAAAGGGGTAGGGAAGCGTACTGGTTTTGGCTAGTAATGTTAACAAATGGTTTTAATTTAAATAACGAAAGGCTTTTATATGATATAAACTGGGCAATGACGTTATAAATTGATCGTTAAAGTTTGAAAGTAAAAATTTATTCTGTTCTTTTTAACACATTTAAAAAAAGCTTGTTTTTTAAAAATGTTTTTTACTTTTAATTAATTCAAATGGATTTTTATATATTGCCATTATGCGTATGGACGCTACCAATATTTTTCATAGACCAAACGGTCATGTCCTTAGTGCCCATAAATGATATACTAGTTATGTTAACATTAAATTAAATGTACACGTAAATAAAACACATTTTTCGATATGGTCACCTTCTACAAAACTATTTTTAACGAAAAATGTATAAACATATTATGGTTAATTTAACCTTTATGCTGATAGCTACATACCTGGGTATGTTTTAAATAAAAAAGAAAAGCTGTGTCTCTAAAAATGGCTATCATATCGCTCCGAAATTTTATGATATCCACATTCGAAGTGTTTTCTAACATATTCTGACGTTTGAATAAAATTAGACGAATCAGACCATGGATGTGGTCATTTTATGATTACTACCATACCTGGGTATGTATATGAAAACAATTGAAATAAGATTATTGGCATGTTTATTTCATAAGATTTAAGAGTTTTACAAATCTGCTTAAACTCCCGCTTTTTAAAGTATTCGTGCACAAAAATAAATTAAAGCAGGAAAAACACAAACAAAATACAAATTAAACAACAACAAAACAGGAATATACGTAACGTGTGAATTCGCATATAAAATGTGCTTGTATACCCGGGTATGCTTGCTGTTAACGTAAGTATAATTTTTTAGCTGTTGACATAAAGTTTAACCATATTGGTGTTACCGGCAGCCATATTATGATTAAATTAGAACTCCATCAAGAAGCCACAACCATTGTATGGTTGCCTCCAAGCATGTTATGATTTATTATAACAAAAATTGCTTTAAGTATAATAGTGTGGTTATTTTTTATAGCCATAACAATTTGTTCTTGGAAAAGAGGAAAATGTCGTTGTCATTGTCAATGTCATTGTTATTTGTATAATATTTTTAGCTTTTCTAAAGCCTTTGGAAAAAGTTTCCTGACGAGCTGGCCTAAGCAACCAGCGAAATGCGTATAGGAACTAGCTTTCCCTCAACAATAAATTTCAGTGATTTTATCAAATATAAAAAATTGCAAATTTAGAACGTCATACGAGATCAATAAGTCCGTGAGTTTTTGAATGAAACACTTTTTTATAAAAACAAAATTAATTTTTAACATAATCTCCTTTTAGCTCAATACACTTAGTCCAACGTTTCTCCAATTTGTGTATCCCTTCCAAAAAATAGGATTTTTCGAGGTCCATAAAATAGGCATTTGTTTGACCAATAATTTCATCGTTAGAGCTAAATCTCTTTCCACCGAGCCATTTCTTTAGGTTCGGAAATAGGAAATAGTCACTGGGGGCTTAATCCGGCGAATATGGAGGATGAGATACCAATTCGTAGCCAAATTCATCTAATTTTGAGATTGAGACTGCACACGTGTGCACCCGTGCATTATCTTGATGAAAAAGAACTTTTGATTGGCCATATGGGGCCGTTTTTTTAAATCCTCGTTAAATCGGGCCAATAAGTTGGCATATCGGTCCTTTGAAGTTGTCACACGATTGTGTTTATGGTCTTGCAGACAGCTTTCTTTAACCCAGATGATCATTTAAAATCGAAGCCACATTGCCATATGAAATGTCTATGGCATCAACAATCTCACACACTTTTACTCTTCGATCGGCCAACACCATATCGTGAATTTTTCCGACATTTTCGGGTGTAGTGACTTCAATTGGCCGTCCAGAACGGTCAGCGTCATTTGTACTTGTGCGACCACAACGAAAGTCAGTTAACCACTTTTCTAACATTAAAATCGATGCTGCAGAGTCCCCATAGTATTTATCAAGCTTTTCTTTGGTTTGATTGACGGTTTTTTTTTCGCAAAAAATAATTAGTCAATTCACAAGGTATCCTAACATGTCATATTGTCAAAATGTCCTAATATTTCACAATGGTTTAAAAATATTGTTGTATGGCTCAGCCGCTCAGCGCTGGACTTTTCTGATTAATTACGACAGCACAATAAACACAGCAAGCAACGTTCTATTTATTTAAGACACTTTTTGTTAACAAACCAACAACAATATTTTTAAACCATTGTGAAATATTTGTGACAATATGACATGTTAGGATACCTTGTGAATTGACTAAATGATTAATGAGCACTCGAAATTCACTTTTTTCCATTTTTAAAAAAAATCCACGAGGTTGTATGTTTTGAACAGCTGTTAAACGCAAAGTAAATGACGGAAATTGCTCAAAACTTGACAGTAGTCTATTAACAGGTGCTACTTGATGGGAGCAGTGTTGCATTTCATATAACTACGAGGGAAGTTCGAGAAGACACGGACTTATTGATCCGCCCTCGTACATAAATCTTATTAACACAAAATCTTTAGTTGCTAGCATATTATTGTCATTGTTTACAATAGCATATTCAAAGTCAACCATATTATGGTTGTGGCTTCTTGTTGGAATACTAATTTAACTATTATTATTTGTCGGTGACAAAAATAAGGTGAAAGTAAGAACATTTCTTTCTTCATTCTAGACATGACCTTTAATTCTAGGGCATGGCTCATACTGTCACGAGCTTGGCCAAAAATGGTTCAAGTCGATGTAGGAAATATTATTTATTAGTTTACTTTATTTATTGCAAACACTTCTATTAGTGCAAACGTAAACTATTACCTAAGAGTTTTACGCAGGTTGCACCGTGGTAGATTAAGGGGATAACGTAAAAGGTCATATGTGTATGTTACAGTTAACATTTAAACGTGTTCTCGTAATAGCGAATATACTTGTAATAGAATTGAAAGCTATGTATGTATTTGTAAATGCAACACTGTTATTTTTTATCCAAATTTCAGTTCTATAGTAAAGTGTGGATATTTATGCATAAGTCAGCTTCTATAGAAAATTAAAAGAACAACTTTCGATATCACTTTTTAAATTTTTTGATATTTTATTGCTACAGCTAAGTTTTTTTTCATACATAAATTTCAGCTACTGCTGATTGCTTTTACCAGTTTTGTAAACGTTTTTAGTGTCAACAACATTACAGATTTGTGAGTTAGTGGTTAGAGAATTGAGGAAAAGTAATGTAACTCTAGTGTGCCGAAAAAGAAAGAAAAACTAAAATTCTTGCTTTTAAAAATTAGCAATAACTGGGCTAAATACAGACTTAAAGTTGTATCCTTGGTACTAGTATTCGCAACAAATATTCGTCATCAGAAATAGAACACATTGGTGTACATGAAACGATATTATTGAGGAGACCGAAGTTCGTCGTGCGCAACAAACTTGGCGAAAGGTTTATTACTTTTTTTTAAGCAGCCAAACGACAAATAAATTGGGACAGGGTGACCGTTTTTTATTAGACTCTCTTAAGTGTTTTTGAAAATAACGTTTCTGGCCTTATTAAATCTCATTAAGATGTTAATATCTAGATAAAATTCGGTACAAATAACTCTACATATGGTTTTGCTTGCCAGACTATTTTTTGTATTTGCGTTTAAAAAATATGTCTAAAAAGTTTTACACACTATAACACAGTTTTACTGTCCACTGTACTCTACACGTCCTCAGGACGACTGTGGAATTAAATTTAGATATCAAACGAATATATCTTGTTACAATATCCTTATGAAAAATTTTATTTTTTCATTGGATAGTTTCTCTTGTTGAATTTTGTAGTTTTATTCTTTAAAGGTTTTTGTTCTGGTACTTACCAAAATTTATTTTACCCATTAGTTTTGAAAAGTAAAGACGGTGTTACTCTTACATATACGTCTACTTTGCTGGTCAGGGGGAATATTAACGTGAAAAAATGTTCGCGGGGAAACAGTAACCCTATAGTGAAATTTTTTTCCCCACGTAAAAACAATATATTTTACTTAGTTTTTTATACCCTCCACCACCACTATAGCGGTGAATGAGGGTATACTAAGTTTGTCATTCCATGTGAAACTTTTTTATTATACATCTAAGACCCCATAAAGAATATATATTCTGGCTCCTTGAGTAATTATAAGTCGATTTAGCCATGCCCGTCTGTTGAAAACATGCTCACTTTCGAAAAACGCAGAAGAAAAGAACAAACTTGGTCTCAAATTGCTTGTAGTTATCTTAAGCAGTTTGGGATTGAAATCCAGCAACATCGGTTCAGTAGGATCAGAACTATGAATAAAAATGTGGAACCACCACCCTAAAAAATTTATAATTTTGATACAAAAACTATCATAAATGGTGGAATAATGCACGGAATGATATAAAATATTGCAGAAATTCGCTTTATGCACCTACAATTCATATTGTTAAATTTCATGAAGATCGGTCAATAATTGACCATAGGCCCCATATAAACCCTACTAGCGGAAAAGAGTTTAGCACGCCTAAAACCGTAATAAATGATGCTATCATAATTAAATTCGGTACGGTACAGCTTTATAGGACCAGACAACAGACTGTAAAATTGTTTGAAGATCGGTCCATAATTTGCACTTGTTCTCATATAAACCATACTCCCGGAAAACAGTTTAGTACTCCTAAAACCGTAATAAATAAGGCTATCATAATTAAATTCGGTACGGTACAGTTTTATAGGACCAGAAATCACACTGCCATATTTCGTGAACATCGGTCCATAATTTACCCTAGGCCCCATATGAACCCTACTCTCGGAAAACAGTTTATTGTTTCTAAGACCAAATAAAGCCCACTTTTGGAAAATAATTCAATTCGCCTAAAACCATAACAGATATAGATATTTTGGCCAGAAAAAATATCATGCAATTTTGTGAAAATATCATTCAATTTTGTGAAAATCACTGTTAACGCTGAAACTAATTACACTGCTGTATGAAATTTATTCTAATTTATTTTTTGTAATACCAGAAACCAGTCTTCAGAATTTTGGGATGGTTTGTCCATAATTTACAATAGGTCCAATATAAATTACTCTCCTTAAAATCATATTAGTTCGGCTTAAACTTTTACGAATCATGATATTTTACTCAAGCCAGTTCAAAGTTCTTACAAAAAACGCATAAGACTTTCTTATTGTCGGCCAATAGTTTAGTATAGCTGACGTTCGTTTTTGTCAAGATTAGTAAATAATACGTTAAAAATTCATGGGAACAAAATTCCACTTGTTATTCACGATATGTGTGATTATGTGTTTTCACTTTCTTTTAAGACTAACTACTCATCGTGAGTTACTAGAACCTACCCAATGGTATAGTTATGTCATTAGTTCGTTTTCAACCACCAGAACCGTAGGGTATGAAATAAAGTATTTATACGTGATTGTATGAATAATATTTCACAAAGTTTTGTTTTTAAGTTGTTCTTCTATTTGTGGCCTTTTAACTTGTAGACTTCTTAATGCATATACGCACACATTCGGCTCCACACAAATCCACATAAATAATAAAAATATGATTGTAACCACATGTACTCGTATGTGTGGGTCATAGTGCAATGCTCATATCATATTATACGCATCCTTGGTATCCTTAGATGCTGTAATATGTAGTATAAGTATCCTGTAAGAGGATTTTAAGTGTTTAACACAAAATACTCTTGTAAAATTTTATTTCACATACAATCCTACAAAACAAAAGTATATTTCATTTTATTTAAGTAAAATTTATAAGATAAAAAAACGAAGCCACATAAAGAAAAATAATTAAGATTATGAGTTTTTCAAAATTAAAAAAGTAAATAAAATGGAAACAATAGTTCACAAGGGATAAAAACTTCCTTTGAGAACTGAAATGTTGTTTTATAATATTGTGTTATAATCAATATTGTTTTAAAAGTAATAATTTTTTTTTATTTAAGCCATCAAGTTTAACTTCAAGTTACTTTGCAAAAATAGCCATTTGCGATCACTTAATTAAAAAAAAATTCAGAAGAGAATTAAAAAATGCTAAATTTGCGATTAGTATTAATCACGCTCTTTTTCCACTATTTGGAATGTAAAAATATATTTTTTTTACAAAAATTGAGGTGATAGCAGATGCTGACTCATTTTCAATATTAAATAATCTGAATGTATTAGGGTAATCATAATTATAATCGGTTAATCGCGCGATTAATTAACCGAGGTTTTGGTTTAATGACTTTAATAAAATTTTCTTATAAATTAAGTCATTTCATTAAATAAAAATGCAAAATTTGTTTATTATTAATAAAAAAAAAACAACAAAATGACATTCTTCAACTAAAAAGAGCAGACAAAAAAATAAGCACAGCCGCGAATAACGTTGTAAGTTACAAAAGTATTATTTTTCAGGAGAGCAAAAATACGGTTTTATACGGCAGGATTGTTTTTTATTTTAATTTTTTTTTTTTATATTATCAAAAATGATGGCAATAAAAATTTTAATGCAAAATATTAAGAAAATTTATCTTTAAATTACATGCCTCATTACAGTTTACAATTTTTTTTAGTGGAAAAACGTTTCATAACCGCAATCGCGATGTCATTTAAAACTTTTTTTCCACTACGCAATCGGCTTTTAAAACGTTATTCAATCAATTTGTTAGTAACTTACAACTAGAGTTTGTTCCCGGGAATTCCCGGGGAATTAGTTGCGGGAATCCCGGGAAATTTTGAAGTAAATTTTTTTTTTAAAACTTTAGTAAATCTATGTCGGACTAGTGTCTTTAGTAGTTTAATCCAACTTAATTTCACCACAATATTTAAAGTTACTACAGTTTAAGGCGTATTAAGCTTATATTTAAGAATGGGCTTTATATAGATAGGGCCTATGTTAATTATAGGCCAATCTTCACGAAATTTTTTTTCTTGTCTTAACACACTGAAGTGTAAATTTTTAAATAATATTTTAAGGTTTTGCAGCTAAGGGCGTAGTAAAATGTTTTCCTAGATTGTGCTTTATATGCGGCATTTCAAGTAATTTTGAGTCTTATGAAAGTAGAATATGCTAAATTGCACCACAAAAGCAGTATTCGTTACACTTTTAGCCATACTTACATGATTTACCAAATTGGTCTAAGCATGGAGCCGTAAGTAAATTATGGACCGACATTCACGAAATTTGGTGCCGTATAAAACGAATTTGTGGAAATATAATGACAAGAGGTGCATTTCGCCACAAATTTATGTTAGTTTTTGTTGAGTTTTTAGGGAGGAAGTTCCACATTTGGGTGCATAACTCTTTCCCTACTAAAGCGATTCTTCTGGAATTTACTCCCAAACAGCCTAGAAGATCTAGAAACATGACTAAATCGGCCTAGAATTAATGAAGTATTCACAATAATATTAAAAATAGGATTCACATGGAATGACAAACTAAGTATACCTGCATACACCACTGCAGATTAAGGGTTATAACATTGTAAAAAATATGTTATTAAATATATGTAGTAAATAACATTTCTTCTTCCTGCTGAATTTGTTAAACGGTAAAATTGTTTCAAAATTCCTATTTCGTAATATTGTCCTTTCAGTTTCTAATCGCCCTTTCAGAAATGTTATTGCACTAAGACTTCAATACTTTCATTCTAATTATGCTAAAGAGCTCTGAATTTGACAATGTATATAAGTATATTGATTTCTTTGATCCTATTGGCATCAAAATAACCTCTTAAGTGTCTTAAATTTACTTCAATCTTAAATTTTTTACGTTTTTGTTATATAATAGTTACTAGATTAAATTATGTTAAGCATAAAAGCCAGTAAGAAATATTAGTTGCATTGGAGAAATAAGTAAATAAATAAATAAAAAAAATTTGGGCGGGAATCCCAAGAACCCGGGAATTTGATATTTATTTCCCGCTTTCCCAGTTTGAACGGTATAAGAGAGTAATAAGAGAGCAATCTGCAAAATAAAAACAGTTTTTGCAAAAAGGGGATTTTACAACGATATTCGCGGCTTTGCTTCAACTCATAAATATGTAATACTAATTTTTTAATCAAATATTATGTATTAATTAAAAAAGAGACTGTGCGATCATTTAATAGTTATTTCAATAGTTTTAGGAGATTAATTCATTTATTAATGAAGTGCTAATAATCCCAATTTTTGAATGAAAACACTGAAATTTATTGTTGTGGGAAAGCTGGTTTCTATGCGCATTTCGCTGGTTGCTTAGGCCAGCTCGTCAGGAAACTTTTTCCAAATACTTTAGAAAAGCTAAAAATATTATACAAGTAAGACCATAAAGTGAATAAGAATTTTAAAACACTCAGGTCTTACATGTAACAATATCAAAGCTTCAACAAAGACACAACAATAAACCGTCAATTTTTCTTTCTTACATTCCCCTACAATTGGCTGGTTTTTTTCTTAGTTTATTTTGTTTTGTTATGGTTATGCTTATTTTATTAAATTTTGTCAACTTTATGTTTATGAGAAGTATAAAAACAAAAAGCGGTAAATCGCAGAATTTTCCCATAAACCGCTGATTCAGCAACACTTTTAATATTTCAAGCTTGAAATGTCAATTTTAAGTTGAACAATTTTACATTTTTTTTTTTGACTTCATTTAATTTTTTATCGATAACTTTAGTAAAATGTTTGACAGTTTGGTATTTATCTTAATACAGCTGAACTCTTTGCACTTTTTAAATTTTTCTATTTCATTATATTTGCACTTTTCACCAAATCTTAAACAATGCATTAAAAATGTAGTGTCATATGAGCTTAAGCGATTCTTTTCTTTAGTTTTGATAAAACTTGACTTGGAAAAAAATCTTTCACTTGTCGTAGATGTTGGAAAAATCGAAAGCAACCCGTAATACAGAATATCTAATTTCTCAGTCCTTTTTCTGGATTTCTCTAAGCATATGTATACGCAATAAAAAATGAAGCTTCCAACGAAGCAGGCTTGTGAGGGAGAAACGTAAAAGTTTCGCTTAGTCCTCGTCCATATTATGAAATATTTTTAACACTTCTAATTGTTTCGGTTAATGAAAGATTGATATGAGAAGAAATAAATAACTAAACATATAAGTGCATATAAAAAGTACGTGAAACAAAAAGTTGTTGACAGCAACCACTTATGGGTCGGTTACGGATGGCAACACAACTGAAGTTGTGATTCCAGTTGCCAAATTTATATTATGTATGGTTACTGTCAACTAACAACTTGTTATTTCAGTTGCCATATTGTTAAAATATTGGCAACCACAAAATTGTAGTTGCTGCTAATATTTTTAAAAGTAAAAAAGGCGGCTCAACTAATAAGTAAGTATATTTTTTATAAAATGTATGTTTTTGAAGTTAATGTGTTATATTTATTTAATTTAAGATTTAAAAATGGTAAAAATAACAACTGGAAAACAGTTTGACCTTGTAATCTATGAAATCGTAAATAAAAGTCAAATTAGTCGTGGTATTCGGTCTTTTGGGGAAACAAAAGCCAGCACTGAAACAACATGGAAGAGCATCGCAGAAAAATTTTATAAAGGCAAAATTAAAGAAGAAGAAAATGTCACAAAATAAAAAAAATCTAAATTCTACCGTCAGAGGAAATAAGTCTGGCCCTGATTGAACAGGCTGCAGCCGAGCTTTTACAGATGGAACTGGCAGTAAATCATAAAGCACATGTCTTTTGGACAAACTTAGCTGAAGTTTTGGAACTATCATCTTATACATAGATGCTACGTTTACCGCCTCCTCTTCGTCTGTGAAAAATAGATCCGCAGAACGAACCATATTTTTTTTAATTCAACATTTGTAATTTTTCGAATTTATTCTATAAGCTAAATTTTAGCCATGTATTTTATAAAGCTTTTTGTAATATGTAGTTCTATTCCTTAAATTTTTAGGAATGACTTTATACACTACCAGACTATTATCATTTAATCAATAGAACTATTACAAAAAGCTTTATAAAATACATAACTGAAATTTAGCTCATAGAATAAATTCGAAAAATAACAAATGTTGAATATAAAAAAGTAGCTTATGAAAAGAAATAATTCCCAGATTCATATTTTTTTAATTTTATTAAAATTTTTATTTACTTCGAATCACTTTTTTGTTCGTTTTTTTTCAATTTGTTATATAGGAGTTCGAATATAATCAATTTATGTGAATAAAGAAAATAAAAAATTCATATTTATTGCACGACAGCAGGCTTATTGTTCTGTATAAAAAAAAAATCCCAGATTGGATAACTGATGCCAAAAATGGAACAATTTAAGTATTAGGTCCTTTATATGGCTTGTGGCTTCGAAAACTAAAAGGAACTTGGTACATATTGCTTATGTGACTATAAAGCTAATAATTTTCCTTACTTTTTCCTTTACTACCCGCAGATAGATGGAATATACATATGTCAAATGTGCTTATGTTGCTAAACGGACTATAACGGAAATAATTAATTTCTACTAAATTTACTAAGACCCCTTTCAGACAAGCAAAGTTTACTTTGCAAAGTCTTGAGTTTATAGAAGAGAAGGGAAAAGAGCATAGCGGGAGAGTACATACTTTGCTGTACTCACAAATTTGTTTTGTTTTTCGTTCGTAAATTAAACCTGAAGTTGGCTGCAACTTTATATTTATATACAGCGTTACCATAATCTTTGAATTGAAAATTGTCATATGGCGAAAGAAATCATATTTTGAAGATGAAAATCTTCATTTTTTATTTTCTTAATTTAAATTTTTTAAAACAAGGGAAAAATAGTAAGAATTATTAATTTTTTATAAAAACATACTTCTTATTATTTAAATTGAAATACATAAAAACATAATTCGTCAGTATATGAAACTTTATAAAAATACATTTTTTCTTTTCAAAAATATTTTTTTTATCAATATTCTAACTGCCTATTTCCGATGGGCGAAAGAATTATTTATTTCGTACAAATACATTTAAAACGAAAACAAAGTTTTTAGAATTTGTTTTTGTTTTACACGTAGTTGTTCGAAAGAAGGAATTCTTTCGCACATTGGAAATAGGTTATAATATGCCTTTTTTAATATTTTTATGTCCAGAAATAATGATGCAATTTTGTGTATCTAGAATACTGGGTACAAAAGTATGCAGCACCAATGCGCATCAAGCTGATGCAAAACTTCATTGTTTTAAAAAGTGACTATTTAAATAATCGTGTATTTTGTTTAAGCAAACTTAAAGTAAAAATCAGAATTTCTAAAAATAAAAAATCATCATTTGAGAAAAAAATCTTTAGTCATATTTTTGTTTAAAAAAATAATCCAAAATATGATAAAATCATCATTCTGGCAACGCTGTTTATATATTATATTCAAACAAGAGAAAACAAAAATTTGTCAAATTAAACTTTTTGTGTCTGAGCACCAAACAAAGTTTAAAACAGAATTCAACAGACCTTGTCAAAGTAAACTTTGCCTGTCTAAAATGGGACTTTTAGCGGCAGAAATTAAAGATAAAATGGACTATATCGCTAATGTGACTATAAACGAAAAATACTGTACATATATTAACTCATAAGAAATTCTATCATTAAAATAATGGAAGTCTGATGGTAGCAATAATCAAAGGACCTGCAGATATTGCCATTTATTCTTGGAAATTCTTAGCATTTGGGAGTGCAATGGTTTAGGCTGCAAAATTTCTAAAATTCCTATGTGGAGAAGCTGATAGTTATACTTAATAAAGGTTTTGAAATACTGTTTTTATTTTTACTTGTGCAATAAATTTCAGTTTGATCCCTAATTTCACTAACACTGTGGTAACAGTTAACCACAGAGTATGAAAAAGAATACCCAACTTTAACGTTTAAAAAAACATATGTGTTCTTAAAAGAATATCAGATACATGTTGCTGTTTAAGAAAATTATATACTTGATGGTAGGTAATTTTAAATTATATAAAAAGTTATAAATTGTTTAATGATAAATTGTTTTTGCGTTTTAGCTAACGATATGTATTTTGTTATTCTAAAAAATTCTTTGATGCCAGAATTGTTAATAAATTTTGCTTTGAAAAGGGTAAATTTTTTTTCTTGAAAATTATTGAAAACAATAACAACAAGAACTGAGAACGTATATTTTATTCTTTTAAAAAATGTTTGAACTACCAACCAAAATTTTGGGTTTTTTTTTTGTTGAGCAAACTTTTTTTAAATAAAAAAATAAAAAATTGTTTGTTTTGCCACAATTTATGTGCAGTAGCCTACACACAAAATACCGAATGCGCACCTTCTTATTCCTGCATTAAACTATTAAGTTATTGTAAAAGGTCAAAATTACGTTAAATGGTAACTTTTGTATTTTTTTATATATGGGGGATTTCATGTCAAGTGACCCAACTTTTGAAATCGATGTCTTCCGATTTGGATGAAATTTGCACCAAGGTTAGTCCTATTGGATAGTAGTTTAGACACAAGATCGGTCAAAAAGTTTCTGAGTTAGAGGGGGTCAAAATTTGACATTTTGGCCAAACAGGTGTTCTTTCTCATCCATGTAACTTATTATCTTTTGGTGTTAGCAAAATTTGTCCCAAACAAATTAGATAGCTATTTCTGCAATCTTTCGAAAAAATTTTTTTTTGCTTTTTTTAGGCTTAGGTCTTTTCCTTTAAGGTAGTTCTGGTCGCTTTTTGGGCCGCGAGTGGGTTATGTATAAAAAAAATCATTTCTAAGTCAAGATGAAAATTTTTCAATTAATTCACAAAAAATTTCAAATTTTTACCCCCTCTAACTCAGGAACTTTTTGACCGATCTTGTTGAAAACTTGTGTCTAAGCTACTATCCAATAGGACTGACCTTGGTTCATCCAAATCGGAAGACATCGATATATTTAAAGCTTTCGTTCACTTTTTTTTATTTTTAACTAAAATGTTTTTACTGCCAATTTCACGATGTCGAAAGAACGTTTTCTTTCGCACAAATACATATGAAACAAAAACAAATTTTTGAGAATTTGTTTTTGTTTTACATGTAGTTGTGCGAACGAAAGCGTTCGTTCGCATTTAGTGAAATAGGCAGTTAATTTATCAATATTTCGATTTCCATTGGAAATCTTTTTCACGAATTTTTTTATATATATAAAAATATAATATTTAATAGAAAAAGATCGAAGTAATAAGTATATAATTGTTAATGGTAACCATTAAATGGTTAGGTTAACCCTTTGGTCTCCTGGTTACATTATTGAAGCATAAAATAGTGAGCAATAAGTTTCGTTTTATTACAACTTTTGGTAGTTCAAAACAGTGTTTAAAAAACTACATTACCTAAACATTTTTTACTATTACTAAGACTATTACCCTTAACAATTATATGTAGCGTCAGAAAGAGCAGTTGTCTTGTTTTGTAGTATTACCTTTTTTAAAACAACTGCTACATGCAAAAAATAAAACCAGAAAATGAAATAGCAGCAGTAAAACAAAAATTACGTAGTAGTTAAAAAAACGAAATGGTTTTCTATTGGTTTGATTAAGGTTTTCGTTTTAAAACTACTACTACATTTGGAGTATTGTTTTTTATGACTACAAAATATGGAGGTTGTAAATTATTAACATTGAGGTAGTAGTAGAATTACATAGAAGTAGTATGTTAATAACATTTAAGTAGTAATATAATAACATTGAAGTAGACACAAACGAAAATAATCAGTAAAACTAGAAACCAACAATAAGTACGTATGTGATGTTGTTTGAATTATTCATAAACCGTGTTGTCAGGTCGTCGCTTTTACCATTGTTGTTAGTACTTTTTGAAATTTTCGGTGCAGAAAATTTTCGATTGTTAGAAGTTATATGTACTCATACTTATTAATATTTATTTTATGAGCATTCATTCCACAATGTAGGGAAAATATTTTGAATGGAATATTTTATATGTTTTTAACATGTTAAAAACGCTGCTATATTTAGTGAAAATTATCTTAAAACCAGTTCTATATAACATTTTACCATACTAAAAAACATAATAAATAAAAACATTAATATGTAACAACAGTAATATGTAAATATTTGAAAAGGCTGAAAACCCGCAATACAGAAAAACTTTATTAATTAAAGTCCTAATAACTTTGGTAACATGTGTATATTATTGTTAATTAATTATTATTATATCAACATAATTTAAAAATAAAGCAAATTTAGTAAAAAAGTCAGTCAAGAAGTATGAGCATTTGAAATGGGCTCTTAATGGGTTAATAAATCGGTGTGCTTTGTACACCATGTGAAAAGCACTTTTAATTTTTCAATGATACCCATACTGCTAAAACTAAGAGCGTTGGCGTGACAAACATCTTCCTATATAACTTCTTTTAAGGATACTAAAAAGTAATAATAATATAGATTTGGTGGTGAGCCGCGCTTATATTCTTGTTTCAACCTGGTTCTTTGCTGTTTAACAAAAAAATTATTATTATATATTATAAGCACTAATTCTTCTAATTTTTGATTATATTAGCAGCACTTTTTCTGTTTTGTAGCGTACAAAAATAGAAATTAGTTTAATTTGACTACAACGACAAAATTAGCATATACAAAAACCTGCAGCCATTTAGCCGTGTCGTCGTTAAAATAATCATTTCCATATACACACATGTATTCTATTGTTGACATATTGAAGTCGGTAGTCTGCTGTCTCGAATGTGTTTAAAGCATCAGTTGTAAGTTTATTTTTCACATGTTCTCGAAGCGAAAACATCTTATGAAAAAGCTTTATTTTTGGGTTTAAAAAACATTATCATATCATATGGCAAATAGAAATTGTTAATGCTAAATTTAGCTGCAAAAATGCCAAAATGGCCCCATTGAGCATTTGTTTTGCTTTTCATATAACAGTAATGATCAGCTGTTTACCTAACATTTACATTTCTACATTTACGGTCGGCTAACGCGGCCTTCAGCCTTTATTTTTTAAACTTGGGGTATGCTAGCGCGACACTGAATTTCCGAAATTTCTAAGTTATGTTATTTTTATACAGCAAACGTTTTGCAAAATGGCAAATTATGAGCGTGAAATATCTGTAAGGTGTGAACATAGCTTTAGTTGAACGTACAACTTTTATCAAACCGAATGGAAACATTATTTATTTGAGGAAACATTAATGATAAACGAGTACATATCAAACTAAAGGCCCGACCATAATATGCATGAGGCCACTTAAGTCAACTTAAGCAACTGTGCGAATACATATAAAATATATGTGGCCAACTATAATGTACTTAATGAAACTTTTCGTTAAGTTTCGTCAAATGTCATTTGCTTAAGCAAAGTGCCAAACTGAACGCACATTCCGTGTGGAATCAGCTGTTTGTGTGTTGTTACAAAAAATAAAATAAATTGAAATGGATAAAGAAAAACAAGAATATAGAAATAGAGAAATTTTACATACTTAAATTTTGTATCAATTTTTTATTAAAAAGTATGTACAACAACCTCCAATTTTTTTCCTTTTAAAACGTTGCTGGAAAATTAAATAAAACATAAAATAAACAAATACAGGGCTGTAATTTTTGGTACTTCTTTATTTGAAGTGCTCGCAAGAAAACCAAATATTGCACAAATATGCAACATGGATCTTAAGTTTATGTAAGTACATTATGGCCACCTTAAAGTCTCTTTTAATTTTGTCATGCATTTGACAGACTTTTCGTTAATTTTTGACAGTACTTTAAGCTAACTTATGCCTATTATGGCTGGACCTTAACTTACACTACTTATCTGTTACTTTCTATCCTGTACGCATGTTCTGTAAATTTGGTGAGAAGTTCTCGCATCGAAAACATGTGAAAGAAAATATTCCATCGCTTCTCGAAAAGTGAGATAAAAAGTGTGCCTGTAACTCATGTCGAAAACTGTCAAAAGAGATTACGTCGTTACGTTATAAATATCATAACGTTATATTCGATGCCGATATGAAATTGCAGATGTTAAGTACGCTAGTAAAACATATCGTTGGCTCCCACCAAAATTGACTAAAATCTAAAAATTTTTAACGACGCACAGTGGCGCCCGTAGAGCAAGCGAGGTTGCAAAAATCAAAATTTTCATGAGTGCCGACGAAGTTTTGAATAAACCCATGTTATAGGAAACTTTTCAACGATTTCAAATATGCCACTCTTAATAATATCACATTTTTAGTTTAGAAGATATAACCGTTCAAAGTTGACCGACTTTCGGTTTTCAAAAAAACACACAATTTTTAGTCAATTTGTTGCGATTTCAGGTGTAATATCACGAAATATAGGTAACGAATCGCCTTATTTTCTGTTTGTATTGATTGATGTATTTATTAAATGTATAATGATAAAAAAAAAATTAACTGTTTGCTTTGTGTTTCTCCTGGTAAATCACTATTTAAAAACTATCCGTTTTTTCACTATTTTTCAACTTTGACGGAAAATAAAAAAAAACTATATTTTTCTATATTTGCCATATTTGCAAAACATGTTCTTTGATTATTTCTTTACATAATGCAAAAGGTTTTATCTGCCCGTACGTGCCCGTTTGGCTTCTAGAGGTAAAAAAGTTTAAAAAGACATGGTTGCAGAAATTGTATGGCGTCCATCCCTTATATGTTTTGACTGACAGTAGTTTGATCTAATAGTTTGAAAAAAACTACTCATTGAAATTAGCAGGTACGTACCTCACATAAACAATACTTTGGCGTACAAATGGTCAGGAACAATATTGACTTATGGTCCCTACAGGTAGGCACAAATCTTATTCGGACACGTGCATAATATCAAAATTGCATTATTCAGCCTAAATCCATATGTATGCAGGGAAGAGGTAAATTTTTAGGCATGGTAGCAAAAGCCTATATATTGCAAAATAAGCATAATGCCTGGATTAGTCTACGCCTGAAAGTTGGCGCAACAATTACTGAAACCATTAAACAATTTAAGTACTGAAAACATGGCGTTGAACAATTTAAAATTATTTGAACTGCTTAGAAAGTCAACCACACCAAAGTTTTTCACGGAAGTGAAAATTCTTCCTGAGAAGTTGACATTGATCAGCAAATGGGGCTGCCATGGATCATCCGGACAAAGCGTTTATAAGCAAAGCATATCTTCCGATGACGCTACAATATCGGACGGAAATATGGTTATGGCATCTGTTGTTCCTTTACGTCTAAAATCGGATGATTCCCTACACTGGAAAAATCCACGTCCGTCATCAGTGCATTATTGCCGACCAATAATGTATCAGTTTGCAAGGGAATCGGCAGAACTCATAACGACTACGGTGAAGGACATTGAAGAACAAATAAGCAAGATTAAGCCTACAAAGCTGCAAATTGGAGAAGGAAAATATATTGAATGCAATTACGAGTTCCACCTGACCATGGTTGACGGAAAAGTCGTAAACGAACTGACAGGAACAACCTCAACAATGTCATGCCCGATTTGCAAAAAGAGTCAGAAGAACTTTTTTCAATTAAATTCAATTTATTTCATATATAATATGTTACATCTCAATTTTATATAATTAGTTGTAAAGAGTTTAAGATTAGTATCATTTTCTGCTTAATTATAACATATTTTAATTAGTTATCATATACATATATATAGACAGAATTATATTGGAGGTAAAAATTTAGCAAAACCCTATTTAAACCCCTTTTTTCGTTTCATTTTTATATATTTTTTATCGATTTTTTATTATTATTTGTCAGAAGAACTTTGGTAATTTAAACGATTCTACAAATGAGGAGAATTACGAATATGGAATGTCACCATTCCACGCAAAGATAAGGTTTATGGAATTCTTGCTAAAACTGGCATATACCCTACCACAAGAGGAGGAAAACTTCGATGAAAATACATCAATAAAGGATAAGGAAAAGATCAGAAAGAAGCAAATACAGGATGCTTTTTTTAAACAAGTTGGATTAAAAGTAGACTGTCCCAAGCACGGATACGGTAACTCAAACGATGGAAACACTTCTAGGAGATTTTTTGAAAATGATGAGGCAATAACTAGAATCATTGGAATTGGCAATCAAATCGTGAAAAGATTGGGAACGATCTTGTGTGTTTTAAACTGCAAAGAAAATGTCAATTCTACAAAATATGGAGAATATGCGTCGAAAACTGCATCTCTTTTAGCAGAAATGTATCCACAGAAGAAGTTGACCCCGACCGTCCATAAAATATTGGCGCATGGCAAAGATATAATTGAGTACCAGTCTTTGCCAATTGAAGAGCTTTCTGAAGAAGCACAGGAGTCTCTTAACAAATTTTATAAAAAAATATAGATTGCAGAACACATTCAAAGCATCAAGGGTAAGGCAAAATGAGGACCTCTTCAACATGTTGGCAGCATCTTCCGATCTACTTATTTCTTCCCTGCGGCATGTGAAGTCACGAATAGAGTTACAAAATAATTATAGTTTAGAAATGGTTAGTCTTTTAGATATACCTTCTCTTACGAATTGTGATGAATATTTTACAGAAAATTGAAAAAATAAATTTAAAAAAAAAATAATTTTTTTTTAATTTATTGGGTAATAATTTAAAACATAAAACCTTTAAGAAAAAAAATAAAAACAATCTAAAAATGTAAAAATAATTTTTTTTAGTTACCATAAAATTGATTTTTCTACTAATTTTAACTTTGATAACCCATAAGTAGGCCCCTACAAAGCGTAGCACCCTTTCCAAACGCTCATTTCATAGGCTGAACAGTTATCTATCATATGCTGTTTAAACTGTTCAATTATCTTATTCGGTTCAAAAGATATGATTTTTGCAACGAAAAAACTCAAATGGCGCCACTGTGCGACGGCGGCGAAAATACAACCGTCGGCTATACCAAAAAATTTATAGTGAGACTTTAATGTTTGTTGATTACAAAATTGCTTTGAAAACATTCGCATATTTTTCAAAAATCTTAAAAGCAAAATAATTAAACAATGAAAAAATCTGCCAAGAACAAAATAAGTATCTCTTCCGTGTTATTATTCATTGCATATTGCATTTTTAATTTATTTTTTGGTGTTAACATTTTTTCTCACCCCGATTTAATGCGTGAGTTTATTTGAGCGGGAACTTTCTTACAAAAATGTTACAGACACACTTTTCCAGTATATTGGCGAGTAATTTCCTTACGTGACAGCCAAGGCGAATTCATGTATACGGTGGTGTCGATGCTACAACAAGTAACAACACCAAAAACACATCAATGTATTTTTTTGTTGCTTTCGTTGATCGATATGTCAAAATCACAAGCAACTTTTGACATTTCTCTCTCTAAGTAAGAAAAAAAAGTAGCATAGCTGTGCTTTCAACGCCACCTGATAAATGAATTCGCCTTGGTGACAGCTATTACTCGCCAGAAATGTTACAGACGCAGTTAAGTGAGAAAAACAGCTGTTTGTTTCAATTTATGGCATTTTTGTTTCATTTCTCACATTTCAATCGAAAAGTTTCTCGACATGGGCACAGGTTAGCCGGTTGAAGATGTGGTTGTTGCAATGGTGATGTTGTTCTAGGACCTAGAATCTAGGCAGGGCTGCCAGATAAAATTGGGAAAAATCGTCAATTTCCTGAGAAAAAATAAAAAAACGTCTTTCGTCAAAAGAATCGGACAATTTAAATTTAGATTTCAAACAAAGTTTGTTCGATTTTTATTTAAAAACAAGCAAACAAAAACATATTATGTACATATACCACCGTATGTTTATGAAATTGTTTGTTAAATTTAGCAAACGTTTGTTAAGTAAAATTTTCATAAATAATTTGTTTTGTAAACCTTTAATTACTATATTATAATAATGTAAGGTTTTTTCAAAGTCTTAAGAATAAAAGGTACTCTTAATCGGGCCATTTTCTAAAAATTTCAAATTTGTATACCGTTCACCACAGAGGGTATATATACAAGTTCGTTTTTTTATAAGTTTGTCATTCTTTTTGTAATTGCTACAATATTAATGTAAGGCCCTATAAAGTATATACGTATGTATATTCTGAGTCCTTATGAATGGCAAAGTTGGTTTAACGATGTCAATCTAACCATGTGTTTGTTGAAATAGGATTTCCGAAGACTCGTATATAAACACTGCTATACATTTATGTTAGATATAGTACGGAATAGTGTGCTATTATATTTCAGCCAGATCGGTCTACAAATGCCTAAGGTATGAACAAACTGCCTGTAATTTATACCCATAAATCTCTCATTTTGACCAGTAAACCTTAACTTCTTTAAATCTTCTTTAAATTTATTAATATTTTTTATTTTTTACCTGAAATATTCTTTCTTCACGAAATTATAGTTTTAGGATGATAAAATTTGGCCTAAAAATGTTTCATATATATAGAGTATTAAATGTTAAAAATGAGCCAAAACAGTCTATAACTTCACCTGCTCCCCACACGAGAGAACTCTCAATCTCAAAATCAAGGTTTACTAAAATTGACTTGACTCAAAATTTTGCTTTTGCCCATAACATTTTTTATGGAAAAGAACAAAAATGTTTTTTTTTTCTGTGCTGCCTAATAACAAACATCAAAAGATTTAAAATTATCTTATTTTGAAGACTGAATAAAATCGTCACTTTTTAGAAAAAAATCAGCAAATCGGCACTTTGCATATTTCGGAACCAAAAATCGTCAAAATGACGATAAATCGTCAATTCTGGCAGCCCTGGTTCTAGGTCAAAGATGCCCAAGGTAGTAGTATTGGTGAGAGTGACGAAATAACACTGGAAGAAAAAAATTTGATATTCATTTTATTTAGTCGTCAACGAGATTGCGACGAAAGTACATGTGTGGCGGTTGTTGTCATTTTTATAAACCCGTTTTTTCTCCAACGTGGCTCAGTTTCACAGTACCGCACTTACCTTGTTTTCCTTTCGAGTCACTTCTGTTCGTTGTCTTCTCTAGTACCTGAGATTTGCACTGTTAACTTTTTAAGCAGGCATCTTCTTCCCACGACGTGTAAATCCAAAAGGGCAGATGAAGAAAATTTTTCCGCTTTCCTGTTACCGGCCATTACAAATTGCCAACAACTGCAACCGGCCTCACTTTCTCGGTTGACAAAATTAGTAGTCTTGCCTATCACTACTAGTCGATTTTTCTCACTTTGTTAATATGGCACCCTTTTGTTTTTTCTTGATCAGGGTTGTAATGACCTGGCCAGTGTGGTCAACACGGCACAATAGTAGTTTTCATTTTACTCTCATTAGTCAGAACTTGTCCGAGAACTTGTGGAACACACCTAGTATAATTACGTCATAAAAAATGGATTATGCAAAACCGATCATGCTGTTATTTTAATTAACGGGCAAAAATAATAAAAAAAAGCATAAAACGGAAGTAGTAAAAATTCTAACTTAACTTTGATTCAAATACCATTTTGTTTGATTATGTAGAATAATTTCATGATTTTATTATTAAGGGCGTGTGTGAAACGGTAGCAAAGTTCTATGGTGAAATAAAATTTGTTTGCTGACATTTCTTAGTCGGCAAAGTTTTTGGCGTTGGCGGTTCAGAAAATTGTAGCCGGTAGTGGATCACCTGACAAAATTACCAAATTATAAATATATTTTAACCCGACTTCAAAAAAGAAGGAGTGTTTCAATTCGGTTGTATGTTGTTTTTTTTTTAATTTTTGTTACCTCATAAATCCGCCATTTGTGAATCGATTTTTTTTTTGCATTTTAATAGGGCGTGTCAACAGATTGCACTTACAAGAAATTTTGGAAATCAGGCGGACAATTTGTCTGTCCGGAAATTTTGTTTTTGAGCTACTCCATATTTTATAAATCTATTTTTAGAATTCGCGGTTACTTTTAATATGATTTGCTAGCAGGTTGCAAATGTGAACAAATTTTGAGGAATTTTTGGAGCTTGCGCATTTGGCTTTTCCAAAATGTTTGAATTTTTTTTCATTTCTTGATGTTTTTCTGCGGTTTTTTAGTCTCGAATGGCTGGAAAACAGATATTTTATGCTTGTTTTAACTTTTAGGAAATTTCTAATTTTTGTTAAATTTTTTTAAACCTTCGCGAATTACGCCTAATAAGATGATTAAGGAATTAATGATCTTAAAAACATTATTTATCCAGTTTGTTTATTAAGATCATCGAATATATTTCCGTGTTATTGTGACTGGTGGCTTCCAATTATATTTACATAAGATTGTACCTGGGCAATATAACAAAATGCTTGTAATGTAAATGTTTTATTATTACTGAATTTTAAATTCATTTAAAAAAAGTATTTTATTTTTATTAGACACTGATATCAACATGCACAACAAAAACTTTATTAATAAAAAAAATTAAATATATACCAATTTTTGATTTTATAATTGCTTATATAAATATGCAACACGGCTAAAAAGAAAAGTTTGACTAAAAAAATTAGTGTAAATATGCCTTTCGAACCGGCGGCGACTTCAACTCAAAAGTTAAATTCGACTGCGGCTTAGAGGCGAGTTTTAGCTGCACGACCTTGGAGAGTGTTTATGATAATTGTCTAGTTGACAAGAATTCATTGAAAATATAACGCAACGACGTAATCTCTTTTGATAGTTTTCGACATGAGTTACATACACACTTTTTTCTCACTTTGCGAGAAACGATGGAATATTTTGTTTCACATCTTTTCGATGCGAGAAGTTCTCGCCAAAGTTACAGAACATGGGTACAAAGCTAGTGAAGTTTTACTCACCTCAACAGTGACAAAAGTTTACTTTCATGAGTACTTTGCTACCGTTTCACACACGCCCTAAATATGTATAAGTGCAATTTAACAAATATTTTCAGTGGTTCAAATAAAAATTTTGTTCACCAAAATTTTCTTGATATATTTTTTTCTTGTTAACAAATTCAGTTGTTAATGCCCTTTCAATTAAAATGTTAATTGTATAGACGAATATTGTATTCAGTTTGACAATTGATTTGTTGTAATTTGTTTCTATGTACCTTTTTCACCTGTGGTAAAGGGAACAAAACCTAAAACTCAAGTTATTGCCTTTTTAATACTATAGAGAAGGGTATCTAAGATTCGGCAAAGCCGAACATAGGAATCCATCTTGTTTGACACCAGTTCAAAAAAAACACTTTTTGAAACAAACTTTTTGTTCATGTAATCTTTATTTCATCAATTAACTATTTATGTTTGATTTATAATATTTATTATTTATTTAAGTTTTATGTATGTTTTATATAGTAAGTATTTATGTATAGTATGTATATCATTTGGTTTTAAATTGTATATATATATATATTTTTTTTTTAATTTATTAAGATTTTTTTTACTTAATATCATTAATGTATAACATATGCCTTGCTTTATTTAAGTAATTTAATATTACATACATATTAAATATTTTTTAATTTTTTATTAATTTAACACATGCTGAAATAAAGTTTACTTTTTCTAAATATTCATATTTTATATTGTACAATAAGTTTTTAAAAACTTTTTTTTTCATTTGCTTTTAAATAATGTAAAGTGTTTGGATCATATGAATTTTGAATTTTCGGAGAATATTTTTGAAACTGTTTAAAATTTTTTTGTGTGTTTTTGATTTTCTAAATGGAAAATCTTATTTAACGTTTTATTAAAATTCGTTTTACAGTTAATAACACTTAAATAATAATATGTAATAAGTTTTTGCTTGAATTTCTTTTTATACCCTTCACCACTGGTGGAAAGTTCGTTTTTATATAAGTTTGTCATTTCGTTTCTAATATCTACAATATTGATCTTAGACTCTTTAAAGTGTATAATATTGTGGATCCTTATGGCTAGCGGAGTCGATTAAACGACATTCGCCTGTACGTCAGAAAATTTGCCTGTCCGTGTGTGTGATGAATTGGGGTTTCCGAAGACCCCAGATATAATGGGGACAAGGTTGCTACAAATTAATATCAATTGTCCATGCTCTCTCTGTAACTCCCGCTTCCAGAAACTTTTCGATTGAAATGTGAGAAATGAAGAAAAAATGCAGAAAAAGTATGTCTTTAGAATTTTTGTGAGAAAGTTCCAGCTTTGAACTGACAAATAAACTCACGCATAAAAACGGAGTAAGAAAAAATTTTCAACACTAAAAACTAAACATAATATGCAAAATGCAATGAATAATTACATAGAAGAGATAAGTATTTTGTTCTTCACTGATTTTTTTATTTTTTAATCATTTTGCTTTTAACATTTTTGAAAAATATGCAAATGTTTTCAAAGCTATTTTGTAAACAAAAAAACAATAAAGTCGCAATTTACATTATTAAGTATAGCCAACGGTTGTATTTTCGCCGCCGTCACTGAACATTTTTAAATTTTAGTAAATTTTTGTCGCCGTCAACGATATGTGTGACTGACGTTTTCAACGTCTGCAATTACACTTTGGCTTCGAATGGAATATTATGACATTTATCACGTAAAGACGTAATGTCTTTTGATAGTTTTCGACATGAGTTACAGACACACTTTTTGAGAAACAATGGAAAATAAAAATTGAAAATTTAGCACGTCATTAATAAAAAAATTCATAATAAATTTTGTATTCCCGAAAATAACTTTTGATGATGGAATATTTTGTTTTACATATTTTTGATGCGAGAAGTTCTCGCCAAAGTTAACATGGGTACAGTTTAGTTTAATAGTTTGCTATTCAAATTCAACTAGATCGGTACACAAATTGTGAAGATATAAGCAAAAAATCACGACAGACTCTAATTTTTAGCCCAAAATCTCTTAGTTTACCCATAAGCCTTTATAAACTTTTAGTAGAATACTAGTAGTGAAAATTAACGAAATTTCATAAATGGACAAATATCTTTGACTCGGATATTTCTTATATAAAAAAAGAATCAAATATTGAAAATATACCAAATCAGTCCATATTTTCACCTGGAATCCATATAATTGTAGTACTGAACGTAGAGATTTTAATACTGTAATGAAGGGTATATAAGTTTCGGCACAGCCGAATATGCCAATTTTACTAGTTTTGTTTAGTTGTTTATCTTTCTTCAAATTATATAATAAACAATTATTTTAAGTTTATTTTATTAAATAAAACATTTACACTATCGATATTAAACAACATTCAATTTGATTTAAGAATTAAAACGAAGTCAGAATTGGTTTAAAAATAACAGTGAAAGAACTCTGACTGAGGAGTTGTTGGTGATTTTTCTAATTTGTTCTTTTGAATTGATTCTTATTATGTTGATTAAGGTTTCTTTGGTTAATATCATCTTTTCATACTTTAATTATGTTTATTTTTTTTCTAAATATTTTTTTAAAGTGCGCTTGGGTGCTAACTTTACAATTTTTAAAATTTTTTTTTTTAATTCATTAAACTTATATTAAAACCAACTGAAGCTATGTGGGAAAAGATAAAAAAAATCATTAAACATTTAAAAAAAAATGTTATATCTTTTGCATAGTATTTTAAAATAGTTTTAATTGTTAAAGTGGGCCAAATAAATTTCAAAAGAAGAGAGTTAATTAACATACATACAAGTTTTCTAGCAGACAGCAATTGCAATCCTTGAAAATTAGAGGCAGAGACCTAAAATAAATATCGTTTATATGAGCGAGTTTCACCAGCCTCATAGATTATAATACTTCGGAGCAGTGACTTGACTTAACAGAAATATCACACCAATCATATCTACCAGAACCAGCAGTAACATGATCTTTTTTATAAAGATCGACTGGACTGGTTCTCGAACACAGCACATTTGTGCAGTACGATAATTCAAATCGATTTTGCTTGTTAGTATAGGTCTTCTATTATTGTAACGATCATATTTAAACGAATTCCAATTCACTGTTTTAAAACTAACATCCTCTCCCTAAGTAAGAAAAAAAAGTAGCATAGCTGTTCCTTTAACGCCACCTGATGAATGAATTCGCCTTGGTCGTGCCGCTTCGTGTAAGTGTCAAATATATTTATTTGTTTATTTATTTATGCACAAAAAGTAATACAATAAGCCTCATAGGCCAAAAACAATATATATGAGAAAATATATGTACATATGTGTATGAGATCGTTCTGTTGTCAACATCTTAAAAAATGTTTTTTGTTCACATTTCTTTATAGGAAATTTTATTTAAAGCTTAAAAGAAGGGCAACCATATTCTTGTGCATACATAAATAAAACAAACATAACATACACCAATAATAAACATATTTGGGGGATTCACAAGGTGTCATAAAGTCATATGTCTTAAAATAATAACATGAAAAAATACGACTGTTGTGAGCAACCCCTCATAATTTAATGTGCTATTAATAACGACAGCACAATAAACATAGCAAGCAACGTTCTATTTATTTAAGACACTTTTTGTTTACAAACCAACAACAATATTTTTAAACCATTGTAAAATGTTAGAACATTATGACAATAAACCATGATAGCACACCTTGTGAATACCCCAATTATAAATAAACTAAACAAAGCAAATTTGTTTGAAAATTGTATAATTTTTGTTTTTAAAAAGTGTTTTGTATAATATTAATCATTTTGCCCCTAAAAACAAATTAAAATTGCTTAATCTATTCAAAAAGATGCATCTAGCTTAGGAATCTTGTAAAAGTAAAATTCTTATTTAAGGTAGATGAATTTAAAAAAGTCATACAATTCCAGACTTAAAAATGTTGATAGACTTATAGAAAAGGTATATATAATTTTTTTGCACATGTGTACATATTAATTATTCGCAAACAAGTGCACTTGCGAAGTGTCATTTGATTTTATGCGTATACCATGATGAAATAAATACTTATACCATTGTGTATACTTATGTCTGTATAAATAAGGGCTGCCAGATTTTTTTTCCACCCTCGTCGCCAATTATGCACAGAAAATTAATCGTTAAGTACTTAGTTTTCCGATAAATTATAAAAATGTAAAAGTTTTGATCTTACAATTTTTTTTTTTTTATAAATTTTTGAAAACAAGAAAAAGCAATAATTTTGCTTTAAAAAAAATAACGCCAACAAACAATAAAAAAATATTGTTAATATGGCTAAAAGGGAATCGCAAGTCATTCGCCGGTAAATGTATCCCAATCGGAAGATGAAATATGTTTGCATAAACGACATATTTCGGGCTTGTCAAATTTTTTGTCCTTATAATTTTTGTAGACATTTTTGAAAACAAAAATTGTACTAATTTTGCAAATAAATGTATCGCCACTAATTTCTGAATAACTTCGAAACAGTCAAAAATGTATGAAAAATGTTTTTGGATGACTCAAAGGAAATTTTATTCCTAATCATCAGACAAAACGATATCAAGCTATGATAAAATGTATTTGCATAACCGCCTTATTTCGGGCGAAATATTGGTATATGCCACAAAAAACTAGACGTGATAGAATCAGCACGCTAAAGTCAATTAAAATCACATAAACATTTTTTGCTCCTTACTTAAACATATAATTTTTTTCTGTGATTTTTTTACCATTTATAAAATGTTATTTGAAATTTTAAATAAATTAAGCAAAATACGTGGAAAAACATAATTAGGTGTTCTTTTTCTGATTTAAAAAGAGAGATGTCCCTTTTTTTAGATCGCCACTTTTTTTTTTAAAAATCCTCTTTTTTCTGGTACTTTTTGAAAATATCCAACGGTAACGCTGCCAGGAACCAGATAGAGCGAGATAATATTATTATTTATTTTTCTGTTACATCATGTTTTACTTTTGTTGTATTCCCTTCGTTTACAGAAGTACTTACAATTAAAGACACCAACAGAAAAGCCCGATATGGTATTCGGCATCATTCTACTTTGAAAATTTAATGTATTTATATAAAAAAATTTTAACAAAAAGAATACGGGAATTTTCCTTTTTTATAAATTTATTTAAACATGAAAATAAAAAAAATTATGTTATTCTTCTTGAAGTGCTATTATTGTTTATACACAAAGCAAGTAAAACAGGATTTTTGGATTCAATATTGAACAATGTTATTTAAACATTTTTCATTTAAAATAAATATGAAACAATAATAAGTTAAAATGAAGTCCATACTTTTGCACACATTTACTATGATTTCCTATCAACATTGCGGCATGTTAATTTTACTTTGGATTTTTTTTCTGTTTATAAACATTAACAGTGCAATGCAAATTGCTTCTAGTGTTTTTGTATTGTTGTAGTACTGCTGCGATCGTATACAAAACTCGCCTCGAATTCATCTATCGGCAACTTTAAAATTAAGCTGGCATTATGTAGATTTCGCGACCAAATAATAGCCCCTCGGTGGCTTTGCTGTTTAGGGAATAAGTGAAAGACAAGCCTTTAGTATATCTGCCAGGGCTGTCTGTTTTTTCACCTTCATCGCCAAATAGTATACTGAAAATCGCTGAAAATTAATTTTTTTAAATAAATCGCCAAATAGGAGTCCAAGTGTAATTTACCTTTATTAAAATGTTCAATATTTAGCATTATTCTAGTAGTGTGTTTATATTATAGCATTTTAAACGTTTTTAAATAATTCGGCCATGTTCTGACAATCGCAAAACACTTAACATTTGCGATTCTGACTTGAAATCGCATAATAGGTGTTCTGTATATTGCAATCCAAGAAGTTTGGCGAATTCAAATTGCAAAAGTATGCTGCGAAAACTAGAATATTTGTAAGAAACTATGGCAGATTGCCAGCAGAACACCGTAAAATAAATCTGGCGTTTTGCGATTTTAAATCGTGCGATTGTCATAACAAGGCTGAATATCTTAAAAGCTAGAACTCGTGAGATCCGTTAATTAAATTTTGCAAAAATATAAATTTTTATCAAGTATGCAAAACGAGTAGAGTTTAATGCAAAACAATCAGTTTATATCAGCGATTTTCTATGGGAAAATAAGTCAGAATATGGTAAAATTTTGTATCCGATTTTTATTAAAACATAATGTTACTTCGACAAGAAATGAAGCAAAGGATAAATGTCTTAAAAGTTGTATACAAATTTAAGATTTTGAATTGGATTGGAATGCTTTAGGTCAACTCAGTCTTCTAAACAAGTTAATTACATGAATTATTTTTAAAAATTAACTTTTAACGTAGATTTGTTTTCGATTCTATATGAAATCAAGGTTTTCAAAAATTTCAAGTGATTTTTTTTTTTTCAATATTCTAAATGACGTTTAAAAGATATTTTTGATTTAATTTCGTAAAAAATCGAGTGGAAATATATTAAAAACCCGTGACTTTTTTCGCTTTGAACACCAC
Organism: Pollenia amentaria; assembly: GCA_943735925.1. Taxonomy (NCBI): domain Eukaryota; kingdom Metazoa; phylum Arthropoda; class Insecta; order Diptera; family Polleniidae; genus Pollenia; species Pollenia amentaria. The sequence continues at coordinate 162,311,745 of OX031008.1, forward strand.
ATTGAAAAATACGCTTGATACATTTATATAGAACCTGATATCAACCCAAATTTTTTAAAAAGTGATTTACTTTCGCTATTAATTCCACTATTTTTGCATACTATATAATATACAGTATTATTGTTAAGATTTTTAAAATTCCATTTAGTATGGATTTTAAGTATTTTTCCGTGGAGAGCCGATAATTGATAACTTTTGATAAGGAAAATGACTGAAAATCGAATGAAGCTGTTTGTAGAACGCGAGCACAAAAGTTACTCGCTTAACTTTCATTTAAAACAAAAACAAAATTTCAAAATTTGTAAGCTTTATTCCAAATTTCTATAGCAACAAAAGTTTTAAATATTTTCAATGTAATTATTTGGCAATATTATCAATTTATCATCTAAAACAATCGCATTCGTATTGCGATTTTAAAATTTGTTAGAAATTCGAAGAAAAAACTGTACCCGTACTCATAAAAGTTTTTGATATAAGTTAGAAAATAAAGGTAAAATGCATTTTAGAAACCGCCAAAAGATTCGCCAACTTTTTTAAATTTCGCCAAAAATATTCCATGTCGCCAAACCACAAATTTTGTCGCCAAATAGGTTAATAAAACGCCCAGTTTGGCGAAAAATCGCCACATCTGACAGACCTGATATCTACATCAATTGGCTGAAAGTTTTATATTACACTTTCCATTTTAAATTAGCACACATTTCGATAATATCTTGTATGTTTGATTTTTGTTTTTTAATAATTTTTTTTTTCCTTTTTAATTGTTGTTTTAATTTAAAAATGTAGTTGTTTTTTTTAATTTTTCGTATATAACATTTATTTAATTTATTATTTTATATTGCATTTTATCAATTGCTTGTTTTTTTTATTTCAATATTTAGACATTTTGTTCATTATCATTTAAAAGTTTAAAGACTTGACAATTAAGTTTGCAATGTAATACATTTTGTATTATTTGAAGATACTTTATGAAGTTTTTTTTTTTTTTTTTTAATTTCGATTAAATATTTAATTAAATGTAATATCAATGTTTATATGTATGTATGTATTAATGTTTTATAAAAAAAAAATGCAATCGTAAGTTTACTTAGTTAATGACTAGATTGAACTCATTTGTAGAGTAGCGTGTTAATTCAATTACAGCCAACTACTTTTGGTAAATTTTACACATATTTTATTAAAAAAAATTTTATTTCAATTACTTGCTCTTTTTCCTTTTCATTAATTTTTCAGTTTTGTTATTTATTAACTATATAGATTGTTAATTTGCTAAAGTGTTTTTGTTTTCTTCTTTTGCTATTATTATGTATGATTTAATTAATGTGTTTGATGTAAGTATGTGTTAGATATATGTAAGTATGTTTTTTTTTTTTTTCTTTTTTTTTTTTGTAATATGACATAAATATATAATGTTATTGTCAACTAATATATGTTTGTAGATTTAACAGTTTGTTTTTAAATATTTTTTAAAAACGTTATTATTTGCCAAAGAGAAAAAGAATTAAGGAATTCCTAAACCAAATTTAATGATTTTTATAATAATGTAATGATTTCAATTAATGAATAGTTTTGAGAGAATTATGGGGAAAACAGGGAATGAAAATTCTTCAACATTTAACAATTACTTTAGTATATTTTAAATTAATTATTTTTGGTTTTATTTTTTTTAAATTTTTTTGGAACTTTAGTTTTAATAATATTATTTTAAGCTTTTTTGTAAATTGTTTAGCTTATTTTGTTTAAAATTATTTGTTTAGAGATAATTTTTTGGTATAATGAACGAGTATATGTTTTTTTTCTATTTGGTATAATTGTTTTTTTTTATAATTGTAAGCAACAAAATACTGTATGATGTTTTTTTATTCATATATATAATTTTGTGTATGTTATTTTTATAATTTTTAAATTTGTCTTAAATTTAATTTAACTTAATTAGAGTCTGAATCTGAGTCACTAGGAGGCGGTACTGGCGAAGCAGTTGGCTTTGCAGCAGGTTCTTCGCGTATAGGTTTAGTTGCAGCCAAATAAGCATTTGTTGATTCTCCATGGGTTGTTTCGATACCAACTCTGAAAAAAAAATTATATTGCTTACAATATTGGGAAAGATTCTACAAAACACAAGATTTTTTTTTTTTATTTGCTAACCCAGGTCATATGAAGTGGGCGCTCTCGTGTGGAATTCTTTATTCCGGCATCATATTTGTATGGATGCTAGGTGAAATAATAGGTCGATGGGGCTGAATTTTAAAACGAAACAAATCTCATATATAGCAAATATTTCAGTTGAATTTTATCAATTTAGCTTGTTTTGTATAGGCAATTGTTACAAAGCCCTATATTCGGGAGGATACATGTATGGGTCCAGGTAAAATAATGGACCGGTATGGCAAATTTTTTTATTTAAAAAATATCTGCAGCAAATGTTGTCCTTCTAGCTCCATTTTTATGCGACTTATTTGTCAATATCTCGGACATTTATAATTAAAATTGAACTTTTTTTGTGCGGCCGGGAACTTTGTGTACAATCAAAAGTTGTGCACCGATTGCAATGAAATAAAGCTCATTTCATTCGAAATATGTTGAACTAAATGCTTTTAGACCCAAACTGTGATTTTTGTTGCACATTTATTTTTTATAAATTTTTAAAGAACAAAAAAAATTTTTTTTTCTTAAATTTTTATTTGTTTTTTTAAAAACTTTAACAATATCTCTGAAATTACTGGCCAAATTTAAAACAATGTTAGTACGTCTTAAAGATAATATTGTTAGCGAATTTCGGTTTTTTTCTTAAGGGAATATGATGTACCATTTTCATGTTATTTCAATATATGGGCTGAAAGTACCTTAATTTTGGACATAACGGTATATCTCTAAAACTGGAGCTGATAGAGAAAAATGAAGATTAGATTTGGAATCAGCGACCTCAAATTAGTAAAAAAAATTACACAAAGTTCCAGGCCGCAAAATGGCTGTTCCGCAGTGTTATTTAATCTTAAAGTCAAAAAGAAGATTAAAAAGCTTAACAAAAGTAAGGCTTTATAGGTCAAACTAAGAGATTTTATGTAAAAATTGAAGACATTCGGGGTTTTTACTCATATCTCAGCAGTTTCCAAACCGAGCTCGATAAACTTTAATAGCAATATATTCCGAACTATATGTGATATAAATATGTAACAACCTTACTTTCATCGTCTTTAGAAAACTATTTCATCATGCACACGAAACGACGGACATCGTTAAATCACCTTCGCTACTTATAAGGATCAGAATATATATAGACTGGACAAATATCCAGTTTTAGAGTGGAATGTCCCGTGCCACGTCGATACTCGGAACTGGATGCCATTTGTCCCGTTTTATTTTAATAATATTAAGTAAAGAATGCGTCTCTGTTTATTAAAGAAATTTTAGATTATTTGAATATGTAGATTGATTATACGACTGAAGCCTTCTTTTATAATTGTAAGTAGTTTTGTTTGGATAAAGAGTTTATACCGGGTGTTTTATTTTAGAGGTTCCCAACTTTGAGATGGCAACACTGCTTTATTTGACAACCCATTTAACAGTATTTTTGCTTAGTTTGATTTGACATTTCATTAAGCATACACTTACACCAGAGCAACGCTTGCAAAATGTTGAATTTTTTTATTAAAATAGTTGTTCTGTTGGTCACACTTATTATGTTGTTCTCCGAATAAATTTTGTTCTCCGATGAAGCTAATTCATGGTAGAATGGGTACGTAAATAAGCAGAATTGTCGCATTTGGAGTGAGGATAATCCATAAGCCTTGTCGAAACCTCACTACATCCAACTGTTTGATCTTGATGGGCTGTTAGGCGAGCTTTATGGGCTGGCGGAGCCATTGGTCCATATGTCTACAAAAACGATGACGGTCAGAATGTTTCTGTGGTGAAGTTAGAAATTTTTGCGTACATCAATTAGCTGGCATAAGTTAATAATGCTGACATGTAGTTCCAACAGGATGGAGCCACATGCCACACCTTAAGGAACTTTTGATGAAAGAATAATTTCACGTAACGGTCCAATTAATTGGCCACCAGGATCTTGTGATTTTACCCCATTGTATTACATTTTTTTCTTAGCTAATACCGAGAAGCTCTACGCTTGAGCCTTTAGCAGAAACGAACCCACAATCCCGTCGCTGATAGACTAGCTCACTACCAACTAGTCAACCGGGGCATCGCGGTCATATAAAGTCACTTGTCTACGTTGATGAACCAGACGCAATTGAACACCATGAAATCAACATTCGAAGAGTTATTGGCGAAATACGTCCGAAAATGCTGCAAAAAAATTGTGAAAATTGGTGTTGCAGATTGCACTTTGTACAGGCCAGCCGTAACGGCCACATGGGCGAAATAATATTCAAACATTAATTTCGTAAAATTTTCTATCCAAAAAAGTCAGTTTTATTGATATTAAAAATGTATTTCTTTGTTTTATTATGATTTAAACTTGTGTTCCTCTAAAAAAAACAACAGATATATGATTAAGTGATTGAAACTCAAAAATTCGTTAACCGAAAAACCACATTCAAATAAAGTAACCCAAAAATGCTTAAAATTTTTCGGTAACGGGGAAATCCAATTTGTTTATGATAGTACGAAATATTTTTATTGTACCGATTAGTAATTGTTATGTAGAACGTGTTTTCAGCGCTATGAAAAATATAGGGCAAAAAACGGGCTCTATGATGATTGTACCTTTAGCTAAAGATGAGTTGTTTGTCCGTTTCAATTTCAGCTTAAGATGTGCTGAGTTTGTTGAATTTAATACTTCAAAAAAGATTTATGTGCGGTTTTCACAATAAACCTTTAATCACTTGTATTGCGAAAACCGCACGTTTATAAAATTTGCTAAAAGTAAAAAAAGAAATATAAATTTTGAACTAAATTCGGAAAAAATTACACTTCATTAAATATTTTATGGTAATAACTATTCGATTATATTAACGTTTTTGTTTTGTTAGGCCCAAATTAACAGTCATTAGTTAGCTAATAGTAATAGTTTAACCAAGAAAATATTCTTTCCAGCTTTTTGTTAACCATTAGTAAAACCATACAATGTTATTGGTTAGCAACTAGTTAGTGCAACATCACGGGCAATGAAACAGCTGATGATTTGGTAAGAATGGTTCGGGTCTGGAGGCGGTCGGGCCTCCAATTGGCTTCAACTTTTGGAGAATCAGTTAATGGGTTCTGAGCGGGACTAATCAGGCCTGGGGGAGTCGCACGGACTGCAGGATATCGCGGTCTCTGTGGCCGGTGCTTAGGAAGTCCGATTCTCCGATTTGACTTGTCGGATATATGTAGGTTGTGTGAGGACCCGGAGGAAATGGAGAGAGTTGAGCACTTTCTGTGCCACTGTCCCAGGCTGCAGAACTGCAGGCTGAGATGGCTAGGTAGTAGATTCCTGCGAGAATTTGAAAATGTCTCGGGTTGCGGGCTCGAGAGTCCGACTGGATTCGTAATGGGAATGACCTGGCTCAGCAGGAGACTGAGGACTCTGTATATTTAGGGCAGTTTTCTGCTTAGTAGGGTTGTTTGCTTGTGTTGTCCTATTTTTGTCTTCCACTACTTTCCCTATTCTTGTGCTTTTTCTCTATATTTCTCCTATTCTTCTCTTCCTAGAATTCTATTACTAAATAAGGCGGCACAATGGACCACATTGGGCTCTGGGTAAGTGTGTGAAGTTTACTTCGCACCACCCTTTCTACCTAACTTAACCTAACTAGTTTCACAACAGCTGTTCCGTTGAAAATTATTATTTACATTGTTTTTAATTGTACACAGACGCTGACATGCATATTCTTTTCGTTTAGCACTTTTTGGTTTTCTATAAAAAAATTTCTGTTAACCCATGTACTGTAAATATGAAATGCTTGTTAACCAATAGTTAGCATTTTCGTTAACTAATAATTAACTAATAACCGTAAATTTTGTCCTTAAAGTTGTATGAGTCTAGATTTTACACAATTTAAATTAAGGTGTTTTTGTTGATTTTAATAAATAACATATGATAATAATTCTGTGTCTTTGTGCTAAAAGAGCCAATGGTAATATCTTGCTGTTTTGAGTTAATCGTGTATTAGGTGGCTCTTTTTACTCTTTTATTTTTCTGAAACAGCCAATGTCTAATTTAACCAAGGACAGTTTCATAAGGAATTCACAGAATTATAATTTGTTTGAAGTTTTCTATGATTTTTTAATAGTGTCCCGTTTTGGCAATTTAAAAAGGTGGCAAGTCCTAATATATATACTGGATGGAGCAGAACTAACTCTATGGCTTCAATTCTTAATAAGGTTTTTAACTTTTTTTCTTTGTTTTTTTCTTCAGCATTTTGTGAAGAGGACTTGGGAAATGAATCATGAATAACTATACAATCAAACGTTTTTATTTGTATATCAATAAAGCAGATGTGGACCGAAAAATTTTCAAATACTCTACAACAATAATAGTCACATAATAAAAAAAATTATAATTAGCTTTTTGTGAGTATTAAAAAGGGTTCTCCAAATTTTGCGAAAAGTTTTGAAAAATATGTTAAAAAGAGCACGTATGTGCAAAGCAAAAAATGGACATAACTTATAGCCTTGTCAACAACTACCATCAATTTTCGAAAATATTGAAACTTTACTAGAAGAAATATATTGAGCTCATTGTGTTCCATTCTACATCTTCCGATTATTTTAGTGCCATCATTAGAAAAGAGGCAATAACTTTTATTATTATTGTGGCATCACTGACGAAATAACATTTTTTTTTAAAGCAGCTTTACCATTTGTCAAGTTTTCCCCTTTTTGCAAGTCTTTTTTTTTATTTTTTATTATATTATTTTTAAACAAAAGAAATTCCAAATGCATTTTGGTGCTTACTTTTAAAATTTTGGCACTTGTGAAATGCATTCACATTTACAACATCTTCCATGCGTTCCTGCAAAATGCATGCAAGCGTACAAAGGGTATTACAGGATATTTTTCAAAGCTAATTGAAAACAAAATTCCCTAATAATATACTGTAATTAAAAAGAAGGAATAATAATCCCATAAATAAATAAGTTATAAGCCATTTAAACCATAGATCATTCTGTGCCACCCTGTAGATGAAAGGGTCTAAGATCAATATTGTAGAAATTACAAATGAACAGGTGTCATCTGTGGTGAATAGTGTAGTATAGTTATAAAGTTTACTAATATTTTCGATTCTCTTTTGGTTGTTATAAATTGTTTTTAACATTTGAAACCCGTTTTAAGTAATTCCGTTAATTCGAAATAATTCTTTTAGTTACTTTGAATAATAATAGTAAAGCTAAAGAACCAGCATATTCTTTAAAAAAGCTGGATTCTCCAACAACTGTACAACAGCTTATACATAAGTTAAGTTTATTCAAGTTGCAAAAGGAACAGAACAAGACAAAAATATTGTTACAATGACATTTTTTGTATTATAATCTGGTAGATAATTAAATGGCATTTATTTTTTAAATATGATTTTCGGCTTATGTCCGCCGCGGCTACGAGTTACACGGTAGCGAAGTTGATTTGACGATGCCCATCTGTCCGTGTTTGTGTTGAAATAGGTTTTCTGAAGACCCCTGAAAGGATGGGGACTAGGTTGTTATATATTTATGTCGCAAAAAATCCGTTAAAGTTTGTAGCCAGATCGGTCCAAAAATGACTGAGGTATGAGCGAAAAGCCACGACTGCATCTAATTTTACAAATAAATCTCTTATTGTTGTTTTTTATTTCTTATTTTCTTCTATATACGAGGGCGGATCACTAAGTCCGTGACTTTTTGAATGAAACACAGTTTTTTTTACAAAAAGAAAAATTATTTTTCAACATTATCTCCTTACATTTATTTCCAATACACTTAGTCCAACGTTTCTCCAATTTGTGAATACCTTCCAAAACAAATAGGATTTTCGAGGTCTATAAAATAGGCATTTTTTTACCAATAATTTCATCGTTGGAGCTAAATCTCTTTTTTTTCCCCGAGCCATTTCTTTAGGTTCGGAAAAAGGAAATAGTCACTGGAGGCTTAATCATTTTTAAAAAAATCTACATGGTTGTATGTTTTGAACAGCTTTTAAACGCAAAGTAAATGACGGAACTTGCTCATAACTTGACAGTAGTCTATTAGCAGGTGGCACTTGATGGGAGCAGTATTGCATTTCATAAAACTATGAGGGAAGTTCGAAAAGTCACGGACTTATTGCTCCGCCCTCGTATCTGGAAAACGGCAAAAGCCAAAGTTTCCAAATGTGGTACCAGCATCTTGATTATCTAGACACAACCTCTCTAAAAAAGGAAAATTTGGAGAGGTTAGCGTCTAAAGAACGGCAGTTATATTACTTTCTGTTCTTCTCGCAACATGGTGAGGGTATATAATAGGGATGCCAAACGGGAAATCCCTATTATATATATCAATCCCGAAAAATCCCGGGATTTATTTTTATGAGTCCCGGGATTTTTAACATATAAACTTTTATGTACAAAACTATTCGTTTTTATTGAATTTTTATCTATATATATAAAAATAAGTCCGTATATGTACGTCGCCGAACTAATCATAAACGCGTCGTGCGATTTCAACCAAACTTATACACTACGTAGGCAGTGGGCCATATATGGTTTGTATGAAGTTTGGTTGAAATTTTCGGTCTGAGGGCGGAGGGGCGTGGCATAATCCATAACTTGAGAACGGCTTGACCGATTTGAACGATTTTTTCTTTAAAATGATCGCCATGGTCCAACTTAGGTTTTTACGGAAAGAAAATTTTGCCCCGCCCACTTTTTTCGATTTACCTAATATCAGAAAACGGCTCCATCGAGTTGACTAATTTTTCTTTCAAATGTTCGTATTAATCAACTTTAAGTTTTCATCGAAAGAAAAATTTACCACGCCTACTTTTACGCCCACTTTTTCTATTAAGCGCATAACTGGAGAACGGCATGACCGATTCCAACGATTTACCATTTGAATTTAAGCGGCTCCAATTCCCTTTGCGTCTTGCCTTTGCTATTACCATCAACAAAGCACAAGGCCAATCATTGACTATTGCTGGCATAAAAGGTCATGAACAATTTGATCGAAGCAACAATTTTAAAGGGGAAGTTTAAAGGTGAAGATGTATTGATTCCACGAATTCCAATGATTCCATCAGATTTACCTTTTGAATTCAAAAGACTACAGTTTCCAATACGTCTTGCATTTGCTATTACAATAAATAAAGCGCAAGGGCAATCGTTGGAATTGTGCGGAATTGATTTAGAATATCCTTGCTTTTCACACGGCCAGTTATATGTTTCGTGCTCACGTGTTGGCAAGCCTTCAGTTCTCTTTATCTACACAACAACTCATGGCAAAACCAAAAATGTTGTCTACGAAAGAGCTCTAAGATAGTTTAAGTGATACATAGTTTAAGATTGTAAGAAACTAGAATTACAAGTTGAATAATAGGGAACAAAACCAACTTTATTAAAAACAAGTCTGTTTCTTTTCTTATTTTGTTTTGCCGTGCGAAGCAGGCAACGGGCCCGCTAGTACTTTATACAAAAAAATTATTAATAATTTTATTTGAGTTCTATTTTTTATTGCAAATAATTCTTATTTTTGAGTTTAATTTTTGTTTTTGGAACACAGCGAGTATTTAAAATTTTCAATTTGATATATGACGACTATTTCTGGATTTTTATATTTTGCTTAATAAAAACCTTTATTTTAAGTAGAAACGAAATTTGCAGATTCACATCTCATGCCATTTTTACAATTGCGTTTAGCAAGTTCAGCTTTGGCTTAAGACATAATTCCAAAATAAAAATGATTATTTTTATGCAAAATATAAAAATCAAGAAATAATTGTTATCCAATTAAAGTTTTATTTAGAAACTCAAGAATAAAAGTTGATATAATTATAACAATTAAGTCGTTATATTGATGAAAAAGCTCATATTCCTTCCGGTCCAATAAAAATAAAAAATTTGCTTAAAAAACATACGGTAAATAAAATAATTTTTTTATAAATAAACACTTTCTGACGTATTCATAAATAAATTATTTAAACTTGAAATCTGTTTTAAGAAACATTTTCATACACATTTTCTTTTAAAATAAATTTCAAACGTACTTAAATTATTGATAATGAATCTCGCCCTCACCCTGGAGGTGTACTGCACTGCAGTCGACATAGTTTTACAGTTTTTAACTCAGCTATCGAGATCGACGAGGGACTACACTGCTGTGTATTAATGTCGTTACAACTTGATTCAAGGTAAAAATTGAATTTCTGTCAAAACTAAGAGATACGTATATTTTTTTAAGCTTTTTTCAGAATCTGATCAGTTTGGTCATGGGTGAGGCCAGTGTTATAAACATATGAATAAAATAAATTGTTTTGTTGTTTTCATTTTTAAAAATTTATGTTACGTATATAAAACCTTTTGAATATTTAAAAAGTGTTGTTTATTAAAAAAAAGTAGCATTTTAAGGCAACACATTGATCCCGAAAAATCCCGAATCCCGGGATTTTCAAAAATCAGTCCCGATTGGCATCCCTAGTATATAATATTTGGCATAGCCGAATATAGAACTCTTACTTGTTTTAAACAAATGTGATTTAGGAGTTCAAAAATATTTTCTACATTAGACATACTGCTGACCAAATGGTTTAAGCCTCTAGTACACGGAATGTAAAAAGCCACATGCGCATGGTTCTTACGTAATTTTGACGTCAATGCAAAGCCACAATAAGCATTGCGTGTTGTGTGATGACGTCAAAATTATGTCAGAACCACATGCGCATGTGGCTTTTTACATGCCGTGTACTAGAAGCTTTAGATTTTTGAGAACAAAATTTTGCTATGAGGTAATGATTTACATACATAAGAGAGCTTTAGTTTTAAAATTTATTTTAAGAAAGTGGTGTGAAGTAAAATAGAGAAGAAAAAAACTTACCTATATTCATGTCTCGCTAAATATCTCACATATTTTTCAGGTGGTTCGTCTGAATCCGAGTCTTGTACACTAACGGAACGAATTGTTGTGTGCGATACTTGTGTTGCCGGCATGGTAAATTCAACATAAGCATATGGTGCTAATTCACTAGGTATTTGGTCATAAGATGTTAAGGCCATGCGGCATACCAACTGATGGGTCGTATAAGCGCCTACAATTTTTAAATAAGATTTGTTGCTTAAATTTAAAAATTTTCATAGATAAACTTTACCTTGGCCTTCTTTTGGCAATCGTGGACACCGCCAAACAATGGCACGATGATGATGTTCATATTTAGCTTGACCTGATGTCACCTCGATTAGGGATTCTTGCAGAGTATCAACAGCTCCTAAAATACGTTCGATACCCTTAATTTTGCCAGTACGTCTATGAGCTGATTTAACCGAGCCATATCTAAAAAATACAAGTATAGAATATTATTGAAAAGATAGTAAAAAAACTTATATTCTGTATTTTACTTCTTTTCAACAAAACCATATCTGAAATAAATTTGGAGGTTTTAGAAAGTTAGTAACATAAATGTTTGTATTTTTTGGTATATTGTGCAATGTACGAGTGATTTATTCTGTTACGACTCACCTAAAATGTTTTTCAACACGGAATAAATAAATCCAACATTCCGGTATGGGGAAACGTACAGAAACATCTTCACAAGGTATTTGACCCAATTTGCGTGATGTAAAACCAGGCACCAAAATATCTGCTCTTAATTCAACTTTATTGCCGGTCACTATCCATTGAGCTTTTAGTTGTAGAGGAAGTTCGCGATTTTTAGGCGGTCGTATACGGAAGCGCAGTAGTTCTATATAATTGGCATCAGGTGGTTGAAATCTAAAAAATAGAGACACATACAGATTTAAAATCTTTATATTGATTTAACACTCTACAACTTACTTAATAATTCTTGTCTTTTCGTAGTCTTCCTGATTAACCACACTATGAAATTCCACAGCTTCCAACCGAATCCACTCTTCTGTAGCTACAGGTATAATATCGTGACGACCCACAACTTCTTTACCCTGCCGCCACATATCATTAACACCTAACTCAATATATGGCATACCTGAAAACGAAGACAATTTAATTTCTCTCTGTATATTAGTCTTAAGTACCCCTCACCTGTCAGGAAAGCCAAAAAGAATACTCTCACTCTGGCAATTTGTTTAAGTATCTTTCCTTCCATATCTTGTTCCACGTATATTTCATCTACTGCTGTAACTTGCACTTCTTCCATTTTGTAAGTCAAAGCACGCTCGCGTAAGGCAGGTATTTGGAAAAGAGCCTCCTCAATGCATATGGAAAATTGTTTCAAGTCTTCATAGTTCATGGAACCAATTTTGAAGAGCTGTGATGATTGTGGTGCATGTTCAACTGGTAGACCTAATTTCTTAAGATCACTACCAAACTCCTTGACGCCTTCGTAATCCCCAGCAATGGCATATTGTGCAAATTTAGTAATTTTATTTGTAATACGTTCAGCTTTAGTTACTTGCCCAGGTCTTACACCGGGTCGTTCTTTGTAGAATATATATTGCAATTTCATAGTAAAAATTTTGCCAAATTGGTCGTATTGCTGAGCTCCTATTTCAGAAACTGAATATGAAGGCTGTAAAGGAAGTTCTTGGAAGGGTTGCTTATCGGAAGCTTGATTAAATAGTTGAACTACTGGAACATCATTTTGTATAACCAAACGAACGAATGTTTTCTTCCAGAAACGCTGACCAGTTATTTTCTTCTTATTTGGCTGTCTTAATTGCATTTCCCAACCTGAACCCGCATAGTTTAGGCGCGGGAATTCTTCCAAAGGTTGAGAAACGTCTTCATCAAAGAGAGGGGTTTGGGGTGTTTCTTGGGAATCTGTGCGTTTCATAGAAGAGTCATCTTGTTGGGCTGGTGCTGGAAACCCTGAGTCTTCGAATGGATTAACTGCTGGACTGACATCACCTGAATGTTGTCCAGCTTGGGCGGTACGTGTTGGGGGTGGTGGAGCTAGTTGAGGCGCTATTGCTATTGCTCCTTCAGTTTTTGGTCTTATAACAACATTAAAGTCTTTTTCCACTGATTCTACAGAATCTGAGCGCACAGGGGCCGCCATATTATAGAAGTCATCATCTTCATTGCCAAAGCCTTCGTTTGAGTCGACAAAGGCATCTGCTGCCGAATTAGGAGTACCAAAAGTACTTTCTCCCCAAGCTAAAAATCAATAGTATACAATAAAAACTGCTTAACACAAGAGTAATTAATTAACGTACCATCTCCTGCAGTAGGTGTCACAGCTCCCGAACCTCCTCCGCCAAATCCATCTAATATACTTATATTGTCCTTCTTGACAGAATCAAATTTGGCTGAGAATGCATCGAATTCATCTGGTTCAGCGAATATATTTGCGCCATATGCTGGTTGTGGCTCACTTACGGGATCCAGATCTGCGGCAAATATGTTAATTGCAGTTGCAGGAACAGCTTCATCTGCACTGCTAGAGAAAATATTTTGTCCCACGGTATCTGCCGAACTTGTGAAAATATTTTCCACTACGGTGTCCGTAGTACTGGTGAATATTTTTTCTTCTACCGCATCCGTAGTGTTGGTAAATATGTTTTCAGTATCCGTAGCTGCCGTACTTTTAAATATATTTTCTTGTTCCTCCAAAGGTTCTATATCATTAGCCGCAAATATGTTAGTAACCAAATCAGCCGTTGGATAAGTTTCTTCCTCTTCATCAGGACTAGCAAATGGATTAGCGGAGCCAGCTCCACTTTGTGGTGCAAAATCCAAACCAGTATCCATTTGCTCGACAATAGGTTCTGCTACTTCAATGTCCACATCACTTGTCACATTATCTGACAAACCTTCTGGTGGCGAGTCTTGCAAGGCCTGAGTTGTAGGAGCCGATTCAGTAGGAGGACTTTGATCGGACTCTATATTTGAACTAATTTGGGGTATGATGGTGGCATCTGCCTCATCGTCTTCTGCTGGCAGATCTGGTTCAGATTCAATTACTACCGCTGGTACTTCCTCTTTTGGTTCAGGTTGCGGTTCGGGCTCCTCTTCATCATCTGAGCGTGGTAAATCTTCAACAGTTGTTATTTCAATATCTGGTGTTGGAGCTCGTTGTTTGTTAGTTGGTTCTTGTACAGTTATTCTATTTGATTGATTTATATTATGTATGGCTGATTGTGGTTCAGATGTGATATTATGTGTACTTTCATCTGGTCGTGTCAAGACGGAATTGAAAATTACCGATTCGTCTGGATTTGATTCAGCTGTGTCCGATTCTGGTTCAGCTGCTGTGGGATCAAGTACTATATCATCACTTAATAAATCAGGTTTAGCCACAGGCTGTGCAGGTTTATCGAAGAGACTTAAAATATCCTCTTTACTCTTTGGTGGTGGAGGTTTTGGCGGCTTTGTAGTGCCAAACATGTCAAATAAATCCTCAGAATCAGCAGGAACATCCTCTTGTTCTTGTTTTTGTGAAACTGGTGCTGGTGCTGGCGGAACAGGGGGCGCAGGTCTTGGTGGAGCCTGTTGACCAGTGATGTTTGGTGGCGTTGGCCTAGGCGGAGCAGGTCGTGGTGGTGGAGGTCGAGGAGGTTGTTGTTTGGCTGGTGAAGGCATGGGTGTTGCACCTTGAATAGTGGGAATGCCGGTAGGAATGCCAAACGGATTATCATGCATAACCATGGTAGTCGTACCAGTTCCTATTAGGTCAATATCAAAACCATGGGTATTTCCAGAAGAACCACTATCGGATACATCTAATAAATCAGCTAAGCCACTATCCGGAGTTGGACTAGGTGAGTGTAAGTCTCGCATAGATACTGGGCTAGGGGAACGTGTAGCTGGTATGCGTCCTAATAACTCTGAGCTAGTTTCATCCATTTGATTTGAAACTGAATTAATAAGCTCTTGTGTTTTTGGAGGCAATGGTCTGGGCGGCGGAGCTTTTGATTTATTTTCTTCTTCTTCATCTTGTGAAGACTTAATACTTAAGGCATCGTCTTCGGCTTCTATAGTGGTACCGAAGAAACTCATAGCCGGATCAATGTCATGTTCTTGTTCTAGTGGTTCATCGCCAGCATCATCACCAAATGCGAAAGGATTTATTGATGGATCAGAGGCACCAAAGGGATTATCTTCACTAGCTTCACCAGCATTAGCCTGTATTAAGAATGGATTGACTGTTTGGTCATCCATTCCATCCATTTCATCATCCATTAAAAAGGGATTAGCCATTTTGTTGGTTTGTTTTTGCTTCTCTCTTAACAGTTTAGTGTTCAATAAGTTCACTTTCTAAAAGCTTTATTTCAGTTTCTCCTGGTTGAAGATTTTCAGCAATAGATGTGTCAAATGGATCAACTTCTGCTGATACAACGATTTGTTTGTGTGGCAATTGAGGAGTTAAAACCTTATCACCCAAACCCAACTCTTGGGCGTCGCTTTGAATATCTAAAACTCCTGTGGGTATATCCGGTTTTCTTTCGGGCAATAATTCGCTTTCTAGAAGTTTTAGTTCAGCTTGGCCTGGTTGTAAATTAGCTGCAATTGAAGTGTCAAATGGATCAACAACGGGATCTGCCGAGTAGTCAGGCAAATCTTTACTTTCTTGTGCTGGTGTAAGAACTTTTGTGTTGATGTTTTCTTTAACAGCCAATAAATCTTCCGCTGGCTCAGGTGATGGAGGAGCTCTGGGATCAAAGTCTGGATCTGATAGACTATGTTGCAACGTGGGCTTTGATAATAAATCGCTTTCTAAATGCTTTAATTCAACGTCTGATGGTTTATTTTCGGGTACGTATGAGGTATCAAACGGATCTTCTGAATCCTTTTCTGCAATTGAAGTACTCGAAGGAGCGTAATATGGAGTTAATGGTTTCTTATTACTTCCTCCTTCCGATGCTCCTAATAAATCTTGTTTGGGTACCAAAAATCCGACTGATTTATTTTGTAAACTTAAACTTAGAGAAGACTTTCTTCTAGCCGTATCAAAATCTTCTTCAAGTTTAGGTGTGGCAACCAAATGTTCTTTTTCTTGTACTTGAGGTTCTGGATCAATATTAGATTCTTCAGCTCTAGGATCAAAATCTGGATCACTTAGCGATTGTTTAAGAGTTGTTTTCGAGAGCACAATTACTGCTCCAGCTACTGTAGTATCAAAAGGATCAAAATCGTCCGAGTCTATATCAACGTTCAAATGTTTCGCAATTATTTTAACAGCAGTTGGTGGTGGTGGCCTTGCAGGTGGAGCAGATTTTTCTTCAGCTCTTGGATCAAAATCGTCGTCTTCTTCAAGAACAGTAGTTTTTTTGATAACTTGTTCGGCGTATGAAGTATTGAAGGGGTCGTCGTCTTGTTCTTCTTCGTCGTCGCTAATGTAAATTGCACCTTCAACCAAGTGTGGACCACAGGTAGGCCTTGGTGGTAGTTTCTTTGATTTTTCTAAAATAAAAAATAAGTTATAAAAATATGTAATATTTGCAGATTATTTTTAAGAAAACCTATTTCTTCTTCTCCTTGTAATTGCTCAAATTCGGCCCAGTCAGCTTCAGTTATATATGTTAAGACTTCCGCTTTAGGACGTGGGATTTCTGTAATAACTTTGACTTCTTCTTTCTTGTTCAATGATTCAGCTACAAGTTCAGCAAATTCGTCGTCTTCTGGACTTTTAAGAGTATCAAATTCTGAAAGATCTGGTAAATTTGTTGCTTCTTCGATTTCTTCTTCCTCGTCCGAGGCTGGTTTTTTTTGTTGTATAAAACTCAAATGCAATGAAACACTTAAATCAATTGGCGCATCAGGTACATCATCTACCAGTTCATCTAAAAGATTTCTTTGAGGCTCTAGTGCTAAAAGATCTTCCTCATCAACATCACCTTGGTCAATACTTTCGCTGAGTAAAAGATTTTTAATACCCTTGCGTAGTTTGCGCTTAGGTCTGGCTAGTTCGAGTGCCTTTTCTCGCTCTACACGTCCCGAAAGGACTTCTACTGCCGCACCTAAACTAACTAGCTTCTTATTACTCTTGGCTTTGTCGGCTCCAACAATAACTTTTTCTGCGTAAGCAGTGTCAAAGGGATCTGGACCGTCGTCAAAATCAAAGACTGGTGAGTCTGGTACTACCAATTGAAATTCACCACTGGTAATGGCATCAACATATTCAGTTACAAAAATATCATCAACCTCAGCATCGTCTTCCCCTTCCGATTCGGAAAGTTCAACTACCGCCTCGGCTAGTTTGTCCCGCTGCGCCTCTAATAAAGCGGCTTTACGTTTGTCTTCCTCTAAACGTTCTGCTTCACGTTTTACCGCTTCCTCTTCTTCCTGCTTTTTCTTCTCAGCCGCAGATGGTAGACGCTGATAGAAAGATTCTTTCTTGATACGATCTAATTCGTCTTGAGTTTTATGTAGGATAGTATCTACACCTGAAGTTAAAGCTTTAAATTTGGCCCACTCGTCGTCGTCAGTGGTTTTTTGAGGACCGTTGCCGTTGGCGGCGTTTGATTCGTTGTTGTCAGCCGGAGTTGATGTTGTGTTCGCGGACGCTAACTCAGAGGTCGAAGCAGTATCTGATGCTGTCGCTGTTGGTGCTAAACCTTCAAAATCTGATGCTGCATCGGATTCACCTGCATCTGATTTAGCAGCAGCAGCCTCCTGCTTGGTCTTTAGTTGGCGTTTGTACTCTTCAAGCTCTTCTTCGGTATAAAGTTCTTGGTCCTTCTTTGACTTCTTCTTTTTCTTTTTTAAACCCTTTGGTAACTTAAGCATTCTCTAATAGAGGAGACATCGAAAAACGGTCTAAAAAAGTAATATAATAAAGAATAAGAAATTGAAGTGTACGTACATATTAATTTTTTTTTTATACAAAAAGGTCAACAGAAACAAATATCGGGTAAATAATTATGATAAATGCATTTATTTATGTAGGCATATATGTGTGTAGTACATATAACAAAAGCCTTGAAATTCAACATGACGCATACTGAAAGTTTATCAGAAATAATTTACAAGTAAAGCTACGATGACAATTTTAACAAAAAAGTAGCTAAAGGATGTCAGTAACAGAATATGGGATATTTTAGTGGGTTTTTATTTTTTAGCCAACTCACCAAATTGCTGGAGTACCCTTTGGAAAAACAAAATTGTAACTTACAATTCTTATTTTTTTTATTTTTATTTTTTTTTTTGGCATTACAGCCAATTATTGATTCGTGTAAATATTAATTTGTTTGTTCGAAAAATCAAAAACACTTTCTGCACTCATCTCTTCAATTAAGCAGGTGGTGGGCGAACTTATCCATTTTAAGACAGCGTATTTTTTGATTTACAAAAATGAAAAAAAAAATGTTGTTATTATTTTTACAACCACCACCTTCGTTACAGTGCGGCTACACTACTAACTGTTAAAATACCGCTATTTAGCTAGTAGTATGCCGTTACTTAAAAGAAGAGAGGAAATGTATTATAATCGTTTTAGTTCGAAAAATACGTAAAAGATTTCACTCACACATCGAATTAAATAACAGAGAACAAAAAAATTACACACTCACACACTTTTTTCGTAGACGAAAGCAGATACAGGAAAATCTATATTCTTTTACATCAAATGGGAAAAATCGATTTTTTCACTTTAAGTTTTCAATAAATAGAAAGAAAGATTTTTCTTAGAAAATACTTTAGATCGAACGAAAATTAAACATTACTTCCAAAAACAGTTTAAATATCACAAAATAAAATAATAATTTTAATGAACTTTTGCCCATTTATTAAAATAAAAATCAATGAATAACTAAAAAAAAACTTTATATTTCATTCAAGAAATTCTTTTATATTTTCTTTCGTTTAGAAATGCACTTGAATTTGTTATAAGCATTTTGCTTATAAAATTTTTTAATTAAACTTACGTCTCTTTGTGTATTGAAATTTAAGTATATATCTTTTTATTTAAAGTTTTAAATATTAATTTATCTAATTTTTTTAGTATTTTTTTTTATATCTACTGGATTACGTATCACGTATGAATTATCGGAAAATTCTTCACTGAATGATGAAAATTTTATTGCAAAAGTTTTATCGTTTAAAAAAAAGGGAAGAAAAAGCTGGTTATATTCGAAAAAGCTTTTTGAGCAGTTTTTGGATGGTTGACCTTAGGAGTTCGTGTGTATGCGTGTGTAAATGACAGTTACAAGTTGTTGTTTATTATGGGCATTTGACAAATAAGGGTAGTATTTAAGTAATGCAAGTAAAAAATCTAAAAATATGACTTTTGACATTTCTATTACGTTGTAGTGCGCATGTTAAGTAGTGGATGTTTTTAAAGGAAATGATGTGTCAACTGATTTATTATATACATATATAACGCTGTCCATGGGTGTCAGTTAAATATGACAGATTTTAACTTTAATAAATTTGTTACATAAATGAACGTTATTTTAAAATTTGTCGCCAAAAATAACTTAAAATTTATTAGGTAATATTTATTATCTATGAAAGCATAATGTTAGATATTGTTAAAAACATAATAGATTTTAATTAGGGAGATCGAACGGTTATTATTCGACTGGTTTTAACCGGTTATTTAAGTTTGGATTAAGCCGGTTTTTAAAAAATTTCCATTTTTCGAATATCGAATAAGCCGGTTATTTTGCTATAATAAACCGGTTATTTTAATAATGTATAATTTATATACGTTTTCCTTACTCTTGTTGTAAATGTACCCATAATTAAATAATTAAAGTATTTTCCTAATTGAACATTGGCCAAACTTAAACTTTTTATAAAGAATGTCAAAACAAAATGTAACAAAAGTCAAGAAACATTATGAACAATGAAAATACAAATCGCTTATAAAAGCGTGTGTTCTTGTAAAAAAAAAAAACAAAAAAAAAAAATAAAAAAAGACTACTAAAAAGTGTTCAGGTAAAAAGTATATAGTAATTTGTGCGAGAGTGTCCTATATATTAAATATATTTTTATATAGATGTTATCTATGGAGATATTTCGAACGGGATTAAAAAGACAAAGTTAGGGCACCTAAAATGATAAGTTTAAAAAGTTCTTCCACGTCACGACTTATTAATCACCTTTAATTCGTCCACATGCTTGACATTAATATACTCCAAATAAAACTCAACTCCGTTCGAAGTAGTTCTAAAGAGACGACAAATAATACTTTACTAAAATACGCAGCCAAAAATGAATCGTTGTGTTCCGAGAACGGAATGCCCGTAGTCACTACACAGAAAAAATTATTAAATTTCTCCAATCACCAAATTTATTCCAAATTCATAATATCAAGCAAACAAGTTGTTGATTTTGCACCTATTACCAAAATGATTATATTGATTACTAAAAATTTTGAAAAAAAAAAATAATAATTTTATTTTAAACGAAAAAAGTCAATTAAGATTTTTTGTTATTTAATTAAAATTTTAATTGAAAATTTATTTCAAAACAACTAAAATTTTAATTAAATAAAATTAAATTTTTAAATTTCTTTTAACTAAAAAAATAATTGATTCAATTATCACATTAATTAAATTTAAATGCTTTTTAAACCATTTTTTAATTGATAAAACACTTTTTTCTGTGTAAAAACTTTTAAGTAGTTCTAGTATATCGTCATGCTTAAAACTACAAAATTCCGGCGGAATCACAATATGAATTATGAATCAGTTTTATTAATTAAAACCCCAAGAACTAAAAAACAAAATTGAGGAAATCAAACAATGTCATGGAAGGTTTCGAATTGTAGTCGACGAATTGAATATATTCCTATAACTTTTTTATTTGCTTTTGCAAAACGTTTGTCTAGATCAAATATCATTTAACAGTTTTTAAATTACATTATAATAAATATAAATTTTAAAAAATAAAGCTAAAGTTTGATCAATTAACTGGTCACACTTTTCTTGAAATTTAGGTCCGAACATACCTTAAGTTATATCTTTGTATTTTTTTGGTTCCTTACCTTTGTGAAATGTTTTGGTTTTTAGTAAAATTAACGTTTTATTACAACTTATTTGATTTTTGTTTTTTTTTATCATTCGAATTAAAACCGGTTAACCGGTTTTTTTAAAAATGCTTAACCGAAAACCGGTTTTTTAAGTAGCAACTAATCGGAATATTCGAAAACCGGTTTTTGAAAAAAGTATAATAATCGATCTCCCTAGTATAGCGTCAATATTTTAAGGTGAAACAAATATCATCACAAACGCATAATAACCGCTCCACTATTGTGGTGTGGGTATGAAAAGGAATGCTTGGCAAACGGTAACGCTGCTTTCAAAACAGATGTCATTTTGTCTGAGATGCTACAATAATAATAGTACTTATTGCAACTTTTCTTGTGGTGACACTTGAATAATCGAAAGATGAAAAATGAGAAAGGAATATATTTAAAAGATGTTGAAGGAGGTTGATTTTTAGCCCTATGTATTTGTTATGGGAAGATATTAACATCTTCGCAAACAGATGGTACATGTTAGAAGTTGATCAGTATCAAAAGCCTATTAAGCTAAAAAAAAAAAAAGATTTAAAAATGTCGGCTTAGCTAATCTATATATGGGGTTTCATTCTGCGACTCCTTTCCTAATATTTGTGATAAGACTTTAAACAAAGCAAAAAAAAAAAAAATGCCCCGGAACAGAATTTTTCATTTGCATATCTTTAATGTCACAATATTTAATCCAAAATTATTTCCCCGAGTTCTTCAAATGTGGTCGCTTGCTTGCCAAAACCTTTATTTCAGAAGAAATTTTGCTTAGACGCAAGTTGAGTGTTCTTGAGTTATTTGCTTCGTTTTTAATATCTAACAACATCAATACATATCGATGGTAGTGATATTAGAACGTTACTTAGAACGGAGGCAAGTTAAATTATTTGAAATGAAGGTGTTATCTAAGCTTTGATATTTGGGGGGATTTTTATTTATATTTAAAATTTTCTTCGGGGGGAAGAAAAAAATTACCTGGCAAGACTGATCTGAAGAAGACATACATAATTTCTAAAGTATAACCACATAAAATTACTTTTTAAATTTAAATTTTTTTTTAATTTTTTTAGTGTCATTTCTGTCTTATTTTATATTTTAATTATTTATTTTTAAACCTCTTCCGAAAAATCTGAAAAAAAAACACAAAAATACTTTACCCTTTAAGCTCTCAAAAAATGTTGGGGTACCTATAAAAATCAAAAAAAAATTTTTTTTGGGACACACTAATATGCACATGTTACTTATTTTGAAGAAAGCAATAAATAAAATATACACATATATTTGTACTCATTTACTTAAAGTTATTTACATTGTATCTTGTTACAAAATTAATTTAAAAATTAAAAGGATTTTAAAATCTTATATACATACATAAATTTAAATGTAAAAAAGGGAATTATTACATATTAAACATATCATGATATGAATATTCTTCATCCGATTATGAATAGTTATTGAAATGATCGTTAATATAAAGGTTTTGATTACATTTTTTTATAAGGTTATTTGTAATTTTAAAGTAACGACAACATACGTTCAGCCTTTTATAAAGAATAGCATTAATAGTAAAAAATATGCGAACACACATGGCTGTATGTTTGCGTACGAAATTTACTTTGTAACATAATAGCACGGTACTGCCAGATATATTGTCACAATATTGCAATGGTTGCACGTGAAAATTACTAATACTACATTTACACCTACACAAAATCTAGTAGATTTTAGTTAAAATCTTAAAGAAATTTTTTGGCGTTTACACCAGTGCTTTTTGACATATTGTCGGATTTCATTTTCATAATAAAAACAGCTGATTAAAAAAGGAAAGAAATTGTATTGTAAACTCTTATTAGCAAAATGGAAAGCCAAAAACTAATTTTATTATATTAAAAAAAATAGAATAGGAATTAAGATTTTTGCGTAAAAAAACACCAGCATTTGTTAAATATAAGATTTCACAAACTGCTGCAAATATACTACCCGAAATAAATGATACATGGGAAAAGACGTTTAACACGGAAAAAGAGCAGCCAAATGGCGAGGAGTTTACTTACGACTATAACCCAAAAGGTGAACAAATAAGAATAAAATTGCAAATTTTCAAATGTAACAATTTTATTACAAACAAACAAAAACAACTAAAAACTTAAATCACAATATTAAAAGTAATAAAAGCGCCTCTTCATTGGAATTGCACTGCTTTTCCTTTTTGTAGGTACATTTTCTGTAAATTAAGGCCTTTGTAATGCAACACAGTTCATATTAATATAATTTTAATTTCGTTTATTTATTATTGGCTTATCCATTTTCACAAATGTTAATTTTTGTTAATTACTAATTTCCCGCAAATTTATTTTCCCCGCTCTTTTTATATATTTTTGAATTTTTTTTTATTTTTTTTGTCAAACTGTCAGATTTTTCTTATTCAGAGCTGTATTTTGTAGTAAATTAGTATGAAATTCATAGTTGTATCGTTGAGTATTGCAAGATCTCGTGAGATTTTGCCAAAAATCTAGTGGCGAACAAGATTTTGTTTTGTATGGGAAATCTAGTAGAAATTAACAAGATTTCGCTCAAAATCCCTTAAATACTAGATTTTGTGTAGGTGTAAATGTAGTATAATATACCGAAAATTGCATAAATTATATTTTTAAAAATTGTGCAAATTACGTTATTAAAAAATGCTAAATAATTAATTTTAAAATGCTAAAGAAAATACTAACTGCTAAATCGGAAATTTTACAGCTAAATCAACAAAAATATGCTAAATCTAGCTCCAAAAATGCTAAAATGCTCATGCTGATATTCATTGTTCTTTTAGAAAGTACATGCAGATATAAATAAACTTTGTATTGGCTATCTGCAATACCCATAAGAATAAATAGGTATGTGTATTTACGTATGTAAAACGTAAATATACACAGAGTTCGTATACAGTCGCAGAGATGGCAAATGCAATTTGGAAAATTGGAAAAACTGCTATCGCCATCTTTTTTTAGCGTACAATTTCACATTGGAAAGTTAATATTTCAAAAAAAAATTAAATCAGCCGATTCTTGTTATTACCTACCTTAAAAATTAAAGTTGAGAAACTATTTTGTACTCAAATACCGATCGCCGCGTAACTTCTAAAATGTGATGACAAAGATGTTTTTCTATCAACGTGCATGTACCTTTCATTCGTCCAGTATTGGAAGCCGTTGTGTAAAAACTCAAACCTATGATTTTATTTCCAATACCCCAATTTTCTATGCTGTCGGTAACAGCTTCTGCCTGGCTAATGCCTATGCTGTTCTCTAATGCAGGGACCCCCAGTAATTGTTCATTATCTCTTTTGCTTACTAAGATTCCAACCGTTCAGTGCATTCTTTCTGGAGAAGTTTTGGTAAAACTTTTCCATCCCAATGAACAACGGTCCCCTCAAAGTCCGATTTTTTAAATCTTTCCTTTATTTTATGTGCTCCTTAATTTCAAAAAAATATTCTGCGTTTTCTAATAGTACTTCTTCTTAGAGATAGTTCCTCGGCATTAGTACCCAGACTTTCAGCTGTGGCAAAAATAATTCGTACGGCATTTCTGTCTGAAATGTTGCACCTATCTAACAAAATGGATGGCTTTTCGAAATATCAATAAATTTAAGAAATATCTGCGCCAAATTAGGTCTTCCAAGTTGATATAGTATGGGCGTTTTAGCGCCAAAAGTAGTTATTTGGCATTTTGTTAATTTTCACTGCTGTTATTCCACTTGGTGGGGGTTTCAGGTGAAAGTGAAAGAATTAAGTTCGTAGATAATAATAAGACTTCAAAAAGTAAAGCTTTATGGGTAAAAATTAGATGAGTTCGTGGTTTTTGCTCATATCTGATCCGTTTGTCGACCAATCTAGTTGATAATTAATTGCACACTATTTCGGACTATTTTTAATATAAATATATAACAACCAAGTCCCCATTGTATCTGGCGTCTTCGCAAACCCCATTCCAACATGCACACGGACGGACAAACTGACGGATAGTTTAATCAACTCTACTACTCATAAGGATCTATAATATATATACCTTTAATTTTTTTATTTTAATAACAAACGGAATAGAAAACTTATATAAAGATGAACTTATATACACAGAACTTTTCGTTAATAGTCACTACCGCTTTTAGTCACATTAGCGATATAGTCCATTTTATCTTTATTTTCTTCCGCTTTTAGTAAATTTAATAAATATTATTCACGTTATGGTCGATTAAGCGATATAAGGCAAAGGTACCAAGTTCCTGTATGTTTTCAAAGCCACACACCATATAAAAGAACTAATAATTAAATCGTCTAATTTTTATCAACTCTCCACTCGAAACAAAAATTAGTTCTTGTCTTGGTATCAGTAGTGCGATTCACTAACTTTTTTTACGATAATCGTATCGTAAAAATTTATCGAATTTCCAATTCAGTACAACTTTTAACGATATTCGCTGTCGGTTAAAGTCAGCTGTTACTTTAAGCAGTTTTTTTTTCGTTATTTTAGCGACAATAATTTAAGTTGTGTTTATTTAATCGATAAAGTGTATTTTATATTTAAAGTGGCTCAGGCCCGACATCTTACATACATACTACATACATACATACATATGTATATGTATGAACAAAAACAAAATTAGAAATTCAAAATATACAAAAAAAAGCAAATTATGAACAAAAACAAAATTCTAAATTCAAAATGTACAAAAAAAGCAAATTCTGAACAAAAACAAAATTCTAAATGTAAAATTCACAAAATAAAATATAAAAACAGCAAATTAAGCACAATTTCAATTGTTTTTTCTTTTTCTCTTTTGTGCTTTTCGTTTATTTTAACATTTTGTAGACAGAGATGTTACAAATACTACAGCTGTTTACAATCGTTAAAAATAAATTACAGAATCACACTATCGTTACTGCAAGCGAATATAAAAAGTTAGTGAATCACACCACTGGGATGAAATATTTTATTTATATTTTAACTATTTTTTAATACTGTATGCAACTTTGTTGCAAAACCATAAATAAGCCTGCCGTTGGTGTAATAAATATGATTTTTTTTTATTTTCTATATTCACACAAACTGATAACATTCGAATTCGGTTATATGCCTCATAGTGGCATCTATGTATGTGCATTAGGTTTATAGTCACATTAGCGATATACTCCACAATTTAGCTGCAACTAAAGAATGACTCTATTAGCGAAAAAAAATTTATTCCCTTTTCATCTGTGTTCAAGGGAATTGAAAAGTGTTCGAAAGCAAACCTTATATACTGTTCCTTAGTGTTCGATATGTTAGAAATATCGAAAACACAAACGATTAACAAAACGTTTCTCTGTTTATGATCTTTGTACACAATAAAAATACTCTACTAATTCAACCAGTGTAGGGTTGCCAGATACCAAAAGTCAAATAACTGGACAATAGAAAAAATTCACCTGGATTTTGAAAAAATAATTGGACAATTTTAAAATGAATGCACTTACCTATATGAAAAAGTAAAATATTAATTCACTTTTTTTACAATAAAAAATTACATAAAAAGCAAGGTAACGTAACATTTTAAATTCAGGCCCCTATTAAGAGTTACATTCGATAAACGATTTTCGCTGGCTATCGAACATCGACTATCGAATGTTAATTTGGTATTATGAGTTGGCAGCACTATCGAAAATTTCGTTGTGCATCGAATTTTTCAACGAAAACAAATTTGCTTTCGACGGTGTAAATAATTAAAAAAAAAATGGTTGAAAATGTAAGTTTTTGTTAATTTATTAGTCTTGATGTGCAAATTCCACATTCTTAATTATTTTTGGTTATTTTATGCAGGTCTAAAGTCGACAGTAGTAAGCATCAGTTGGAAAAGCTTGTTTCCCTTATGGTACAAAATCCTTTGTTAGCAAAAGGAATTTTTATAAACGGTCAGGCTACAGGTACAGGACAGTTCCAGTAAGCGTTTATCTTCATCAGATGAATCATCGTACCATAATTCGGTCGTAGTCATGATTTATATTAGTTTGTTTTTTTATATTTGTTAACAAAAATTTTTTATTTAAGGTGACAGCTGATAGAAAATGTACTACTGTGAATAAACTAAATCACAATAGTACTTTTTTATCGAATGTGTGCCATAATACCAAATGAAAATTCGTTCGATCAACTAATTCGACTGCTGTCGAAAATCGAATAAAGTTCATAATAGGCACCTCAGTCTTACGTAAATTATGTATATATCAGGGCGATTTCACTACAGGTGGCAGCGAAAAGCCTGCTGACTTTGACAGTTCAAACCAAATTGTTTTAGTTTTAAAATGTTTTATTTAGAAATGGTATGAAATTTTGAGCCCTAAATACTAACACTGCAATGCAAAAATATCTGTGGCTTCTGTTATTTTTGTATTGTTGTAGTATTTTTCCGCCATATACTTAAACGTGCCTTGGCTTATATTAATTTAAATCCCATAAAAAAGTACATATACAGCCATGTTATGGGAGTCAAAATCGAATGAAATTTAAATCGATGGAGATTTTCATTTGAATTTTTTGGAAAATTACCGTTGCACGTCATATAGAAATCTTATTAATAATAAATTTTGTATTCCCAAAAAGCTTTTCTCCCAAAAATGGAAGAGTAATGCCGAAAATAAAATATTTATTCTTATCGCACCATGGTGAAGGGCATATAAGATTCGGCATAGCCGAATATAGCACTCTTACTTGTGTTTTTTAATATTGTTTTTTCTTTTTACCCTTTTACAACTACAAATCGAGTTGGAGACAAAAACCAGCCAATTGTAAAGGAAAGTAAGAAAAGGTAAACACACTGTTTATTGTTGGGGCTTTGTTAAAGTTTTATATTGTTACAAGTAAGACCTGAGTATTTAAAATTCTTGTTCACTTTATAGTCTTATTTGTATAATATTTTAAGCTTTTCTAAAATCTTTGGAAAGTTTCCTGACGAGCTGGCCTAAGCAACCAGCGAAATGCGCATAGAAACCAGCTTTCCCTCAACAATAAATTTCAGTGTGTTTATCAAAAAAAAAAAAAAAATAATTGGGAATTTAGCACGTCATAGAGTAATCTTATTAATAATACATTTTGCATTCCAGAAAATAATTTTTGTTAAAAAATTTTTATAAATAAAATTTTAATAAATTAACAAAAATAACCAGTTTTTTAGCATTAAAAATTTTTATTTAGCTGCAAAATTTTCATTTAGCACTTGGTATTTTATTTAGCATTTTTAGAATATGTTTTTAGCTTGTTTTTAGCATTATTTATTTTAACAATTTGGACGATAGTTTTATTGATTTTACTAAAAAAAATAATTATAAATTATAATAAATTTTAACTAAAAATAGTAGTACCTAAAATTAAATTTCGCATGAAAATGAATAATTCCCTTGTTAAGAAACATCTTACCTGTCTTGTTAAAAAAAAAATAGAATATTCAGGGAATACATATTAGAAATGCCCTTATCATGTTGGTTGTAAATATTATTTGCCCTTTGATATGATTATATAAAAGTACAAGGAAATTTGGATAATAATTTAATAGTGTTAATGTTTGCAAAAAAAAGTTTGCTCTAAACTGCTGAAAAAATAAATATTTTAAAGCTTCCACTTTTCTTACACTATAAAAAACAAAATGATCTAAAAATGTTGTATATCATAGAAATAAATCGTTTATATTTTGCACATATCAGCGGTTTAAAGGCTCCCTAAATTAACCATTTAATCTTAACTACCTGTGCTACATATTTATATGTATCACATGCTTTACCAAAATCTAGCCATTTGCTTAAATATAACCATTTATATAAATTTCTAATAAATTTTAATACATTTTTAACAAAAATCTTTAACAAATTTTAGCATTATTTTTAGCATTTTTTAGAATCATTTTTAGCATTTTTTGGACATATCTAATGCCAGATTTAGCTGTAAAATTTTTTTAGACCTGGCCACACTGAAAACAACATTAACCCTCTGCGACTGACGTGCTGTGCTGTCTTTGTTGGTTTAATTTCGTTTGCTTTCATCGTAAGTGGAGTACACACTACCCTCACACTTTTTTTTTAATAATTCACTCATACTTTTTAAAATTGAAACGAATTTGCCTTTAGTTTCTCTTTGAAAAATTATAACAACAGTTTTAATGGGCATCTTTTTCGATTTTCTTAATAAGTTGTTTTCATAATGACATCTTGAAAATAAATTGCTTTAAAATTACTGCATTAAATTTTTGTGAATTTTGACAAGAAGTATGTGTAAAAAAGCTTGATAGCAACACTTGATCGTGTGGCTGCATGGTTAGTACTTTAATTACCCGCTCCGCTTTTAATTAATTATATAATTTACATATACAGTGAGTCAAACGGAAAATCGGACAAGCCTAAATATATAAAAAGCATAAAAAAAAAACAGTTTTTTTTTTAATAAAAACGTATATTTTTGGTGTTAAAAGAAGTAATTTTTAAATTATTAAAAAGAAAAAAGAAAATTTTTGCTATGTTGCGGCAAAAATTATAGTTTTATAAATTAATCCACTTTTTTTTAGCTCAAACTCAAAATTGGACGAAACTATTAGGCCTGCATAACACTGACGCGTAACTTAAAAGCAGGTGAATAATAAACTTATTAATACTTAGTAGTATTGCCTTTAGATTCGATCACTTTTTCTAACCTTTTCTGCATAGAATTGACTAAATTTGCGCAGGTATGTTATATGTTGTTCCGCTCTGTTTGTAAGGCTGCTTTTAATTGGCTTATATTATGAAAGGTATTTTTGTAAACTCTGCGCGCTAGTTCATCCCATAAATGTTTTATTACATTCAGATCTGGGCATTATGGGGGAGGTTTGAGAAGTTTGGGGTAGTGATGGATAAGCCATATCTTGCAAACTTCAGATGTATGTTTTGGGTCATTGTCTTGATAAAAAGCAAAATTATCTTTTATGCCCAATTTTTCTGCGCTTTGTTAAACGTTGCTTTTCAAAATGTTGAGTTAAACAAACCACTCCAGCACTGGACATACAGCCCCAAGCCATCACAGAGCCTCCCCTATGTTTTACGGTAGCTCTCATGTTTTTTACTTCGAATTCGGTGTTTGGTTTTCTCTATACAAATTTCCTTTCATCTGACCCGTGTGGGTTGAATTTGCTTTCGCCAGTAAAAAGAACCTATTAAAAGTATATGAATGTATTTATTACCGTATTCCAATAATCTTGATTTTTTTAAAACATATTCTTAAGCAAATTTTAAACGTATTAATTTGTTTTTAGGTCTTATAAACGGGTTTTTTCTTAGAACTCGACCATGAAAATCGTGTTTTCTAAGGGTGTTTCTTACAGTGTCAACAAAATCCGACTTTCCAATATGAGTTTCTACATACTTTTGTAGCTTGACGGCGGATTTTAATGGATTTTTCTTTATTTCATTTAAAATCCGTCTTTCATCGTTATCATTCAAAATCTTTCCTAGACCTTCTTTACTTTTATTTTCCACTCTATTTTCATTTCGGTATCTCTTAATAATATCATGAACTGTTGATCGACTTTTACCTAATTTTACCTACCTGGCAACACTGCTTAGAAGTCTTTAGGAAACAAACACACAAACAAACGTATTTTGATTTATTTATATATAGACTTTTTATTAAGTGTGTATTAACTTATATATAATAAGAACATAGACAATACAAATATTATAAATTTTCTTACAAAAATATTTCTAATCAATTTGTTTATAAAACTAATTGGACCCTTTAACTTTATCCATTAGTCAAGAGAGCTTTCTTTTTCTTCAATTTTGTTCAAAAACTCTCAAAACTTTATACGTGACCAAAAACGACAACTTCCATCCAACCACCATTTTTCAATGTTTTGATAAATTTGCGTCCTTAGAAAATAATTCGGTTGATGCAACCGTTTGCACAAATCACAAAAAGGGGAATAAAATTTCAAATCATAATACTGACGCCACCAAAAATAACGCATATATTCTTCGGGATTCTCCGACAGGTACCTAAGATATTTGGCTAAATCTTGAGGTCTCTCATAGTCCTCAACATTGATATAGGAATGCGGAGGTAAAAAGCGTTCATAATTAGCACCTCCATAAACCACTGGTATAATGTTACGTCTTAGGATGTTGTATAATTTTTCCGTTATATAATCGGTGCAAAGCGAATTCTCGAAAGAGAAATAGAATTTATAGTTTTCATCTAACATTTTTTCACATTCAGTGGAGCCTTT
This sequence comes from Pollenia amentaria, assembly GCA_943735925.1. NCBI lineage: Eukaryota > Metazoa > Arthropoda > Insecta > Diptera > Polleniidae > Pollenia > Pollenia amentaria. The sequence continues at coordinate 162,343,045 of OX031008.1, forward strand.
AGGGCAGCTGTAATAAGATAAAATGTTAATTAGTTGTGAAAAAAATTAAGGTAGAATTTTTTTAATTTTTTTTTTTTTTGGAAGATTGTAAAATTTTTAAAGATGGAAAGAATTAAATTTTAACGTCAGTTGAGTTGTGAAAGATATTAAAAAACAAAATTAACGTTAATTTTATTAAGTAACTTTTTAACAATAACGTTTTCCACTATGTCCTATCATAACGTCAGCTATTTTAAAATTCGAAGTAATTTTTAAAAAAGAAATACTCCAAAGTTTTTTATAAAATCTAAACAAAAAACAAACAAAAAGGGTGGCAAACAAAAGTCATTCATGAATAAATATGTTGTAAGCTTATTGCACACATGAACATTATAATAATTCAAATTATTTACGTACATTTTACAAAAAAAATAATAACAAAGATGCCACCTGGTTGACATTTTTAGTTGTTGTTAAAATTGAGTTACTGAATTGCTGTATTGTTACCACAACCAATAAACGGCCGGTAAAATTAATGGTAATGCTAATCGTTAAAAGTAAGAGAATTGCACTACAGAAATCGAATTTATTTTATAATTTACCAAAAGTGAATTTAAAAAAATATCAAAAAATAACACTGTGCTGATCGCAAATTGAAGCAAGCTGGACACCCTACTTGCAAAGCGAATTCTAGTACGCTGAATTCAATGATTTTAGCCGTTTTTCAAAGTTAGTCTTTCTATTCGCGATATTCACGATTAAAAAGTTCAATACTAAATCATTATAAAACGATATTTCTTATACTTTTCGGATCATTGCTCAATTTAAATCAAATCAACTCTGTTAGATAAAATGTTTCATTATATTTTTTTCGCGATTTTTTAAAAAAAATTTATTTTTCTTAACTCTATTGAATATAAACACTAATAACATAACAATGAAGTTTTTACATGCAGAAAAAATGTTTTTGCGAAATTTTTTATTGAGTCAAAACAAAAAAAAAAAAAATGCAAAGTCAAAACAACAAAAGAAAAAAATTAGCAAAAAAAAACAGCACAGTTAATTCAATAGAACTAAGAAAACTAAATCTTTAAGCCTCATACACAATACGCAGCAACATTTTCACTGGTGTTCATAATAGAGCAACAATTTTTTTTTTCACAACCACACACATTTTTAATTAAGAAACCGCTTGCAAATTTTTCCCAGAACAATACTACGTATTTATTATTATATTTTAAAACATTTTGTTGAAATTTTCATTCAAAACTAAGGCCCTAATCACGTAAAACGCAACGCAGCGCCAAAGAATTACATTGAAAGCGCAAACAATGTCATAAATATTTTGTAATTCTGTTGTTGCTTTCTACAGAAATTCACATGGCGTTTTTAAATTTCAAACGCTGCATAGCTTGTGGCGTAGAAAATTTCAAAACGGTACATCAATTTCTGTACAAAGCAACCACAAAATTACAAAATACGATATTTATGACATCGTTTGTGCTTTCAATGTAATTATTTGGCGTTGCGTTGCGTTTTACATGATCGGGGCCTAAATAAAATTATTATAAACGTCATATGTTACATTTTCATACAAATTGTTGCTGAAGTAGAAGTAGACTCAACTTTTAAAAAAAAATTTAGTTAAATTTTTGTTCGAAAAATGAAAGGAAAATATATCGTTGGTCTCAAGTAGAAAGGCCCTAACTCAAATAATTGTAACTGTATAGGAGAAGGTAAAAACATAACAGAAACTGTATGTATCATAATGTAAACTTGCTCATACAACTGCTTGTAAAGCCGTTATTCTTTACAACAATGTAATGAATTTTTGTGACGAGGTGTATTTGTGTAAAATTTATTGGAATAACTGGAAAACTCACTTTCGTAAAAAATGCGAGTTAGGGCCTTTCTACTTGAGACCATCGATATGAAATACTTTGGGAAAACAGAAGATGGAAGAAAAAATGTTGCTGCCACTGTGAACGGTGTCTAAGAATAATCAAAAATATCATTAAGGACCTTTTTAACATCATAAAACTAAGTTAAAAAAAGTAACGTTAAGATTGGTCGTCTACAATAAAAAATACATTCCGGTTGTATGTAATACTTCGAAGTGTTATTGGCGGAATTTGAGCTTATGGCTGACTAAGCGCAGTGCTACAATGCAACACTAAAAGGAATAGGTTTATAAACTCCACAACTTTTCTGTACACAATGCAATGACTTCAATATTGCATGGTAACCGTATTCACTGCATACCTGTTGCGAAACTTGGGCATTGTTTTTATTTTTTATGCCTTGTTAAAGCATTTGTTTTTAGTGATGCTTCGCAATTCTGAGTTTAATGAAGTCAGCCTTTATATATGCGCACACTTCTAATGAAATATCTTTATTTTCACAACAAGAGTTTTTTGATCTTAGGACGTATTTAATTGGTATTAAAGAATTGACTGTGTTAAGTGCCATTTTATTTTTTATTTTTGTCTTAAAATTACTTATCACACTGAAAGATCTCTCTCAACACAAACGCTTCAACCCAAAATGATTAAATTTTATTTATATGTTTCCACTGATAAGACCAGGGCTGTGGAGTCGTCAAAAACTAGTTCTAACACCGATCCCGACTCCAACCGCTGAAATTTTTTAAGACCAACTCCGGCTCCAACTCCGACTCATTCTCTAACCTTGTTGCGAAATGTATATGAGACTAGTCCTTATTTGACCTTAAGCGATTTTTTTAATGCAGTACCTTTGAATTAAATATTATAATTCTTACCAGTGCACAGTGGCGCCCGTAGAGCAAGCGAGGTTGCAAAAATCAAAATTTTCATGAGTGCCGACGAAGTTTTGAATAAACCCATGTTATAGGAAACTTTTCAACGATTTCAAATATGCCACTCTTAATAATATCACATTTTTAGTTTAGAAGATATAACCGTTCAAAGTTGACCGACTTTCGGTTTTCAAAAAAACACACAATTTTTAGTCAATTTGTTGCGATTTCAGGTGTAATATCACGAAAAATAGGTAACGAATCGCCTTATTTTTTATTTGTATTGATTGATGTATTTATTAAATGTATAATGATAAAAAAAAAAATTAACTGTTTGCTTTGTGTTTCTCCTGGTAAATCACTATTTAAAAACTATCCGTTTTTTCACTATTTTTCAACTTTGACGGAAAATAAAAAAAAACTATATTTTTCTATATTTGCCATACGTGCAAAACCTGTTCTTTGATTATTTCTTTACATAATTCAAAAGGTTTTATCTGCCCGTACGTGCCCGTTTGGCTTCTAGAGGTAAAAAAGTTCAAAAAGACATGGTTGCAGAAATTGTATGGCGTCCATCCCTTATATGTTTTGACTGACAGTAGTTTGATCTAATAGTTTGAAAAAAAACTACTCATTGAAATTAGCAGGTACGTACCTCACATAAACAATACTTTGGCGTACAAATGGTCAGGAACAATATTGACTTATGGTCCCTACAGGTAGGCACAAATCTTATTTGGACACGTGCATAATATCAAAATTGCATTATTTAGCCTAAATCCATATGTATGCAGGGAACAGGTAAATTTTTAGGCATGGTAGCATAAGCCTATATATTGCAAAATAAGCATAATGCCTGGATTAGTCTACGCCTGAAAGTTGGCGCAACAATTACTGAAACCATTAAACAATTTAAGTACTGAAAACATGGCGTTGAACAATTTAAAATTATTTGAACTGTTTAGAAAGTCAACCACACCAAAGTTTTTCACGGAAGTGAAAATTCTTCCTGAGAAGTTGACATTGATCAGCAAATGGGGCTGCGATGGATCATCCGGACAAAGCGTTTATAAGCAAAGGATATCTTTCGATGACGCTACAATATCGGACGGAAATATGTTTATGGCATCTGTTGTTCCTTTGCGGCTAAAATCGGATGATTCCCTACACTGGAAAAATCCACGTCCGTCATCAGTGCATTATTGCCGACCAATAATGTTTCAGTTTGCAAGGGAATCGGCAGAACTCATAAGGACTACGGTGAAGGACATTGAAGAACAAATAAGCAAGATTAAGCCTACAAAGCTGCAAATTGGAGAAGGAAAATATATTGAATGCAATTACGAGTTCCACCTGACCATGGTTGACGGAAAAGTCGTAAACGAACTGACAGGAACAACCTCAACAATGTCATGCCCGATTTGCAAAAAGAGTCAGAAGAACTTTTTTCAATTCAATTCAATTTATTTCATATTTAATATGTTACATCTCAATTTTATATAATTAGTTGTAAAGAGTTTAAGATTAGTATCTTTTTCTGCTTAATTATAATATATTTCAATTAGTTTTCATAGACAGAATTATATTGGAGGTAAAAATTTAGCAAAAACCTATCTAAACCCCTTTTTTCGTATTATTTTTATATTTTTTTTATCGATTTTATATTATTATTTGTCAGAAGAACTTTGGTAATTTAAACGATTCTACAAATGAGGAGAATTACGAATATGGAATGTAACCATTGCACGCAAGGATAAGGTGTATGGAATTCTTGCTAAAACTGGCATATACCCTACCACAAGAGGAGGAAAACTTCGATGAAAATACATCAATAAAGGATAAGGAAAAGATCAGAAAGAAGCAAATACAGGATGGTTTTTTTGAAACAAGTTGGACTAAAAGTAGACTGTCCCAAGCACGGATACGGTAACTCTAACGATGGAAACACTTCTAGGAGATTTTTTGAAAATGATGAGGCAATAACTAGAATCATTGGAATTGGCAATCAAATCGTGAAAAGATTGGGAACGATCTTGGGTGTTTTAAACTGCAAAGAAAATGTCAATTCTACAAAATATGGAGAATATGCGTCGAAAACTGCATCTCTTTTAGCAGAAATGTATCCACAGAAGAAGTTGACCCCGACCGTCCATAAAATATTGGCGCATGGCAAAGATATAATTGAGTACCAGCCTTTGCCAATTGGAGAGCTTTCTGAAGAAGCACAGGAGTCTCTTAACAAATTTTATAAAAAATATAGATTGCAGAACACATTCAAAGCATCAAGGGTAAGGCAAAATAAGGACCTCTTCAACATGTTGGCAGCATCTTCCGATCCACTTATTTCTTCCCTGCGGCATGTGAAGTCACGAATAGAGTTACAAAATAATTATAGTTTAGAAATTGTTAGTCTTTTAGATATACCTTCTCTTACGAATTGTGATGAATATTTTACAGAAAATTGAAAAAATAAATTTAAAAAAATAAATAATTTTTTTTTTTAATTTGTTGGGTAATAATTTAAAACATAAAACCCTTAAGAACAAAAATAAAAACAATCTAAAAATGTAAAAATAAATTTTTTTAGTTACCATAAAATTGATTTTTCTACTAATTTTAATTTTGATAACCCATAAGTAGGCCCCTACAAAGCGTAGCACCCTTTCCAAACGCTCATTTCATAGGCTGAACAGTTATCTATCATATGCTGTTTAAACTGTTCAATTATCTTATTCGGTTCAAAAGATATGATTTTTGCAACGAAAAAACTCAAATGGCGCCACTGTGCAGTGTTTAAAATGCTTTTTTCGCAATTAAAAAAAATCAAAATAAACAAGTTAGAGTGATATATTCGGCTGTGCCGAATCTTTGATACCCTCCACCGACAGGAGTGAGCTCTATATGATAAATACATATATATTATTAACTAAGCTTCACAAAAACGAGCGTCAGCATTAAAATTAGTTGCGGTTTAGATCTGAATCAAATTATTGACCGACAATAAGAAAATTTTATGCGTTTCTTGTTAGGACTTTGAACTTGCTTGAGTAAAATATCATGATTCGTAAAAGTTTTAGCCGAACTAAAAAAATTTTTAAGAGCGTAATCTGTATTGGACCTATGGTAAATTATGGCCTAATCATCCCAAAATTCTGAAGACTGATTTCTAGTATTACAAAAAATAAATTACAATAAATTTCAATACAGCAGTGTAATTAGTTTTAGCGTTAACAGAAAATTTCACAAATTTGCATGATATTTTTTCTGGCCATATGAATTTAAGTAAGATATTTTACCGCAATATCTATATCTGTGATGGTTTAAGGCGAATTTTATTATTTTCCCAAAGTGAGCTTTATTTGGTTTTAGCCGCAATAAACTGTTTTCCGAGAGTAGGGTTTATATGTGGCCTAGGGTAAATTATGGACCAACGTTTACGAAATTTGGCAATGTGATTTCTCTTCCTATAAAACTGTGACGTACCGAATTTAAGTATGCTAGCGTTTTCTATTGCGGTTTTAGGCGTACTAAGCTGTTTTCCTCGAGATGGGTTTATATGGGGCCTATGGTAGATTATGGACCCATCGTCACGAAATTTACCAGTATGATTTGCAGTCGTACAAACCAAATTCGAGAATTTTTATGTCATTCCGTGCATTAATAAACCATTTATGCTAGTTTTTGTATCAAAATTATCAATTTTTTCAGGGTGGTGGTTCCACATTTTGATTCATAGTTCTGATCCTACTAAACCGATGTTGCTGGATTTCAATCCCAAGCTGCTCAGGATAACTACAAGCAATTTGAGACCAAGTTTGTTCTTTTCTTTTGCGTTTTTCAAATGTGAACGTGTTTTCAACAGACGGACAGACAGACGGACATGGCTAAATCGACTTAGAATTACTGAAGGAGCCAGAATATATATACTTTATGGGGTCTTAGATGTATAATAAAAAAGTTTCACGCGCAATGACAAACTTAGTATACCCTCATTCACCACAGTGGTGGTGAAGGGTATAAAAAGCCGACAAGTTCCACTACTAGAAAAAGCCCACACTTTTCAAAAGCAGCAGCAAAATAAACACACTGTTTTTGAAAAGTAACATTTTAAAGGGCACTGGCTTCTGTCAGCTAAATTTTCCTATTTGATGGAACTCAAAAAGGAAAAAACAAGTACGAAAAATAATGAAACAATAGCCGCAAAATAGGAGATAAAAGCAGCACAAAAGGTTCCTAAAAGGCGAAGAAATACTCGACAACAAGTGATATTTTTCATGCAAAACAAACACATCAAAAATTTATTTTTGTTTTCTATACAATAAAAAAATCAAATCAACGTCACAATTTGTGTGCTTTGCCTTTTGCAAGCGGTAACGGTATTCGAATGAAAAGTAAAACAATTTTTTTAATATTTGTAATTTTGTTCTTATTTGCAATGTAAGTATTGTTGACATTTCAACCTTTTAAGCCTGGTACTCTGTTCAACATTTTACGTGAAATGCTGTCAAAACCAGTGTTGCCAGTGAAATTTCAAGAAAGATACATTTTAGTTTCCAAAAAGATACACTTTTTCCCAAAAAGATACATTATGAAAAAAATTTTAAAATCCATTTTTAACGTTTATCATTTACTAACATAACATTTTTATTTCATATTTAATGAATATTGCAAACAAAATGATATCATAAAATTTCATTTTTATATTTATTTAAGTCATAAATATTAGCTTTGTAATTTTTAAAAATACAGTAAGCAAACTTCAAAATTAATTATATGTAACTATCTTTGGATGTTATCAAAACAAATTCATTTTTGTAAAAAATAATATACTAGTAAAGGCGTTAATACTAAGGCGATTATATGAAAAAGTTCAATAAAAAAATACAATATTGTAAGCAGGCGTTGCCAATAGAAAAATTTTCCTGACAATGGTGCCATTGTCAGATGCATTAATTTTTCACGTCTGCCAAATACAAATGAGCTTACAGTGTTCACACAGTAGCAACAGATTTTTTGTCAATTTAAATGCAATTTAACCAACGCTGTTTACCAATATTGTAAGATCTGACCAGCGTCTGTACGAAGCTTATTTAGTTGTCACTGTTTTTTTTTCGTATTCATAACGAAATGATAACTTTAAAAAACTTTGTCAGATACGGAAAGTTTAATATTTTATTTCTGTACATTTTGCGTACAGATTCGAAAGATACGAAAAATATCAGGATTATACATGATACATGAAGTCATCAAAAGATACGAAAAATGTATCTTTCGTATCCTAACGGCATCACTGGTCAAAACTCATATGAAAAAAACTTGTGCGGAATTTCTATGAAATAATGTTGATAGAGTTGTACTCTGTCTAATTTGTGAAAAAGTTGCGAAATGTTTCTGGCAACATATTTTTTAAAACTGCGAAATAATATAAGTCCCAATTTACATTATACGATTTTTGTCGTTGCGATTCTTACCTTATTGGCGAGAGGGGAGAGAGGAATTAAAAGGGGTACACAAGCGAGTGTACTCTACGATTCGTTTTGTTCATTCATTTGTAGTGTCAAATTATATGTATACACCAGCAGTTGTAACGACAAAAATCGTACAATGTAAACATAAGACCGACTTCAAAGAAGAAACGACAATAATCGCAACGACAAAAATCGTATAATGTAAATTGGGACTAAGCTGCACTTATTTCACGTGGAATTTTAAGAAAATGAAAAAAGTTTAAACTTAATATTAAAATGAGAACTGTAAAACATAAATAACACAACCGGTAACAGGTTTTTATCAATATTTAATTTTATTTTTACTTAATTTTTTATTTAAAAAATACTTTTTAGTAAAATACATGTGGGTTTTGTTTACATATGCAAAACAATGTCGCATACTTTGATAGATTAAAAACGTAAAATTCTGCAAACTCTCGAGATATGTAACATTGATACATGTCAAATTTTTCGCATGAAATAATAGATGTTGCTGAACATTTTTCACAAATTGGAACAGAGTACTAGGCTTTATTGCCATACATAAGTAAAAAACATGCTGCTTGTACATTGATCAGTGTTTTATCGTTGTAATTTGCCTTTTTGCAGAGCTAATAGCTTTGCTCAGGCTGCTTTTAGGACACACTTCGGCTGCTTTTAGCACACACTTCGGCTGCTTTTCATTTAATTGAATCGGCTTTTTGTTATTACCAGCCAGAGAAGAATTTTTTTCTTTGAATTTTAGATTTTTTAGTTTTGTCTTTTTTAACTAGCTCTTCTTTTAGGACAAAGTAAAAAAAGGAAAAGGCGAAAGAATCATTTTGAGCTTTTGCTTTTTATGTGGCTGGCACTTCTTGTCGCTAGCTGGTAAAAAAGAAATTGTCAAAAAATAAAAATATACAAAATAGGCGATTTGCTTTTTTTGCACAAACGAAAAACAAAGCATTGGCTGTTGATAAAAAAAATTCAAAATTTCAATGGCAGTGGCAAAAGCAAAAATAAAAAGCATCTAGCTGGTGGGTGCTTTTAAACACTGAATCTTAGACGTGCCGTGTTAAGCTTTAATGTAGTTATTTACATACATATGTAAAGTAGACTGGTCCTTATTTTCTGATTTCAAAGTTTTTAAAGTAGACCTTTTCAAAATATTATTGTTAGTATAAAAATCATAAGGTTATTTAACTCATGCGCTATTTATTTTAACACAAGTAAATGACTTAAGAAACAAAAAAAAATCTTTTTTTAACTAGATCAATAACTGATGTGCTGTTTTCACAACACAAGTGACTGAACGTGTAGTAAAATTTATAAAAAAACACTCAAAAAACTAAGTGCTTTTTATATAAAATTTTCGACACGTTCAATCACTTGTGTTGTGAAAACAGCACATGAGTATAGGTTTTGCTAATGCAATTTAGACTCTTGCCCGCACGTACTCGTAGGTATAAACAATATAAAAAAATAATTTAAATTATTACACATTTTTATACTATTTAAGTAAAGTACTTGAATTGAACTCACATAAAATAAATTAAAATCTACATATGTACATTAGACCTGGCGCAGCTAATATGGGTGTTTTTATTTTTTGGAATTTTGAGTGTGGGTAGCGATGAAAATATGCGATTTGATTCAAAAATTGATTTAGCAAATTTTCAGGCTGATTGGATGGTGCCAACCAGTGCCATAATGAGGTCAAACGTCAAAATTTTGAAAAACCACCAAAATACTCTTTTTTTGTATTTTATCAATTTTTTTAAAATTTTTTATAGGTACTTCTTTTTAAATTGTATTATTATAACTTCTAGTTCCATACTAATTATTATTAAAAGATGTATGTCTTGTTGTATGGAAATACAGATAAATAAAGAAATAAATAAATCAATAAAAATAAATACTATAAATTAAACTACTAAAAATTACAACATCATTTATAATGAGACTCAAATACCTACATTATATAATCTTTAATTGAGCTCTAAGTCGCAAAAGTTTATGGTATTTCTAATACTTTAGTAAATATTTATAGAAATTTAGATATTTTTTTAATTAGGCTTAAGTTCATTGAATTTAATTTTCATTAAATTATTTTTATGAAGACAGGAATTTAACAACATGAAATCAATTAAAATTGTTATTGATAATTTTTCATTCTTGACTGCGCTGAGATTTGAACCCAGGCTTTCACGGACAGGTTGCCCATACTAGTTTCGATTGTAACCACACAATCTCGTCAGTGGAGTTTGCCGTTTTACTCACTCGGCTATTGAGGCCGGGCGACGTCAATAGTCAAACATCAATCCTTAAACCAAATGGTATTTCACTTTGGTAGATCGAAATTTGCTTTTTGAATGAATGATTATCTATTTTAATTGATTTACATGTTCTTCATAACTTCTGTTTTTTCGTACCTTTTGTCAAGAATTCTTCTTGAAATCCAAAGTACAGTTTTTTTTTGTTTTTCATGTTTTTTGTCTTTCTTTTTTCTTTGTTGACCTTTTTCAGCACAACTTGAAGGACAAAATGTAAACATAGCTCGTGACTTAGCTGATAACAATACTAGTATTGTGGTTATTTTGTTGATCTGTTAATGGTTTTTAATCCAAATTTAGATATTATTTTAATTAGGCTTAAGTTCATTGAATTTAATTTTCATTAAATGATTTTTATGAAGACAGGAATTTAACAACATGAAATTAATTAAAATTGTTATTGATAATTTTTCATTCTTGACTGCGCTGAGATTTGAATTTAATGAAAATTAAATTCAATGAACTTAAGCCTAATTAAAAAAATATCTAAATTTGGATTAAAAACCATTAACAGTTCAACAAAATAACCACAATACTAGTATTTATAGAAATTAAAAAATGCTAACAATATGAATACCAACAACTATTATTGAAAAAACGATAACATTTTTTTATAATAAAAGTGTACTTTAGGTGTATGTAGTATTTGGACGCACAGTGGTTATTTATTTTTTTTTGTGCACTTAATTTCTCGTACAGACTTGACTAATGGAACATGTCGAATTTGAGAGTGGTGAATATCGGGTGAAGATGTGCAGGCGATGGATGTGAAACAGACTAATAACATTCCAAGTTGCTCCAATAAGCCGATTCGAAAACGTGAAAAGAAGAATTTTATAGACGACAGAATGCTAGCTTGTATGTATGCTGGCAATATGTCACCTCCATTACCTATACACTTTATCAGTGCAACTGCTAAAGCGTTGGGTCACAATATTTAAGGTCTTGTTCTGAATTGCACAAGTTTGCGTAAACAACGTAAAAAATATCGTCGGCGTCATGGCAAAGAGCATAAGTTTTTTTAGATCCCTGAAGCATTTGTTTTGCATTGGGGTGGAAGGCTATTCCCGCAATTGTGGGAAAAGATAAAATTGACTGCTTGGCTATTGTGTTCACGTCGGAAAACGTTGAAAAATTAATAGCTATCCCCATAATTGAAGATGGAACGGGTGCTGCAGTCGCTCAACCAGTCTAAGACTATTCGCTCAAAATGAATATGCTGCATTCATTAGAAATAATATGTTTTGACGCAACTGCTGCAAATACTGGCCCTCATAGTGGTACTGATATTTTATTGGAACGGAAACTGGCACGCAGCTTACTGTGGTTACCATGTCGCCGCCATATTTCAGAAATTCTCTTAAGAGCTGTATTTGAGACTAATTTCGGAAAATCAAGTGGCCCAGAGGTGATAATTTTTGAACGTTTATTAATGTTAAAATAACCAAATAAGCAACATTATATGAATTAGTATTATTCGTTAACACATATATATAAGTGTTGAGCAACCGAAATTTAACTGTCTATATGAAAAGCAAGGGTTCGCTTAATATGTATATTTCGGCCACTGGACCATATGTATACCAAATTTATCAAAAATAGAAAAAGTACCAAGAGTACAAATTTTTTTAATCCTTTATTTAAATCTGGGTCATATGCTATACGTCTACCGAATATAATCCAAATATTTACATTAAGCTGTTTTCGCGTAGTTGAGCAATAAACTAACAAACGTCCAATTATCCAAACATACGAACTTTAACATTTATAATTTTACTTAGTAGGAGTTATTAACATAATGAATGTACACGTACTGGTTTTCAATTAACTTTTGATAACAGAATAACATATTTTATTTTGTATATTTTCATCAAAAAAAAATTTATATTATCAAAATTTTGGTATCTTTTGGAAATATATTTACCAATGGAGGTAATATGCTTTCAGTTTTTCCATTGATTATACTTTGTGGACAAAACTTACTAAACCATTTTAAAGATTTATTTTCAAAGTGAAATTTTGTTCTTAAAACTTCACAATTATGAATAAAATAATGAGTTGTCATATGAAATTCCTAAAACTGGGAAAATTCCTTAATTGTACTAAATAAGCCATTGATGTACCATTGTACTTTTCAAGTTTAAATACTACCAAATAGTCCCTCGACTCCGACTCCGGTACAAAAACCTCAACTCCGACTCCACGGCCCTGGATAAAACTATAAGTTATAAGACAATTTGTAAACAAAAAAAGTAAGAAAATGTGGAATTTAGAGGTCGAAAATACAGCAAGTTAGTATACAACACGGTTACAAAACTCAACTTCAAATTATATTTTGGTTTTTTTTTCAATGAATAAACAAACCATTGCAGAGGACTTATTATTTAAAATTTTTCCTTTAAAAAAGGAAGCAAGCAAGCAAAAAAAACATATCACGTTAGCTAAAAGTTCACTACGTGTTCACTAAAAAATATATAATAAGTACCCCAAAAAACAAAAACTACACGTACTCTAAAATAAGTTCGGTAAGTTATCTAAGTGTTTGTGTTCGTCAGTTCACAATAGTTATGTACCATATTTTGTTTGTGTACAAACTCACAAAAAAAAAATAAGATTTAGAGTTTGTGTTTGAAAATTACTACACTACGTTAGTGTATTTTAACTCTGGTTGAATTATTTACTTAACTTAAAACACGCTAACACGAAAAGTTGCCATCGCTGGTTAACGTACTTCAAACAGTGATGCAAAACGTGGCACAATTGTGACATTTTTGGCACTTTTGAATGTTTGATGGCCCTGTGGATGTTTATTTTTGCTCTTTCAGGTCCAAGTTCAACTAACTACTTTAAACTGTTCAATACATTTTTCAATGTGTTAATCTCACTTTTTCGTACACGAATTTTATTTAAGAAATAGTTTTGTTTGTTCTGGACCAAATATACCGCACATGATATGATGAAAAAAAAATTTTTTCTTGGTAAATCAAAAATTTTAAATATCCAAAAAAAAAAAAAAAAAAACATCCTGTTGTCGTTGTCAAACCGCTTGTGTAGTTCACTAGGCCATTTCAAGTAAGAACTCCTTACCTTAATTTGCAAATCAGTCTTGTTTTAGATGAAAATTATTTGAATTAAATATAAAAAAGAAGACTGTTAAGTGATAAAAGTGCTCCATACATATATTATATTTTGTATTAAAAATAAATTTTCGTGCTGCTTTTGAGCATGACACATAAGGTGTGATCCCGTACTCAACGTTGGGAGTCCGCGGGATCCCAATCTTACCGAAAACTGTTCCCGTACTCAACGTTTGATAAAGTGAGGGAGCTTGTAAGAGAAAAATATTCTTCTTCTTCATGAAAGAAGTAGCACTTCTTGCATGAAAAACCATTAACAGTTCAATAAAATAACCACAATACTAATTACCAAGGCAACCAAAAATATGATATATCATAGTTTTTTGTGGGCGTCGTAGAAACATTTAAGGTAATTATTTATCCGATTCATAACTTTTTAAGAATTTTAGCATCGGTTTGTTAGGGCATATTTTTGCATGTTTTGACCTGAAGAGTATATTTTCGCATATTTAATTTTTGACCTGAAGAGTATATTTTCGCATATTTAATTTTTAAGGGCATATTTTAAGGGCATTTTTCAAAAAAAATTTGTGATAATAAACAATTAAGTCCGGCAGCTCTGTTTAAAGAAATATACTCCCTTTTAAGCAACTATTAAATATTTCTAAAAAAAAGCACAGCAATTCTTTTGAATCTGAACGGAATTTGTATGTAACAAAGTGTCTTAAATAAAATTTGTATTTCTTAGTTGTTAAAGATTAATTTACATTGTATATTTTAATTTACTTAAAAAAATAATGTGAGTAAAGTTCAATACATAAAACCCAAATGTTGCTATTATGATTTTTCTTTATTTCTTAGAAAATGCCAAAGCAAAAGTTGTCGCAATCAGCAAAACTAAAAACATTGTAAAAGAGTACTCTGAATTTAAAACGGATGGAACTGTTCTTTGTACCGTCTGAAATAAGTCTGTGTCCTCAGATATGATTTTTTAACTGTTTAAACTGTTCCCGTACTCAACGTTTGATAAAGTGAGGGAGCTTGTAAGAGAAAAATATTCTTCTTCTTAATGAAAGAAGTAGCACTTCTTGCATGAAAAACCATTAACAATTCAATAAAATAACCACAATACTAATTACCAAGGCAACCAAAAATATGATATATCATAGTTTTTTGTGGGCGTCGTAGAAACATTTAAGGTAATTATTTATCCGATTCATATTTTTTAAGAATTTTGGCATCGGCTTGTTAGGGCATATTTTTGCATGTTTTGACCTGAAGAGCATATTTTCGCATATTTAATTTTTAAGGGCATATTTTAAGGGCATTTTTCAAAAAAAAATTGTGATAATAAACAATTAAGTCCGGCAGCTCTGTTTAAAGAAATATACTCCCTTTTAAGCAACTATTAAATATTTCTAAAAAAAAGCACAGCAATTCTTTTGAATCTGAACGGAATTTGTATGTAACAAAGTGTCTTAAATAAAATTTGTATTTCTTAGTTGTTAAAGATTAATTTACATTGTATATTTTAATTTACTTAAAAAAATAATGTGAGTAAAGTTCAATACATAAAACCCAAATGTTGCTATTATGATTTTCCTTTATTTCTTAGAAAATGCCAAAGCAAAAGTTGTCGCAATCAGCAAAACTAAAAAACATTGTAAAAGAGTACTCTGAATTTAAAACGGATGGAACTGTTCTTCTTTGTACCGTCTGCAAGAAGTCTGTGTCCTCAGATATGATTTTTTCTGTGAAACAACACATAGCAAGTGTCAAACATATTCAGTTAAGGGAAAGGCATGCAATTAAAGACAAGACTCTAGTGTTCTTGCTTGAATCTGAGGCCCAATATTCTAAAGATATTTTGTTTCAACAAAAGTTATGCGAAGCATTTGTGTCTGCTGACATTCTTTTGTACAAGCTTAGAAATGAAAACATAAAAAAATTGTTTGAAACGTTTATGAATTATAAAGTTCCATGTCAATCAACCCTTCGTTCGATGTACATCAACAGGCTTTACGTAAATTGCATAGAAAATATAAAAAAGGCGTTAAAAAATCAATATATATGGATATCGATTGACGAAACATTGGATGCAAAAGGAAGAAATATAGCAAACGTAATAGTTGGAATATTAAGCTCTAATGAAGAAATCGCAAAAAAATGTTTTATTAAACACTGCAATCCTAAATAAAACTAATCATTCGTCAATCGCAACACTTTTTGATGATTCAATTAAAATTTTGGATGTTAACTTTAATAAAGATATGATTTTACTTTTTGTAACAGACTCGGCTCCATATTCGGTTAAAGCTGCAAAAGCCATTAAAACTTTTTACCCAAAAATAACACATGTGACATGTTTAGCCCGCGGTCTTCATAGAGTTTGGGAAGCTATAAGGAATCATTATGAAAATGTGGACAAAATAATTTCAAATGTTAAAAAAGTGTTTTTAAAAGCACCATGCAGAGTAGAAATATTTAAGGATATTTATCCGGAATTTTCTCTCCCTCCTGATCCCATAACAACCCGTTGGGGTACATGGCTTGAGGCTGTAAACTACTATGCCACTAACAGTGAGAACATTTTAAACGTTTTAGATAATTTAAAAGATGATGCTCAATCGATTAAAAATGCCAAAGAAGCTTTACGCAAATCTACGACAAAAACTAATTTAGTTTTTATTGCATCTAATTACGGTTTTATTGCTAACCACATAAAAAAATTACAAACTTCTGCCATTTCCCTTAATGAACAAATAAAAATACTAAATGATACAATTTAAAATAAAAATATACCCGATTGTTACGCTTAATATTCTGTTCAAAACAAAATAAAGCAAATTGTAGATAAAAACAGAGGCTTCGAAACACTACAAAATATTTGTGGTCAGCTAAATGGCTCTAAAGTAACTCCAACTACGGAGTATAATGTAAGCGAAGTTTTGGCTTTTAAATTTGCACCAATGAATTCAGCGGACGTAGAAAGTTTTTCTTTTTATAAAAATATTTTTAGAAGCAATAGACAAAATTTTCTTTTTGAGAATTTATGTCAACACGTTGTAATTTATTGCAATTACAACATGAATTCACCGTAAATACATATTTTACAGAGTATGAACTGTATGAACTTTTATACAGAAATAAAAACATAATTTTAATTCATACAAGTTTTATCTGGGCACACACAAAACACAAAATAACACAATTAACAAGTTAAATTTATGAATTCGCGATACTGTTTATTTTATATTGCATTTTGTATCATTTTTTTTTTTTTTTTTTTTTTTTTAATAAAATATTCTATTAAAAAAAAACGACTTTTGTTAGAGCAAATTTTTCAGCGGCTGTTCATAGCAGATTAAATATTAATAAATAAACATTAAAGAAAAAGTTCAAAGGGTTAAAAATTAACTAACCTTAAAATAAAGTGAAAAATGTTTTTATTAATATTATATGGCGATCCTGCCAGTGTTTTAAGCAGATATTACAAAACCAAAAAAAAATTATTTCCAATGTAGTTTTGTAACTGAATTGTAATTAAAATGAAGGAAGAAAGTGGTCGGCCGAAGACCAGGCAACAAACATAGTGCTACCATCAACAAATTAGTACAACCTTGCAATCTGCCATAGACATTGCATCAGCATCCTACAGAGCTTTATCGATGCCATCAACTTAGTAGATTCGATAAAGGAAACACACGAGTCTGTAGCTGTTAACCTTATCAAAACCAAACTGAAAGGAACAGCAAGAAATATAATCTCTTCAGAATCCACTCTATCTCAAATAATTACTAAACTTAAAACAACGGTTAAAGGAGAATGCGTTGATGTCATTAACGCCAAGTTATTGAGCGTTAGACAAAGCGGTAAAAACGTTAATTCATATGCCAAAGAAATGGAGGAATTGATGAAAAAACTTTAAACTGTCTACATTACGAAGTAGCCAATAAATGCGCTACCCGCTCAGCCGTAACGGCAATAACCAAAAATGCTTCTAATGACAGAATTAAACTGATCATGGAATCAGGCACCTTCAATAATATGAATGAAGTATTAACTAAGTTTATAAGCAGTTGTACCGAAGCATACGGTCAAGAAAACTCCATCCTGACCTATGGTTTTTAACGCCAAGGCTACAGTAACAAAAATGGCAACCAAGGCAGAAACCCAAATATTAACCAAAATAGAAATTTTTCCACAAACAGAAACAATAATTTCAATCAACATAGGAACAACGACGCATCTTAACGTAATAACAATAACGGAAGCAACCGTAACAATAACAGTAATAATAATGACTATAACAATAACTCTGGTTCCTATCGTAATAATAACGACAACAGAAACCGCAATAACAACAGTAACAACTTTCAAAATAGAAATAGAAATTTAACTGCAGAAGACAACTCGGGAAACGGGTAACCACCCCTAAGTACTCAGTAGGGTCTAAGCCCTACAATATTAATTTAATTTTATGTAGCAACTTACGCTGTATAACTATTTTAAATCACACCACTTCAATCTTTTTTATGGATACTGGAGCGGAAATTTTAATTATCAATAACAAACAGGTCTTAAATGAAACTATAAACATCTATAATAGAAAAAATTTAAACGGCATTGGCCCAGGCATAATTTCAACTTTAGGTAGTGTAAAGTCTGAATTAAAAATAGACAAATATCTAATAAAAAATATTTTTCATGTAGTAAGAGATGATTTTAAATGCAGGCAGATTTAAAAATTGGAATGGGTTTCATACGAAAGTATAATTGCATCCTACAATATTCCAATGATAGAGACTTAATTATTCTTCGATCAAATAAAATTTATCATGATATTAGAATACCACTTAGAAACGGTCCAACTATAAATTCCATATCAATTTCTGCCAGATCTGAAACCAGTACCAAAAGAATAATCCGAACAACATATTTTGATACCTTATCAAACAATTCAAAACGGTGTTTACGTCGCAAATACAATAACTTCTAAGTCAAATCCTCTAGTAAAAATAACACTGTGCAAGAAATTGACACTTTTTTTTCGCGACAAGCTGGGCACCTGGCGTTTTAACATAATTCGGGTACGCTGAATCCAGTGGTGCCCGCGGTTTTTTAAGATTGGCTCTGGTTTTCGAGATATACCGTTATTTCGAAAATGGAGGAGGTTGCACAACATATTTTCGCGTAACTCAAAAACGCTTTAGCTTATTGAAAAAACTTAAAAAACCGAAACTCCGCAATTTCCTTTAAGAAAAGTAAAACCTCTTTCTAATATCCGCAGTCGTTTTAGAAACATAATTTTTTTTTTTTTTGGAAAAAAAATCCCCCCTAGGAGTGAATCCTAGGCCTTAGAAACAAATGATGGGAATGGAAAATAAAGTTGCGCTGGACATACATTTGGCCCGTCTAGGGGTATCTCAGGCCCTGCAGGTGCAAAATTTAAGGCTAGGGTTCTACGCGCATAAAAAACAAAGTTTCAAACAAAATAAGCTATAAGTGATTAAAGCCTGTGTACAACTTTTGATTTTTTCGGAAAAGATGAAATTTTTTTTCATTTAAGAAAAGTAAGACTTTTTTCCCATACAAATATGGCCGTTTAATGAAATTCTTAAATTAGGCCCCTGCAGCGCCTATAATGCCCATAAATGGGTCAAATTTATGACAAACCCCACTTTATTTTTCATCGCAATCATTTATTTCTAACATACCCACCCGCTATCTCCATTCCTTAAGGGGGCTTCCATACAAAATGTTCAATGCAGACTAGAAATGTATTGAAGAAAAAGTCCCATAAATTCCCAGAAGTCGCTCCTATTTGTATATAATGTATGACCGACCTCAATTAATTTTTTGTCCTTAACATTTTCTCGAGACATACTTGCCCCTTATCTTCACTTCTTATGGGGTCTCCCATACAAAATATTGCGTTTTATGAAATTCTTAAATTAATTAAAATTTGTCGACTTTTGTGAATAAAATCAAAAGTCTTAATTTTAATCATTTATAGCTTGTTTTGTTTGGAATTTCGTTTTTTAAACGTCTGCAAAAAATTAGAAGCATAGCTGCATTTTCCAATTTTTTATGAATTTTTAAAAAACAAAAATTTCGAAATTTTGTTAAAAAATGTTATGTTTCTAAAACGACTGCGGATATTAGAAAGAGGTTTTACTTTTCTTAAAGGAAATTTTATTGCGGAATTTCGGTTTTTTAAGTTATTTCAATAAGCTAAAGCGTTTTTGAGTTACGCGAACATATGTTGTGCAACCTCCTCCATTTTCGAAATAACGGTATATCTCGAAAACCAGAGCCAATCTTAAAAAATCGCGGGCACCACTAGATTCAGCGTACCCGAAATATGTTAAAACGCTATGTGCTCGGCTTGTCTGTTTTTTCAACTAGCATAGACTGATATTAAACTTGTAACAGAAGCCCTTACAGATTATAAAATTGTCAAACAAAATTTTATGCCTGCCAACTCAAAAGAAAAAATGAAAAGACTCTCGAGAAACTTTCCACCATTTGTTGAAAAATATTTATAATCTTTATGCAAAGAATTTATAGATATTTTTGCCTTAGAATCTGAAAACATATCGGTCAATAATTTTTACAAACAAAAGCTTAAAGTAAATGATACACAACCTGTTTGCATAAAAAATTGTAGAATTCCTCATTTCCAAAAAGAAGAAGTAAACAATCAGGTTGTTAAGCTTATTGAAGAAGACATTATTGAACCATCAATTTCAGATCACAATAGTCCAATCCTCTTAGTACCGAAGAACCCTTTACCCGGTACTACTCAAAAGAGATGGATATTAGTAATAGACTACAGAGCAGTCAACAAAAATTTAGTAGCCGATAAATTCCCGTCACCTCGAATAGACGACATTCATGATCAATTAGGTAGAGCTAAATTATTCTCTTGTCTTGACCTGATGTCAGGCTTTCATCAAATAGAACTTGAAGAAGAAAGATATCACTTCCAATCCTATCACACTCTACATGAATGACTCGGTTCTAGTCCGAAACGAGGCAGGACACAAACTGGAGGCGGTCTACAAAGGTCCTTTCACAGTAAACTTTTTACTGTCCATAAAAACAGAGTCAAATGCCTGACTAAGTGAAGAAACCCCCTAAAACAAGTTGTCTCGTAGTTAAAA
Source organism: Pollenia amentaria (assembly GCA_943735925.1). Classification (NCBI taxonomy): domain Eukaryota; kingdom Metazoa; phylum Arthropoda; class Insecta; order Diptera; family Polleniidae; genus Pollenia; species Pollenia amentaria. Next base: position 162,363,844 of record OX031008.1, read on the forward strand.
TCATTAATTTTATTTTATTTTATCTAATGCTTGAACTTTAAATATAATTTTTTATATAACATTTTATATAAAAGTTGTGTCTTTTTGTTAAACCATTAAAATGATCTAATTTTTCCTATACTGGTTAGTTCAGATGTGAGCTCAAACTAGTGTAAAACTTGTAAAAAAACAAAAAAAAATTTTGATATTTTTTTGCTTTTTGTATAGATGTAAGTTCTTTAGGGCCATTTTGTGGCATGCCATTTAATATGGTTTTGTTCTCAAAAATAAATTACAGCCATTAACAAGCTATAATATTAATCTGTAATAAAAATTATTTCAGAGGGTTTTCAAACCAGAACTTTGAATATATAAGCCATCAAAATGATGTATAATGGTAGTACATTAGACATCATGGAATTGTTATTACAAAGTCACGTCAGTCGCAGAGGCTTAATACCATTTTCGTAGTCTGTTTATCATGACTTTTATATAACCCATACCAAAGACTATAGATTTATAAACATATTGCACTGCCATACAAAGTTCATACATTTTTCTGTCTACATTAATTTTTCTGGTGGATTTAGCCGCTAAATCCACTTGTGAGAGTAAATTATAGTCTTTGCTTTTACTCTCAAAAAACTTTTCATTCTCATCTAGCAGCGTATATGTGCGTGCACGTGTGTGTGTGTATGCAGCGTTACCGTTATGCGACTAAAGTCGCATTTTTGGCCCTTTCTGACCGACTTGCCACTTTATTTGCCCCTTTTTTTCACATCTCCTTTAGTATCATATTGTATTTTTTTGTATCACTTTTGCCCCTTTTTGAACTAATTTTTTTTTATAGTGGCAGTAAAGGGCTACAACAAGATAACCATACAAAAATATGCCCATGTTTTCAAAATACAACACAAGTACCTGCCCACTCAAAACACAAACAATGTCATATTTTCTTGCTTAAACAAAATATTTATTATCTTTCATTTTTAGAACTGATAATCTCGGAAACTCATCGATATGCTTATTTTACCATAAATCTCATTTTGTCTTGTAAGATTTTGGAAATTCTGTTGATCTAACAACCGAATAATTAGTCACTGGTTCAAGATAAACGAAAAAACTATTTTTTTATGAAAATCAGTATGTGCCTAGAAAAAAGTTCTGACACGCTTTTTTTATTAATTTGTTATGTCTCTGCGTTCATACTGGAAATTACCAATATTTACTCAAGCAAAACGAGATTTCCATCGATCTCACTTGTATCATTTTATGAGTAAATTTAATTAACTGTTTCGGTATTGACAATTGCTCACATTTTGAGAACAAAAAAGACAAGCATAACAAATTGAGTGATATTACACCGAGACAGTTTTTTCTAAGGTAATGCAGATGTTTAATTGGCAGCCTATGAACGTACATGTGCCTGCCAGCTTTTTTATCTTCATATGTTTTTACTTCGTATATTTTTTATAAATTCCTTGTAATAAATTTTCAAACCGTGTGTTTTCCAGAATGATCCAATTTTTCAAATATAAATTTCACTTTCATACATTTTTGTCTGCATATAATAAATTATTTAAAAAAATTTTCTATTCGGCGATACCAAAAGATGAAAATAGGAATATAAGAAAAAGGTTCTGTGAAAACAATTTTCACAGCATTCGCTCGTATTTAGTGAAAGAAAATGTAGCAGCATTTAATTATTTTAAGACAATTTGATCAGTTAAAGTTAAAGCAGTAACACATAAAGTTTTGTTTATAAGCAGTTTATATTCCAGCGCTTTATTTAAAAGGCAATTCTAAAAACTTAGAAACAAGCAATTAAGCACTAAACGCAATAGATTTCAAACTTTACCTTTTAAGGATTTAATGAATCAAAGGCCAAATCGATAACCGCCGTTCGTGGAAGTGTAATCGAAACTTAAATACCGGTTTTGATAAACAAAAGTAAAAAAACCCAAGTTCTGTACAATGAAGTGATTTTCTGGTTCCATGCAGATTCATTATGGGGAAGTGAAAAGAAGCTACAGAGACAACATATGTTTTTTTTTTAAGAATAATTCTAAACACTTAGCCGTGGAACCAGAGAGAGGGAGAATACTATTATTTATTTTCCTGTAACACATGTTTCACCTTTTCTGTATTCCCCTTTGTATACAGAAGCACTCACAATTAAAAGACACCACCAGAATGGCCCATCGTCATCATTCTACTTTGAAAATGTTATGTATTTAAGTAAATAGGTTTAACAAAAAGAATACGGGAATTTACCTTCTTTATACAAATTATATTAAACACGAAACCCCAAAAAAAAATTTTTTTTTTCTTGAAGTGTTGTTGTTGTTTCTATACAAAATAAGTAAAACAGTCTTTTATGGACTCAATATTGAACAATGTTATTTTGACATCTTTCATTTAAATATAATATAAAACATTGACAGTTTAATATTAAGACCATGCTTTTGTAGAAATTTACTATGATTTTCAATTAACATTTCGCCATGTTAATTAACCATTGATATATTTTCTCTGTGCAAGATGTTTATTTTTTTAATGTTAATGTTTTCGATGAAAATAACTTAATAAATATGTTTGATTTTTAAAAATGTTCTTGTTTTTTAAAGTTGCCCTTTTTTCTCAGAATTCCCCTTTTTGTGCCACTTTTTTTTTTTGAAAATCCCCTTTTTGTGCCCCTTTTTGAAAATTTTGAACGGTAACGCTGTGTTTGTACATGTAGGGATGCAACATCGTTCCGAAAAACATCGATATTTAAAAACATCGATGTTTCCACGATAAGTATCGATGTAAAAAAACATCGGTACAAACACGATACATCGATGTTTTAATTTTTTTTCTTATTATTATTAAAAGATTTAATATGTACCCAACAAAGAAGTCAGTTAAGTAAACTTTTGAGGAATTTTCTTGACAAAATGACATGAAATGCAAAGTATTTTAAAATAAATATTATATAATTTCAGTAAAAAAAAAACCTTTTAATTAAAAACTTCATGGAACTTAGCGGGTGTACTTTTTTAACAATAGCAAAAAACTAAAAATGCAATTCTTAATATTTTTCCATGCCCTACACGAATTTCCCTTGGGAGACATATATTTGCCAAAAATTAAAAAACTTATAACCCTATTACACAGTCTCCAAAATTGTTTTAACATTTCTTTAGTTAACAATATGGGAACCACATATGTATATGTAGTTATGCAATGCATATTATGTAGGTATGTACATACATATGTACGTACTTTGTACACGCCGAGAAAAAACATGTTTAAATAAAAACTATTTTTAAAGAAAATTTTGAACATATTATGTTTAATTTTACCATATTATTGTTAACGACAACCATATCATTGTTAAATTAGTCCTCCATCAAGAAGCCACAACCATATTATGGTTGTGCTTCGTTGTGTATTGGTTGTTGATGACAATAATTTGGTTAAATAAACCATAATATGTTTACAATTTTATTTAAAAATAGTTTTGTTGAAGGTGACCATATTTAAACATGTTTTTTCTCTAGGTTTACTTTAAAATACACTTTTTCATATATTGTTAAATGAAGGGTTTAATTGAAAAAATAAATTTTTAAAATGATAAAAATATTATGAAAAAAATTAATAAATGAAAATATTAAATAGACGATGTCGATGTTTTTTTAGTTTTGACGGCGATGTATCGCCGATGTATCGTCCATCAAAACATCGATGTTAACATCGGTGCTTATGACCAATAGATCGATGTTTTGTAAACATCGATGTATCGTTTGCATCCCTATGTACATGGCAATTAAAAAAATATAAAAAAACTAAAAGAAATCTTGTCTTTCTCGTTGAAAACACATTTAAGTAATAAAAGAAGTTTTGTTTGCATGTCATTTATGTGAAAAAAAACCCTATGTAAAAGCAAATGTGACAGATTTTTAATTGTAGGGCAATAATATGTGTTTTATTGTTGTACAGATGAAACTATATCGATTCGCACCGAAGTTCAAATGCTGTTATTGTCTAAATTTAAACAATTGTAGGAATATAAGAAATAATTTTTCTAAAAAAATTAACTGCTTTGCTTATAAAAATTATTTTATGTTTTCTAAAGCGACATGGCGACATAATCAAAATACTTTTAATTTTCATAAAAATATGCAGCCAGTTTGATGTGTGTGCACGTAATTTCTTGAAATATTTATTTATTTTTTATTTAAAAATGTATGAAAGAATTGATTTTCAATGTTTTTTATTAATATTGTATTATTTGACAAATTATTAAATTGTTTCCGACGAAAAAACCAATTTTATTTATTATCACAACAAATAATTATTACAAATTATGAAAAATAGTCAGGCTTTGGAAGTCATACTTTTAGAAGTTTGTAAAATTCGTATAAAGGTCTGCAAAAATATTTTTACAAACAAAATAAAGCAATGAAAACAAAAAAATTTATTGTTGAGCAATGCGTAAATTGAACCCAAATTTAAATTCATTCCTTTTGGTTTGCGAAGAATAACGTAGGTTACAAACACAGAATGAAGATGTTTAATTTAGCAGTCCTTATATTAAGACGGAAGCAATACACATGGGCAACATTTAAGTACCTTCAAATCAGAGATCAGCAATGAGTAGTGAAAAAGTGAGTAGAGCCGAATCATGACTCATAATTTCTTGTACTTATACGCACTCATACTTATTGTAATTCGATTGAAACTCATATTCACTCAGAAGTTTGATTTTACTCATCGTACTCATACTTAGAACATTTATGTAGTGGTTGATTTAGATTCAACAGAACTCAATGTGCATAAATATCAATAATAATAAAAAATGTAATTTCCCCAAAATGTTTCTGTATAAACTTACAATTTTATGCTTTTTTATATTTTTATACATTTTATACTAGTTAGAAACTGTTAAATGACTAAACTTGAATCAATGTGAGTATTATAAGTATTATAAGTATAAGTATTTCCTGAAATTACAAATCAAATTGAGGTCATTTTTAAATGTGTGAGTATGAGTGAATCAGAGTAGTTGAGTTTAAATGAGTTCTACTCACTTATACTTAAAATTTCATGAGTCAGTATGAGTAGCGAAAAAGCGATTCATTGCTGATCTCTGCTTCAAATCATCGATTACATAAAAGTTAAAATTTGTAAACATTAAACTTGTAAAGAGCCTATAAGTAAAATTATTACCTAAATACTCGTCGTAAATAGTTAGGGCGTGTGTGAAACGGTAGCAAAGTACTATGGTAACGAAGTATTTCCGTGTGGGGAAAAATTCATGTCTCTGCTGTGTGAAATGATATATTTTAACGAAATAAAGAATGCTTTTTCATCGTATATGTACCTAGATAAACAAGGATATATTCAAAATATGGACCCCGGTAGTATACCACATTAATAGACGAATCAACAAAATAAACTGCAATTAAATTACAGATGGTAATCCCTCTAGGGATAACATCTTGTTGCCAGACTTATATATATTAAAAAATGGTGGCTACACCGATATGGTGGCTAAAACTTTTCTTTTGTCCCTAAACGGTTTCACATTTTAATTATATTCCTAAATATTGATTTTATGATTGCTAATATACTAGTGCTCGAACATGGGACAGTGTATGTTATATTAACTACTATTTGTTTGTTTATGGTCTACATTATAAGAACTTTTTTTGTAAAATAACGTTGGAAAAAATTATATCTATTTTGACGATATAAAATTTTGACGTTTGTGAAAAATACTATGTACAATACTTTTTGCTTATAGTCCCAAATCATGGACTATACTAGTATGAATATACGCCTAGTTCACATATATGTGAGCACTATGAGCAGGACGATTTAAAACCTATTTGGTGACGAAATTTTGCGTTTGGCGACATGGCTATTTTTTACATTTCTTTCTTAATTATATAAAAAAAATTATGAGTACGGCTATAGTTTTTTTTTTAAATTTCTAACAAACTTTAAAATAACAATACGAATGCGATTCTTTTAGATGAAAAATTGATAATATTGCCAGATAATTACATTGAACACTTTTAAAAATGGTTGCTTTAGAAACTTGGAATAAAGCTTAAGCTTTATTCGATTTTTAGATATTTTCCTTGCTAAGAGCTATCAAACTTCGGATCTCCAAAAGAAAGCAAGTAAATTTTTAATTTATTTTGGAAAATAAGTTCTAAAAACTGAACTGCTTTTGATTGCATATTAAATAGAATTTTAAAAATGTCTGAAAATTAATATTTTTACAAAATTCAATTAACTGATCTCTCAAGTTCTAGGTTTTAAGATATTCAGCCTTGTTATGATATTCGCACGATTTAAAAAATCATCGCACGATTTAAAAAATCAAAACGCCAGATTTATTTTACAGTGTTCTGAATCTCGTGCGTCATGCTTGCGAACTGCCATTGTTTGTTACACAAATTCTAGTTTCCTTTAGCATACTTTAGTAATTTTAATTCGCCAAACTTCTTGCGATTGTGATTTAAAGAACACATATTATACGATTTTAGGTCAGAATCGCAAATATTAAGCGTTTTACGATTGTCAGAGCATGCCCGATTTATTTTAAATCGTTCAAAATACTATAATATAAACACAATACTGCAAAAATGTTAAATATTGAAAATTTTATTAGAGCTAAAATACACTTGTACTCCTCTTTGCCGATTTTTGGCGAATTTAATATGAATTTTAAAAATTAAAAAATCATATTAACAACACTGTCAGCGGACTTATAGCTTTGCAACATATAATATATTTCATCGCTGTTACCCAACACAAAAAATAATTTTTTTCGAGTGGAGAGTTGATTAGAAAAAGTAAACGATTAATTTCTTGATTCTTTGATATGGTTTGTAACTTCGATAACAAACAAGAAGCTTAGCCTTATGTGACTATAAGGTTAAGAATTAGCTTTAATTTTGCCTTTTCTATCCGCTGATAGATGGTATATATGGTGAATGTGCTTATATCGCCAAATGGACTATAACGTAAATACTTTCTATTAATCTTCTGTATAGCGGCAAAAATAAAGATTTAATGGAATATATCGCTAATATGACTAACAACGGAAATGACTGTAAAGGAAAAGTACTGTAGGTATAATTAGGAAAATAATTTTTTTTTGCAGGTGGCTCTATGCATTTTATTTTATATTTTTTTTTTTTTTGAATTCACAAAATTTTTTAAACGTTTTTATTTGACTTTTTCAATTAAAATTTTTAATTTGCTGATTGTCAGAAATTTTGTTGGTTGTTTCAAAAATTCTAATAGCAACAACCAGGGCTATTGAAATTTAATTAATTTCAGAAGTGTCAAGATTTTACTTACATTAGCACTTTTCTATCGTCTCACACACGCCCTAAGAAAAAACACTTGTTTTATAATAAATTCGTTTGATACATACATACATATATATATTATAAGTACATACATACAAAATTGTATTGTCTAAAAAATTTAATTCGGTTCGAATCGTTATAATTTCATTTTTACAACAATAAAACACATATTCTTACCCTACCAATTAAACAATCCGTCGTATTTGTTCTTACGTAGGTTATTTGCACATAAATTGCTTGAAAACAAAACAAAATCATTTAAAAAAAATAACGAAAACCGGGCTTAACGAAAAACAAATACACACACACACTTTGGTTGGCAAAAACAGCAAACATGTCAGTGTTGCCAAGTTAGGCATTTTTACCCTAAATTAAGGGGTTTCTTTTGCGCTTAGGGTCAGTTTTAGGAACTAAAAAGTAGTTAGGGGGAAATTTAGTGTGTAAAAATGTTATTTGGGGATATTTTAGGGTTGATATCATGATGATTATACGCCAAATGACGATTTTTATCTCTTGCATTGTTTGTCCTTTCCTATGTCAAAGTTTTGTTTATGTTTAGAAAAAGTCCTAATTTTGTGTTGTGACTAGTGTATTTTATTAAAGCTTTTGATAATTTTAATTAAAAACAAAAAAGTAATTGACAATATTGAAATTAAAATTGACTAAAAATATACATATTTTATCACGCTTTGATTTTTGTTTAAGATAATTTTTGACATTAGCTGGGACTAATTTCTATTTTTGTTGTAATGTTGTATTTGTTGCCGTAGCGATGCCACCTGCATTATTTCACCATGGTTGATACTATTTTCCCAAATCTTAGTAGGCTAGAATCTGCGTTACTGGCACTACCATTTTTGAACGCAACTGTCGAGCGAGCATTCTCAATGTTTAGTATTATAAAAAATAAAATAAGAAATCAACTGGCAACTTTAACAGGTGAATCTATTTCTTGTATATGTATGTTCATATATGTTTAAATATACTAAATAATATGATATGATGCTTAAAAAAATATTTAAAAACTTATGCTTTTTTGGGTTTTTTTTATTTTTTCTCAGTGCAAATTTAGGGGGTATTTTTTTGATTTGGGGTTATTTCTCAAAATTTACTTGGCAGCACTGAAACATGTGTATGTATGTATTAATGCATGTTTTTTTGCTCTCTTCAGTTTTCTGAATGTGAGCACGAAGTTTTTGTCAGTTCCAAATGTACTAAGTGCAACATCTTTTTAAATCTATAGTTTTTGCCCACACTGTGTGCGACATCAACCATAAATCGTCAGAATAGTTAAAGTCCTAAAAGCTCTGGTTCGGGTGCCATTGTATACCATCTGAAGCTTCCAAGTTTGTTTTTAGCATAGTCAAGTCCAATACAAGTAAGAACAGCAGCGGCGAAAGCTCACAGCCTTGCTTAACTCCACAATTTATGTAGAAAGCTTCACTGTCAATCCCCTTGAAAAGAGTTTTGAATTGAGCATACTAATAAAGCACTCCGATTAGAGTGATTATTTTATCCGGAATGCCGATATTTCTGAGACAATAACATATATCAACAGCACCAAAAGCCCTTTCGGAGTCAGCAAAAATCCGATAAAGTGGATTATTCCACTCAGTTGACTGTTCCACTATTATTCTCAATAAATTTATATGGTCTACGCATGAATGGTTATGCCTAAATCCAGCCTGTTCTTTACGCAGAGAAGATGGGGAGGGGAAATACAATCGAGGGTGATAAATGCTTTGATCATTTTAATGGTAGTTTTGAGTGTTATGCCGCGCCAGTTCCTTCATTCGCGTACATAGGTCTCCTTTTTTAGGAATTGCTACTATGACGTTTTCTTTCCAGTCCATTGGAATGTTTTCCATAAACCAAGCATTATAAACAAGGGGTCATATCAGTGATGGAAAATTGAAAATTTGAGATGGTACTGACCACTAAGTAAAAGAGTACTTTATTAACCATTTTGGTACTTTTTTTTTTTTTTTTTTTTTTTTTTTTTTTTTTTTTTTGATAAATATAAAAATACATATATAAAAGATATTAATATGATAAAATGTTGCTAAACAAACTAAAAATTAATTCATTGTCAACTCCCAAACAAAAATTTTATTACATATTTTCTAGTGGTGCTCAAAATATGTTTGTTAATTATTGGTGAGGAAAAATAGGAAATTTATACTAGTGTGTTATACCGTCATCGAAACCATGTAGTTAAAACGCATTTAAAATGACATTGATGCTTGAAGAAAATCAATATTTTTGCAACAAAAAACATGAACGATAAAGAACACTAAACTGTATGTGTACCCATGATGAAATAAACAGGTGGCATTACTACGCCAGATGACAATTTTTTGCTCTTGTATTGTTTGTCTAGTCTTATGTCAAAGTTTTGTTTATGTTTGCAAAAAGTCCACGTTTTGTGCTGTGATTATTGTATTGTATTAAAGTTTTTGATTATTTAAATTAAAATTAAATAAGATAGTAACCATGGTGAAATACAAATTTTTTAAAAATTTATTTATTTCATTGCGTTCGGCGGCAAAATTTGATTTTAGTTTAATATAATTTTTGACGTATACGGAGACTTATTTTTCATTTTTGTTGTAATGTTGTATCTGTTGCCGTAGCGCTGCCACCTACTTATTCCACCATGTGTGTACCCTGTATGTTATTGGTAGGTAGGATATGTTTAAAAAAATAGCAACGCTGGATTTCTTAACAAAGAAGCATAACAAGAAAATAGTACCAAAACTTACGTGGGGGTACTGTGGTATTTACGAAAAGTAAAAGTAATGAAAATAGTTCCAAAGTACTGAATTTTCCATCACTGGGTCATATATAAGAGGTCACGGCTGTAGTACATTTTTAAGGCCGTGTCAGATACAACTTTGTCGCTTTGCGTGTCGTTTCTAACTTTGGCAGAAGAACGCAAAGCAATAGGTGTATGACACAATGAAAACTTTGACAACACTCACGCATTGTTTGTTTACTTATAAAAGCGGTTGGTAATTTGTACATTTAATTATTTGTTATAAAAATAAAAGTTTAAAATTTAATTGGACGGTATTTTGGAATTGAATTTGGCAAAAAAAATTAAAATAAAAGAAAATTATACTAGCCAATTGTCAAAGCGCGCAAAAAGATGAGAGTTGGCTAACTTTTTGCTTCGCTTTGCTTTGAAAGTACTTTATGTGACATGTTTCGTATAAGTATGTATATTTTATCTTAGATGTCAAAGCGAATCGGTAACGCAACGCGAAGCAAAAGTTTTATCTAACATGGCCTTTATAATTCCGCAGGAAGGTTGTCTGGCCCTGCGGCCTAATTGTTTTTCAGTTATTATTCAGTTCTTACCATTGTGAGAGCGTGAACTAAAATAAAAAAAATTAGCTTTACCGGTATGGTGCCGGCTTGTTACAAAAACTTTAGTTACATTTGTTACAAAAAGAGCTTCTCGTAATTTTTTTTTTTTTTTTGTTTTTTATCTTTCACCAAATTATTCCTTAATTAAAAAATCACCAATTTTACCAAACGAAGCTAATTAAATTGAGTTGATAAGTTAACGGTCCAAATTGAAAACTAAAAGACAGATCATATCTAATTTACTAAAATTTAAAAAATAAAAAAACACTTCAAATTGTAAAATAAATAAAAAAAATTAAATAAAATAAGCTAAATTTAAAAAGAACGCTAAATTAAAATTGTTTCCTTTTTAATAATTGACTTTAATCTTGATATAACTATTTTTTCAACAAACCTCTTCGATCCACATTTTCCAAATACATCAACCTCCATATATTTCTGTAATTCTGCAGTAAGTTTTTCTCTTCGCGATAAAGTCTCGCAATGAGACACAAACCAGGCCGCCATTTTTGTTTTGAATGGCCATAATTCCTCTATAGTTGAATCATTAAAACTATGGGGAACTGATCGCCATTGTGGATGTTCTGAGGGTATTATACGCACCTTTGTCGCCTTATCGACAAACCAATTATAAGTCCACGATATATCGGAATCCATGCGATATGTCATGGTTAAATTGTAAAAATTATTTTCATCACTTAGCACATGTTTAGTTTCTCCCGGTGGTTCCATTAGAGCAAAAACATATAACTGCTTCCACGATCTGTGTTTAGGTATTGGATTGATAAGGGGAAACGGTTGAGCCGTATGAAAAAGTATGGCATCATACATGTATATTTGAGGAAGAATATCTCTTTGATTTGTTAGCACACAATTGGAAACGGGACACTTGATGTCTTTGCGAAAATACGAAGGATCATTTACGTCTTCTGGTAGCGACCATCGTTTGTCGCCAAAAAACGTATTCCATAATAGTATAAAACGTATTTTAATTGTTATGTTTTCCGTTGGCGTTTGATCAAAGCTTTTCACTAAACGATATTGATTGAATTCGGGTAAGGTATGGTCAACATATAACCAAGCCACCAAGCTAATGACACATATAACGCTGAGCAAAATTAAGATTCTCTTGATTTTACATTGTTTTAGATGCACTAAGCCATGGTTGGAATAAATTTGATGTTGTGATTGTGAAATTGCATCCACTCCATGAGCGTTGCTATTTGGTCCCACCAATGGTTCCTGCAGAGTTCCTATCATTGCCACAGATTGTCACCGACTGAGGCGTGTAAAATTGTTTATTTTTTCTATTATTTCCCCCGTATTTTAATTTCCAGTCAAATGTGTTAGTCAGCAGAAATGTTGTGTTATTTGTTAAAACCGCTGATTACGTGCTTTTTAGTTGGTTTGTTATCGAAACTATTAATACTTTGGTCTTTGATTAGTTAGAGAGGCACCGCAATGTGTTGTAATTGGTTTCTTTTAAGAGCTCTTGGCTAATTACTTAACTACCTTTCTTATACCCTGTTCTCTACCTTTCTCTCTCTCTCTCTCTCTCGCTAACTCTCTTTCCATCAAATTTTCTTTAACTGTTATTGCGCCCTAATTTGAAAATAATTTGACCGATTTAGTTGATTGTTGCATTCATTTTCTTATTGTCATTTATTTTGTTAATGAGTTGTTTGGATTGAAATGTTGGCTTTTTCACATATTTTTAGTCACTTTGGGTCAATACAATCCTGTTTATTAGTTTTTTATTTTTGTTTCTTCTAGTTATTTATGTTAAGTTATTGTGCTCTTTGGTGGCGTGTGTTTGTTGAGTGTTTTAGTGCTGCATTTTCCAAGTTTCCTACCTTTAAATAAAAGAAAAAATTAAATATTCGATATTAATTTTCATTGTGACAGTTATAAATTAAATCTTATCAGCCGTATGTAGGCTAGCAAACAGTTATTAGTAGGGGTTGGATTTATAAGCAAATGTTTGTTTTTTCTTAAACACTTAATACTAGATTAATTGACTTATTCATGCATATTTTTTTAATGCGTTTTTTAACATAAAATCATTAAAAACGCAATTAAATTTGTATGAAAGAAAACACAGTTCGCGACCTTAGGGCAACAAAGTTCTAACTTCAATTTTTTCCACAATAAGTTATATATTGTATTACTCTACAGCGATTACGCTCTTTCGATTGACGCTCGCAATTTGTTCCAATCTCCTACAGTTTCTGAGATATTCAATATAACTAGGTCAGTGTTGCAAAATTAAAATTTTGAAATGGTACTGAACTTCAACTAAAGGAGTACTTTTTCCCACCAAATAGTACTTTTTGTTAAAAAATAAAACAATCATTGATAAAAATAAAAGGAACAAAAAATATTTCATAAGAATTCATTTATGTATGTATTTAAAAACATAAAGTATTTATGTATATTAAAGATACATTTGTAAATATTATATTATAGAAGCGTAAGGTTCATTTTTTTAGTATTTTTTAATTAAATAAAAATTAAGATTATTTTTGTACACATACATTTACACTGGTAGGCTATTTATGTTTTAACTTTTGCAAAGTAACATTATGCAGACTTTAACATATATTGCATACTTAAGGAGCCCGTAGACGACATGTTTTTTACATCTGACTTGTCAAGTTTTCAAGTCACATGTAATTGTGAATGTCTGTCAAAATTGCTGTTTTACATAAGCTTTATAATATTTGGTCACACACGTACATGTAATTTGCTTCTGACATTATCCATGTTTTTTCTCTGTAGTTATGGAGTAAACCAAAGTAGTTCTTGGTTTCAAAATAGCGTGCTGCCGCCACAATCATTTTTATTTGCGCCGTAAAAAAGTTTAACCATCTAAACATTTTTTTTTCTTTAAATTCGAATATACCAATTTAGGATATTAAAATTATACGTTTTTATTTATATATGTACATAATTTATATTCAATGGTGAAATGATTATACATATATCGGTATTGTAAAATATTAACTTAAGCCGGCTAATGATTCCGTCAACAATGCACCGCCGCTGCGGTTTTCTTCCCGGCATAGATTTCTGACACAGCTGATGTCAGATGGTTTGTCAGAAGAAAATAGAGCACGCTCTAATTGAAATTTTGTCAGATGACTTTGCGTCTGACTTGTACAGATGCAATGTTTTAAAGGTAACACACGACATGTATGTATTTTGCAGTGGGAAATTTGACAAGTCAGATGTAAAAAACATGTCGTGTACATGCAACTTTAGAACTTAGTTTTAAAATAAAGTTTAAAACATTTCTGTTTTAAAATAAAGCTTTTAATTTAGTGATATAAGATAAAGCAAATTTACTTTAAGCGATCATACGAAATATATATAGTTTTTATCAAATTTGAAACAGTTTCTACGTGCAAAAGATTTCGCTTCTTTGCTTTTTAAAGCATTTTGCATTGAAAATGTGCGTTCAACTGATGCTGAGGAATGTGGTATCCAAAAAATTCCAAGGCAATACGTGAAATGTCAGGAAACACTAGTTCATCCAATTTGTTCTTTTTTTGGCTATATTTTTGTAGAAAAAAGAAATACTTTTGTGCAGTTTATTTGGCCCTTAAGTACCAATAAACCCTTTTTTATTTTAAAACATGTAGAAGTGCTATATTCGGCTGTTCCGAAACTTATATACCCTTTACAGCATTGCATACTGTTCATATATAAGAAATATCTGCAAAGAATAACTATATCAACATCTTTAAATTTGGCTTGGAGGCAGAATTTATGAGCCACGATGTAAAGTGAAACATTCGACAAATATTATATAAAAAATGTTTAAGTTTTTTTTCTCAAAACTGCAATAAAAAGTATAAACATGTTAAATTTAGTTGCATTAAGCGTATAACAAATGGCAACTGATGCCGATTTCAGTTGCCCAATAATACATATTGAGGCAACCGAAAAGTTTAAATTGCAGTGTAGATTTTTGAAGTAACAAGGCGCCAAAAGTTAAAGATGAGTACGTTTTTTGTTTTATTTTAGACATTTTATTACATATATCTTATTGTGATTAACAAAATGGATTAAATTTCCACGGGATATTTGATATTTGGAATTTGAATTACTAGTCGAACAAATAGAATTAAGTCCACGTACAATAAATATAATTTTATGTGAATTAAAAAAAAAAATTTAATTTTTCTAAATGCTTTCAAAAAAAAAAGAAAAATAAACGGAATTTGTCACAAATCACAAATTTTTTACTTTGTAAGAAAAACTTAAATTTGGCTGGTTTTCAGGATCAGCTGTTTTCTTGTTTGTTTTGTGTTCTACATTCATTGCAGTGTTGCCATATTTAATACACAAAAAGTGGTTTAATATTTTTTTAAGGTTTAATGAATCCGAACGGAATCTATAGAAGCTAAGACCATTCCGATCGGAATGGTAATCATTTCCATTCCGAACGGAATTCATGACATGCCTGAAAATACTGAAACAATCAATTCCACTTAGAAAACCAAAAGTGGTTTCATTCCGAAAAAATGTTTCGTTTTTCGTTTTCTGAAGAAGCAAAATACGGAATTAAAACCACTTTCGATCGGAATGGAATTCTATGACAGGCCTGTATAATCGAAATGAAGTGGAATTGAAGTCGAACGAGATTTTAATTTCATTTATTTACAAAATGACTGTAGTTTTTCTTGTTTTTAAGAGTTCTTCTTGTAAAGATAATTGGTACTCATAGTATGCAGTAAATAAAAAGGAATATTTTTATGAAATTTCTTCACAGGATCGTTTTCAAAATTTGTTCGATTTGGAATCCGCTACATTCCGATTTATAGAACATGGCCGATTTTATTAACATGCCTAGACGTTAATTATCGCCACACACTGTAATAGTTGCCAAAAAGTATTTGTGTATTTTTTTTATTATTTTAAATTTAAGTTCATTAATATAATTGAAATACTCTTGTCTCCACCAAGTGTCGCATCGATTTAGGCATGATGATATGAAATTCTCAATTTAGCACCCGAAATGTATATAGTATTTCGTTCGTTAATTGCCAAAAAAAAAATAAAAGGGATATTCATAGATTTTCATATGATAACATAGATTTAAGAGGAAGAACTACTAGAAGAAACAATCGAAATTGATATTTTTAAAAATTAATAATTAGTATTGTGTTTATTTTATTGAGCTGGTAATGGTTTTTAATCAAAATTTAGATATTTTTAATTAGGCTTAAGTTCATTAAATTTAATTTTCATTAAATTATTTTTTTATGAAGGCAGGAATTTTGAAATTTATTAAAATTTTATAGATAATTTTTCATTCTTGACTGCACTGAGATTTGAACCCAGGCTTTCACGGACAGGTTGCCCAGACTTCGATTGTAACCACACAATCTCTTCAGTGGGGTTTGCCGTCTTTACTCACTCGGCTATTTAAGCCGGATGACGTCAATAGTCAAACATCAATCTTTAAACCAAATGGTAAATGGAAATTTGCTTTTGAATGTATGATTATCTATTTTAATTGATTTACATGTTCTTCCTAACTTCTGTTTTTTCGTACTTTTTGTCAAGAATTCTTCTTGAAATCTAAACAACATTTTTGTTTTTCATGTTTTTGTCTTCCTTTTTTCTTGTTGACCTTTTTCAGCACAACTTGAAGAACAAATGTAAGGAAGAACATGTAAATCAATTAAAATAGATAAATGAAAAATTATCAATAAAAATTTTAGTTGATTTCATGTTGTAAAATTTATGTCTTCATAAAAATAATTTAATGAAAAATAAATTCAATCAACTTAAGCCTAATTAAAAATATCTAAATTTGGATTAAAACATTTTTAAAATTTTTTTTTAAGGATTAGTGATCCTCACTGTTATTTTTGTTCAAAAAATAACTGTTATTTTTTATCGAAAAAATAAAAATCAAAAAAAAAACTGTTATTTTTGTTCAAAAAAATTAAAAAAAAAAACTGTTACCATCTGGCTTTTATTAAAAAAGGAATATACATATTGCCTTTGTTTCTCTAACTACACTGTAACAATAGTCTCCTTGCATATCGTTACCTTAAACGCTATAGGTTCTTACGTTTTCAAAACATTATAGGAGAATCAAAAACTATTAAACATTAAAAATTAAAAAACTGCATTTAAGTGTTTAGAATTAATTTTTCATCTATTTTTCTTGGAAATGTTTAAGCAACTGACAATTTTGCACATTATGCACATTGTAAGTAAGGTCTTTTAGCGTTTATCATATAATCTTTTGTAGATAGAGCCGTTTACTTTTGGTAATTAAATCGTAAAATTTGGTCTAAAGATTAGAAAATTATGGATATTTGTGTTGATGCAATACATCAGAATCAATGAAAAAGTCGATATTAAATTTTGGGTTAGCCAGGGTCTTTCGGGTTTAAAGATACGATATGCTGATCCCAAAAAACTTAATAATTCCGCTCAAAGAATTTAAGATCATGGTTACATCATTCACCATGCTCTTCACTCATATTTTCAAGGTTTTCTGAAAAAACGTCCAAATGGGAGTGTAAAAGGTTTTTACATAAAGCCACCAAAAAAATTCTCGTAACTTTTACTTTTGTAATTTCCTTACAATTGCCGAAAAGCTTCAAGAACATGAATAAGTAGCGCTGTTCACGATCTTTTCAGTTATGTATA
This sequence comes from Pollenia amentaria, assembly GCA_943735925.1. Classification (NCBI taxonomy): domain Eukaryota; kingdom Metazoa; phylum Arthropoda; class Insecta; order Diptera; family Polleniidae; genus Pollenia; species Pollenia amentaria. The sequence continues at coordinate 162,381,234 of OX031008.1, forward strand.
AAAAATGATTAAAATAAAAAAAAACAAGTTGGAGTGATATATTCGGCTGTGCCGAATCTTTGATACCCTAAACCGACAGGAAGTACATACATATATATTATAAACTAAGCTTCATAAAAACGAAGGTCAGCAAGGTTGCGGTTTAGACCTATATTAAAATATTGAAGAAAGTCTTATGCGATTCTTGTTAGAACTTTGAACTGGCTTGAGTAAAACATCATGATTCATAACAATTTTAGCCGAACTAAAATGATTTTTAAAAGGGTAATTTGTATTGGACCTATGGTCAATTATGGACCAATCATCCCTGAGGACTCATTTCTGGTATCCAAAAAAATAAATTAGAATAAATTTCAATACAGCAGTGTAATAAGTTTTAGCATTAACAGTGAATTTCACAAAACTGCATGATATTTTTCTGGCAATATCTACATCTGTGATGGTTTTAGGCGAACTTAATTATTTTCCCAAAGTGGGCTTTATTTGGTTTTAGGCGCAATAAACTGTTTTCCGAGAGTAGGCTTTATATGGGGCCTATGGTAATTTATGGACCGATTTTCACGAAATTTTACTGTGCGATTTGTAGTCACATAAAACTGTGACGTACCGAATTTCATTATAATAGCGTTATTGATTACGGTTTTAGACGTACTAAACTGTTTTCCGGGAGTAGGGTTTATATGGGGCCTATGGTCAATTATGGATCAATCTTCACGAAATTTAATAGTATGAGGTGGTGGTAACACATTTTGATTCATAGTTCTGATCCTACTGAACCGATGTTGTTGGATTTTAATTCCAAACTGCTTAGGATAACTACAAGCAATTTGAGACCAAGTTTGTTCTTTTCTTTTGCGTTTTTCGAAAGTGAGCGTGTTTTCAACAGAAAGACAGACGGACATGTTTAAATCAACTTAGAATTACTCAAGGAGCCAGAATATATATACTTTATAGGGTCTTAGATGTATAATAAAAAATGACAAACTTAGTATACCCTCATTTACCACTTTTGGTGGTGGAGGGTATAAAAACTAAATCATCATATACTGAATGAACATATTCATTATTTTTCATATTCATAACAAAGAGGTTTATATGACTCTTTAAACGAAACCCATGGTAGTGCTCCTGAAAGCGTTGGTTTAGCTTCTGAATCAGGTACAAATGTGTTTATTCCTGCAACTTCCGCTACAACTTCCGTTACAACTTCCGTCACAACTTCCGTTACAACTTCCGATACAATACTTCTTGATGTTTATTCTGAACCAGTTCCAGTTTCCTCTGCTACGGCAACAGATACACTTACTTCCTTTTTGTCAGGTTTCTCAACAACAATTCCGCAAGTCACTAATTCTATTAGTTCTCCAGAAGAAAAAGAACTTGAGAGCCAAATAAGAATTTTGAAAATGCGCTGTGAAATGGTAAATCTTCAAAAACACAACCTTAATTTTATTTTATTATTCTGAATTAAGGTTATAGGTTTTGATTGAGGTCAATCAAATTGTCAGATTGGCCGAACTGTAATGTACTTTTCTAAGAAATACTTGTTATTTGTAAAATTTAATTAATCATAGTTTCCTAGATTTAAATGTTTAGTCGTTAAATAAAATAAAGAAAATAGTTTTGAAAAAGCACTTTTACAATGTTTTATAGCTTTCATATCCGAAAAATTCTTTATTTTCGCATTACAATTTACACATGCTGTTCCAAAATGAGCTGACGACTAGGCTTTGCCTTATTTTCAGAGGAACTCAACATCAGCAAAATATACTGTATGCTAGACGAAGCCAATCAGAAATACTGGCAATAAGAAAAGCTCGTAGATTAGTGCATGATGAAAACAAACGTGGAAAGAGTAGAATTGTTGTTGACAGTCAAGCAGCATTGATGTCTCTCAAATTGTATTTCTCCTCTATCCTAACCTGAATGTTAAAACGAATTATCCTTAATCAGCTGTCAAACTGACTTTACTCTGATATGGATTCCAGCGCACAAGCGGTTAATCAAGCTACAGTAGTATGTCAATCGCGACACTCTCGAGAGCATCAAAGGAGACATCTTAAGATATTATTTTCAGAGTGCTAAAAGAAGATGTCCAAGAATTTTCACATGCAAGATTGCTAAAGAAATTTTGGCCCGTGTTTAACGAGAAGCATTCTGCACAATAACTGAACTACAACACAACAGAAAATTTTAAGACTGATATCGGTATTAACCGGGCACTATGAAAACATGCGAGCAGACTAGGCATCTCATTTAATCTGAAACTGTCGTATCAGATGAATATTAGCTTAGGTAACCTCAGATTTTCCGATCAGATTTTAACAAATGACATGTTGGATCTAGAACCTATAAGAAACTAATGGCTTGTCTTTGACTTTAATATTCGTATCCTATTGAGTAGTGTGGTCTTCTAAAAACGGGGTCTTAAGTATCTATTTCATTGCTTATTTGCTTCTTTACAGGCAGCCATGTTAACCAACTAACCGACAAATGAACTAACAGCAACTGTTAGTATCCATTATAAATCGACACAATCTAAATGAGAATGGAAATCGTATTCGAGTCAAATCAAATAATATTTTACTTCGTAGTTAGTTCAAGGGACAGTTCTAATGAATACATAAGTATTTTAATAGCTTGAAATGCTATGTAAATAAAAATTTTTAGCTTGATTTCAACTTAAAGAAGATGTATAATTTGAATGTTAAATAATTTTTTTAATAACTAAATATCACATTTACAAATTGTGGATGGGTACTGTTAATATTTTTCTGCCTAATACAAAGCGTGTGTCACATGCCATTAGAAAAATAAGCAGACAGGTGTCTGGTACTTTTTGAAATTCGGTTTTTTTGGGAAGTAAGTGGTTATAACCTATATTTTGGAACTTCTTTGTCACCCCATTTATCTTTCAAACCGATAAACATAGAAATAAAGATTATACCAAATTCGTAACTTATCTTAAAAAACAAATATAAATTTGATACTTTTTCGAAATAATGTTTAAGGGGTGAAATTGTACCTATTTTTGGCACTTTTTTCCAAAACATTTTTCCGTATTTATTGTCATATCGAACGTGGTAAATTATGGGCTCCCACTACGATATTGAAATTTGTCATACTCTCATGAGGATGGATTTTGGACGTTGAAACTTAAAATTAAACATGCAATGTCCTGAGTGCACGATAATCTTTTGGTATTTTTTTTTTCTTCAACTGGAAATTTTAAAATTTCGTAAATATTGGGCCTAGAAACATACAATTAAGCGCGCATGGTTCTGAGTGCAATGTACATTGTGGAATCTATCGACAAAAGTTACCGAATTGATAAGCGAAAAACAAACGACCCAATCTACAAAGGATTTAAAGATAAACGTTAAAAGGCCTAACTAGCCGTTTGAATAACACTAGGAAAATAGGAGAATACAAAATTATTAACAGTTTAAGGCAATATATCATTTAAATAGTTTTTTGCTTTTCCTTTAAAATTTTAAATAGGACCTTTTGGGTTTACGGAAACGATATTATTCATCAATATGTTAAAATAATGACTTATAATAATTTTTGAAATATATTGAATTTTTGTTAATTTAAAATTTTTAAAATAGTAACTTTCGTGTCAGCCAAACAAATAAGAAGATAGGCTAAAAACGAAGCCATAATATTATTTTCAATTAATGAAAATATAATGGAAAATCGTTTTTTTCTTTTCTTTGCGAGAACCCGATAACTTTTGTTTGATTCAAAATAATATTGGTTCAAACGATTAAGATACATAATGGTTCTGCTTTTATTTGGGAAAAAATTAACAACATGACAAGTAAAACTTTCGATTGAAATATAAGAGGAAAAATACTAATGATTATAAAAACTACCATTAAATTGCTAAAAAAAAAGAATCGGAAAATTTTATTACAAATGATTCTTACTGGTGATTCATCGGTATGGTAGAATTTTTTCACAAGGCGAGTATCATTTACGATCGAAAAGAGTTACGAAAAGATTGTAAAAAGATAAGCGGTTATGCAAAGCTGATTCCTTAAAGATTCGATTGTGATATAAAATGCTTTCTTGGATTAAACATTTTCAGCTGTTTTCAATCTTTTTAACTTGGTAGCACTGAATTTAGTACAACGAAAACATGGTTGTATTTCATAAAATCTACTTAAAACCAAATCAAAAGAGGCTTGAAAACCTTTAGTGTGAAAACTCTATAAAAAATAAAAAAATTGTTTAATAGAATAGAGTCACATGCTAGACATCTTTTAGTATACCTATCGAATCACAGTCACTTTATAAACCACTTGGCAACTAGATTGCCAAACATGCTGTTCAAACGATTCATTCTTGTTTAATTTTGATATTTTTTTTGTGTTGTTAGTGTGATTTTATTTAAAACAAATTAAAATGTACGTAAAAATTAAAAATACATTATTTAATACTTTTATTAATATTATTACTTAATAATTATCACTTTATTTTATTTAACATGAATTTTAATTTTGTTTTTTTCTATGTTTTGATTTTTTTTTGGGAGCTAGTTCAGATAAACTGGCGATAATATGTTATCAAAATTGGAGATGATAGTACATTTTCCTGTTTCGCAGCATGTTTTAAAATGAAACGACCTGTTTCGCTCTCAAAATTTTGTAGGGCAAAACAGATTGTTTCAATCATGTTATTACTACGAATTTCGAATGTACCTGGACAAAATTCGTAAAAGTGAGCGTATCAAAAAAAAAAGCAATAGTGGATTTTTTATTATTTTCTATCTCAAGATTTGTTGTAGCGTGCCAAGAAAAATAGTGTGTATTCGATCAACTTGTATGTATAGCCAAGCGGGAAATTTCAAACATATTTGAATTGTCTATACAAATTAATTTATTATTATTGCTTTGATAAAGACGATTATAAGTTATTTAGGTACAAATGCTCAAATGTTTTAGTAATATATATTTATTTTAATATGAAAAGATTAATTACTTTTTTGCCTTTGTAGTTTCCTCCAAAATTGTGAGGTCCGCCAAAAAAAATGGTATTGAGTGCTATTACAATTCTATAACCACGTGCTGCGCAGAAAAATTATCAGTAGTTTTCTAACAATTAAAAAAAAATGTTTAAAAAGTATTACAATTAAATTAATGTGATAATTGAATCAATTATTTTTTTAGTTGAAAGAAAATTAAAAATATTATTTTGATTTAATTAACAATTTAGTTGTGTTGAAATAAATTTTTAATAGAAATATTAATTAAATAACAAAAAATTTTAATTGATTTTTTTCATTAAAAATAAAATAATTTAAACTTGTAGAATTGGTGTTGGGAATTGTCAAAACATAAGCTTTAATTATTAAAATCATTTTGATCATTTTTTTTTATTAAAATTAAAAATATCATTTATAGAAAAAAATCACAATTTTAAATTATTAAAATTTTAAAGCCTCGTACACAATAGGCAGCAACATTTCCACTGGTGTTCATAATAGAGCAACAATTTTTTTCATGACTTTGGTTGGTGATTAGATGCAATATTTAATTTTTTCTATGTACCAGTGATGGAATATTCAGTACTATGGTACTATTTTCGGTACTTTTTCTTTTTATAAATACCAAAGTACCCCCACGTCAGTTTTAGTACTCTTTTCTTTGTATGATTTCTTGTAAAGAAATCCATTGTGGCTTTTTTATTAAATTGACAACATATTCTACGTGCCAATAACATACAGTGTACACATACAATTAGTCAATTCACAAGGTATCCTAACATGTCATATTGTCAAAATGTCCTAATATTTCACAATGGTTTAAAAATATTGTTGTTGGTTTGTTAACAAAAAGTGAATTGACTAAATAAATTGTTCTTTTTCGTTCATGGTTTTTTATGGAAAAATATTGATATTCTTCAAGCACCAATGTCATTTTACATGCGTTTGAACTACTTGTTTCGATAACAGTATAAATCAAATTTCTGCAAAAGTATGGACTTTATTTGAAATTATCATTCTGCCTGTTTGTAGAACGCGCGCGTAAAAGTGACTCGTTTAACTTACGTTTAAAACTGTTCTACAAACAGGCAGATTGTTTCATATTAAGTTTAAATGAAAAATGTTAAAATAACATTTTTCAGTATTGAAACCATAAAATCCTGTTTAACGTGTTTTTTGTGGAAACAACTACAAGAAGCAGAAAATAAATTTTTTTGTTTTCATATAAATTTATGAAAAGAAACGTTTCCGTATATTGTTTGTTGCTATAATTATTAAGTTAAATACATCAAATTTTCTAAGTAGATTGATGATGAAAACATATCGGGTCTTTTCTGCTGGTGTCTTTTAATTTTAAGTGCTTCTATAATCATCGGGAAATTTCTGTGTTTTTGTACATAAGCAGATACATATACTTTTATATTAAAATGTATTGATTTTTATTCTGTTAACCAAAACTTTATATTTTTTATATCAAAACCCAGAATATGCGCTCATTTTCTGATCAAAAAGATACTTTTGTCGGGAAAAAATGATACCCTACCACAACTCTTCTTGATGAGTCATTTATGACTCCTTTTTTTTGTTAGTTTAGAGTGATTTTCGACTTTTTTCTAATGGTAATTATAGTCGTTTTTGAATACTTTTCTAGTCATTTATCAATATTTTAGGAGTATTTTCTTAGTCATTTGTCATCGTGTTTTGAGTAATTCATCAGTATTATTTCGCTTTATATGAGAGTCATTTCCGAGTCATTTATTAGCCATATTTCTAATTACTTACGAGTCTTTTTATAGTTATTTATCAGTCGTATATCTATCCATTTAATAGTATTTTCTACATCATTTGTTATCGTTTTTCGAGTCATTTATTAAACGTAGTGGTAATCGTATTTGTCTTTTTCAGTCGTGTTTCATTAAAGTGTCCATAATAAAAATTAAACATTCAACTTATTTTTATATTTACATTTCAATTAATTAAAAATAAGAAATAAAAAAATAGTTAAATAGTTTACATATTTGCACAAGTAACTAAAAATCTTACTAAAATAATATTAATTTATGAAAAAAGAGTTTAATAATTTATTTAGTTTATTATTAAACTAATTTCTTATTTTTTTAGTATATTTTTAAATAAAAAATATGGTTTATACCAAAGTGTTGAATAAAGTACTCTTTTGCTTGGTGGTCACTACCATCTCAATTTTTCAATTTTCCATCACTGCTTTGTACACAATTTATCAGAGAATAAATTTAACTATAATTTGTAATCAATTCTAACCCATTCCGCTGTTTTTTTTTTTTTGCTTAGGGGTAAAAAGGAGCTTGCTAAAATGGGTTATTATTACAATTAATATTAATACAATAAACAGAAATTATAATTTTTTTTTTAATTTGAATCGTTAAAATAACTTGGTTATCACTTCATTATTAAATGCAAACAAAACAACATTTTATGATATCTGCATAACTGTTGTAAAAATTAAATTTTAAGTTTACCACAACACAAGTAAATAACATTTAAGTCAAGTTATTTTATAGAAGTAAATTTATTTTTTAATTCTCTATTCGTAAATATAAATATCATATTCTTTAAAACATTTCTGTTATTAAGATAAAAACAAAATATTAAATATTGATTACTTAAGGTATGTTCAGACCCTAGAAATATTTGTCGATGAAATCTAAAAAAGTATGACCAGGACATTGATCAAACTTTTGCCTTATTTTTAACTATTTTTATTGTCTTCCTTATCTTTATTTGTGAGAAGATAATTGTATATTCACTTAAGAAACTGTTAAATGATGCAAGCAAACACTTTTTTAATATAACTAGTGGTTACGTTTAGAACATCAAATATTTAAAAGGTGTGAAGATAGATTTATTTACAAAAAAAAATCTCGAATATAAAGTTCGCAATACCTGAAATTCGATGTTTTTCAAATGATATAGACATTTTTATATAAGTTTCCATATTCGAAAACTATCATTAAAAACGAATACGAATTTGTTACTATTACATGAAATATTAATACTACACTCATAGAAAAATGCGTCTTCATATTGATGATGCTCTAACATCAGAATTGTGACATCGATGTTATTACAAATGGCTTCAATGAGGCAATAATTGGCATCAATCCAATGACGAACGTCATCCTAAAATTTTGTCATATATACCGAAGTTCGCAATAGCGAAACTCTGTGCTTAAAAAATTGAGCTAGAATTTGTTAACTATTTTTTCAAATTTAGCAGCCCCAAAACCATAATTTTGTCTAGTTAGATTTTGCATTCGTCACTCTGTGAAGTCGTAGGGGCCATTTAAATACAAAATAGATCTCTGTATGTCTGGAGAATCGTAACAGTAACAGTTTTCATATATGGTTCTGGAAAAAAGTGGGCGGGTTTGGAGAAACGGGCGTGGCACAAATAGATGTCTATATATCTATAGAACGGTAGGAGACAAATTTTCCTGGGTAATACACAAAAGAGGTAAAAAAGGTGGGTGTTGTTGGATAAGTAGACGTGGAACCTCCCATATAAAGACAATTTGGTTTCCTTTCATCTGGCGAATGGCAACAGCTACAGTGTACAAATTTGATAGAAATTTCTTGAATATGTCTGTCAAAAATATCTCCTATTTAAAAACATTATAAATATCTGATATCTACAAAACGGTTACAGCTGAAGTTTCCAAATTTGGTACAAATAGCTTGATTATAAATGTAGAACTAACAATAAGTGGGTGGGATAGGAGGAGTGGGGTTGGCATAAGATAGAATTATGTATATCTGAAGAACGGAAAGTGTAAAAAAGTGCAAATTTGGTACAAATAGAATTTCTATCAACACACAACATTGGTAAAAAAGTGGGCGGCATTTTAGAAGTAGACAATAGACTAGGGTGTTCAATTAATCGATGTTTTGTTGTTATCGATTATTCGCCCGAATAATTATTCTAGGTAATAGTTTAATCGAACCATTTAATATTATTCGGTTAATCGAATAATTTTAGTTTGGCTAGTTAAGAAGTTTAAAAATAAGACCAAAAATTATGCTTTTTAACATTAAAATTTTATTAAAAAAGAAACAACCATTTAACAAAAGGTACATCATGTAATAAAAGAGAAAAACTTTTTAATAAAAAATAGCATGAAAATGTTAGCTAATCTTCAAAAATAATATTTAAAAAGAGTATACAGTTTAAATGTATTTGTTTCAAACGATTTCTTTCTTTCGTTCACTTATTGTAGACGTTGAAGAGATTTGAAGTAGAGCGTTATAAAGCATATCCGATTTCTCTGCTCTTTTTCTTGTCTTTTCTAGAAACTGGTAGTCTTCCATTATTCCACTTTAATCTCTTTTTGATATTTTAACAATTTTAATATTCTTGTTAAGGTCTGGTAGAAGATTGTTTTTATTCGTCTAAAAAATCATCTTAATCATTGTGGTAAAACTCTGTTCTAAATATTCTTAAAAATAAATTATTCCCAATATCTATGGTTTCAGTCTTTGTAGTATATTTAAAAACATTGTAACTCGAAGGAAATGTTCCTGAGGCTAGAACCAATAAAAGGGTATTTAAAACGTACCGGCTTGTTTTTTTTTTGCCTAAAAGAAAAAAAGTAATACTGTGGAAAAAACATATTTTGGATTAATCGATTAGCTGACGAGATTATTCGAATTATTCGTTAATCGAAAATAAGCCATTTTAATTATTTGAACAGTTAATCGCCCAAAATAATCGATTAATCGAACAACGGTTAATCGTTTGAATACCCTAGTAAGTACTACCGTACAAAGACAATATAGTTGTCCACATATCTGGCGAACGGTAACGGTAACACTTTACAAACTTGGTACACAAAACAAAATTATCAATCCAAAATATCCGTCAAAAAGAAGACACAATTGAAAAGTGGGATTGGCACCACTTTGTACAAAGACAATATAGATTTCTATACACCTGGAAAACGGTAGTAAAAGAATTCAAATTTTGTACAAATAGCTTGGATATTAATACACAACATCTGTCAACAAATGGGCTCAAAGATAATATAAATTACAGTATATTTGGAAAACGGTAACAGTTAAAATTTCGGAACAAACAGTTTGGTTATCAAAACAAAACATCTGTAAAAAAGTAAACTGGGTTGAAGAAGTAACAATGGCAGCTTCAATATGCATAAACATATTATGTATAGGTTTCCGTATACATATCTGGCGAATAGTAACAGAAAGAGTACCTAAATTTGAAACAACTTGCTTAGTTATCAATACATGAGATCTGTTTTAGAAAAGTTTTTAATAACTTAATTTTAACTGTGTAGCGAAGCGCACCGGGCTTAGCTAGGTGTAAATAAATATTCATCAAAAACTAACATATTTATACCTATAATTTTAAGTATTTACCTTGAATTTCATCCTCTTAATGCTTTTTGAAAACATGATTGGGTTTTTTTACTTTTATTAAATATCTATTGAATGCACTTGATAAACAATTGTTTGTATTATTTTAGTCAATATTGTAAAAATTATAACAAAACCATAAACCAGCAATGGTTTAAGCAATTCGAATACAAACATCATGACGAATGCGTACTTTTTTATATTTAAAATATTCCGCTTGTTTAAGTGTTTTCAAAATAAAATGAAATTATACTACAACTAACAGCGCATTTAGCTCTGAATACGAATAGAAACAGCAGCAACAACGAGAACGAAACAATGCACTAAAGTTTTCTTATAAATGAAGTCATTGATTTAAAAGTGAATCATTTTCCATTGATTCTATTTACATATAATATGTATTTTATTTTTAGTAGTTACAATATTTTTTTGTAATTTTATTTACTAGATGACGAAGTTTTGTATAATCAATCAGTATTGTAAATTTTTTTTTTAGTTAACGGTTTTTAAGTTTCTTTAGATTGCGAAGTTTATTTAAACGCGTTAATCGAGTTAAGTACCCAGAGTAAATAAAAACTAATCAGAAGCAAATCAAATCGAAATTAAATCTAAAGTCGTGGGAAAAGATAATACAACAACAATAAGGAACAATAACAACAACAAAATTTAAGAAAATAATATAAAACACTTTAATAATGACCCGTTAACTTGCCAACGTTAAAAAGTCTACTAATCGTTTGCAACTACTCTACTTATGAGGTCCCAACAAACACACACATGTACACAATAATTTACATGCACACACCGACCCTCATAAAAGATATGCACGCAAAATATCTAGAAGAAAGTGAATGAGTAAATGAATGTGGCGAACGAGTACAATTACGAACAGTGGGACAGATTTAAGTAAATTATAGAATTTTAAGAACTTTTAGAGAGCTTTTATTAAAGTACTTTTTAGACTTGGTGCTATATTGCATCCGACTGGCGAACTATTTTTTGAAAAAAAAAAAAACGTAACGTGCAGGCGATAATTTTTGTAAACCAAACAATGTTTATTTTCTCTTTAAAATTTCCGAAATTTCCCGCAACTTCATAAAACAAGGTACTTGCATTGTGTTGCCCTTTAGACTTAAGCCTACAAAACTGTCTATTACAAAAAATTCCGGAGTTTTCCGGTAACAGTGATGATTAGTCTTGTCTTTACAAATATTATTGAGTTTTTTTCGGCAAATAACGGGAATCTCTTTGAAAAATATTTAACTTTAACTTAAGAATACGATTACCAGACAAACCGGAAATATGCTCTTCAATATATTTTATGAGCATTATATATGCGGTCACAGCTTAAAAACATGTTCTAAAAAATTTTTAAAAACATATGACCCAAAAAAACCATCATACCTTATTTGAAAACAAAACATTTAACAATTTAATAATTTGTTTTTTTTTTTTAAATCATCAAACTGAACAGATTCTGACAATATAGCTTAACATAATACACGTATCTCCCAGTTTTTTTGGATCAGCTCATTTAATGTGAAAATTCTTAAAAATAAACTATAAAACGGATAAATATATTGTTACTGCCTTCATTGGTCGCACAAGGTAAAACATGTAATTGCATATTTACGGTTTCCCTGATTATCACAGTTCATATCGTAGAGAGGGTTCACGCGGTGTCTTTTCAGACATGTCTAACAAACACGTTTGTTTTGTTTGTTGGCGATCGGGTTAGAGAAGAAAGAGGTGTCGTCAAACAGACACGAAACGAGTTTTCATGTTTGTTTTTATGAATTTTGATATTTTTTAATTTAAATGTATATGGATATTAGGCAATTAGACAGGAAAACAGACATGTTTGGAAAGACATCGTGAAAAGACAATAGTTATTTGGAAGCATGTTCAAAAGAGAATGAATAAACCAGGCATGTCTGTTATTCATCAAAATTTTCTTTAAAACTTTTTGGACTGACAACATTTATATATAAGTTTTTGTTAAGCTAATTGGGCCTAATGTGTTAATGTAAATAAAAAACCTTTTTTTTACATGTTTCTCCCAACGTTTCGTCAATTATTTGTTGACATCTTCAGGGGTTGTCTATTTAATATTTTTTTAATAAAAAACAATATATTATTACAAAATTAGAAAACAACAAAATAAATAAACTTACAATTACTAAGTAGTTTTCCACATTAAATTATACATTGAATGTTACACAGCTTACATAAAACATAAAACATTTAACATATAATTAAATTAAACACACAACTTAAATTAATATCACAGCTTATCTTTTCTATTTTATTGCAACACTGTAGCTTAAACTTATATTATTTGTGTCTTCCTTTAAATTCATTGTTCTGTCAATGTTTTGTTGTATACGTAAGTTTTCTATTGTGAAACGTTTTTTCTGTTTTGCTTCTACGTCTAATATTTTTATTCTGTCAAAGTCAGGTTTAAGCTTTTCGCAAATCATATGTTTTGACAAAGCTGTTGATTCCTTATGTTTATCTATGTCATTTTTGTGTTCATACATTCTTGGTTGTAAATTTCTCTTTGTTGTGCCAATATAAATTAAATCACATTTTGGTTCGTCATTTCTGCTATTTCGTACACAACGTTGTTTTGTTGTTGTTTTTCTACAGGCATTTTAATTTTAGAAAAAATAGAGTTGAGTGTAGTATGTGGTTTGTAGGCGTAACATATGTTTTGTGTGTCTATCGTTGTTTTAATATTTCTGTTGTCCGTTAAACCAGGAATAAACTTTACACTGTAAAAAACTTTGTCATTATTTTCAGTGTTGTTTGAAGTTATGTTGTTTTTTAATTTTCTTTGTGTTTCTTCAATTAGTTGGTGTATAAGTTTTATTGGAAAGCTATTATTTATTAATATTGCTGTCATTTTCTTTATGTTTTTAACGTGGAATTCTTCATCGCTAATATATAGTACCCTAAAACTGAAATTTTTTGCCGTATTTATTATTTGATATTTTGGTTGAGTTGCATTAAAATTCAACAGTCTACCAGATGATATTTCTTTTGAATACCTGTCAAATTTAATAAAACTATTATGTCTATATATGTATGTATCCAAATATGCAATTTTAAAATTCTCTTCAATTTCCGTAGTAAACTGGATTTTTGGATGATATGCGTTGAAAGCATTCAGGATCTCTTCTTTGTCGTCCCGTTTTACTACATTTTTACCAATACTAAAAGATAGGTATAAACTCGAAATTCTTTCAGACTGAATTCTATCATTAGTGCGTTTTCAAAAATATACAAAAAAAAACTTATGGGAATAACATAAAAATTTTATACATTTCCTGAAATAAAGAAAACCCGAGTTTACGAATCAAAATTGTTAATAAGCGAACTTTAATTCAGATTGTTCTTTTTTCGTCAGGCCCACTGTCGTACGTTTAAAATTGAATAGAATGAATGAATAAATGTGTGTCAAACAGCAACGTGGTGTTCTATAGTATAAGAACCACAACAAAAAAAAAATATAACCAAAAAGTTTTAAAACAACAAAAATAAAAAAATAATAATAAACTTAACAACACAAACAACAATAAAAAGTAAAACAAGAATAACTTTTTTCACGTAGTACTTAGAACAAGTACTCGTAGTTTTTCCATACATGTTTGTTAAATACGAAATAGGTATGTATACAAAAGTGTAATATAATTATCAGTTTAGTATTTTTATATCATATGAAATTGAATATTTACACACAGCGATGTGCTACAATTGTGGCATCTTCAATTGTATGAAAATTAAGTGATAGTAAATATCGCAAATAGAATTAGCCGATACTATTTAACTTTGTTAGGCATATCACTGGTTTTTATTTTTACAGACACCGCAAAGCTCGACTACTGGGCTTATCAAATAAAACTTTTTAATCCATGAGAGTTAAAGGCCCTCCTTTTGCTTGAAAGTAACTTTTATACCTATAACTTTTATGACGATTTGTAAAAGAATTATCACAATTATGAATTAAACTTCACCAAAACTTATTAAAGAAGTTTTTTTGTTTGTTGCATAAGAACTTTCGATATCGATAACTATGGTTTAACAACTGAGAATGTCAAACTGTGTTGAAATTTCTGTTCGATAAGACTTGACTAGTCATCATGAATTCAAAAAAATGCTAGAGCAACACCCTTCCAAGTTGTGAATATTTACTTTGAAAAACATAAATCTGTTTGCGAAGTTCATTACGAAGCTCATTTCTGGTTAAATGGCTACGTCAATAAGCAACATGTCCGTAGTTGGAGCGAAAACAATCCTCCAGGCGTTAACGAATCATGATTACATCCATTAAAATCACTGTTCGGTCTGGTTAACACGCTCTTTCGAAATGAGCGCTATCGAGCCATACTGTCTGAATTTTTATTTTATTTATTAGTCAGCTAAATATCAGCGACATTTGGTTCCAAAAGATTTATTGGAACAGGTAGTCTAAAATTTGGCTGATTGAATATACCATGTAGCTCGTAGCCGCGGACAACATGTGCCGAAAATCATATTTAAAAAATAAATACCATAAAATTATCTAACAGATTGTAATAAAGAAAGTTCATTCCAACAATATTTCTATCTTCTATTATTATTTAAAGTTCTCATGCAGCTAAAAAAAAACCCTATACAAATTGGTATGGCCTTACTAATTTTTTTTTTTATTAAAAATATAACACAGCTTTTAGATAATTTGTTTTCTTATTTATTAATATTCTTCCAAGATAGTTATAAAATGTTAGGTACATATGTATATTAATATGGATTCCATTAATAAAAAGAAAAATGTTTATTTATAGTATAAATATAAGTTTTATACTCATTACAATATCCCAAATTGTAGGAAAAATATAATTTACTTATTTTGCGTAGGAACCCAATCGCACCGTATGAACGTAGTAGCTTACGAATTATATAAATACGTTGTAAAATTAAATCGTATGATATTAAATAAAAAATCATACTTTAGCTGGTGGGCGCAAACATAAAAACGTATCTAAGTCCTACCTTGACTTAGATCTAAAAGCCTCGTTATTCTATATGTTGCGGGTCAGCTCCTCTGTTATTCTTATAAAGCTTATTGGCATTTTACACTGATCAACATCTTACATCTGCCATCAAAGATGTAGAAAATGTGAAGCACACTTTAACGTTGTTCACATCTAACATATACCATCAAACAAAAGTGTGACCATTTTTAAAAAAAAAAAATTATTTCAAACAAAAAAACTTTTTTTTTTACAAAAGTGCAAACATTTTTATAGAAAACACAAAAACTTATTTGAAATTCAATTTGTTTAAAAGTATAAAACATTGCAAACAGGGGGAAACTTGACAAATGTTAAAGCTTCTTTTAAATCAAACGTCTTTTTGTCAGTGATGCCAAAATAATAATAGAACTTATAACCACTTTTCTAGAGATGACACTTAAATAATCGAAAGATGTAGAACGGAATAAAATGAGATGTGTTATGTGTTTCTTATGGTTCGCTCTCTGAAACTAGATTGCCAAACTTGCTGTTAAAACGTTTCATTCCTGTTTCAGTTTGTCATTTTATTGTGTGTTGTGAGTGTAATTTTATTTAAAACAGATTAAAATGTACGTACAAATTTTAAATACATTATTTAATACTTTTATTAATATTTAATAATAATCACTTTATTTTATTTAACATGAATTTTTACTTTGTTTTTTTCTTTGTTTTGATTGTTTTTAAGAGCTAGTTCAGATAAACTAACGCTAATTGTTATCAAAATTGGAGATGATAGTACATTTTCCTGAAACGACCTATTTCGCTCTCAAAATTTTGTATGGCAAAACAGATTGTTTTAATCATGTTGCGGTCTCGAAACAGGAAAGGGAGAGCGAATCAGGAATATTGCTGTCCATGTGAACATGGTATTATGGGAAGATGTTAACATCTTCGCAAATGAATGGTAGATGTTGATTAGTGTAAAAGGCCTATTTCATATTTATAAATTGTTATTCTTACGTAACCGTGACGTTGCGTTGCAGATAAACCTTATAATATTAAAATATTTCTCTGTTAGATAATTTTATGTTTATTGATTGACAAATTTTTCGTTTTCTTTTTAAAACATTTGAACACGTTAAAGTATTTTTAGTAACTACGTACAAACCATTGAAGTCGACAGCAAGGTTTTGGTGTCCGCAACATTTACGTATGAGTAACGAGGCCTTAATTCAATTTAATACGCCACGACGCGCCGATTGCAAATTGTCATAGAAAAAGTAAAATATAATAAAATGATTTTTGTGTTTTAATATTGAATGTTTGAAAATAAAATAAAAGGAGAGAAAAAGCAACAGTTTTAAGAAAACAAGCGTGTTTAAAAAATTTACCGCGTAACTGCTACGTTCTTACGACGTAAGCCCCAATTGTTATCGATAATGCTATTTTGCATAATTATTCTTCTAGCATATATGAACGTGTGTGCCAAATATTTTTTTATGATATTTATTTGTCGAGTTTTGGGGTAATAAAATGTTGCCGAAAACAAATAAAACCAAAAAATTAAATTAAGTGATTCTGATAGAAAATCGTTTGATCTTTTTAAAAAGGAAAGTTAAAAAGAATATTTTCCATCTGCAAAACTAGAAATGACTGTTTCAAATTATAATTTTTCTGACTTTGGCCTATTTGTTTCTTATATTTTGTAAATTTGCCTAGGATGTCCTCATTATACTCTTAACGTTTCGGAATGGGATCTCCATAAGTTATAGAGTTATGCAAATTTCTTTACACGCGTAACGCAATTCAAACCCGGAAGTGATTATTTTGAATGCCAATTTCTCTAGCTTAGGCCCAATTTTTTATTGTTTTAGAGCCTAGAGAAACTCATAATGCTGTAAACGTTTTGAAATGAGTTTAAAGCAGTGACGCCCGATTCTCATATTTATATACTCGCGAGTCAAAAAAGTATGCTGCAGCGATGTCGACACATGTACACTATAGAATTACTCGTGTAAATGACGACGATGAACATTCAGCAGTTGCAAAGCGAATTCATACAAAGTGGTCCTATTTGGCAAACAGATACAACACTGTAAAATACTTTAACGTTGTGTCAAAATAATACAACACTAAACAAATCAGCTGTACGTCAAAAATATATGCTGTCACATTTTATTTTGTTTTTAATTTTAAATTGTGTGTTTTGAAATGTAATAATTTAAAAACGTTTTAAATTTCATAATTCTATATAAAAATTATAGAATTTATTAAAGATTCCCCAGAACCACCAGAACTGCATACCATTTTGACACATGGTTAGTTATCAGCTGTTGCTTACGGAGAAAACTAAGGTTACCTGGTGTGAATTCGTCTTGGGCAGTTTTTTTGTTAACATTTCAACAAAGAGAATAAGGCATAGTTTACACGGAGTCTTTTCAGACATGTCTTTTTTTGACATTTTCTTTTGAACATGCTACCAAAAACCTTTTGTCTTTTCACGATGTCTATCCAAACATGTCTGTTTTCATGTCTAATTGTCTAATATACATATACATACAAATCAAAATACATGAAAATTCATAAAAACAAACATGAAACCTCATTTCGTGTTTGTTTGGCAACCCCTCTTTCTTCTCTATCCCGATCGCCTACAAGCAAAACAGACGTGTTTGTCAGACATGTCTGAATAGACACCGTGTAAACTCCCTCTAACATTAGTTGCGCTACGAAACTTTTTTATATTACTCAAAGCCTTCGTGTTTTGTTTCATGTTTTGCTGCTTCTACCACATGCACATAATTGTGGTTGTGTGTTTTCGGGCACCGCAAGGATATGCAAATAACTGTCCTTGGCTGTCGCACTGCGAAACAGGAATTAACTATTTTAATAAAATTTAGGACCCAATATTTCTGTGTTTTTTTCCGAAAATAGCCATCGGTATCTTAATTGTATTGTTAAAGTTTTGAAATGAGATATAAGTTTAAAAGTTATGGACATTTTTGAACATTAGCTATAGGATAGTGATGTATGGAGTTATACAGTAAAATGACCCCCTAGTTTTATGAGGTTCGGAACAAAAATACCTAAACCAAAAAATGAGGGATAGGTCGGGAGGAATGGGACGCGCATCGAACTCAAAGTGGGAGCAAAAAGGAAAACATCTACAAAAAAAAATTTTTCCTTCCCGACATTTTTCCCAAACATACTCTCCCACTATATTCATTCCATTAGGGGGATCCCATACAAAGGTCCTTCGATGCTCCTAGACGGGTAAAATGTATGACCGACCCCACTTTGTTTCTCATCTCCAATATTTGTTTTTAACATACCTAACGGCGCAATTATGTTCGGTTAAACAGCAGGAAAATTAAACAATATTTTTATTATATTAATCTTCTCATATATAAATCGGAAAAAGAAAAACATTTACGAACACTTTTTCCTCTGTTTATCAACGGATTTGAAAAAAATACAGCATTTGAAAGTAAATATCTTTAAAATCGGTTAAATTCTGTAACCGTTTCGGTAAACAAAAATCGTAACTATTTTTGGTACTTTTTTCAAAACATTTTTCTTTATTCAGTGACATATTTATACATATTAAATTATGGGCTCCCACCACAAAATTGAAATTTTTGATACTTTAATGTGGAGAAAAAAGTATCAAAAAAGGGTTGAAATGTTGTTATTTGTCCTGAGTGAATAATAATCTGTAAGGGGAGCCTTTTGGTTCTTTTTCGTTCTACAACCGGTGCTTTTTTTAATTTTTGCAAATATTGGACCAAGAAACATCAAATTATGTATGAAATGTCCTGAGTGTATGTTTTTGTTGTTCATTCATGGACATGAATGAAAGATAACATATGAATCGTTCCACTAAGACGGAAAAAAACAAATGCTTGAAACATGTTAATTCGTTTCGTTTAAAAGAAAAAATTTGATACCCATTTTGCCCTATTTAAAACGAAGGGTTACCATCCCATTGCATTTTGTCAAAACGCGAACTAGCACGAATTTCAAAAAAAGCTGAGAGCCGTACTTAATTAAATCGACTAATGATTAAAATATGTTAATTTGGCATTTTTATAACAAACAATCCCAAACAAAAAATTCAAAAACGTTATTTTTTATAGAATATCCTTAAAAAAAGGACATAGATGATCGTCCTTGGACAAACTGTATACACAGTTGGACGCGCCTTAAAAAACATTTCTTATGATACCCATATTGTACATGTTGGTAAGGAAACAGATTCTCAAATTAACAAAACATGCAAAAAAAAACCCTTTTTCAAATTGGTCCAGCTCACGAGAGGTCAAAGCTGGAGCAGAAATATTTTAAATGTCATCTTAAAAAAGTCCAAGGTTCGTTCTGAGGGGGGTACACCTTGCACGAATTTCGCTTCCATACAACTTGAGTCGCTCTAGTTTTCTCCATATTTGCATTAATAATTATGGTCGAATTTCGACCAGTGATAATATATTTTAAGACAACATGAAATTTTTTAAAGATACGTTTATAACTAGTAATAAAAATAATTGTAAATTAAAATTTTATTACAAGATAACGATTATTTTCAAACTCGTTTCCAAAATTTTTTTTTCTTAAGTTCCTAAGGTTGGTTTTACGAAAAGCAAAGAAATATAAAAACGATTTAACCGACTGTTACGTGCAAGATATAGAGTTGCATTCAGCTTGTGACATTTTTATTTGTGTTATATTTTGCACACTGACATACATACATAATATGTACCTTTATACTCGACCAAATGACACCTCAAAAATGGCTGTGTTATAATGGACAAAATCTGAGGTGTTATGAAAATGTTAACGTTTTTCACCAATTTTGTCATTTTGGAAGATGTTTTTGAAAAACGTTTAAATTTTCATAAAATTTTAGATTTGATCGACTATAACTCTGAAAGAGAAAGTATTAACAGAAAATACACATATGTACCGTTATCTCTCAAATTCGACGTGCTATGAATGATATCAATATCGTTTGCCGTTACGACAATAACCACAAATAATAATAATGTTGCAAAAGTATTCAAAAACTACCTATAACTTCGCAGGCCTGTGTTATTTGAGCAAAACTTTTTCCCGATATCAACTTTTTTAAGGTATTCTGAAAAGACCAATTCATACACGATTTTGGTTGCAATAAAACATGTTCATGTTCAGAATGCTTAAAATCGGAATAATTTTATGTGCATTGCACGAAATTGTGAACCTATTCTAACCATTTTCAGTACCCAACAGAGCAAAATGTAAAGAAATTGTAGAATAAACTTATCATAAGATAATATGATTGCAAATTACTTATTCTCGCTATAGATTTGTAAGTGTATTTGAAATAACGGGACATCACGTTATTTGACGCGTGCCTAATTTTGTATTATTTTTTAAAGTTTTCAGTCTTTGTATTTTGCTCAACGAGTGAAGTGTTTTAAACAGTGCACAATTTAATAAAGTAATTAAATCTTATAATAGTAAAATATTTTTGAATATAGGTATGCCATATAAATTTAAACAGGGTAAAATATGTAATCTTATTACAGATTAGAAAAGTATTTTTCTGTAAGCTTATTCTATAATTATGCTTCTTAGCTTACATTATATAATATACAAGTAATATTATTGCAAGGGATCAGTTTTCATTACTAAACAATTTTTAATAAGCCTCGTGTTAGTAAGCTTGCTACAAGTTCTTTCTAAATCGTTTTGTTTTGTTGGGTAGGCTTTTTCGTTATGTACCAAATTTTTTTTAATTTCATTAATTTCTCTATGGGGGCATTTACACGGTGTCTCCTCAGACATGTCTGTTTTATTCATTCTCTTTTAAACATGCTTCCAAAATCCTATTGTCTTTTCACAATGTCTTTCGAAACATGTCTGTTTTCATGTCTAATTGTTTAATATCCACATACATACATATTAAAAAACATGAAAATTCATAAAAACAAACATCAAAAATCATTTCGTGTCTGTTTAACAACCCCTCTTTCTTCTCTAACGCGATCGCCTACAAACAAAACAAACGTGTTTGTTAGTCATGTCTGAAAAGACACCGTGTAAACTCCCTCAGACTGTTCATGGGTTACATAAACATCCAGCCAGGCTCCGTAAAAAAGTTATTCGGAGTTTATCGCTTAATATCCTCCTTGCATATTATGATGTAGGGTATAATTAAGTGTTAATGAAAATACAAAAAAAGAAACACAAATTCTTCAAAAAGGTTTGAGCATTGTTTTTGGTTCATTTGGTTGTAACAACAATGAAAAAGTATATGTTCATGCATATGTATTTGAATTTTGTTTACATTAAATGTTGACTTTGAGCTAGCAATTCACAAAAGCGCCTTTCAAGTACACGATTTATTTACATACAAAAATTTTTTTTTTTTTTATTATTTATTTAAATAATTTCAGTTTTTCACTTAAGCCTCTGCGCCTATAGGCATTTTAGAAGCGAGTTGGTAAATATGTTTCTTACAATTATGTATTTAAATAAAATAATTAACAAAAGAAAAAAGTAATAAGAAGTTAGTTACTAAATATTAATATTTGTACATTTCAGATCAATAATATTATAGGTATCAGTTCTTCGGACTGTTGTAATAAATACGTTTTTAATAAATCTTTAAACAATGAAGTTCTATTTACATTTTTCAAATATTGTGACATACATATGTACATATGAAGGAATTATTTTATCGGAATTTGTGACAGGTGTGTGTGTATCTTTGAAATGTATAGCGTTTTTTTAATAAAAAAAACTTATAAAAACTCGTTTTTATGAAATATAAAATATTATTATAATTATTACATTATCTAAAATTTTTATTGTGCCGGTAAAAAAAGTGCTTTCTATAATAAATATGTATATATGTACATATGTATGTATGTACGTGATTTTTCAATATGTATATCAATGCAAACTCATATATGTAGGTGGCATTTTCGAGCAGGCATCAGAAATTAAGAACCGAAAACTTAAAATTTAAGTTTTTCATTTGAAAAATTCAAAACTCATGCGTACAAAATAAATTTTTTTTTTCTATCAGTTAAAAAAAAAATAGGAAACACAAAAAAGATATTTATTTTTTAAGTACAATATGTGTTTTGTACATGAAAAGAAACAAAAAAACAAAAATTTGAAAAATACACAAAAACGTTTTTTTAATTTTTTTTTTTTTTTTTTTTTTTTTTAAATATTTATCATTGGTGTTCAAAACATGTTTTCAACTGTACAAAAAAAAAAAAAAAAAAAATTATTTTGTGTTTTTTGTTCTTCTAAGTTCAAAATAATAAAGTTCTTAAAAAAAACGTTTTTGAGAAAAATATTTTTTTTTTTTTGTTTTTAGAAACTAACAATAAAAACTCAATTTGAAGTTAAAATTGAGAATTTTAATTAAAATTATAATATAAAATTGTGTTTAAAATTGCAAATGCAAAAAATCCTTAGAGATTCTTAATTATCAAAACTAGCTGCTGTTGCATTAGCTGTACCCGCAACACAGGTATCTGTGGAGGCAGCCTTCAGTGCTTTGCCAATTATTATGACCAAAAATAGAAGGAATTTAAGTTCTGAGCATGTAGAAAATTTATTGTTGCTCAAACTCAACATCAAGGTAATTGATAAGATTACTATTTAGTTCTAGGATAATCTTTATCATGTTATAACTACTTATTATTTATTAGCTTTATATTTTTTACTATAATTTTGTACGTATGAGTTTAAATTTTGTCAATTAAAAAAATTAAATTTTTAGTTTTCGGTTCTTTTTTTTTCATGTACAAAATAATATTGTACTGAAAAAATAAATATCTTTTTTTTGTGTTTGCTTTTATTTTTTTAAACTGATGAAAAAAAAAAATTATTTTGTACGCATGATTTTTAAATTTTTAAAAAGAAAAAATTAAGTTTTCGGTTCTTAATTTTTTGTACAAAAGAACAAAAAAAAAAATATTTTTCTCAAAAACGTTTTTTTTAAGAACTTTATTATTTTGAACTTTAAGAAACAATATCAAACAAAATATTTTTATCTATTTTTGGTTATTGTACAATTTAAAATATTTTTCGAACACCAATGATAAATATTTTTTTAAAAACATAAAAAAAAAACGTTTTCCGGTCCTTGTTTTCGAGTTTATTTATTTGTGCTTATTGTTTATTTATTTGTGTGTACACTGAATGTCAAGCTTTGTTTACATTTTGAGAAAAAAATAGTTAAAATTAAAATTCAATAAAAATCTAAATACTTGAAAAAAAAACTTATTTAAATTTTATAAAACCAAAAAAGTGAATATAAAATATAAAATCAAGGAATTAAAAGTGCGTTCGGAATAGGTGCAGCCACAATAAATTAGAAATTCAGAAAAAAGATTTACCTTCTAAAGCAATTTGGGTATATTTTGTAAACAAAAAAATTCCCTTGTGTATATTTTCAACAAATAATGCTAGGAACACAACTGGGACGAACAACGAATTTTTGGCCGCCAAAATAAAACCAAAAAATAAAACATATTGGTGTAAATGAAAATACACACAATAATAGCGTCGGACGAAATTCGTTAAACCTACCGGCGACTTTGCAGTAGATTTATTTATATTTCATACGCCGGCGAACGACGAATAAATCAGTACCTGGTGACCATGTTTGGTTTTAGTTTAGAAGTATTTTATTAAATAAAGTTACTTTTTACTTTCATAATTGTTTTTTTTAATAACATTTAAAATAAATATAGAAAGGCCCTTATCATGTAAAACGCAACGCAACGCCAAAGAATTACATTGAAAGCACAAACAATGTCATAAATATTTTGTATTTTTGTTGTTGCTTTCTACAGAAACTTACATAAGTAAGTGTTTTTAATACATATTTATACTTATTTCAATTCCCATTCAATTATTTATTAAATATGTGACCACTACAACAACTAGAGCTCCAATTATACTCCTACACAATTCGCCCAACTATGACATAAAATACAAGAGAACACGAAATACCAAAAGGTCACACTCTTTGCAGTGAGCAATTTCGTGCCACGTTTTAAGTTAAAAACATGATTACACTACCCAACACTAAAAAACATCTAAGCCGGTTCAAATTTTTTCATAATAACTAACTGTATTAAAATTATTTTCATATCACATCTGGAAGTGAAGATGTATGTATGACCTTTTATTTTTAACCTAAATAACTTCAATTGTTAAAATAAAGTTGTTTGAAATTGAAAATTATTGCAAATGAAAAATATTGTATTCGTTAGTTTAATAGCTAATTTCTAAAATGTTTCGGGTGTGTTTACAGTTCTGATTTATTTTACTTTATTTGTGGCGAGTTTTCGTCAAAATCGAAAAAAGCCACTTTATGACGAATGGTAAGTCTTACTCATGACCCTGGCCAGACCTTTTTCAATGAATTGAAAATCAAAACATGTGTACGATAGAGCTGCAAAACTATCGATAGTCGGCCCAATCGATAGTTTCGATAGTTTGCTTAAAAACTATCGATACTATCGATAGTATCGAAATGTTTCTTATGCACCACTTCTGGCCGGGTAGGCATGAAAGTGGTAACCAATGAAAAAGTTTTATCACTGCCTTTACAAAGCGCGTTTTACAGCTATAAAATACTAGCATATTCACTTTAAATTTCAGGGTTATCTGTAGTTTATACAGATATAGAGACGATTAAATGACAGCAGGGTTGTCAGTTTTTTTTTACCTTCGACTGCAATGTATTAACCTTAAATCAAGAAATTAAGAAGTTTATTATTAGTGTGGCCAGGTCAAAAAAAAATTTACAGCTAAATCTGGCATTAGACATGGCCAAAAAATGCTAAAAATGATTTTCAAAAATGCTAAAATAATGCTAGAATTTTTTAAAGATATTTTTTAAAAATGTATTATAGTATGAAATTTTATTCGAAACTTAATGCAATTCAGTTACTAATTTTGTAACGAAATGAAAATAAATGGCAATATTTAAGCAAGTGGCTACATTTTGGTAAATCATCGGATACCTACATATAAATATGTAGCACAGGTAGTTGAGATTAAATATTGCAAACCTCTGATATATGCAAAATTTAAACGATTTATTTCCATGGTATACAAAATTTCTTTGATCATGTTATTTTTTATAATTTGAGAAAAGTTGAAGCTTTAAAATAACTATTTTTTCAGCAGTTTAGAGCAAACAATTTCTTCAAATATTTACACCATTGAATTTTTATCTTAATACAAATTAAAATATCCTTGTACTTTTATATCGTAATATCAAAGGGCAAAAAATATTTACAATCGACATGATAAGGACATTTCTAATATTCCCTGAATATTGTATATATTTAACAAGACAGGTAAGATGTTTGTTAACATAGGAATTAACAATTTTCATACGAAATTTAATTTTGGATACAACTATTTTTAATCAAAATTTATTATAATATATAAAATATTTTTAGTAAAATCAACAAAACTATTCGTCCAAGTTTTTAAAATAAATACAAAAATGCTAAAAAAAAGCTAAAAACATTTTCCAAAAATCCTAAATAAAATGCCAACTGCTAAATGAAAATGTTGCAGCTAAATAGAAATTTTTAATGCTAAATTCAGCTGCAAAAATGCCAAAATTCCTTCGCCTTGCGTAGAACATTTTTTAAAATAAAATTTTGTATAAAAATATTTTACAATGGAGCTTAAGTGTTTTATAAAATAACCCCATTAATATTTTTAAAATTTTTCGTTAAGAAAACAAAAAATTACAAGCAGATTTAAAAAATCGCCACATTTGTTGAGAACATTTAACATCCCTGGCTGGCAGTCATTGCTTACAATGAAAAACGATACGCCAAAAGTCATTTTGCTATAACTTTCTTAAAAAAAGGTACAAAATTATTGGAACCTTACTCGTGTGTTATTTTAAACATTAAGGTGCCATTAACTCATATTTAGGTTAAGTCGACTTAAGTATTTTTTTCGTTTTTTGCCACAGAATCCTAAAAGTTTATGCACTGCACAAAACTTGCGTCGAGTTAAAAATGTTTCGTTGACATCTAATCAACTTTGTAGTAACTTTTTAAATTTTCCGATAGTATCGATAGTGATAAAAACTATCGATAGTCAGCCAAAAATAAAACTATCGATACTATCGATAGTACCATCGATTGTTTTGCAGCTCTAGTGTACGACGCATATAGCGGTTTTTTTTACCAATCATTACGTTTTTTTAGTTTATATTGCTTCTTAAAAGTTACTGAGTGCCCCTATACCGATGAAACTTGGCAGAAATTAGTAATATAAAAAACAAGAAATCATATGATTTTCCCGAAAAAATAAAAGTTTTGTTGAACTGATTCTATAAAATAATATAATCTGTCACTAAAATTGCATTTTCGTCACGTATGGGGTCAGTTAGCGCAAAACATGGAGAACGCTTTCACCAAGATGCCGCTGCATTTGAAATGTGCTTTCAAGGAAGATGGGAGCCAGCTATGCTCGCAGATTACTATAGTAGCCTTATTAGAGATATCCTGAATTCCAGTACATAAAGAAAGCCAATTACTCCAAAAAAAAAAGGATTTTTCTTTTGTTAGGACCAGCACGCAGGGGATGAGCCCATCTAATGCGTTGCATTGTGCTGTAACTAGGAAAATAGGTTATGGGAAGAAGAATAGAGGGAATAGTGTTTGTGGACATTCGACTTGAACCTATTTATGTTGAAAGTGAGAGGGAAGACTTTCGCAGGAAGTTCATTCCACAAACGTGCTGTCCGGCCAAAGAACGAATACTCTCTGTTATGCGTTGTATGATGCACCGGCCAATCGACTACAAAAGGATGAGCTCCAGAGGAAAACCGCTTATTGCGAACAAACTAACGAGTTTCGGGCACCAAATCCCTAATTTCATCAGAACACATCCCATTGTAGTAGCTATAAAACAGCGAAATACAACCTATATTGCGTCGGTGCTTAATGAAGTCATTAGAATTGAACACGCTAATGTCACCAATCAGAGGCTTCGCTCTCCTGCACGCGGTCGAGAAGTTCCAAAATATACTTTGAAGCACAGGCCCACATATGAGACTTGTATTCCATTCTCGGCCGGCTATAGGCGGTATAAATAGTAAGGAGATCAGATGGAGTAAAACACCGTTTTAAAAATCCTAGGCACTTTAATGCTTCTTTCGACACCTTGAATTTATGTTTTGACCATCTAGATTCCTCAATAAGTACACCATCCATATATACAGATGAGGCCCCTTGATCCGTCACGCGTTTATGCGTGCAACACTGGTTATTTCGAGGTTATATAAAGGTCTCGACCAAGAGTTTAGCCTCATAGAACCAACATTTAATACGCTGTCGTCTGCAAAAGAGTAGATAGGTTTGACATATGAGGTCGTTTAGGGGCACCCCTGAATGAATCTTGAGCTCGTTTGACGAAACCCTATCAATAACAACTCGTATAGTGCGATCACTAAGAAAGTACAATATAAATCGAAAGAAATTATCGCCGACACCAAATGTAACAACTTTTGGTAAGAGTGCACCATGCCACTTTCTGTCAAACGCCTGGGAAATATCTAATGCAGTTACATTACTTCCGCCAAAATGGTGAATGGGACGAAAACATTTTAATGATAATATAGCCAGTAAGTCTTTAGTAGCGCGACCTCGACGGAAGCCCTATTGGCGGTCGCTTAGTAGGTAGTTTGACTAAGAATTTGGCAAGATGGTGATTTAGAAAGTGCCGAACACATTGCAATTGGGCGTTAAATTTCAGGGCTATAAGCCACCCTTTTTTAGGAATTAGCCTTACATTAGCAACTTCCCAGCAGATGGGAAATTCCCCGACATAGTATAAAGTGCTTAAATGGCTTGATAAGGGACGAGCTGTCGTCGAAAGCACTGCAGGTATACCATTCGGCCCAGGAGACTTGAATCAATGTTTCAAAACAAACAAAAAAATTATTAAATTAATAAATACATTTATGATAAATTCATGATATAAGATATGGCTGTTTATCTGGAAGTTAAGCAAGAAATTATAATTACATAAAACGACCTCAATAAATATAAAAGTTGGAAATTTGTTGAGTTGTGTTATTGGTAAAACGTTTAACGCCTTCTTATTCTACTTGCACTCACCTCAAAAGAAAACACAAAAAAGAAAGTACTAATATGTAAAGGTTTTCAGTGGCTAAACGCCTCTGCATAAATAATCAAAAATAACTACTTATATTAAAAAAATACTTTTAAAATAAAATCTAATTTAAATCTAATCTTAAACAGCTTACGAGCACACGTCATTATATTTAATTATTGTTAAGTCGTTGCCATTAGATTCTATTCAGTTTTGTGGCTCATATTCCTACTCACACTCATATGCAAACAATTTCTATTAAGGCTGGGTTTTTGAGATCTCAGTTAAACAAGGTTTAGTTAATCTGAAAACAGATTTGTGCCGCCATTACCAAGTTTGTATACAAAATTTTGACGTAACAACTCATAGCCTATTTCCGATGTGCGAAAGAATTCTTTCTTTCGTATAACTACATTGAAAACAAAAACAAATTTTTGGACTTTGTTTTTGTTATCAATGTAGTTATACGAACGAAAGAATTCTTTCGCACATTGGAAATAGGCTATCAGTTTTGCTTAAAATGTTGGCCTTTAATGAAATAATAAAAATATAACTTTTCAACTAAGTTTAAACCTAATCCACATCTCAAAAACCCGGTCTAAGTAAACTAATTCAGTTAAGTACTCAGATATTTATCTCACCCTCTTCTCCATGAGTTTTATGTTATAATGACCGATTGGCTTTTTAATGGCTTTTTGTGTTTTTGTTAACATGACCAATGACAAATCGTTATAAGTATTTCAGTCTTGTCTACTAATTGCATTGTGAGAATTTATATCAAGGTGATAAAAAGATAGTATGTAACCAATAACAATATACTGCTAATAAGTTTTTGAGCACTTATGAATGAAAGTGGGCACTTGCATTTCAATAAAATTCCATAAAGTAATGGACATGTGAACAGCACACCATAATTTATCTATCGGTTTGTTTATATACCGTTAACTATTTTTAGCCTCTTGTAAACAAATTCGAATATACCTTTTTCTCTCAAATCGTATGTTTTGGCGTCCAACTTTTGGTTTTATGCTTTCTTTTCTAGCGCAATATTGAAGGAAGCCTTCTTTCTTAAAACAAGGTATTCTGAGAGCGGAGTTGCTAATTTAATCATTTATTGGTTTAGTTAAGCCATTGGTTTTCATCTTGTTTTGCCATGAATAAGAAGTATGAAAAATAGTCGGTCAAGATCGTCACATTATTTATATATATATATGGAATTAAGATATATATAAAAGTTCTTTGTGTTGAATAAAATATGGATAAATACATCTACGAATATAAAAATTTTTCGTCTTTAAGATAGAGGCTTATATGGAACTTATGATCAATTCACAACATTTTGCCAACATTTATGAGGAAGTTATGACACTAAAAGCTATTTTCGAGAATGACATTTGTATGGTAATAATGGTCTAATATGGTCCGATTGTGGTAAAATTTGGTGATTTAGATCGAAACTAAATAAGTGTAAACCAAATTTAATATAAATACCAACTAAATAGAAGCGTGTATGGGGGCTAAGTAAAATAACGAGTTGATTATTACCATTTTCAATAGGCTTGGTCCTTATGACAACTAATACCGTTAATACGTATGACCAGGGCAATGGTCTTCATGCAATTGCATGTTTGTTGTCGTTACTCTCCGACCTGCCTTAAGTTAAAATATTTGCGAATAGGGATGGGCAATAAATATCGATATATCAAAATATCAATATTTAAAAAAATTATAATCGATATATACGCCGATATTAAAAATACCCATATATCGATACATCGATATTTATCTACGACTATCGAATTCAATATTTTTAAGATCTCTTTATAATAAAATTCAACATTTTAACTCTTGCTCAACTGCTTACAATACTATTGTTTTTT
The DNA here is from genome assembly GCA_943735925.1 of Pollenia amentaria. Taxonomy (NCBI): domain Eukaryota; kingdom Metazoa; phylum Arthropoda; class Insecta; order Diptera; family Polleniidae; genus Pollenia; species Pollenia amentaria. The sequence continues at coordinate 162,411,671 of OX031008.1, forward strand.
TAAGAGATGACAACCAAAAAATAAGCGCGAAAAAATATTCTGGCAAGGGTTCCTAGAATTATGCAAAGAATCACCTTAACTATAGCGTATTAGCAGCAATAGACTCATACAAATTGTAATGTTAATTACACCCAATTTACATGATGAATTTTATGACGTCCAATTTTGGACGTCATTTTTTGTTTGCTAGCAAGCGGTGTAGAGAAGAAAGAGGGGTAGAAAAATAGACATGGTTTCTGTTTTCATGTTTTTTTTACACTTTGCTTTACACTTTTTTCTGTTCTTTCTGTTACGTTTTATTTTTATATTCTAATCAACTGGATTGAATGAAAATGAAAAAAAATTAGACGTCCAAAAAAAAACCATCGTATGAATTTGAGTAGTTTTTGGTAGCAACTTCAAAAGGGAATTAAGAAAATTGGACGTCATAAAATTCATCATGTAAATTGGATGTTATAAAAAAAATATTTTGTTTTTTTTTTTATTTGAGCATGTTCTTATATATTAAAAATAAAATATTGCACAGTTTACTTGTATAGTATGTGTCACAAGTTTCGTTTACCAGCAGTATATAATCCGGCATTATATAATTCCAATTAATTTTTTTATTTAGATTTCATATGGCGAATAAATAAAATTATTTTTGTATTCTTTACTTTTCTTAAAATTTTTTTTATTGTAGAATTAACTGCCGGTCCCTCGATTTCAAACGAAAACTTCGTTCGCATAACTTACCTTAAAAACTAAATTTTAAAATTGGTTTTTGTTTTAAAAAAAAGTTAAGCGAATGAAAGTTTCGTTCGAAATCGAGGGACATGCAGTAAATTTGAATTTAAAAGAAACAATAAAAAGTTAGAATGGAATTACATGTAATATGTTTGTGAATATGTAAATATGTATTGAAATTTGGTAATAATTTCAGCTTAATACGTTCGATACATCGATATTTTTAATTAATAAATAACGATACTCTTAAAAAGTATCGATACGATATATATCGATATATTTTTTCAATTTGCCCATCCCTATTTGAGAATCCCAAAATTTCCAGTAAAATGCCGTAAATTTGTTAGTGAAAATTTTTGCACATTTTGCTTTAAACTTGGACACTTTAATATAAATGCATATTTTTCGACATATTTAGTAGTATTTAGAAAAGAAAATGGCTTTTTCTCTTTATTTTTTGGTAAATATTGTACAGCTGGACAAACGTGCATCATATTTCAATAGCTCGAACTTTTAATGATTAAATTCTGCATTTAAGAGAAGACTTTAGCAAAAACAAAATTTTACTCTACTTGACTGATGCAGCGCCATACATGGGCATTTCTTAAGGCTGGTTTATCCAACAATTTTATACGTCATATGCTTAGCTCATGCCATGCATCGTGTGGCTTAAGAAAATAGAAATCAATTTGATAATATAAGTGTTTATATAGTGTATATATATATATTTATTGATAACATGTCTTCGACAATTTTTTTACGAACCTGAAATTAATTTATATTCCTCAGGAAAATTACATAATGGCGTGTGCAACAATCCAATGTTATAGAAAGCACATGCCGAAGAATTTTCCGGCGGATAAAGATATGAAAAGAGGGATATCAGCTAATTCATGTCGGATAGCATTTCCGTAGTAAAATGGATGGACAATCGTGCTGTCTACCTCGCCTCAAATTTTAATGACCCAACAGCGCTACCCAAGGTTAAGCTACGTGTAGCTGAGCAAGCTGCTAAAATTGATATTGATTGCCACCTAATTATACAGCGCTATAACAAAGGAAGAGGAGGAGTTGATCTAATGGACCAAAAAATGTGTATTATGAGTACGATCGTAGAAGTAAATGGCGTTTTTACTTTATACGTCTGTTCTTCGACCTTTTCGAGTTATGTGTTAATTAAAGCAACATAATGTATAAAAAACTTATATTGGCCAACCGTTCCTCTGTAAACGTAACCTCTATTGATCTTCGAGCAGCTTTGGCCAAAGAAATAATAAGAAGCTTCAATTCAAGAAAGCGTGTCTTATCAGCGGTAACCGAATCTGGATCTCGTTTTAAGCAAGCCCAAATCTCTCCTTAAAATGGAAAAGCGTGAAGGTTGGAAACATTGCTTTAACTGTGTACAAATGTTTTTTGCTTTCAAGGCAACGTGTTTCTTTGCTATGGAATGTATCATCACAGAAAAAATTTATTAAAGTTCTCCAATCACCAAATTTGTTCTAAATTCATAATATCAAGCAATAAATTTGTTGATTTTGCACCGATTACCAAAATGATTATATTGATTACTAAAAATTTAAAAAAAATATTTTCAATAAATGATATTTTTAATTTTAATTAAAAAAGTGATCAAAAAACTTTGCCATTTCAAACAATGTGTTAATTTATTTAAATTAATATTGACAATTCCCAACAACAATTCTACAAGTTTAAATTATTTTATTTTAAACGAAAAAACTCAATTAAGATTTTTTGTTATTTAATTAAAATTTTAATTGAAAATTTATTTCAAAACAACTAAAATGTTAATTAAATCAAAATTAAATTTTTAATTTTCTTTCAACTAAAAAAATAATTGATTCAATTATCACATTAATTAAATTTAAATACTTTTTAAACCATTTTTTTAATTGATAAACCACTTTTTTCTGTGATAAACAACAATAATAATATTATATTTTTGTGATCTGTTGTATCTAACTGTATATTAAAATAAAAACTGTTATTTAAATAATTTGGGATAAAATATGCAACTATGTTTGCCAAGCAAAATGGGGGACTAAAAGGTTACCCAGGAGGGTAGATTTTTTTCCGAACTACTATAAGGCAAAAATATAAATCACTTCAGCCGAAAATGTCTGGCCGTCAAAGGGTTAATGTTATTTTGGGCGCTGAATCAAAATCTGCAATAAGTTTTTTTTTGCTATCAGCTCGACTTTTCGCGATATACCGTTATGTCCAAAATTAAGGCACTTCCGCTACATATATTGGAATAACTTAAAAACGATTGACCATATTCAGTTAAAACAAATTCAAAATTCGTCCACAATATTATCTTTAAGCCGTGCTTACTTTTTTTAATTTGCAGTTGTTTCTGAGATATCGTTGAAGGTTTGAAAAAAAAAGAAAAATTTAAAAAAAAATTGTTTGTTGTTCTTTTTAAAATTCATAAAAAACAAAAATGCAACATAAGTCACAGGTTTGGTCTAAAAATGAAATTAGCTTTATTTCAATGCAATCGTTTTTAATAACAATTTACTGAGAAAACTGAATTGATAGAAATCGTGATTTCTATACAAAAATAAAATTTTTAATGTGTTTTTTCCTTAACTTAAAAATGAGGTTCCTTCAATTAATTGTGAATAAATGCGAAACGTGTTCATCGATTTTTTTGATCTATGTCTCATATTTATTGTTCATAGGTTATGTAACTTTACGTGAAAATAATGAGACTTTAACATTTTCCCGTTTTAGATTTTTACGTAAACAACCATTTCTCAGCCATTTTTTGGTGGTCTTAAAAAATTTTACTGTTTTCCAAAGCTAACTATTACATCTTAAAAAAAACGAAAATTTTGAAAATCGCTTAATGAAGAGTAAAGTTGTGATTTTTTTAACTTTTGGAACAAAGTAAAAAATACGAGTAGTACCTATAACTTAAAAATGTGAGCTGATGTAGATAAAAGGAGACTAGATTTGAAATCAGCATCAAATTTGTAATCAACACAAAACAAGTTCCAGCTTGTTCCCTTGTGTAATCGCATGTACTTTTTTTTTCTAGTAAGTATAAATTTATTTTTTACTCGATTATATAATTATTATGATTTACTTATCGAAATTCGACAGCTATGCTTTATTATTACCGTTATTTCATTAAAAAAAAAGGACAAAACGAAGTGATCCAAAATAATTATTAGAAGCTCTTCATATTTATTGCGTAGCACAGTGTAATTGATAAATCTTGAATTATAAATTTTTTGAGATCTAAGTAATATTTTCATTTAATTATTGATAAGTTTATTAATAAACTTTAAAAAATTATTTACAAAACATTTTGTTTTTAGCTCTTATTAATATGCACTTATATGTATTTTTATTTTTTTATGAATCACTTTTATATTAAAACACAATATTTTTCTTAAATTTTAGAAATATTTATTTCAATTGAAAACATCATTAACTGTACAAACGTGCAAAAATTAATTTTCTTTGGATGACAAATAGATACACCTGAACTCTAGTAATTACTAAATGCAACAGAGTACACGTAATTATTTATTCATCTTTACTATGAGACAATTCAAAAAAATAAGTTTTGAAAATAATTGAACGTCAGTTGATTGTGCTTATTAACGTGGAAAATTCTAATTGCCGTATTCATAAAAAATAAAATAGATTTCAAACGTATTTTAAAACAAAATTTCCATACAAATTTTCCTTAAAATAGATTTCATATCCAATTTAGTTTTTTATGAATACGGCAATAATGGTTTACTTTTTACAGTTATTAAGAGCAAAATGAAAAAACTGACTGAAATCTTGTGTACAGCTGATTTTGCCTCTCTCTCTAAACTAAATTTTATTTTTTAGTTTTGGGTTTATATTTCTTGTAGGGAAAGTACGTGAAACAAAAAGCTGTTGACAGCAAACACTTATTTAAAATGAAGATCACTGAACACCTTCTTCATTTGTATGAAAAAAATATTTTGTAAACACATATCGCTCATTTCGTGCAAGACCGTCACAACTCAAAATTTGGCATTTTCGAGTTAGTAATGCAGAAATGTTCTTCTCTTAAATCTCTACAAATTGATCTAAGAACGGAGAGAATTATCGAAAAAATAACGGTAATACAGATGCTTGTGACGCTATGACCTCTCGTAACAAACTTGAGCAATTAACATCAACAAGGTCACATTTCAGTTCGTGTTTGGCATTCCTCTTGTACATGTGGTTTTCTTTGTAGCAAAATAGAAACATTTGGTTTTATAACTGTATTTTAGTGAAAGAGAAGGTAAAAAATAATAGGTTGGAATCTTAAAAAGGCTCTCCTGTAAAGTTTCAAATTTTGAGTTGTGACGGTCTTGCACGAAATGAGCGATATGTACCTTTTCTATATGAGACGAAGCAAATAATTAAAAACTCAAAATAATATGTTATAATACTACAAAAAATTAAAAATTTTGTTACAGTGGTTAATCGACTGAAATTAACCGGTGTAATCGTTAATCGAAAAAAGCCAATCTAAAATTAACCGATCAGTTAATCAGGTTGTAATTAATACCCTAGTACTTACATACATCCATACAGTTACATATATATTGTACTTACAATATAAAACAATAACTAGTAAGAAAGTATAGTCGGTTAAGATTTTCAAGAGTGTACCCTATTTGGGACACATGAGCAATTATGGACTACGAAGTTACAGTTTTTGGCCAGCGAAATAAGTTTTTGTAAAAATTTATCTCAAGCTTTTATTACTTGCAGTTTTTGCCGAAAAAGTAACGGGAAACATTACCGAGATAACGGTTGAGGTAGCTGAAAGGAAAAAAAAATATTTTAGTCCTAAACTAAAAAACGCCCAAATTTAGCCCGTTTTTTACTTTTGGCTCGGTATAATAATTTTTTTTTTAGCTTTTTTCTGGCAATATTGAATTGTGAAACTATTTTCAAAATTTAAAAACGTGCAAATTAAAAAACATTGAGAGAACGATTAAGTTTTGGATCAATATTTACAGTTGAAGAACAGCCGCGAATAACGTTGTAGAAGCCACAATGCGATACAAAGAGTCAGCCAGTGAATGAACGTTGTAAGTAACTAACAAAATGATACAAACGAAATAGTTTTTCAACGTGGAATAACATTTTAAAAGCCGCTTACATAGTGGAAAAACGTTTTAAAAGACATCGCGATTGTGGATATGAAACGTTTTTCCACTAAAAAAAAATTATATAAACTGTAAATTTGCATGTAATTTAAAATTCAAGTTTCTTGATATTTTGCATAAAAGTTTTTATTATCATTATTTTTAATAATCCAAAAAAAAATTTAAATAATCCTGCCTGTTAAAAACGCTTTTAAAATAATTTTTTTTGTAACTTAAAACGTTATTCGCGACTGTGCTTCAGTAATTGGTAAAAATCCATTTAGTTAACTTTCTAGTTTTGCCATAAATATATTATGAATATATTAAACAAATAAAATGTTGAAGAAATTTAATTAATATTAAATATATGTAGTCTTAAGCAAGTTAATAGTAGTTATTTAAGCTTCGAAATACCTGAAGAGTTATGCCGATAATTAATTCCGACAAAACATAAGAAGCTACACTATCCCAAAGATGGTGATTAAAGGCAAGGATAACCAAGTGCTGCAAAATTTTATAAAACAATGATCAATTATAAAATGATGTAAAAGCTGTTTTTAAAGCTTCAGTTGCATCTTAATTTTTTGTTTAAAGTGGTTGGTGTTTTGCTTAAAAAATGTTTAGCCCTTTTTGCTCTTTTTTTTTAAAAAAAAGAAAAAAAATATATGACATGATAAAGTACTAAAAACGTATTTTTTTTTTAATGACCTCTTTTTAGACCGTTTTTTAAATGTCTTTTTTAAATGTTTTTTAAATGCATTTAGTGTCCCAAGAGCCTAAGCAACTGTGATAATACATGTAAATCATATGTATCAAAACTAGGGAGATCGAACGGTTATTATTCTAACGGTTTAAGCCGGTTATTTTAGCTTTGCCCAAGTCGGTTATTTTAAAATTTCCATTTTTCGAATATCGAATAAACCGGTTATTTTAGTATAATAAACCGGTTATTTTAATAAGGTGTAATTTATATTCATTTTCCTTAGTCTTGTTGTAGATGTACCCGTAATATAAGTATTTTTCTAATTGAATATTGGGCAAACTTAAACTTTTTATGAAGAATGTCAAAACAAAATGTATCAAAACTCAAAAAACATTATGAACGATGTAAATACAAATCGCTTATAAGAGCGGGCGTTGTTGTAAAAAAAAGTTATTAGGTAATTTTGCTAGAGTATTCTAAATATTAAATTTATTTTTATATAGATGTTATCTGTAGAGATATTTCGAACGGGATTAAAAAGACAAAGTTTAGTGCCTGTAGTGCCCTAAAATGATAAGCTGCAAAGGGGTTTCCACGTGATGACTTATAACTTACATTTAATTATTCCACATGCTTTACATTAATGTGCTCCAAGTAAAACATAGCTCCATTCGAAGTAGCTCTAAAGAGACGAAAAATAATAATGTACTAAAATACGCAGCCAAAACTTAATCATTGGGTGAAATATTAACCCGTTTTGTTGGCGAGGACGGAATGCTCGTTAAGGCACTATAACTAGCATTTCTTCATGCTTAAAACTACAACATTCCGGCAGAATCAACGATATGGAAAAAATTCATCAGTTTCATTTATTAAAACACCAAGAACTAAAAAACAAAATTGAAGAAATCAAACAATGTCATGGCAGGTTTAAATTGTGTGTATTTCATACAAAAAGCATGTTCATATTACTATTCGTTTCTATATTGCTGAAACAAAATAATTTGAAATATATAATCCTGGTATAGAGATTTTGTTTGCAATTTTTCAAAAATATGGTTGAAGTTTACTGATTCATATAGACATTCATAAATTTGGGAGAATATCTCAAATAATAAATTTATTAAATTCCTATAATTTTTTATTTGCTTTTGCAAAACGTTTGTCTAGATCAAACATCATTTAACAGTTTATAGATTACATTATTCAATTATCTTTTTACAAATAAAGAAAAGGAAGTCAATAAAAAATTTTAAAAATAGAGCTTAAATTTGATCAATTAGCTGGTCTCGGTTTTTTTATTTTATCGTCAAATATTTGTTAGGTGTGAACAAACCCTAATTCATATTTATGTATTTTGTTGGCTCCTTATCTTTGTGAAATGTTTTATTTTTATTCAAGTCAACGTTTTTTTTTTACAAATTTTATATAATTTTTGTGTTTTTAAGTATTCGAATTTTTAAATGACTTTTTCTTTATATGAAAGTATGTGTAACGCAAAAAAATTTATTATGTAAAGAAAATCTCGCTAATGTCAAAAAAGTACAATGTAAACGCACTAGATTTTGAGGAAGATTTCAAATCAAATCTACTTGATTTCGTTATAATGTAAACGGCCTATAAGAGATTATTATTGATCGTGTTAATATTTTTGTTTAAAAGACTTTTTGAACCAGTCCTGCAATGGAAACCAGTCTCTCAGTTGCGGCAGAAATCATTTGAAAACTTAAGTATTTCTCTTCTTCTCATTGCGCCAGTCAATAAGCGCATCTGGGCCTCTAGAAATATTCGGAGATCTGAGATATTCTTCTTTAATAAGTATTATTGAAAATAATCAGAAAATTTTTAAAACGTACAAATACATACAATACTTAGCAATGAATTTCAATTTTACTACTTTGCACGGCGGCAGATTTTGGCCAAAAGCCTTTAACTTTATTTTCGTAAAGCAATAAAACTTGGACCTGTGAGAAGACCGTTGTATTAACGTTTACATTTTTTTTTTTTTAGATTTGCTCAACGTTTTCTATAACAACAGTCATACTTTTTATTATTTTTATGTGCTTTCCGCACATTAAAAAGTTTTAAATATGTAATACGAGGGATCACTAAAAAGGAAATAAGAAAAAACTTGGCCTTACTTGTTTGTAAAACTTTGTACATATTAAACAAATTAATTTTGTTTAATAATACAAATAAAAATAAACAAAAAAAAAAAAAAGACTTGCAAGACGGAAAAACTTCACAAATGCGGCTTTCAAAGCAAATGCATTTTGTCAGTGATATAGCAATATTATTTATTGTCACTTTTCTAGTGACGACACTAAAACAGTCGAAAGATGTAGAATGAAATACAATGAGACAGGAACATCTTGTAAATATGTTGATTTTTAGCTGTATGTATTTCTTATGGAACAATTTCAACATCTTCGCAAATTGATGGTAGATGTTAGAAGGTAACAAGTGTGAAAAGGCTATAAGGCCCTGCAATGTCTAAGGACTTCTTAACAAAATCTGCAGGTTACCAAACTTAGTATTTTTTTTTAATTGTTGTTATATTTTCTTTAGAAAATCAAAACAAAAATTGAGGTTTTGCCAGAAATAAACATCTGTGCTATCATATCGGCAAACCTTAAATATCGCCGATATATCGAGGACATAAAAAAACAGAGTAGAAAAAATAGATCTTTTTAAAAGGCTTGTTTTGATTTTTTTTCCTTTGAAAATATTTTCTTTAAGAAAAAAAGAAATAAATAAATAATTATATATATTTGTTATAAATAAAGAATAGCACCAGCCACCATCAACAAAATATTGCCCAAAATGATGAAAAAAGTCCCAAAGGGAATAATGAAAAAAAAGTTCCACCAGACACAATTAAGATTAATTTCATTTTGAAATAAACAAGTTTGAATTTATTTTATTTCGCCCCTTGGAATTAATCAATAATGGGAAAGGTACAGAATAAAATAAAATCAAAAAAATTGTATTGCATGTTATTTCGTTTATCGTTACAAATGGAGATTATTTCTTAATAAATTTCACTTTAAATAATCTTAAAGATTTTTGACTTCATCATCAATCATTTGGTGGCTCGATTTAGAAGATAAACATCTTCGTTAGCTGTAAAAAAAATTATTTATCTTTCAGCCACTTTGTTTTGCGATTCTAATCATTTTTTTTGTCCTCTTGCAGTCGCTAAGCAACCCAGAATGTCATGGTCAAGTCCAAAAATCAATCAATTGTCAAATTTTTTTTTTTTAAATATTATGTGCAGATGTGTGTGAGTGGTTAGTTAAATTTAAGTACTATATTTAAATTTGTTATTAGTTTGCAGTAGTTGGAAGTTATTCCGTTTGAAATTTTTAAGTTGTTGAATTATTTATGTTGTTATTGGGAGCTTTTTCAAACGTTTTTTTTAAACGTTTCGAAGTTATAAAACTAAAGTTAAACATTTACAAAGGACTAAAATGTCGGTAGTTTTTCCGTTGTTGGTAAAATTGTAATAATTAGAAATAACCAATTATTTTACCACACTTCATATACACTTTTATAATTGAGATAATTTTTTGGATTGAGAACAAAAATCAGCCGCTAAAAATTACCGAGTTGTTAAATTATCGAGTATGTAAATATTATTCTTATTTTTTATAATTAACTTAAAGCCATTTACCTATCTGTAAGAAAAGCATAGAAATTTTTATAGATAATTTTTTTTGAATTTCCTTCCAACTAACAAATTATTTATGTATGTGTAAATCAATCGTTCAAGTTTTCAATATTTAAAAAAATGTTTACTATCCATATTAATTTTGCTTTAACGAAGCGTCAAATTAAATACACACATGCAAATTGTATAGTCAAGATTAAATGTCATTAAAATTTTAGTAAACAAATATAAATACAAAAAAAAAATAATCATTAATGCTCTTTTACACAGTCTCCACGCCTAAATGAACACACCCACAAAAATGAATTTTAAAATGTTATTTTGAAAATAAGAACCTTGTGTTTTCTTTGTTTTCGTCTGATGATCTATTAGGTAAACAGATCCGTTTTAGAAAAATATAATTGGCTGCCTTTTACATGGGGAAAGCACCCCACTAGAACACTAGAGTTCTACATTTAATAAGTTTTTGTTTTACACGTAAAGTGCTTTTTTCTTTCGAGTTACGCACATACTTTTTTACAATTAGTTGTGAAACTTTTCTAATAATTATCTTAAATTGAAAACAACGTATCTTTAAAAAAATTCACCTACATGTCGTCGCGCCGAAGTTATCTTCACGTTTATAACAAGTTTTAGAAAGTTTAATCTTTAAAATGTTAAACTTCTGCAATGAAAGACGAACTTAAAATATCAACTTTGAGAAAACAAGCCAGGAGGGGAGTCCCATAAGGAAAGACACCTGGGGATTCCGAAGATCGATATGTCTGTTAAATTTACCACACGGTCTTATCTCATTTCTTGATTTTGTGATATACGTTAACTTCGGCACTACGATAAGTGAACAAAATCTTAAGCTTCTACTTTCAATAGGTTGGTTAGCATTTTGGTAAAATTGTTTTGTATATCAAGTATTTGTTTTCTGGTTCTACTGTAAAGAAATGAAGAGTGATGTTACGTTCTTTTGCATATAAGTAATACAAAGTCGATTTAGCCATGACCGCTTGCCTGTCCGTCTATTAAAAACTTATAATCTTGCTCACATTTTCTCTGGAAAAACTGTAGTTTGAACCGTCATCTAAGAAAAAATTCAATAGATAATAATTCATATTTATAAAAATACTTGCACGGTTAACCGGTTATTTTAAAAATCTTTAACCGAAAATCGGGATTTTAAAATAGCAACTATTCGTAATATTCGAACACCGGTTATTGAAAAAAGTCGAATAATCGATCTCCCTAATCAAAACATATTGAACTTAGTGCTGGTTCACACTCTTCAAGTTTTAGCCGTAAAGTTTTCCGTTTTTAGGAGAGAAGGGAAAAGAGAATGCCGTTTCTTTTCTTTTTTTGTTAAGTTTTATGAAGCTGTAATTTACTTTTTAAGACATCAATCGCAGCCTTTGAACAAGAGGGTTCAATTTGCACCTAAATAACATAAAAATTAGGACCTTCTTGTCCTTAGGTTATGCTATACATATAAGTATGTAAGATTAAAAATAAGTTTGTAATGTATTTATTACACATCTCTAATCATTTATTACACATCTCTAATAATTTATCTTTGAATCAGCTGTTTCATATGTTTTTAGAATCAGCTGTGTTATTTATATTTTTATTAGTAAATAAACAATATTTTATGTATGTATGTGTAAGCATATAATTGCATGTAAATATATAGAATAAGGATTAGATTTAAGTACCGTTATTTTAGTTTATAAGGAGACAAATTTTGTAATAAAGCAAGATTCTAATTTGAAACTTAGCCGAGCAATTGGCTCTTTGTTTGCTTTTTTATTAAAATCACCAGCGCTCCAAGTAGTGCTTTGCCTTGGCGCTTGTTAGTGCCGGCATAAAATAGTAGTGCCAGTGGCGTTTCATACGCCGGCCAAATAAAAACCTATAACCCACTAAAGTAGGGACTTCTTTTTTTATTTAAATGACTTCCAGTCATTACATGGCGATCCTGCCTAATTTGGAACAAACTTCTGTGCCGGTCACAGGGAATAATTATACAACAGCACCTACCAGTACGGCGAAGACTCCAGCAAAACAACAGCCACAACCGATTACCATCGAGGAGTATTTTAAGCGGCAGCAGCGCAGAACGGAGGAAAAGTTAACTGCAATCCCGCCAACACAAAAACCAAAAAAAAGGAGAGCAGGCAGAATTGTGAAGCTGCGAAGAAAGTTGGCAGCATTAAAAAATATTGTGTCGTCCGAAACTCCACCATCTTGGGAACGGGCATCAGAGATTTGGGAGCAAATCGATGCTATAACGCATGAGCTAAAAGCTCACAAAAACAAATAGTTTTTTTGTTTGAATAATGTAAAAAAAAAAAGAAATAAAACAAGTTTAACAACACGCCATTATGAGGCATTAAAAATAATTTTTATTTTAATTTTTTTTTTATTTATGATAAAAAAATACAAATCATGTATTATATTATATAAGAAAAAACACAACACTTGATTTTAGAGTTTGAAGGAAATATTTAATTGAATTTAAAAACTTTAAATTAGAAACTTTAAAAATTTATTATATTAGCACTTGTGTAAAAAGTAAAAGAAAAAGCACATTAAAAGAAAATACGAAAAAGTCATCTACCGATCAGCTGACGATTAAACGTCAATCATCGCAGAGTATTTTGTAGATCAGCTAATCACTGAACACCTACCACTACAGGGTTGTATTTAAATACATACACTTAGAAAAATTATTGCAGTAGAATAATATATTTTTTTTTTAAAACTAATTTTTATTTTGTTTAAAACAAATATTTGAATGGAAAAACCTATTTTTTTTTGTAAATTAATACACATGGACAAATTTAAAAATTTATACAACAAATTACAATTGAAAGCGAAAATAAATTTAAAAATATTGATATATGAAGAACCAAAACGAATACTTTGTAAAGAAACACAGATGAAACTTATTAATGAATACCACAATTCAACTCATGGAGGACATTTAGGCATCAGAAAGACGGTTTTGAAGCTGAAGCAGCGTTACATATGGAAGAATATGAGCAAAATGATAAAACAACATATTTTGAATTGCAAACAATGCAAAATAAATAAACAAACTAGACATACGAAAGAAAAAATGATGTTAACAGACACACCAGGAACTAGCTTTGAGGTGGTGTCAATCGATACGGTTGGACCTTTGCGTTTGTCAAACTACAACCGATACATACTTACAATTCAATGCGAACTTACAAAATACGTGGTAGCATTTCCCATGGAGACTAAAGAGGCGAGAACAGTGGCAAAAACACTGGTAGAACAATTTATTTTGAAATACGGTAATTTTAAAATCTTAAAATCAGATAAGGGTACTGAATTCACAAATGAATTAATGTCAGAAATATGCAGACTATTAGATATAAAACAAATTTTTAGCGCACCTTACCATCATGAGACTTTGGGCTCAATAGAACGAAATCATAGAGTACTCAATGAATTTTTATTAAACTTCTGTAAAGATAGTGAATGGGATACTTGGGTTCAGTATTTTACATTCGCGTACAATACAACGCCACACATAGATACAAATTACACGCCATATGAATTGGTCTTTGGGAAGTTACCTTACCTGCCAAACGATGAAATTAGAAGTAATGAAAAAATTTACAATATAGAAAACTATGCAAGCGAATTAAAGCAAAGATTACAATTTTCTTTAGAGAAAACAAAAAAATATTTAGATATAGCTAAAGTCAGTAGAGTTAATAAATTTCAAAACACAAAAACACTTAATTTTGAAGTAGGAGAGCTAGTGCCACTAAGAACAGTGAATAGGAAGAAAAACCAGGCACCATATCATGGGCCATACAGGATAATAGAAAAACAAGGAGTTAATTCTATTTTAGATATAGGAGGTAAAGCGAGAAAATATCATAATAATATGTTGAAAAAATATAATTAAATGAATTGTATTATAAAAAAAAAAAAAAATTTATTTTAAAAAATTTTTTTTTTTTTCAATAAAGGGTGAGGGTGTAATGTATTTATTACACATCTCTAATCATTTATTACACATCTCTAATAATTTATCTTTGAATCAGCTGTTTCATATGTTTTTAGAATCAGCTGTGTTATTTATATTTTTATTAGTAAATAAACAATATTTTATGTATGTATGTGTAAGCATATAATTGCATGTAAATATATAGAATAAGGATTAGATTTAAGTACCGTTATTTTAGTTTATAAGGAGACAAATTTTGTAATAAAGCAAGATTCTAATTTGAAACTTAGCCGAGCAATTGGCTCTTTGTTTGCTTTTTTATTAAAATCACCAGCGCTCCAAGTAGTGCTTTGCCTTGGCGCTTGTTAGTGCCGGCATAAAATAGTAGTGCCAGTGGCGTTTCATACGCCGGCCAAATAAAAACCTATAACCCACTAAAGTAGGGACTTCTTTTTTTATTTAAATGACTTCCAGTCATTACAAGTTTAACTAAATATGTTTTTATAAGTATGTAAGATAAAAATAAGTTTAGTTAAAAAATTGTTATGTTATAGGAATTTTCTTTAGTCCAAATATTTTTTTGTTATTGTAAATATAGTTTTTGAATTAGGTTTATACATAGATAGGAAATTTTTTCAGTTTATATGAATTGTTTTACTTCAGTTACACCCAATTTACATGATGAATTTTATGACGTCCAATTTTAGACGTCATTTTTTGTTTGGTAGCAAGCGGTATAGAGAAGAAAGAGGGTAGAAAAATAGACATGGTTTCTGTTTTCATGTTTTTTTTTCTTGACACTTCGCTTTACACTTTTTTCTGTTCTTTCTGTTACGTTTTATTTTTATATTCTCATCAACTGGATTGAATGAAAATGAAAAAAAATTAGAAGTCAAAAAAAAAACATCGTTTGAATTTGAGTAGTTTTTGTTAGCAACTTCAAAAGGGAATTAAGAAAATTGCACGTCATAAAATTCATCATGTAAATTGGGTGTTATATTTTTTGAAATTTTTTTATGACAAATAGGTTTTTGAATTTAATTTATGACAAAAATTTTTTCATAATTTTGTAATTGTTTTTTTTTTTTTTTTTTTGTTATTCATATAAAATTTTGTTAATTTGATTTCCTCAAAATTTTGTCTCGGTACAAATTGAAGAATGAATTCAAGTTTTGTTTTAAAAAGAGTAAAGCTTCGTTCACAAGAGGTAGCATTATTTTCACTGGTTTTCATAATAGAGCAACAATTTTTTTCGTAATCACACACAATTTCAGTTAAGAAACCGTTTCCAAATTTTTCCCAGAACAAAATTGCGTAGTTATTATTATTTTTTAAAATATTTTGTTAAAATTTTCATTCAAAACTAAATAAAATTTTATAAACGTCATCAACAATTTCATACAAATTTTTGCTTAAGTAGAAGTAGCCTCAACTTATAAAAAAAAACCTTAAGTTAAATTTTTGTTTGAAAAATGAAAGGATAATATATGAAATACCAAGCCGAATTCAAACAGGTGACATTTTCGAGTCTTCTGTTTATTGTTTATTTATGTGTGTGCATACTGAATGTTAAGCTTTGTTTACATTTTGTGAAAAAATTAGTTAACATTTTCAATTCAGTAAAAATCTAAATACTTAAAAAAAAACTTATTTCAATTTTATAAAACAAGAAAAGTAAATATAAAATATATGTAGATCAAGGAATTAAAAGTGCGCAAGGAAACAAACGGATAAACCCTTTGACACCGGTTTTGCAATTCATTTGTTTGTGGCGGCATACACCATTATTTATTTGGACGTATTTCAAAAACCATTTTTCCATACTGATATGCAACTAAAGGTGAGTAGAAATATAAATTAGTGGATCATTCCTGATACAACCAAAAATGAACTGGTGAACGTAGGAATCCAGTTGCACCGTATTAGGGTGTTGGCATACGACGTAGATACGTTGGCAAACCAAAATATTTAATATTATGGCACACCCAAGTTGGCCCAAACGTAAAAGTTTACCCACGTCGTACATCGACATATCTTTAGTTCTATTTCCTACGCCGGTTACGGTCGTATAGTCATAGAAAACTTAAAAATCAAGAATTGCAAAACTGGCCAAATTGTTGTGTTTTCAAATTGAATCTTTGAAAACCAATAAAAAGACGATAAAAACAAAACAATTTTAATAAATTTGGATTTTTTTCTTTAATAGTATTTCCAAAAGAAAACAAAACACGTTTACTATGGAATTGTAGGTAAATAGCGCGTTTTTAATTTTTTTAAATTTGTGGTATTACGACCTACGTCCTTACACCAAATCAGTTGTGTTCTTAGCCCGAAGGCCACAATTTGGATTTTTTTGACATTTGTCATTTTAATGGGTTTAACCCGCAACAAGAGGTAAAAAAGTTGGTTGTAAAAAGCTTAAACTATAAATGCCTACATACATATATATTGGCATGGAAATTCAATAAACGCGATACAAAATACGGCAAATTCAATACAGTTCAGTAGCTAAATTCGCCTTAATACAAAATAATCACCTGATCAAACGGGAATGTTTTAAACAAAATTGATATTTTTAAGGGAAAATATGTGTAATAATGAAGTGTATGTCTATGAAAAAAAGGAGAAAAAGTTGCACAAAGGGCGTGTGCAAGGCGAATTCAACTACAGGTGGTGTCGATACTACAACAATCCAAAAACAGCAAAAACAACACAGGGTTTTTTGCATTGCATTGTTAGTGTTTACTGTCCAAAATGTCAACCATTCCTAACACGCCTTGGGCGTGTGTGAAACGGTAGCAAAGTACTCATCAAGGCGAATTCAACAAGGTAAGTGGCACTCGTCAGCCGTTCGTCAGCTGTGTCCACGGCGAATTGCAAATAAATTTTCCAAACTTCAAAATATAATTTTGTTTATGTTTTGCACCAAAATCACCGAAAATTTTTTCTGAGAAGTTGATTGAAAAGTGTGAAAATATTATTTTTATAATAAAACAAATAAAAAGCAACGACTAACTACTAATTCCTAACGTAAGAATTTTCGTACTACGTAGTTTGACGTTCATTGTAAAAAAAAAAAATTAATCAGCATTTATAAATATGTAAACTATGCACTGTCAGACAATGGGTTACTTCTTCTTACGCGACCTTTAATTTCTTTATAACCTCTTACCATGCAAACAGGTGGATGAATTTTGACATTTTAAATTGTTAGATTTGTCTTAAAAACCGAAGTGTTATAATTGTTGGTGCAAAATAGTAATAATTAAAGAAACAAATTACCCAAACCTATAGAGAAAATGAATTAAATAAGAATTAAAATGAAGATAAATCAGGTTATCAGCCATGTTCTGTAAATCGAATACATATGAGTGAAATTGAAATCGAACAAACTTTGAAAACGATCCAGTTTGAATTATTCGAGTTATTCGAACATATGAAAACTCTTATTTGATTAATCGAGCAAAATTAAAATATATAAATCAATTAATTCCTTAATTGAACAAAACCAAAAGTCAAATAATTGGATACTCTAGTTCCAAATCAACAGAGAATAAAAAAATCGCAGAAAAACTGCAAAAACTAAAAAAAAAATTAAAAAATATGTAAAAAGCTAAATGTGCAACCTCCAAAAATTCTTTAACATTTGTTCACATTTGCAACCTGCTAGCAAATCATATTAAAAGAAAGCGCGAATTCTGAAAATTGGTTTATAAATTATGGAGCAGCTCAAAAATAAAATTTCCGAACAGACAAATTTTTTTTGTAATTACAAGCTGTTAACACGCCCGGAGTTATGCGGTTACAAACATTAAAAACGCAACATACAACCGAATTGAAACCCTCCTTCTTTTTTGAAGTCGGGCTAAAATATATTTATATTAATAACAAATACATATGTATATTTCAAATAATAACTAATTGTAATAGATAATTTTTTCATTTTGAATAATAAATCCTTTGGCAGGTAATCCACTACCGGTTACTTTTTGCAGAACCGCCACCACCAAAATATTTGCCGTCCTCGACTTCTGCTTAGAAATGTCAGCAAGAAATTGTTCTTTTCTTTATGTCAAAATTTTACAATCTCAAAAATGTTATAATTTCACACAGCACAAACATGAAATTTTTATACCACAGATAAATTATTTAACTAATCCTTTTTTTTAAGCTTGAGGCCTTTTTCTTTTTTTATAAAAAATATCAAATTTTATTGAATCCAATATTTCAGCACTCCGTTGTGTGCCTTCTTCAGGGATTTTTTCTTGAATATTTGACAATTATTAACAAAAAAAATTTTAAAAGTTTTAAAGGTCGAATAAGAGCCAATTTATACCACAGATAAATTTTATTTTACCATGACCCCTTTCAGACAGGCAAAGTTTACTTTACAAAAATATGATTAAAGATTTTTTCTCAAATGATGATTTTTTATTTTTAGAAATTCTGATTTTTTACTTTAATTTTGCTTATAGAAAATACACGATTATTTAACAGTCAATTTTTAAAACAATGAAGTTTTGCATCAGCTTGATGTATGTTGGTGCCGCACACTTTTGTACCAAGTATCTAGAATGCACAAAATTGCATCATTATTTCTGGACATAAAAATATTAAAAAAGGCATATTATAACCTATTTCCAATGTGCGAAAGAATTCCTTCTTTCGAACAACTACATTTAAAACAAAAACAAATTCTAAAAACTTTGTTTTTGTTTTAAATGAGACTGATGAAATATTTGAAAGCAAACATCAAATATTTCATTATCGTAGTCTGAACTCAAAATATTTTTGAGTATCAAATAAAATAACAGCTGATTTTGAGCAAATAAAAGTATTTGCCGGCAAACAAATATTTGTCCAATGTGAACATAGTGTGAACACAAAAAATCAAATATTTTAGTAATTTTTGAGCAAACATTTATTTGATATTACAAAAAAATTGAAAGAGCAAACAACGACAAATAATTTTAGCCATGTTCCGGATAGAAGCAATTTTTCTTGTAAGTTTTCGTATTCTTTACAATTTTAAAGATTTTTTATAATTATTAGACTTTGCTATTGTGCCGCTATTAGTAAATTTTTGCGAATTACCGCTAATTTAGCAATTATTATAGAATTGTTGCCATTCCTTATAGTTTTAGTCACTTTTACTAAATTTTATGGCTTGTTTGAAATATTAAAATGGTTCGCGAATTTTCGCTATTTTTGCAACATTTTTTTTTTGTTTTTCCCCTACATTTTGTTTTTTAACCGATTTAGCAATTTCTAATATATTTTAGGGTTTGTTTCCAAGTTAGCTATTTTTCGCGAATTTTAGCCATGCTCGCGAAGAAGCGATTTTTCACTGTGAATCTTTAGAGCTTTAACGATTTTTAATAATTATTAGGCTTTGCTATCATACCGCTATTAGCAAATTTCCGCTAATTTAGCAATTTTTATCGAATTTTTGCCATTCCTTATAGTTTTAGGCACTTTTAATAAATTTTATGGCTTGTTTGAAATATCTAAATTTTTCGCGAATTTTCGCTATTTTTGCAAAAATTTTTTTTCTCGACATTTTGTTATTTAACTGATTTAGCGACTTCAAATATATTTAAGGGTTTGTTTCCAAGTTTGCAATTATTCGCAAATTTTAGGCATGTTCCAGTTACCCATTGTCTTCCAGTTTTTTTTATCTTTAACATTCTCCTGTTCTAACACTATAAAAGATGCTGCTCCACAGAATAAAAAAAATAAATTAGCTTTTGCGCTCATTTTTACTATTTGTGAAATATATTATTATTTTTGAACACTTTCATTAAATAATTATTTGATGCAAATATTTATTTTAGTCTGAACGCATGGGAAACATGATTTAATTTATTTTATTTGAAACTATTTGCCAACTGTTTCAACAAACAAAAATTGTCAAATATTTGAGCTTAGTTTGAACATTAAACAAAATATTTTTTTGGTACACACAGTTTGAAGCTAATATCAGAACAAATATTTTCGTTAAATATTTCATTAGTCTGAACGTACCTTAAGAAGTAAATAATTCTTTCGAACATCGGAAATAGGCAGTTAAGGTACGTTCAGACTTATGAAATATTTGACGAAAATATTTGTTTTGATATTTGCTTCAAACTGTGTGAAACAAAAAAATATTTTGTTTCATGTTCAAACTAAGCTCAAATATTTGACAATTTTTGTTTGATGAAACAGTTGGCAAACAGTGTTAATTAAAATAAATTAATTCATGTTTGCATTGCGTAAAGTGTTCAAAAATAAAAATATATTTCTCAAATAGTAAAAATGAGCGCAAAAGCTAATTTTTTTATTTTATTCTGAGGATCAGCATCTCTTATAGTGTTAGAACAGGAGAATGTAAAAGAAAAAAATGGAAGCCACTGGTAATGGGAACATGGCTAAAATTTGCGAAAATTGCAAAGTTGGAAACAAACCCTAAAATATATTTGAAGTCGCTAAATCGGTTAAAAACAAAATGTCAAGAAAAAAACAAAAAAATGTTGCAAAAATAGCGGAAAATTTAGATATTTCAAACAAGCCATAAAATTTATTAAAGGTGCCTAAAACTTTAAGGAATGGTAAAAATTGCTAAATTAGCGGAAAATCGCAAAAATTTGCTAATAGCGGCACGATAGCAAAGTCTAATAATTATAAAAAAATCTTTAAAATTGTAAAGGATCCGAAAACTTACAGGAAAAATTGCTTCTATCCGGAACATGGCTAAAATTATTTGTCGTTGTTTGCTCTTACAATTTTTTTGTAATATCAAATAAATGTTTTCTCAAAAATTACTAAAAATATTTGATTTTTTGTGTTCACACAATGTTCACATTGGACAAATATTTGTTTGCCTGCAAATACTTTTATTTGTTCAAAATCAGCTGTTATTTTATTTGATACTCAAAAATATTTTGTGTTCAGACTACGTTAATGAAATATTTGATGTTTGCTTTCAAATATTTCATCAGTCTGAACGTACCTTTATAATATTGATAAAAAAAATATTTGTGAAAAGAAAAAATGTATTTTTATAAAGTTTCATATACTGACGAATTATGTTTTTATGTATTTCAATTTAAATAATAAGAAGTATGTTTTTATAAAAAATTAATAATTCTTACTTTTTTGCCCTTGTTTTAAAATATTTAAATTAAGAAAAAAAAATTTAAGATTTTCCTCTTCAAAATATGATTTCTTTCGCAATATGACAATTTTTATTCCAAAGATTCTGGTAACGCTGTATAAAAATATAAAGTTGCAGCCAACTTCAGGTATAATCTACGAACGAAAAACAAAACGACTTTGCGAGTACGGCAAAGTATGTACTCCCCCGCTATACTCTTTTCCCTTCTCTTCTATAAACTCAAGACTTTGTCCCAATTTACATTATACGATTTTTGTCGTTGCGATTCTTACCTTATTGGCGAGAGGGGAGAGAGGAATTAAAAGGGGTTCACAAGCGAGTGTACTCTACGATTCGTTTTGTTCATTCATTCGTAGTGTCAAATGATATGTATACACAAGAAGTTGTAACGACAAAAATCGTACAATGTAAACATAAGACCGACTTCAAAGAAGAAACGACAATAATCGCAACGACAAAAATCGTATAATGTAAATTGGGACTTTGCAAAGTAAACTTTGCTTGTTTGAAAGGGGTCCATAGAACTTTGCAACCGTTTCACACACACCCAAAGTTGGAAAAAGATGCAAACAAAGACGAGTTTAAAAATGTCGGAAAAAAGTCTCAAAAAAGGTATCAAATTGCAACTAAAGTCGCACAACGGTAACGCTGTTCACCATCTTAATATCTCACAACCAGATGTCACTTTTTGAGAAAAATTAAGCTGTCAACTTGTTTTTGTAAATCATTTTTTGTTGACATTTTCACTTGCATTTAATTAAATTTTCCACAAAACGTAGAAAAAACATAAAAACCAAACACAAACTGATCAAATAGCTAGAAAAGCTTAAGTATAAAAGCAAAAAGTGTATAGGAAAATAAAATTTGATCCATAAATGACTGTACAAAATGAATACACAACTACCAACGCAATATAATTTTAAAGTGGTTTTACTTGGGGAGGGTTGCGTAGGTAAAACATCGATTGTTTTACGGTATGTGGAAGATAAATTCAATCCCCAACATATAAGTACACTACAGGCTTCTTTCCTGACTAAAAAAGTAACCCTGGAAAATGGCAGCAAAGTACAATTGAATATCTGGGATACTGCTGGGCAGGAACGTTTTCATGCCTTAGGACCGATATATTATCGGGGTTCTCATGGTGCCATACTCGTGTATGATATTACTGATCAAGACTCGTTTCAAAAGGTAAAAAACTGGGTGAAAGAATTAAAACGTATGCTGGGCTCAGAGATAATTCTAGCCATAGCTGGAAATAAAATAGACTTGGAAGAGCAACGCACGGTATTGGAAGAGGAAGCAGTGTCCTATGCCGAAAGTGTGGGTGCTCATTATTTTGAAACTTCTGCCAAAACAAATGACAATGTAGAGGAGGTATTTGTAGAGCTGACAAGACTTATGGTGCATCATGCCCAACAAAACAATCAAAAACAAAGAACAATGACTCAACAGCAATTCGGCCAAAGACGTTTAATAGTAGAAGATTCCACAGAGGGCAATGATGATACTCAAACACAAGTGCCTGAAGGTTCTCGTTCCTGTTGTGGTTAAAATCTGAAGTGAATTGATATAAAGTACCACCTTGATTTATTCACGCAACCACCCAAAATAAAATTCTATATAAAAAAAGTTGCAGCAGTTAGAAAAATAAGTTAATGTGTGAGCGAGTAGTAGTTTAATTATTTAAATAAATCTATGTGATAAAATTTAAAATAAATATATAAAAGGTCGTATGTATATAAAGTACATGTACTATTATTGTTAAAAATTTGTAAACTTCCACATTTATTCTTCGCATATTCTTTAAAATAGAATAGCTATTACTTCTTTTCTACAATTTGTTGCCCTTTCTATCTCTTAAAATGTAGCTTAAACTTTTATGTATCAATGTATCTTATCTTTGTGAATATATAATATAATTTGCTTGTCTAAAAAATCGCCTTTTAAATACCTAGAAAGAAATAAAAAGAATAAAGAGAAAATAAAATGGGCTGGCGCTTGGAGTAACACCATTATGTATGGAGTATGGAAATTCAACAAAATTTAATCATGTCTGTTGATGACTTAACAGTTGTAGCGATAAGGAAAAATGGACTTAATACAATAAAATCATTTTCAAAGGTATATACATTTTGTAATAACATATTTGCTTTAAAGTTTTAATATAGATATTTTTAGGAGATATCCAAGAAAATGCTTTTGGATATACTACATATATTTTTGTGACACATGCTTTTAAGGAAAACAGGGGAAAAAAACTAAATATAAATGCAACATAATAGGTGAGTTGACATTTCTATTTTTTAATATTATCCAATTAACAAATAGAATATGGGAATTTGTTCTTTTTCATAAATTATTTTTTATTATGTTAACCATTTTTTTCGAATGTGCTTCTATGAGTTGTATTTTAATTTATAAAGCTTTTTACAATATTGAGCGAAAACGACCTCAATATTTCATTCCTTACTATTAATACATATATATATAGCTTCAATGTTAACCAAAGGTTGGCTTAAGCAAAAAAGTATGTGAAATATTGAGGGAACAAGACTATTGTAAAAAGCTTTATAAATTGAAATACAACTCATAGAAGCACATTCGAAAAAACAGCGGATTAAACTTTAGAGAAACCTGGTTTCAGACTAAATTAATGTATTGTCCATATTTGGTGCCAATTGGTCCAACCGTTCTTGAATTTTAGTAACACGTATCTAGAATAAACAATTTTATATATTCTAACACCTCCCAGAATTTCAATAACATACAGTATCGGTTCAGCGGTTGCGGAGATTACCTCCTTTGTGTGGGAGATAAGACGCCCACTCTTCCAATCCCGCCCAGATTTCGTCAGATCTTGTGTATTGATATCCAAGATATTCGAACTTAATTTCGAAACTTCAGCTCATGTCGTTGTACAGATATGCATAAATCTATAATGTCTTTGTATGGGAGGTGCAACGCCCACCTAAAATTTTAAAAAATAAATATATGTATATCAGGTGTGTTCTAGAATCCGAATCCACTCGAAAGTGGATTACTTCAGCATTTTTGGTGTTCTGCATTTCACATCCGCATGTTTTTATTCGTTTTCAATTAGAGCAGTTAGGGGTTGGTGAAAGTAAAACGAATCGACTTTTATTCTTATATGTGATGAAATTTTTAACAAAAACAAAATTTAGGTTTTTAGTTTGAAATGTTTTTTATTCAATTTAATAAAAAAAAAATATTCTATATCCTTTACACAAATATTAATAAAAATAAAATTTTTAACATATCCAAAAATTTAAGTTGTTTTTATTAAACTCACTTGTGTAAAAAAACAAATTTGGAGTCAAGCATTATTTTTTTCAACAATTTTTTTTAACAATTTCTTTGAACTTTTTGAACATTATTTTCTTGTCTCCGCAATTGTAAAAAAGATAAAACAAAAGCTCCAGGCATTTTTATGACAAAATTTTATTTTTTAGGAATAATTTTTTATACAATAAAAAAAAAATTTTTTTTTTTTTGAACAGCTGATAAAAAGCTGTTTCTTTTTGTTTTTGACATTTAGATTTATTTTCGAACACAAACTTCGAATACACAAAAACATGCGGATTTGAGAACACCAATTTATGAATTATGCGGATTCAAAAAAATTTGCGTTTTCAAAACGAGTCGAAACCTAGAACAGACCCGTATATCCTATAGTACCTCCCAGACCATCAGAAATATAATGCAAACGTTTCATAAAGATTGGTTCAGCGGTTACGAAGATTACCTATGTGTTTGTATGGTTGGTGTCACGCCCACTTTTCCAATCCCGCCCAGATTTGATAAGAAGTTGGGTATTGCTAACCAAGATATTCGTACCAAATTTGGATGTATGGGAGGTGCACCGCCCAATTAAAATTAAAAAAAAAAAAATTATGTAGCCTATAGCACCTCCCATACCATCAGAAATACAGTGAAAAAGTTTCATAAAGATCGGATCGGCGGTCACAGAGACTACCTCCTACAAAAAAAAAAAAAAAAAAAAAAAACTACCTCTTTGTAATATCATGTCAAAAGTTGCACTTTTGCGAAAAAGCAAAATTTCATAAACATAGAAAGGTAGTTCACGTCACAAGTTGCACCCTTGCGAAAAAAGAAAAGTGCAAAAACATAACAAGAACCACATATCGTTGGTCTCAAGTAGAAAGGCCCTAACTCAAATAATAGTAAATGTATAGGAGAAGGTAAAAACATAATAGAAACTGTATGTATCATAATGTAAACTTGCTCATACAATTGCTTGTAAAGCCGTTATTCTTTACAATATTGCAATAAATTTTTGTGACGAGGTGTATTTGTGTAAAATTTATTGGAATCACTGAAAAAGTCAATTTCGTAAAAAATACGAGTTAGGGCCTTTCTACTTGAGACCATCGATATACAATTAGTTGTACACAAATTTGCACGCTTGCGTAAATGCAAAATTTTGCACTAGTTGACGTGTGCAAACATTTCAGAAACAAGTAAATGCATGTACAATAATGCAAAATAACAGAAATACATTACAGTTTCACTTTCCTCAAATTTTCGATTGTCTGCTAAATAATCTATTAATTTTTGAATTTAGCAATCTGACCAATTTTTTATATTTGTTAAATTTTGATTTTGTTTTATTTTTTGCAGCATTAATTTTGATAAAATTAAAAAGCTCGTTTAATTTCGTCTTGTTGCACAAAAAAACAATTTTACGTTTGATTACTACATTACTAGTTGTTCTTTTTGGCACCTTTTAAGGTAAAAAACTATATTTTATAATATTGGCAACGCCATTTAACTGACGTTGAACATATGTTTTCTGCAAAAATGTGCACTGATTTTTCGTAATTGCTTATGAGTAGTGCGAATTGCTAAAGTAAGTAAGAAATTATTTTGTACATAGTTGTTGTAATAGCTGTGTTCATTTACTAAAAATTGTTACGAATTTGTAACAATTGTTACTTGTGTATTTTTTAATTTTTCTCCTTAAACAGTGTTCACTATTCAGATCTTTTAAATAATGGCTAAATTAAAAATAATTTTTTATACCAAATTGACATAGCCAAAACTTACCTCTCACTTTTTGGATTCCCGGGAAATTTTTTTTTATTTATTTACTTATTTCTCCAATTACTGGCTATTACGCTTAAAATAATTAAATCTAGTATCTTTTATATGACAAAAATTTAAAAACTTTAAGATTAAACTTATTTTAAGACACTTAAGAGGCTAATTTGATGCCAATAGAAATCAATATAAGTATATTAGAGCGACTCAAAAAAGTGATTTTGTTACCCCTCTGAAAATAAAGGCTGATATGTTTTATGATGATTCCCAAAATATTTTGGTTTTAGCGTTGACCATCCGTGAGCTGGACCATTTTTAAAAAAGGTATTTTTTCAGTTTTTCGAATTTTTTTGTACTTTGCTTCAAGACGACATAAATAAAATTTGGTATCATCAAAAAGAGTTTTTGAAGCAGCATCCAATGGTGACCACTTGCGAGCGACTAATTGAGATATTTAACTAAATACATATTTTCGTTTCGGGTTTTCATATAAATAAAAATATTCTATTTCATACGCCGGTTACGGCCGTATTGTCACATAAAATGTAAAATTAATAATATCAAATTAAATTATTTTTGTGTTTTCAAATTGAATATTTGAAAACAAATGAAAAGAAGGAAAAAACTAACAACAATTTCAATGAATTTGGATTTTTCTAATATTATTTTCAAAGGAAAACAAAGAACGTTTTTAGAAATTTACGGCGTTACGTCCTACGTTCTTACGACGTACGACCCAGTTGTGTTCCTAGCATTAGGGGAATCAAATTTCTGGAAGGGCGATTAGGAACTGAAAGCTCAACATTACGAAGTAGGAATTCTGAAACATATTTACCGTTTAACAAATTCAGCAGGAAGTATAAATTTTATTAACTACATACTATATTTAATAACATATTTTTATACAGTTTTATTACCCTTAATCAGCAGTGGTGTATGAATGTGTACTAAGTTTATCTTTTTTTAATATTCATCTAAGGTCCCATAAAGTATTTGTATTATAAGTCCTTCATTAATTCTAAGCCGACTTATCCATTTGGGTAACAAATAGTTTCTGGATGTTCTAGGCTGTTTGGGTTTGAATTCCTGTGTTATGCACCCAAATGTGAAACTATCTCCCTAAAAACCAAGCAAAAACTAACATAAATTTGTGGCGAAATGCACCTATTGTCATTAAATTTCAACAAATTCGTTTTATACGGCGCCAAATTTCTATCTTCTACTTTCATAAGACTCAAAATCACTTGAAATGCCGCATATAAAACACAATCTAGGAAAACACTTTACTACGTCCTTAACCGCAAAACATAATATTGTTGTAAAATTTACACTTTTGTTTCCTAGCACAAGAAATTAAATTACGTGAAGAAAGGTCTACAATTTATCATAGGCTCTATATTAAGCCCATCCTTAAAAATTAGCTTAATAAGCCTTAAACTGTAGCAAATATGAATATTGTGGTGAAATTAAGTTTTATAAAACAACTAAAGACACGAGTCCGACATATGTAGATTTACTAAAGTTTTAAAAAAAGATTTTTTTCAAAATTTCCCGGGAATCCCGCAATTAATTCCCAATTGAAATAAACTCTAATAAAATGAGACAAAAAAATATTCACATTTAATAATTTTTATTAAAAAAAAAACCTTTGTCTTTAACGCAAAATAAAATCTTTTAGTGAAGTAAAAAACAAACAAAAATAAATTATGAAAATTACTCAAGTTGATGTTTAGCATTCCTAAATACACTATCATTTGCGGCAATTGTCTAATTATTGTAAGAAAGTTATCGACGAATTTAATGGGTGAGTTAAATAACAAGTTGATTCCAATCCCATTACAGAAATTGGAAATGCAGTGGATATAACAAAGTATATCATCTATCGTCAATATAACTGAAATGCATGAGACATTTAAAGAAACTTGGAGAGATCGTTTCGTTCTGTTTACACAGTGCAACACATAAAATGTGTCTATCTCGTGTGGAATTTCTCGAAATTAGATTTTTCCGAATAACATGCTATTTTTCTCACGATTATAGCACGAAAACCATTTGGAATTTTGTTTTTATGTCTTCGGCATAATTGTAGCTGTATATTAGAAAAAAAAAGTGTTAAACAAACTAATCTGAAAACACTACACCTAGTGCCTCGAAATTGATAAAATTTTAAAAAATGTTTATTTTTTTTATATATTTTCACAATTTTTGGCCTTTAGCTACCAAACTGTGAAAAATTCTGTAAAGTAATGTTCAGAAAAAATATAAAGCTCATAATGCTTCAGAACATTATAATAATAGAAAGTGTTTTTTCACATTTTCGAGCTGTATTTTACATGGAAAATTCGAGAAATGTATGAAAAATTTATCAAAAGGTAAAACAACAAAACAAAATTAAGAAAAATAAAGAAAAAACCCTAAATTAAATATGTGAAAAAGCACCGACATAGGTGGCTGCAGCATCTCCAAAAATATATTTTCTCCCAAACAACACTGAATAGGTTAGTAAAAGCATTTACTTACTTGTCGCCAATTTCAATGAATGAAGGACTTGAGACACAAAGCTCAAAAATTTCAAATACAATAGATCGATGAATGAAGGACTTGAGACACAAAGCTCAAAAATTTCAAATACAATAGATCGAAAAAACGTCTTTTTGAGCTACTTAACATGACTCTGCATTCCGAAAGTGTTGAAGACACGGTTACCTCTACACCTAGTAAAAGTTCTGATGAGTCTACAAGAACTGACCTTTGGAGCGTTTGTGAAAATCTTATAAGAACATTTCGAAAAGGATTGTCCTCGGTTCA